>CM042145.1:28979499-29046999 GCA_023376005.1 Doryteuthis pealeii | reverse complement strand
AACAATGGTTGGCCTTGACTCCAAATGGAAAGATACAAGCTAGGCTGGCACAGGGCCATTTAGACACGTAGGCAATATTATCGAGTGGCTGGCCAATCAGAGACATATGTTAGGGGTGGGAAGGTCTGGATCCCATAAATAACAGACCGTGAGACAGAGTCAGAGAGACAGCGGGAGAGACCGGGACAGAACGAAGACCGGAGATGAGAGCGACAGACAGCGGGAGAGACCGGGACAGAACGAAGACCGGAGAAGAGAGCTTGCCATGGCTCTGGGCCCTTGATAAAACTTTACCGATACACTCTGATGCCTTACCACTCGGTACAGAATTGATAACTTAGCCAAAAACTAGCTGTAGATCGCCAATCAGCTGACAAGAAATCACCTCGCTCCTTTGTAAAATAAATGTATATAAGTTGTACATAAGCATAAAAAAGGCGTTGTGTTCAATTGTTTTGTTGATCCGTTGACAGCTTTTGGTCATTTAATCTTATTTCAGCCGAGTTGGTAAAAGGAACGAAACCAGTTCTTTTTCAGCCTTCCTGTAAATCAACAGACAACATAAGAACGGGAGGTTGGAACGGGCAGTTTCGACGACTGTAATACTGTGCCGAAGCATCGTTAACATACATAACATACATACAGTGAGACGATACTCCAGCACTTGTGTTATAACATACACAAGTGTTCTTTTACTGGAGAGAGGGGCAGAGGTAGACACTGGTAGATAGAGAGATGCATAACTTACTTCTTTGGCCATTGGTGATCTTTAGTCGTTTCTATTCTTTCTCTATCACTTCTATTTCTCTGTTCTTACTGCTTGGTCGTCCTTGATTCATTTCTTCTTCTAGGTCAGTCTTGTTGCCAAGACATTCATCAACCACAAAACCATATTATCTATTTAAACTTTCATTTACTTAACTAAACATCTTCCTCTAACTAAACACAGCGCGCGTGTGCAAGTGAGCCCCAGCTAAGGCAGATATGCCTTCTCTGCCTGCCGTCCAAGCTGGAACTGCGACCCAACCAGGTCCCACGTGACTTCACGTATTTCGCGGGCTTTCTGTAATATTCCATGGAAAGTACCGCCCGTGACATAAAAGGGCCATCCCTTCAGAAATACAGGGGATTGACAATAATCTTATGCAACCGCATAGATTATGCAACATTTGTTCTTGAGTTCTTGGGAATGGGGAGTAAATGGGGGGGGGGGGTAAAACGATATAATATTTCTCTTTCTATTTCTGTTCTCTCCTTTGTTTTCGCCTGTTTCATATTTTAGCTCCTCATTGTGCCCTTGTTCTTTTAATGCCCTTTCATATTCTTTTTTTGCTGTATGGAATATCGAGGCATTTGAGGAGTTAATACTTAGTCTATTCTCAATCGACTTTTTCAAATTTTTAATCACTACCGGCTTGCAAGAAAAACCAAGAATAGCTGAAATCACTTGCAGATCCACTCTGAGCAATTTCCCCTTATGGAATCTTATCAGACAATTTCATTTCAAACGTCGCGTGATTTCTGTGTTGATTCTAACTTATTTTAATCTAGAAGCGGTTGACCAGCATAAAAAAACCATGGTGTATTAATCTATTTACTTTTGAAATTTTCAAATGCTGGATATTTTTAATTAGAATTTCTATGCTATTTCTATGTATATTTTAATTTGTAAATATCTTCGCATATAAATCAAATCTTCATAGTTTTTGTACAAAATCAGGAACCAGTGATATTTAATGAGTATATGTATTTACTTTGTCGTTAATTGTTTTATTTTCGTTGCTTCCACCGGACGTACATACATACTTACATACATTATTGGCATCCTTCCGTCTACTAAAGACGATGGCGTACTGTCCACTTTTTTCTACAGCTGTGTGAGTGGCTGAACAGTCCACTTTCTGAATGACAATCTCTGGTGCAGTAACTGCAAGCAAACAGTGATGCCTGATGGAGTTGCTCTTTTTCACTCCTTTTCGTTCCTTGTTTGACAAGGAGTCGTCAGGTCGCACGTCGTCTGTACGAGCCTCCCATGTGTTGGTGCCAATGTGGCATGTCTTTATTTTCCTTTTGCAGGCATCTTTAAAGTGCAAGCGTTTTCTTCCTTGTTGGTCGGGTGCCGTCTGCCAATTCGCCGTACAGTAGGTTTTCGGAGATTCAGCCTTTGTCCATCCTCCTGATGTGACCAAGCCAAAGTAGGCGTCTCTCTCGCAGATGATGGCGGGCATGCTGTTCCTGTTTGCTCATTCCAGCACTTCTGTGGTTGGCACACCGTATGCATAGGATGCAGCGTAGGCATCTGAGGTGGAAATTGTCCAGTTTCCTCTTGCGGCATGGGTATCGTTTTTGCAGTGGGAAAAACTACGTACATACATACATACCCACTAAATACCCTTTATATATGTACAGATTAAAAAGCATTGATTATAGAAAATACAAAAGCTGGGGTTTTTTTTTGTATTCTTTTCGAATATGCCGCTTGGGAAAATTCTCATTAATAAATTAAGAAGGGCCAAAAGATTATTTATTTCTCAGAAGTTACACACGAGATAAAAACATCAGTAGAAAACATCCGAATCATTTAGACAAGTTGGGGGACAAAGTTTTATTTTTAAAAGCGGAAAGTATTCAATGAGGAACATCAAAAGCATTGCACCTGCCTTATAAATAGACTTGTTTGGGAAGAGCAAAATGAGATCATCATCATAATCATCATGATCAAGCCAGACTCGCAACAAAGATTCCCATTACTCTCCCTCACTACCCGTCCCTATTGGTCATCTCTCCTGACAGGTCTTCCGTACGGCATTCAGTATCCGCACAATCTGATTGAAGTAGATTTTTGCTGGTCGACTACACTGGTGTGTCCATATCTGGTTGTCCACAGGAGAACATCACTTCAGTGTCCAGCAGTGCACAGCATGTCTTGTTTTTCTTTCTTAGAGGGTTTGTGTGATATTAGGTAAGTAGCTGTATTGTTGCTTTTTGTAGAGTGCTGCAGGATTTGTAAAAGGCAGCCCTTAGCATCCTTGTGTAGTTCCCATCTAGCTTTTTTAAGCGTTTCGATAGATTTTTAGTGATGCAGATATACAGTAGTACTGACACGACTATAGTTTTAATATATTTCATGAAAATGTGTTTTGTGGGGGATTGACAGGTTCTCGTTGGATGCGACTTATTTAATATTTACTTTAAGGTCCGGTAGTCAGTGTTTGGATTCGATTAAAAATAAATGCTATAAGTTTCAATCCTGATTTTCGAGGTTGTATGCTCTCAAAACTCAGAAAAAAAAGAACGAGACTTGGAAAAGGAAAATTCTGGATTCAAATCCGTTAAAATCCGCTTAAAAACTGGCCTTATGTCACACTCTGCTCGTGTGATGGGGTTGGTAAATATATTTTAGGAATGTCAAATACATTGTGCCCGCCATAATTCATTTACCTTTTTTGAAGAACGAGGACAGTAAGTCTTTGGATTAAGGTAAAAAAATATCATGGGCTGCATTTATTCAGCAGTTGAAAAGTTAGCTCATTCTCTTCCCGATTTTGTGGTCAGCAACTTTCTTTTCTTGATACGAACCCCCCCCCCGCAAAAAACTTATTGGGGACTTTAAAATAACGTTTGAACTTACTGATAGAAAGAATATATTTTTACACATCTTTTCAATTTCATTTCTTAAGAAATAATAACATATCCGGAAAGAAAACAGATTAACCTTTTTACTAACAAATTCAAGTTGATGATATTTCTCGGATTATTTTTTTTTTTAGATAAGACTTGATAATTAGTTTTATTTGGATAATAGTGCCGGTGGTCACTGTTCGAGTTTAGGAAAAGCAAAAACTACGAGATTCTAGATTGGTTTGGTTTGGTTTGTTTTGTTTTACGGCATTTCAACCTCAGTGGGTCATTTAATGCCGATAAAGTTTTGAAATAAATCAATTCTTAATGGATAATACAATTTTTTATGAATACATTTTTCTATTTAACCAATAGATGGGACCCTAACAGGTACCACCACTCCGGGTCAGAGTGGACCAGGGAGCAATGGTGATGAAGGGGTGCTACACATTCCCCAAACCTTCAAAACTGGAACCTCACCATCAGATAGAGTTTAACGTCATTCCCAGGACATGTAGACCCGCAGCCACCGCCTTCTAGCACCCATATGATAAAAAGGGATTGGGGCTTGCCATAAGGGCAATAGGGTTGGGAAAATCATATAGGTGCTAGGGCTTGACGTGACCAGCCGATTGATCGGAGGGGGCCTCTCCGACCGCCCATCTAGCCCAAGATAAGGCCAAAGTGGAGTATTGCATGTCATGAACTGCTCATCCATCTGGGCTCTATTCTTAAGCATCACGGGTCGCCACCCACGGCCAACAGGTGGCCCCATTGGGGGAGTCTTACCCCTCTGCAGAGGTGCAGCCGATGCATTCTAACGCCCCAGCTGACAGGCGGACGAGATTTTTGAGGAATCAAGGAGATGCATAGTGTAATCTTTATCATGGTAGAAAATGGATATGGCGATCCGAGTTTAAATTCAGGACGCGACTGTTTGCATTTCATATGGCGCTAATACACTTGGGAAAGGTATGAATCCAGTTATTCTCCCTTGAAATATAGATAAAATAGTAGGACCGCCTTTTTTTTAGCCTGTCTATCGCAACCAGTCTAGGAAAAGGAAAACTAGTCTAACACCAGCTATATGTTAATAGTACCTTTTTACCTTTTCAACCGGCTTAGAAGAAGGAAAACTCTGAATTCAAACTTGTTAAACTCTCCTTAAAATTTTACATTTGCTCGAATCCTGCTCGTGTGTAGGGGCTAGGTAAACGTATATACGGGATTCAAGTGCATTCACACTTGTGTCGTGCAAAGCTTAGTTTAACATTAGAAATACTGGAATTGTGCGCAATGTAATTTGTTACACACTAATAATATCCACAGAGAGAAGTAAATATAAATTTTCAATCTCGGTGCATGTGATTTCATATTTGTGTAACCTTGTGCATATGGATAGAAAACAGGGTATCGCTAATAAAAGGCCATGGTTCTATTTGAAATAAGAGAAATATTGATATGCGTGCACTTGATGCTCGAGGCATCTTAGACGTGATTGGCACAACGTGGCTAATCTAGTGAACACAATACACTTGAGAAATCATATTTCACCCCGAAAGGGAGTGGCACTCGTTTTATTTCTTGGTATTTTTGGTCTACCAGGAACCAACCTTCATTTCGGTGAATTATTTCTGACAAACATGACAGCTAAACTGAGGTAAGGTTAAAAGCACGTTATTTCCAACGAGCGCAGAACATAGATACAACAAGAGATTTAGTCTAAAGGGAAAACAGTTTAAATGACAGTTCGTAGTATCAGGCAGTTGGAAGAAACAAATTCCAAACAAAATGTTGCATTAATGGGAAATTAAATTTGCTCTTAGGGTTGTACATGAAATAAAACAATTGATAAGCACAGTCTTATTTTATCAAAAATCTTACATTTCAAAATGTCGGAGAAAAAATATGATGAAAGACCCAACATTGAAAAATAGGATAAAAAAGACGATGAAAAAATGGTAAAAGAATAATTAATTAAAAAAATCAATATGAATAGCCCATAAGGATTGGAAAACAAATAGATGAATTATTGTAGAGTAAAACAAAAGAAACAGTAGATAACATAATTGGATCATGACTGCGCGGAGGACACATTAAAACAAAAATGGTAAGATAATAGCTAATAAAAACATCAATATAAATAGCATATAAGTATTGGAAGACAAATAGACAGATTATTCTGGTGTAAAACAAAAGAAACAGTAGATAACATAATGTGATCATGACTGCGCGGAGGACACATTAAAAAAATTGACATCATTGTAATAGTATCCGAAAATATAGGAATAGGGAAAAGATTTTGACAAAAATCTTTGAAATATATTACTTAGATTAAAGTAATAAGGAAAATAATCTTAGAGCACGTTAGATCACCTTTGTCTAAATTTTTTTAAGAATTGTTTTATTTTTCCTTTGTAGAAAAATAGTGCTGAAAATGTCACGATGTTTTTTTAAAGAAGATATTCTCCGATCAAATGTATGTGTACAAGAAGAATTAATCTTACAAAAGTGTCACTTGAAGATGAATCAAAATCAGTCCAACATACAAGAAATTGTGAACATCTTGAAATGTCCGCCACACAATCAATGAAAACCGCGGTGAGACTATTGATATTTAAAGTAATTGGTTTGTTTTGGAGAAATTTGTATTTCTTAATAAGTGCTTTACTATTTCAGTTCCTACTAATATTAAATCTTTGAAATATATTACTTAGATTAAAGTAATAACGAAAAACAATCTTAGAGCACGTTAGAACACCTTTGGCTAAAATTTTATAAGTAAAACCTACCCATATAAAATATAAGTTTCTTGGGGGTATGTTGGCTGTCAACTCGCATATGAGCAAGACCATTTCCTGTAGCTTTCTTTTAATATGCAAGCACGAGAAAGGCTGCGAGCACGAACGTGTCTGTTTAGTCCTCTGAGACTTTTAAGGAATCTGTTACATAGTAGACGTACATGGGTACTGGTAGTACTTGTGTCTTCGTAGGTGACCCACGAAACAATAATTTTTATTATTTGGATTTTTCTGACTATTGTACTCACCTTTATTGTTATATACACAACGTTGGACACATGGAGCAATGGATATGAGAGATTAGTGAATACAGATATATGCGGCAATCATTCCCGGTTGAAATTGGCCAATGAGATGAGAGAAGAGAAAACATTTAAAATCGTTTGCAACTGTGCTCATTTAGTTACTGGTTAAACTTTCTACCAGGAATACATAACTTTAGATAATCACCAGTGGCTAACCACAGATGTCTGACATATATTACAAGGACAACTACACACTTGGACATATATTAATATTACATAGAAAGCCTACAGACTAGGATCAACAACTTGATTCGGTGAACAACCACGGAACAACTAAATTCTTACAATGGTGATGGGGATTCAAATGCCGAGTCCGACATGAAACACAAGAAGAAGGCCAGAGGGCACTGTTACGTTTTTATGGGCCATTCCTTAGCCTTATGGCAGAAGCGCTTATCTGGTGTAATTGGATCCTTGATAAAGAGTCCTTCGATAAAGAATCCTGTTGGTTACTAAAGTGTTCTCAGTTACTGGTAATCGTATAAGTCCTTCGAGAGTATTGGTAAAGATCCGGAAATCCTATGTCTGTCCGTCCTCACAGAGTGCAGTTTTAATTATGACCAATGTGGGGGGGGTTAAGTATGCTATCAGGCCAGTTGTATTGATAGTGATTGGTTACAAGAGTTAATCACGTGGCCTTGGATAGTCTATAAATCAAGGTGGGTAATTAGAGCACATCTTATATCAAAATAACTCCAACAGGCACATCGGGCGAAACTTTGTGTATATAACAATAAAGATGAGGTCATCATTCCGAAAAATGTAAATAATACAAATTATGAAGTCCCATCTAAAAATTCAGATAATAATATTAAATTGAATTGATTTGAACTCTTGCCTCTAGCATTGTACTTATCCTTACAGTTTGAGTTAAATTCTTTTTCTTAAAACTTCTGTAGCGTAATTATTATGGTATACGGGGAATTTGGGGATTGAAAATTAAATGGTATTCGGATTTCTGGAGAAAGAGAGGAAAAAGAAATAACAAAGAGAGGTTAAAGTTTGGAACTCAATGACCCCGGAACTAAAGTTAAAAATAAAACCAGAAATTCTAGTTTCAGCGGAGGAGCGGAAGTAACCCTCCCACCCCCGGGACGACAAACGGAAGAAGAGGAAATCGGTCTTTTTTCGGCCAGGCTTCGTAGGGGGCAGATGGGGACTTTCCTGGTTCCCCTGTATGGGTTTTGCATAGGAGTACCGAACATGATTTACGATAGAATAATATGACCTCTCTCTCTCTCTCTCTCTCTCTCTCTCTCTCTCTCTCTCTCTCTCTCTCTCTCTCTCTCTCTCTCTCTCTCTCTCTCTCCTCTCTCTCTCTCTCTCTCTCTCTGAAAAAGAACCCACGCGCCTAGAAATAAATAAACAGCCCCCTTGTGACTATACGACTTGCGTATGTTGTTTCTGAACTAATGACGACTACTACTACTAAACGACTACTGCTACAACTCGACTTGCGGCCCTATGCAACACTTCTCTGTCAGTTCATTCGATGTCTACAATAATAACTCTTTTACTTCAGTTTGTAATATGTTCTCAGCATCGTTGTGTAATGGTTATCGTCGTAGGGAATTGACAGGGCGACCAGTGTTCGAATACTTGATGAGGTTGTTTGCATTTCACATAACGCTATTTCCATTGAAAATGGTATGCATCCAAATAGTCTAACATCAGCTATATGTAAATAGTACCTTTTTAACCATGGTAGGAAAACAGGTTTAGGAGAAAGAAAACTCTGAATTCAAACCTGTTAAACTCTTTTAAAATTGACCATATGTCGGATCCTACTCGAGCAGAGGGGTTGGGTATATATAAACACACACACACACACACACACACACATATATATATATATATATATAATAAGTTAATCCACAGACACGTGTTTCGAGGTTTCATTTCTCATCAGTGTGGCTACACTTTAACAGCTACCTCTAGCCGGGATCGAAACCTGACTGAATTTTCGTCTGCCAAGTCTCTTACCCATACGGTTATTAGCGGCAGTCAAATTTAGGATAATATTTAATTGATACATTTCTAGGCGGAAATGAATTCACGAGAGTCCTCTAACTTTGTAAACAAAGTGAGGGTTAGCTATACGCCAGATGGTGAATTTACAATTAAATCCCTATTTAGAGAACTCAACCAAATGGGAGTATATATAATAAATAAGTTAATCCACAGACACGTGTTTCAAGGTTTCACCTCTCATCAGTGTGGCTACACTTTAACAGCTACCTCTATCTGGGATCGAGACTTGACTGAATTTTCGTCTGCCAAGTATCTTACCCATACGGCTATTGTATATATGGGGGTGTCTCTGTGTGTCTTACTTAATATAAAGAATATTTACATCGTATCAATGGCTAATCTATGCAACAGGATTGTTTAATTAGATTTACGTTTTAAACAATATATCTAAAATTGTGGTGGTGTTCGTGGTGTAATGTTTTGCGTCGTCTGAAATGGACAGGGTGACCCGATTTCAAATCCTGGACGAGCTTGTTTACATTTTATAAAGGTTCAATACGCTTAGGAAAAGTATGAATCAAACTAGTCTATCTCCGACTATGTTTAAAAAGTAAGACAGCCAGGGCCCTTTAACCTTGGTTAATGTACCGTTCTAGGAGAAGAACAACTTCAATATGGTTAAAACCTGGGTTCAATAACTTTTGTTAGGCAATCGGTCTAGAAAAAACTTGAACCGTCCTCTACAAACATAATTGATAAAAAAAAATTTTTTCAATTTGTTTAATAAAAAAGTTATTCATTATAAAATTAAATCATTAATGAATAAAGTGCTGAAAACTTCATTAAAATTGGACGATTTCCTGATTTTTGGTAATTATTTTAAAATTAAAAAAATTATCTCCCGTGAGAATTATTGAACTTTTGTTGTTGACGGTTTCATAACATGTAATTAACATATTGAATAAATAATTAACTTCTAGACGCAATTATATAAATCTATAGAATTCAAAAATACTTCAGTATAATTTGTTAAACTCCGATTGGAATATGACCTTGACCGTGCGGATGGGATGGGTAGATACACATATTCTACGCATAAAAAAACATTGAAAATTCATGTTTCGGAATTTTTTAGATGAAGTGGGATAATTTGTATAATTGGGATTTTCCGGACTACTGTCCTCATCTGTATAGTTATATAAATGTTTCGGTCAATGTACCTCCTTTCTTCTTCAGATGGTTCCTGAGTTCGACAAGAAACACCTGGAGAAGACCACATCGGGCGAAAAGGTGTGTGTATATAACGATAAGGACCAAGACAACAGTCCGAAACATCCAAATAATAAACATTAAAATATCGTTGTAGAAAACTGGATTTGGGAATTCATGTGATTTTACAAGGACAGGAATGTAATTATCTACAATGGTAACTTTCTTGATTTGTATCAAGTTTGATTTGTGATTCTTTTAAGAGAGATAGTAACATGCCTGATAAGAAGTTGGCATTGGTTCAATTGTAGCGCTTCAAGCAATATTTTACAAGATTAGATGCTATCTTATTTGTCGCTATTACTCTGGACATTTCTTCAATTTATTTTGCCTACTGGCCAAAATGAAGATTTGTTGATTAAGGACCACTGTTCTCACACATCACACTTAATAAAAGATACATTGCCCATTTGAGAAGTCTACATTTAAATGAACGATATTTCTACAAGTTGTCATTATCACGATGTTTTATATGGTTTGAAGATGAATTAGGACCAATGATGCCAAGTAACACACACACACCACTTACACACACAAACTCACATACACACATATATAGATATACGTGTGGGTGGGTATATGTGTGTGTGTCTGTATCTATGTCTGTGTGTCAGAGTGTCTATGTTTCTATGTGTGTGTATACAGACAATAAGCATTATGCCACCCACATCAACAAAACAATATATAACTGAACACCAAGTCACCTCTGTCACACAACTGCACAATACAAAAAAAAGAGGGCTAAGTTTATGAGTATATTGTAAACTAAAACAGAGCACCCACTTTATGTCCATTCATCTCTCAATGTTATTTGCCTACATATATGTTTGAGAGTTATTTTTAGAGATTGAATGCATTGTATTTTGAGCTATTACCACCATTCCATTTATTTTGTCTTCCTATAGACAGAAGACAGAAGACAGTCATTCAACAAAGGAGGAGGAGGAGGAGGAGAAGGAGGGGGTTTATAAAGATCAAAATTTGAACAAAAATCAAGCATAATCATATAATCATGAACTACAAGAATGTATTTTAGACTTTTAATGGAAAGAAGAAGGAAGAAAAAGAAGGAAGGAAACAAGAAAGAATGACAGACGGAATAAGAGAAAGAATGAAAAGAAAAATGGGAAAAGAAAAAAAAATGGAGGAAAAGATGGAAATATGATTGTTAAAAAAAAAATATGTGTATACGTAGGCTAGCAAAGACAAAGGCGCTTGATAACTGTTTTTCGCCAATATGATTTTCAACGTAAATGGTTTGATTTCAACCCAAGTGGTTTGGTTCGCATAAACGAGAAATTAACTGTTATAAAGGGCCCGTTTTTATGCCTTCCCAACTCTAAGACACACACACACACACACACACACACACACACATATATATATATATATATATATATATATATATATATATATATGTGTGTGTGTGTGTGTGTGTGTGTGTAATACACTGCTGAAGACCTAAAAAGGTTGAAACAGCTGTACAGTGTTCCACATGTCACACGCGGTATTCGTCGAGTATGCTTGTCATGATTATTTCAATTATAATTAACAAATTCTCCCTACGTATATGTTGTGGATGCAGCTATACGTTATACGCATTGTAAGTGCCTTTAAAATATAAATAATAATATACTTTACTTATCAATGCTTCAAAGCAAATTATCAAAAATACTATTATATATATATATATATATATATATATATATATATATAAATATGTGTGTGTGTGTGTTTGTTGTGGGGGTGTTCTATCGATGATATTGATTAACTTTTACTTATAAATATTGCAAAATCTACCTCCCTCAACTCTCTTCCCATCTGATTTCCTTCTCATCTCCCCAAAGATGTCCCTTATAACCAATTAAATCTTTCCCCCCCACAAAACTTACCCACCTACCTAATTCCCCCTTCTATAAAAACACTTGTATGATATGAATAATTCAATAAAAGCTGAAGAAGCCGAGTTTAATATACTACACATTTTTGTCTGAGTTTTTTTCTTTCATTCCTTATATTTTACCATATATATATATATATATACATATCTTCTTATTATAATGGAGATTGTGTGTTTTTCTGTCTGTAACCGAAACTATATTACTACTCAAGTCACAATTTTTTAGTTATTAACGACACATTCTCCATGATTCTATTTCTCTTTAAACCTCAATTAATAATAAAACTGTTTGACATTATTAATACTGTTGGCCTTACCTAAATACTAATAACATGCAATTGTATTTATATATACAACAAAATACCAGTTTTCAGTGTAAATGTAAAGCTAATTTGCATATTGATATTAAAAAAAGCTGATTTTAATAAAAATTTGCTTGGTATTATTGATTTCTAATTGTTTGGTTTTATCTTAATGAATATGAGTAAAAATCTCTTCAATAAATCCTAAAAGAAATTCATTAACAAGAATAAATAACTGTAATTTTATTTTTTACTTCCTATTTTAACTAAATAGTTAAATTAGGAAAATTTAGCATTGAAAAACGGAAGTGATGAAAGAGTAAGTTTCAGTTGTTCTATTTTCCGATTATACCCCCTCCGTTTCAAATCTTTTTATCTGAATTCCTAATTAGTTTCATTAGCCTTTCTGATTTAATCTAATATTTTATTACATTTAAACTTAAATACTTGCACCCGGAGGGTGCATATATTTGCTAGTATATATTAGAACTATTCGCACATTAATATGTTTATTAATAAAAAAGATTTATTATGACAAAAGATTTAAAAGAAACTAATCGTATCGTATGACTGGCACACAGTTGTTTATAGATTCTCATTTGTGTTTCATATCTTTACAATCCAATTCTAAAGTAATTGATCTTTAGTTATTTATAGTATAATTTTAGTTTCTTGAAAACCAACTTTTATTTTAAAATTTTCTCATTAAAGAGAGAAATTTATTTTTATTTCTTTAACATTTCAAGCTAAATGCAGACACAACGAAACAATCCATCATTTTGCATATTCATTATTTTTCTCAATTACGAAAATTGACGATCAGTATACCGTTAATAAAGCAATCCCCCCCCTCTTAATTAGACGATTAAAATAGTTTAGAAGGTCAATGAGTCATAATTGTTAATTTAAGGGAAAACCCAGAACATAATTGCTGACTAAATGTGACGGAAGAAAGTTGATTCGATTTCATTTTCTATTATAAGCAACCAGTAGGCAACGAAAGGGGAGTTTGGCAAAAAGCAATATATATATATATATATATATATATATATATATATATATATATCGCAGTTACCATTAAATTCACCAAGCAAACAAGTATAAAATCTTATTTACTTCTGGAGTTTTTCCTAAAACCGATTAAAAAGTGCTCAATATAAAGAGCTAAATAGACGATTAAATTCGAATGGTTTTTAAACCATTCGATTTTAATCGTATATATATATATATATATATATATATATATATATATATATAATATATATATATATATTATCATTATTATTGAGTTTTACACACCTGCCGTAGGAGGCTGAGTGACAGCAAATCTCCTCAGGTCTCCAGACTCTTCTGAGTATTCTAGCCGATCTTAACGGTGCTGCAGTTTGGATTGTCTGGATTCTTCTTTCTTATTTGTCTATTTTTTCGATTTCTTACATTTTCACCCGGTGGTCGACCGGAACGGCAAAATCCACGAGGTGACAAGTACTCTTCTTCTTGTCAATCAATACTTGGTCCGGTCTCCTGGCCGGGATTAGGTGATCCGTCTGTACCTCGAAGTTCCAGAGGATTTTATGCGTTTCATTCTCCAGGACAGATTCAGGCTTGTGCATGTACCATCTAGTTGTATGGGGAAAATTGAATTTCTTGCACAAAAGATTTAATCTTACAGAAACTAACATATATAAGGATCATTTAATCAAGATATAAAAAGAAAGGGCGAAAGTCACAGGCAGATTAGAAAGTAAGTGACGACTCATTTTTTAGCTTAATTAATGATTTTAATGTTGTTTTTGTGGGGTTTTAATAATTATATGGCGGGCAAATCTTTTAATTTAATTCGCTTTGCAAACTCACTTTTTTTCCTGATCACAGTTATCTACTCAATGAGTGACCGAAAGGGTCACGTTTTTCTAGTTATTTGAGTGTTTATACTTTGAGTGTGTTTATATATGGTAAACATACAAACACGCATATTAGGACAACGCTGAAGAAATGTAACATCAGACCTTCAAGCGTGGAAGATCTGACCTCCAACAGACAGGGTTGGCGAGACGCCTGTCGCACAGGAGCTAAGTAGCTCAATAATTAGATAAACAGGACTGCAGAGTGACAACGTCTTCTTCGTCATGAACAACTAAATGTAGTTGGGAATTTTCCCTGCAATGTGTGTGACTGCATCTGCAAGTCAGGAATTTGACTAATGAACCAACATAGGTTCCACATTGGACTAATGAACCACAAATGAAGACATGGAGTGACATTATCGTCTTCTGCGACGGACTTTGAAAAGAAAAGAAAGAAAAGTGTTTGTATGTTTGTTTACATGCCTGCAAACAGAACAACATACATACATTTTTTATCCTAAAAACCTCCCCTTTGATGATTGTGATTTAACCACACATTAGACTACTAGTAACATAAACTAAAAAGTATATTGAGATAATAATACCTCAGTATATATATATATTATATATATATATATATATATATATATATATAATATATATATATATTGTTGGCATCCTTCCGTCTATTGAGGACGATGCATAGTGTCCACTTTTTTTTATCTGCAACTGCGTGCTAAACAGACCAATTTTGAATGGCAATCTCTGGTTCAGTATTGCAAATAAACGGTGATGCTTGCTGGAGATGGTGTTGTCTCTCCTTCCCTGTGACTCTCTTTTCTGTGGCAGTTTCTTTCCTTTCTTTTTCACTCCTTTTCTTTCATTGTTTGACGAGGAAGCGCCAGGTCATACGGTCTTCTGCATAAGCCTCCCATGTGTTGATGTCGATGTGGCTTGTCATTATGTCCCTCTTGCAGATATCTTTAAAGCATAGACTGCTGCCTACGTCCGCTGTTGATATGCACGTCCAATCCCTGGTGCATGCTTGACTGTTCTGACGAATTTTAGGGTCTCCGCCCCCACCTTCCGGTGTCTACTTACTTCTGGGCCCGATTAAGGGGCAGATAACCCACATTTCCCATACTCCTGACGGTTGATGAGGTCTTCTAAGGCTACCAGAATTTTACCACGAAGAATAGATATTCACGACAAATTCCTTAGCAGGCAATAACCCTGCAACCTTATCAAACACATAACAATCACTAACTTTACCAAACTACATTGACCATTAGCCTTTCGTCCGACCTAAACGAACTATTGAACTCTCTATAACACTAAATTCTACGTTTGAACATGTAATATTATATGTGCATATATACCTCTTTGTACATGTTGACGTACATAAAACCCTTTTAGTAATATTTATATTGTCATCGTAGCTTGTCTTTAAATCTCAGTTTTTATCTTCTCTCTGCTTCAAAGTTACTTGTGGATTATTCCCCTAAACTCCCATAGGGGTCTTTAACTTACTTTTATTAATTTGTATAACATATCATTCCAGTTTGTAATCAGGCTGACTCATTGAGAAACTTAAAAATATTACGGGCCGAATGCGGACCCGCAATTCTAAAAGAAGTTTTAATTACTGTGATTGTTTTTGTCTTTTATCTGATTTATTTGCGAGGAATTTTTTGTACGATAACAATTTTCATAACTTTAATCGAAATGAATTATGAAATCCAGCGAAAGTCACCCATGAAATAGAAATAAATATGTGTACGGAAAATAAGGACATACGTGCATCAAATTGTTTTTAAGATTAAGTGGCAGTAGAAGAATTATCGTTGAAATTTTAAAAGATAAGCTTAAATATGAATGCAATACTTAAATGCAGCGATCAATTTTGAGTTATTTGTTGTTTATTTCTGCCTATCGCATATAGGCAGAATATGCTTTGCAAAAAGAAATCTCCATCAACAGGAGATAGTTTAATTGCCACCCGAATTTAAGCTACTTTCAAATAATTCAATCTTATGAATGGATATCCACATTACTTTTTAAATTTTCGAAAAGGGAAGCAAGTAAACAAGTTTATTCAATCCTATCTAAAATCGTAAAATAATTCAAAAGAAGATGAACCCATAATCTGTAATCTAAAATAATAAATACGAATGCCAGTGAGTCAGTGTGTCACATTTTTTCAACTGTACTACTAGAGTCCGTAGCTCAATAGATCATACCGTTTTTAAATCAGGCAGATTCCGTGAGAAAATTAAAAACATTCCGGGACGAATTTTGGATTCCCAAGTTTTAATTATTGCGATTGTTCTTGGCGGTGTTTTACTTGATTTTTTTTTTTTTTTTTTTGCGACGAATTTTTTTTTTTTTTTTTTTTTTTTTGTACGATAAAAATTTATAACTTGGAAATTAATTTGGGAATAATTAAAATTAATTGCAAAATCCATGTCTCCATAAGATATGAATAATTCATTGTATGGAAAGTAAAGGTCTACGCACATAAAAGTGTTTTTAAATTAATTGTCAGTAGAAGAATTATCGTTGAAATTTTAAAAGGTAAGCTTAAATATAAATGCAATACTTAAATGCAGCGATCAGTTTTGAGTTCTGTAGTTTATTGTTCTGGATCGTATACGTTAACAGTATGGGAAAATGTTACTTATAATGCAGCTTTGCAATAAGTTCCAAATAGACAAATTATATTATTGTTTTGATGAAAGATGTTAATTGTTTGAAAAATATTGTTCAAGTAGCATCCACTTAGAAACATCGGGTTCGATACCCGACACGCCAACTCAGCGCCTTTGTAGCAAAACTTGAATTTGTGCGGTAAAGTGGGGAGCTGATGGTATGTGTAGCATTCCACCTAAGATGCAAAAAAAAGATAGGCTCCCTTTCTGTCTGGATGATACCGACAATATGCCTCTTCAGCGACTTTACTTTTTGTCTTATTAAAATTTAAGATGTACTCTAAGCACTCAAGTGATATAAAGTGTCATTTACTTTTTTTTAAAAGTCAGCACGTATTTTGTTCGTTTATATTCCAAACACATTTCATGGGAAACAATTCACATCTCAGTAAAAAAAAAATCCCAAAGTGATGAAAACTTTTACGTATTTTATTTTTCACCTTCATTCGGTTGCTTGTCTTTTTTATGATAAATATTTATCGATAATCATCCATAAATTCACAAATATTTCACTATTTTCTCCAAATGTTTTTATTTGGTCGTCACAAATTGACAAATTATTTTCGGATGTGTTAAATTTATTCTTATAGTTTTTGTTTTTTTTAATTCATGGCATTTAAATAAAACTAAAAAAATCTGAAAGACAATTGTTCTTAAAATCTGAAATACTACTTCAAAAATATGTACAAAAATAATTTCATGAATTTAAAAAACTAACTCCCAAATTTCAAGGGAGAAAAATAAATACAGTTTTACATCAATTTAGGTGTGCCCCAAATTACGAATTTTTTTTAGTTTACGAGTTGTCATTCAATCGACTATTTGCTTTGTATTGAGAGTTAAAATTTGAAGTACATGTGAGCTTCAATTTCGATTGGGTGAATAATTTCACTCAAAATATGTTTCTAAATTTATTACGCGAATAAAAAATATTATTCCATAGATAAAATAAAAATTATATTCTACTGCATCATTACATTCATTACATTCTATTTCTATTATATTTCAATACAATACAGTGCTGTTTATCTTATTTAGAAAAGGCGTAACAAAGGAATGAGAGTGTTTTTTGTTTTGTTTTTGTTTTATTTGCGGGGGTCTAGAAAGAGTTATTGGAATTTCAGTTAATTTCAATGGGGAAAATTGATTTGATATACGAGGAAATTGAGGTTCGAATGGAATGAATTAAACTCATATGTCAATGTACCAATGTATCTTACATATTGTAAATGATACTCAAGAGAGAAAATCCTCTAAAAATAATGGATACAGCAGAATTAATAGGTCGATATTAGGGAGTATTCTAGGTATTATGTTAAACTTCATCTAATGAAGTTCCTATCCTAGAGCTCTAGGGAGTGTGCAGTACCCCTTCATCACCACTACTCCCAGGTACACTCAAAACCGGAGTAGCAGTACCTCTTAGGATTCCATCTATGAGTTAAATAGAAAAAAAGTTTAAAAATGTGTTTAAAAAAATTGAGTTTAAAAGAATTGAATACCCATTAAGATAAATAAAACAAAACATCTTCGGCATAAATAACCCAACAAGGGTTGACATACCGTAAAATCAAACCAACCAACCAACAGATATTGTGGACATTTTATATTGTGGACAAGAGATACGAGAGATATGATTTATTCGAATAGTATGTCAATCCATCTGGGGATATATTTACGCCAAGAGGTTAGGTAATCGCGTGCATTTCACATTCATTTTTATATTCTAGTTGTGTCTCAAGAGAAATTATAGCACATTTTTAATCGAATGAATAATTTTTAAATTGATCTATAACTGATTCATAGGTGGAGGTATTTATCGTGTAATGGTTATTGTTGCAGGATATTTACAC
This sequence comes from Doryteuthis pealeii, assembly GCA_023376005.1. Lineage (NCBI taxonomy): Eukaryota > Metazoa > Mollusca > Cephalopoda > Myopsida > Loliginidae > Doryteuthis > Doryteuthis pealeii. The sequence continues at coordinate 29,028,422 of CM042145.1, read as the reverse complement.
GGTAACACGGGTTCAAATGCTTGACCAGGCTGTTTGCATTTCACATAGCGCTAATACACATTGGAATGGTACGAAATCAATTATCTCTTCGGCTATGAGTAAATAGTAGGTTAGACTGGACTCTTTCACGGTGACATGGACTAGGAGGAAAACCTCTAAATTCAAACCCGTTAAACTCCTTGGGTGATATTCAACTCGTGTGGAGGGTTGGTTAAGTAAACACACATTTGACTCATAGATCGGACATTTACAGGTACAAAACCTCTGGGTAAGAGTAGAATCTGGTTTAATGGCAAGGAAATGGTAAATCACGATCCTAAGATCTCCTGGACCAGAGCCTCATCAATAGATGCAGTTTAATGTCATAATCAGGAAACACCCTTTTTGATTTGTGCAGATGTTGTCAGAGTATCAAACCTATTCTTACCGGACAAGAGAAGACCAAAGAAAGGAACAGGAAAGTTGGTTTCTTGGTTGGTTGTATTTTATTGCATGTCAACCCCTGTTGGGTTATGTTATGCCGAAGACATTTTGTTTTATTCATTCTTGATTGGTATCCATTCTTTTATAATTCAATTTTGAAAGACTTTTTAACTCATTTTTCTATCTAACGCATTGATGGTACCCTAACAGGGTTGACCTGGGATTTATGATGATATTCGTCCGAGCTCCAAAATTGGAACTTCATCATCAGTTAGAGTTTAATGGCATATCCAGGACGTTAAGACCCCTCGGCCACCTCTTTCTAGCATATATATGATAAAAAGAAGCAGTTAGAAGATAGCTACTAGACGATAAGATGACGGCAGTCAAGATAGCAAGAAGCAAATAAGAGCTCCCAACCAAGTAACTCTCTCTCTCTCTCTCTCTCTCTCTCTCTCTCTCTCTCTCTCTCTCTCTCTCTCTCTCTCTCTCTCTCTCTCTCTCTCGAGTTTCCTCTCTCGATTGTATACCGATGTTGGGTATACAACACTACCACTCTGGTCAGAGTGGACTGGGAGTAATGGCGATGAAGTGGTACTCCAGATTCCTCAGAGGTCCAGAGTTGGAACTTCACCATCCAATAGAGTTTAAAGTCATACCCAGGGCATTAATACCCTCAGTCACTGCCTTCTAGCACATATACGATTTTAAAAAATTTGGGGCTTGCTCTAAGAGCAATAGGGTTGGGATAATCATATAGGTGCTTGATAGGGTTTGACATGATCAGCTGTTTTATCGCATATCTAGCCTAGGTAAGACCAAAGTGGAGTGTCGCATGTCATGTACTGCTCAGCCATCAGGATTCCATCCTTAAACATCAGGGATTGACCGCACGACCAACAGGTGGCCCTATTGAGAGGTTTTATCCCTTTGCAAAGGGGCAGTCGGTAATTACTACAGCCCCAGCCGACAGAGGGATGAGGAAGTTGATTGGAACGAATAAGACCTTGCAGCAATTGGAATACATTGAGAGATTCTATGTGCAAACGAAAGGAAAAGGCGGACATTTAAATAATTAAGTTATCAACGCTTGAAGATATCACACGGCTAAATAATGAATATTTATTCGTGGCCAATTATATGTCATGAGAGCAATCAGAACACTTCAAAACCGAGAAGACTAAAATAATATCCACCTTCAAATTCTCAGGGAAAGAAAACAATATAAGATATCATTGTGTGTAGGTTAACAGAATAAAGATGAATGAAACATTTAAGTGCAGCTCAAAAAAAAGAAGTATCACTTAATTATAAATATACTTAATTATACATTTCTCAGACTCGATCTCTGTCCTACAATCATTAAGACATAAAAAAACTAGAAACCCTCTCATCATTAAGCTCCTGAATAGATTAGACTTGATGTCTAACTCTAAGGAGATTATGATATGCTGGATCCCAAGTCATATATGTGTGAGGGGGAATGAAAGAGCGGACTCCGCAGCTAGATCGGCTCTAGATTTGATCCCCGACAATTTCAAGATACCATATACTGATTTGAAACCTAAAATTAATAGATTCCTTCATACAAAATGGCAACAACACTGGAATAATAACACCCACAATAAACTCTTTCTAATCAAACCCACTTTGGGGGGCGCTGGAGACCAACTTTAAGGAAGTCTAGAAAGGAACATGTCATTGTGTCGCGATTACGCATTGGTTATACAAGACTAACGCACTCCTATATACTCAAACAAGAACAACAACCACAGTGTGGAACATATCAAACACCTTTGACAGTTAAACACTTATTCATGCAATGCAGGTTATTTTAAAGCAAAAAATATGAAAGATCAGTTTGAAAACGTCAACATGGAGGATATTCTCTCTTTTTTGAGGAAAATAAAATTATACCATAGAATATTGACATGAAACAAATCAATACCATACAACATAATCCCTAATAATGCTAACACATTGTTACTCCGACCAGAAACGAAACCCGACTGACATTACACCTGTCCGATCCGTTAACTCCTAGACCATTGCCAGCTGCTGTTTAGGGAGCGGTGTTTTAACTCTTTTAAATACATACATATGTGTATTAAAGTCGCTCCTAAATAGCACTACCGGGTTACGGATGCATATATATATATATATATATATATATATATATATATATATATATATATATATATATATATATATATATATATATAGCCAGGTTTACGCTGTGAATGTTTCTAAGCATCGGCTTTTTTAATATCGAAATATTAAATTCTTTATGTTGTCTATGTTGAGAAACGAAGGCACAATAATTAGGGAATTATATACAGAGCAATTTATTTGGCAAAGAAATGGCTTAAATACCGGTCATATTAATCGACTTCATCGGACTGCTGATAAAGCCGATTAATATCGGTGTAAATAAATTTATAACTCTTAATATGACCGGTATTTAAGCCTTTTCTTTGCCAAATACACACACACAGACACACACACACACAGATATATATATATATATATACACACACACACACACACACATATATATATATATATATATATATATGTGTGTGTGTGTGTGTGTGTGTGTGTGTGTGTGTTATTAGTCTCGCTTTCTGAATCTTTTCAATTTTATCAAATAATTGCTTTTATTATTTATTCATAAAACTGTTTGCTATTATGAATGCCTTTAAATCATTACTGTTCACTCTCTCTCTCTCTCTCTCTCTCTCTCTCTCTCTCTCTCTCTCTCTCTCTCTCTCTCTCTCACATTCTCTCATTTTTCTCGCTCATTTTCTCTCGCTTACCGTCTACTTCTGTTTTACTAACTCCCTCGCGCCTTGTCACTGTCGCTTCTCATTAACATCTTCGCACAAGTTTTTGTATTAAGGAATTCCTAACTTACCTACCACCCACCCACACATCCCTGCCACTTCAGAATCGATATCAGAGAACTTTTGTCAACTTCTAACGCCAAAACTCGTTATAAATGTTCTCTTCTCGCTTCAAATTTGACTCCATTAGTTGAATGAATTGGCCGACCACTTTATGTTTCATCGGATCAAAGATTGCAAAAAAGTTATTTTCACATTGAAACCCTCGAAGAGGACAAGACTGTTCTTTTATTGCTTCATTTTATGATTTTTACCCGTGCAGTGGAGACGCGTGTTCACGCCGCATGACCCGTGGTCAAGAAAGTGTAGACTTGTTTTACTCCCACACATATACACAAAAAAAAAACAAACGGCGCAAAAATGCAAGTGGGTGAATTCTTGCAATCTCTTAATAAAAAGTAGGTGTCGCTACTTTCAAAATGCTGGATATTTTTACCTACGATCAAGCTCAAACCATATGTATATATAAATATATATATATATATATATATATGTGTGTGTGTGTGTGGTGTGTGTGTGTGTATTTGGGCAGCATTATTTCATTTATACATTAAATTGGAATTAAACAAAAGGCAGGTCTCCTGTTGAACGATTTTATTGGTGATTTTTTCAAGCTTTCATGCCAACTTTTTGATATTTGGATGGAATTCGTTGATTAGTCCACCAAAGTACTTTTGGCATTTCGAAGTGCCATCATCAGGGGTGATGTGTTCCAATTTTTTTCAAAGTATATTAATGGATGTGGAGGCTGGAAGTAGGAGAACTGATAAGAAAAGTGTTATAAGCATTTTAAAATGTGAGTACTGCATTGAAAATTATTTTTATTTAAGGATGGTTTGTATTGTTTAAGTACTCGGGATATGAACTTCGGTGGACTAATCAACGAATTCCATCCAAATATAAAAAAGTTGGCAAAAAAGCTTTAAAAGATAACCAGTAAAATCGTTAAACAGGAAACCTGCCTTTTGTTTAATGCACATGTATAAATGAAAGAATGCTGCCCAAATACACACACATATATATATATATATGTGTGTGTGTGTGTGTCATCAAAAGACACCGTGTTTCGACGTTTCACGTCTCTTAAGTGTGGATAGACACAGCAACTACCTCTGACCAGGAGCGAAACCCGACTGACTTTTCATCAGCCCGATTCGTTAACCTCTCGGCCATTTGACAGCTGCCGTTGTATATGGTCTCACTCTAGCTGGTATTCTAATTAAGAAATTTTGTATTTTTCTCTTATTTCCTATCTTTTTATTCAATTCCTCTATTTGGCGAGATATATTCCAGTGTGAATCATTTAAAAAAATAAATGAATTGCCTTTTCAGTTACTGTCAGTTGAAGACACCTGGCTAATATAATGTGAGAAATCTATAAAAAGTTAGAATTCTAGTTCTTAATTCGGTTCTCATATATATATATATATATATATATATATATATATATATATATATATAGTTAAGAATTAATGGCAAAATGAAAAAATGAATGAGATGAGACCTCTATCAAAAGTTTTAAAAAAAATAACAAAAAATAAATAAAGGATAATATATATATATATATATATATATATATATATATATATATATATATATATGAGAGAGAGAGAGGGAGTACGTAAATAAACACTGTGTTTATTTGATATGGCTTTTAGCCGACAATTTTTGGAGGATATGTGCTTAATTGAAGTCATACCTAATTTTTGAAAATTAGTTAGTTAATAATTAATGAATTTAGGCGGGCATATATGTTCAATGTAAGGCTAAACAAATCGAGAAAATGTCAATCCCTGAATGTACATTTCGACCTATGAATACCTTAGTGCATATATAGAATTTTTTTTGCCATTTCTTTATCTCTTCCTGTTTCACTGATTTTTGCTTTTTTTCGACTTTGATATCAGTGAAACAAGAAGATCACATCAGTGAGACCAGGTATGAAACCTTCGAATTAATAAACTTCAAAGTGAATAGGCAAAGAAAGTTCGAAATAAATTTATATCTGCACGATTTATGTATTTATTTATTGGTGTGAGGTTTTAAGGGATCAAATAAGAACAAAACAACGGGTAACGAAAAGTAGAAAATGTATTAACAGAAAGTAGACAATACAATAGAGAGATGTGGAAATTACGTCCGACGAACAGAGTTACTGGCACTCGCATTGGCTTGCTCTAAGCCACAATTATCCCTGTTTATTTATAGTAAGCTGTTAGCGCATTCCATTGGTCTTATAGGGTGTGTCACCTATAATATTTATAATACTTCGTATATGTAAAAATATATACGCATTTTTTTGTATGTACGTTTGAGTCTTCAATTTTGGTTAAATCCTATCAAGGAAACACTTGATATCATCCATATATATATATATATATATATATATATATATATATAGATATAGAATATATATACTCCCAACTCCCATGGTAGAATACTGTAGGGGGACATTAATTGAAATCTCACCGTTTAGCGTAAGCCGTTACTCACCTGTCGCTGTTTACAGACTTGAGTTCACTGGTGATTGTAAAACCATACCCCGTAGGGATGTATCAATTAATTGTTCACCCCAGACTGACAGCCGCAGATGGTTGCAAGGGTAAGGAACTTGGCAGTCGAAAATTCTGTCGGGTTTCGATCCCTGCTGGAGGTAGGTGTTAAAAAGGTGTTAAATATATACACACACACACACACACACATATATATATATATATATATAGATATATAGATATATATATATATATATATATATAGAGAGAGAGAGAGAGAGAGAGAGAGAGAGAGAGAAAGGGAGAGAGAGAAAGAGGGGGCAATAGACACGTAAACAAAGGAAGATAAAAACAAAAAGAAGTAAAGAAATCTGTACCAATAAAATCATTCCAGAATAACTGTGAACTATTTTGGCACTTCACCCAATATTTCATTGATTTTCTATAAGTGTGCACTCGACCACCATTGTATCATTTGTTTCCACAGACTTTCGTTCACCTTATCAAGCCAAAACATCTTAAGCCACATTGAATTTTTTAGATGATAAATACAATGAAATTGATCAATAATTGATTAATAATTCTCATGCTGAACAGATCAAAGTGAAACGTTTATATCACTAGTTTGGCCCAACTTAGTATATCTATGATGTGTCTCTGCAAACAGCACTCGTAAGGATCTTATGTCAGATTCACGTGTATAAAACGAAAATTTACAATCACTTCTTGGTTTAATTGATTTTTGTTGTTTTTTTGTTCTATAAAAAAAGTGAACACTGCCAAGGATTCTCAGAAGAAATGGCTGCCTGAAATCCAAGATTGGAAATATCAAGAAGGTCCTTGAGCCAATCCGATGCACAAAAGGTAATTGATCCAAAACAAAAGTGAAGAAGAAATGAAGAGAAAAAAGAAACACATTGTTTCTCTTGTAACAGGAATAGAATGATCCTTTGATTTCGAAAAACAGAGAAGAATTCCATTTAGACTTGCCAACGTAAAGACAAATAACAATATCTGTTGTTTCGAGCTATTTTTACAAGAATAGTTCTTCATTTGTTCTATACAGGGTGTGTTCAAAATGAATTGAGATTAAAACCACATTTAGCAATACAGAAATGAACAGCAAATCCCCGACCCTTTTTTATCACATATGTCCAAAGTATGACTCTAAACTTACTGTTATTCCAGTGTTGCTGCCATTTTGTATGAAGGAATCTATTAATTTTAGGTTTCAAGTCAGTATATGGTATCTGGAATTTGTCAGGGATTAAATCTAGAGCCGATTTAGCTGCAGAGTCAGCTCTTTCATTCCCCCTCACTCCTATATGACCTTTTTTTTAGGGAAATAAAATTATACTATAGAATATAGACATGAAACAAATCAGTGGCATACAGTATGATTCCCAATAATGCTAACACATTGTTAAAACCAATTAATAAATGTATATATATATGAATACACAATATTATAACAACCCAACCGCTAGGCATGATATAACCCTGGACGGGTTGATATGCCGTTAAAATTAATAAACCAAACCAAACCATTTAAACTTACTCTGTCGGTGAAGTTCCAATTCTGTAACTCTCGGGAGTGTGGAGTACCCCTTCATTTCCATTACTCCCTGGTCCACTCTGACCTGGAGTGGTAGTACCAGTTAGGATACCATCTATGGTTAAATAGAAAAAATAGTGAAAAAATATGTAAAAAAATTGAGTTTAGAAGAAATTGAATACCCATCAAGAATAAATCAAATGTTTTCAGTATAAAATAACCAATCAACCAAAAAAAGAAAAACAACGAAACACTGAACAAGTAAACGCAAGTTTATGGAGATCAAGTCTTTTTTTTTTGTGCCGGGGATCACAAGATTTTAGGTAGGAAAAGTGTTATATACTGGTCTTTTCACGTTACCAAATCTATATAACGTTATATACCTTTCTTACTTCTTACTCTGTCGTCTATTCTTCTGGCCGGCTTTGCTTCTGATCGTCTATCATCTATCTTGGTCTGGTATATCCTCTAAGGTCTGGTCTTCTTGGGATTCCGGGTCTGGTTTCTGTTGGGGATCTCTCGTTATCAGAAGCCCTGTGTCATTGTTAGTTTTTAGGTAATAAACACAAGACTTCGATTCACGTTGATGTTACTTTATTCCAAATTCCCAGCCCAGACAATCTGCGCAGATGAGGCTTACATGTTGCTAGCTCGGCTTCTAAGTTCTAACTGACTTAAACTGACTATCTCCTTAAACCGGAATAGGGCTTTCTATGGGGGTTCCGGTTCTCACGGTCTATCCCCAGAAGCAAGGTCAGAATGAGGTCAAACGCTGTCACTCACCCTCAATGCCATCAGCTGTACTAATCGCCATTATGATTTCTACAATACCTTATAAAAGCATTAGGGATCCAATAATTATGTAACAAAAGTTCAATGAGCCACGTACAAACATGTATTTATTTACGCAACCCCTCCAAACGTACAGGTTGTGACACAAAGTCAATTTCTCAATCAAGGTTTAACAGGTATTTAGTGAGACCGGGTGTCTAACCAAAGCTAAAGAGCACATTCTACACTACATTTACCCATAGCTGGAGGGATAATATTTGGATTCATACCTTTCCTCCAAATGTAATAGTGTTATGTAAAATTGTAAACGGATTCACCCGAGATCTGAATTCGAGTCACCGCATCTATTATCTAAGACGATAACTATTCAACCAGGCGTCTCCTAAACATCATCATATAATTCTATAACCTGATCAGCAGTGCAAACGCTTTCATTTACATTTTAAGATTAAAATAACCAAATTCTTCCGTCTCAATAGCTTTGAAGCACACGTCGAATATTACTAAATGTCTCACTATGATTGGTTTGGTGGATGGTAGGATTTTACGGCATGTCAACCCTTGGGTTATTTTCTACCAAAGATTTTTTTTTTGTTTTATTAATTCTTGTTGAGGATTCAAATTTTGACTTATTTCTAATATATTTAACCCATAGATAGCAACCAAATAGGCGCTACCAATCCGAGCCAGAGTGGACCTGGGAGTATTGATAGTGAAGTTTTAATCCACTCTCGCCAAAGGTCCAGATTTGAAACTTCACCACTAGATGCAGTTTAACGTCATACCCAGGACATTGAAACCCTCAGCCTCCGCTTTCTAGCACATGCATGTTGCCATAAGAGCAATACGGCCAGGACAATCATATTTGTGCTTGGGCTTGAGGTATGCAAAAGTGTACCAAATTCGAGTGCTTTGTGTCATGGACTCAGCCAGCAGGACCCCGTACTTAAGCATCACGGGTCGCCACCCATGGCCAAGGGGTGGCCCAATTTAGAGGGTCTTTCTCCTCTGCAGAGTTGTAGCTGACGCATTCTCTTGCCCCACCGACAGAGTGGTATATCGCTACGTTTTTTATAGGTGTAACTATAACCTAACAAAAACAAGCGCACCAGTAAATACGCTTAAACTTGTCTACTAATTTCAGGAGTGTGCAATTTATTTTTGGGGTGGAGGAGGAAGAAGGAAAATTCTGAACCCCTTTGGGTTGGATCTTTGTTCTCCTAAACCGGTTGCCATACCAATGTTGAAGAGCCCAGTCTCCCTATTATTTACCCGTCTCATCTGATATAATTATCCATCTCATCTGATATAATTCCGGAATGGATGCTAGCTTCTCACTTCCAGCTTCCTCGCCTCTCTCCGTGAGCCTCTCTCTCTCTCTCTCTCTCTCTCTCTCTCTCTCTCTCTCTCTCTCTCTCTCTCTCTCTCTCTCTCTCTTGGTTACCTATCTCTTTCTCTCTTTATCTTTCTCTCTCTCCCTCTCTCTGTTATCTCTCTCTCTCTTGTCTCTTTATCTCTCTCTCTCTCTCTCTCTCTCTCTCTCTCTCTCTCTCTCTCTCTCTCTCTCTCTCTCTCTCTCTCTCTCTCTCTATCTATCTATCTATCTATCTATCTCGCTATCAATCTCGCTCTTTCTGCCTGTCTCTCTCTCTCTCTCTCTCTCTCTCTCTCTCTCTCTCTCTCTCTCTCTCTCTCTCTCTCTTGGTTACCTCTCTCTTTCTCTCTCTCCCTCTCCCCCCCTCTCTCTCTCTCTCTCTCTCTCTCTCTCTCTCTCTCTCTCTCTCTATGTAGGTAGAATAGTTAGATTCGTACCTTTCCCTATTGTATTAGTCCTATGTGAAATACAAATTCCGCTATTTGAAATCGGTTCGTTGTGTTTATTTCCTATTCATTACACCTCCTCCTTCCTTAATGTAGAGATGGCTCCACCTTGTTTAAAACACATCTTGACATTACCCTACATTAAAACTAACATGATACGTCTGCAAACGATGGTTTTTAGCATCTTATTATTATTCCACTTTTAGTAACTTTACAATGTTTCTCGTCTAGACAGGAACTGGCAGTTGACATCATAAACTTACATTATGTACCAGATATTACAGTACTTAACCCAAAAAACTCTGTAAGTCAAGCCATTTTATTACCACTTTGTACTTAACTCTTTTCAGCACGGCTGTACCAAAAGTTCTTTATATTTTTACCTGTATGATATAACATTTCAAAGTTCACTATCTATTTACGTCAAAACTCATTCTATTTAGATAAAGTCCTATGATTGTTGTAATCTGAGTCCTTCTGCTCAATCTTAATAAACTAACTGCGAGAGCCACTGGAAGCGTCTTACTGTAACATGCAAAGGTAGGAGAGCCGCTATGAGGGATTTAAAGTAGGCAAATAATTAAGTACATGTTATTTTTTTATCTAAGTAATAACAATTTAAATTTGGGAAATTCTTCAATTGAATAATTGCATTATTTCTCATCTTCTATGCTAATATATTCCTATTTTGAGTGAAAAACCATTTCTTCCTACATAGAATACAATCGATAGGAATATTGATCGTCTCTTTTCAAAGTTGCTGATATCCACAGCTGTTACTCAGGCAAAGGTTAATTCTGCCTCACTCCACACACATGAATACACTAAAAGACACCTCAGTGTTAGAAGCAGCAAAGATTTGTATCCTTTGAACTTTTTTATGTTCTCACACGTGATTTAGTCGTTAAGCTGTCTTAGCATTCAGAAACTGGTTGAATTTTCTAAAAAAAAACATAACTTCTTCCGATGTTCTAAAGTTATAATTATTTAAATCTCTAGACATGTGGATGACATCTCGCATATAACTAAAGATCTTTGGGGGTTCTGTTGTAGTGCAACGGTTAGTGTTACATAATTATTAGATACCTAATATTTATGGCAATAGTGTAGAAACATAATGGCGATTAGTGCAGCTGATGGCCTTGAGAGTGAGTGACAGCGCTTGACCTCACTCTCACCTTGCCTTCCAGGGATAAATCGTGAGAACCGGAAGGCATAGAAGACCCTGTTCCGGTTTAAGGATAGTAAGTTTCAGTCAGTTAGCAAGTAGGAGCCGAGCTCGTAGGATGTAAGGATCTGCGCAGACGTCTGGTTTGAGGATTAACAATAAAATAAGATCAAAAGTAAATCGAAGTCTTGTGTTTATTATCTAAAAACTAACAATGATACAGGGCTTCTGATAAGGAGAAATCCCCAATAGAAGACCAGACCGGAATCCCAAGTCAACACCAGACGCTAGACCAGACCAAGTTAAGAAGATAGATGATAGAAGAACCAAAGCCGGCCAGAAGAAAAGACGACTAGAAGTAAGAAGTAAGAAAGGGTATACAACATATATGCTGATTTGGTACCGTGAAAACCTCAGTATACAACATTAGCAAGATAGTCTCGTAGATACATTGCAACGGAATTGAAAGTTCGATAATCGCTGAATGTCCCATAAAAAGAAATATTTTTAAACCCCAAAGTAAAAAGACCTTACAAGGTATTAATCTGGAAAAAAAACAACACACACATAATTAAAAATTAATGGTAAAATTAATGAATGGATTAAATAAAAATTAATGAAATGGGGGAATAAATGAAAAATCCTTTCCAAGGGACCTTCTCAAAAGTATTAAAACACTTTTTGAGAGTGGGGTCCCTGATAGAAAGTTTTTCTCATCTATTATTAGACTCCTTTGAAGCATCAAGTTAATATAATTATTCTATAAGTTATTAAAAAGATAAAATTCCGTCTCATACCTTTGTAAAATCTGTTGAGAATGGGTTTGAATTTATATATATATATATATATATATATATATATATATATATATATATATATATAAATCTTGTCTGGTTAACTTCAGGTGAATATTGCTACATTGTAACTATCTTGAATTCAAAATAAAAACGGTCAAATAGAAGAATTTGCTTAGCTTTTTACAGTTGTAAAATAAATAAAATAAAATATATTAAATTAATTAGATAGATAGATCTTTAATTATATATTAGAAAGATTGATGAATGATTTTAGAAAACTATATTATATGTGTATTTTAAAATTTCAAATAGATTAAATATAATAAATTAAATATTTAAATTATAAATGACAAAGTGTTATTTTTCCTTATATTAACAGCTCTAGACTGACCGTCGTCAATCTGATGATGGTATATATATATATGTGTGTGTGTGTGTGTGTGGTTGGGAGTAGAGTAAAATGTGGATATAACAACACAAAAGACTATTTTCAATTGATATTTCGTCTCATTATTGGTTGAGACTTCATCAGAAGTTTATTCTTGTAAGGAAGTCTCTACCAATAATGAGACGAAATATCAATTGAACATAGTCGTTAGTGTTGTTATATCCACATTTTCCATAACTCAATCACATTTTGTCGGATTTATTCAATTTTTCACTCCTCATATATATATATATATATATATATATATATATGGACTCTCTCTCTCGTCGATTTTCGACGCATGAGGGTTCATAAAATGAACACCCACACAGTGATTTGTTTATAGTGGTGAAGGCTTGCGTTGGACCATCCACACTTTTTGGCACAATCGATAGGAAAGAATTGGTGCATCAAGGGTTGCCACAAATCCAATCAACGACCGACCTTAGGAATTTTGAATTCAGAGTTATCCCTCTCCTAGACTGGTTACCTACCCAAGACTGAAGGATTCTGCCCTACTATTTAACCCATAGCTGGAGGAAGAATATATGGATTCATACCTTTCCCAAGAGTATTAGCGCTATGTGATAGATATATATATATATATATATATATATGTTTTAATGTGGGTGAGCTCCAAGTTGGGTCTAAAATATCATAAATTCCGTCCACATTCTCCTTTCGGGGCGCCTAAGGCATCGCGCAGTAAATCCAGCCTGTCCCTTTTAGGCGAGTGGGTACGTGTTGCCTGGGGCTAGCCAAAGGAATCAAGCGAAAAACCTTTGCGGCTACTCGTTGCGATCAATGTAATGTTATATTTAAAATATTTCGTCAAACATTTTCTTTTTATCATTTGTAATGATTTCTCTTTAAAACTCTATAAATGTTACTATGTGGCAAATGTACCTTTGGCAAATATACAAAGAAATCAGATACGATTCACTCGGTCATTACCTCCCTTAGAGACATTTGGTTAAATTAATTCACCTTATTAATTACTCTCTGGTCAAATTAATATTGTGCCCAATCAATATGTCCATCAATTAATCATAGACTCTGAAATTAATTACAGTATTTTTTTTGTTTCTTTGACTCTTTTTGTTATAAATATTTCATGGCCTCCATGTTTTTTATCTTCTTTCTTCTCCTGGCCATTCTTCAATTAATTGTATCGGTACGAATTAGTTTTCTTTAAAACAACAAGAAAATAAATTATCAAAAAAACCTAGGCTAATTCTTCGACATTTGGACGACAGGAGAAAATGGTAATTTTTCTGGATTTTTTTTTTTTTTTTTTTAATTTCTTTTTTTTTTTTTTTGCAGGAATGGTGACTTAAGGCGGGAAATAGTTAAAGCTTAATTCATTTTTGTCTTCTTTCGTTTATTTACGTCCACCGGTCTGAAATGATTTGGGGTTTTTCATTTGAGATGCGATTTGTCTTCCCCTTTTCTATGCCTTTTTCTAGTGATGGTTTCAAGTTTGTAAATACTACTTTGCGTGGACGAAAGCTTTCTTGAATGAACAGCATTAATATTCATCAAGTCCCAACTTTGCAATTGTTCGTTGAAATTTCATTGACATTAGCAAGATTCAATTTTATCTTTTAAAAAGAAAATGAAAGAATATAAAATAAAAGCGTTTTTTTTTTTTTTTTTTTTTTTTCATGAAGCTTTTGTTTCCTCAATTCAGTAGAAATAGTTCGCCCCATGAAAAGAAGGTAAGGACACAAATTTTCACTTAGAACTCTATTCAGTATGCAATGATCATACCTAAAGAAACTTTAAACAAGTCCTGAAATATTTGCTTAGTTGATTTCTCGCAAAATAATAGAGATTAGAAAGAAAGAAGAGAAACAAAGGAAAGAAACAAAGAAACAAAGAAAAAACCGAAGAAAAAAAGAAAAAAGACTGAAAGAAAAAATGTTCCACTGTGGTTTGTACGAAGGTACAAAAGTCTCAAATAAAAAAGGGACCCGAAGTGGCTGTCACTGATCCCGGTGATAAAAGAAGAAACGCATTAATGACCAGAATACTCACGGTTATTTCCCATGTTCAATTTCTGTAGACCGGTTTCACAAAGGAATACTAGAACAATTCAGGGAAATAGAATATTATGTTTTTTAATTGAATAAAACTCATATTTCTACCTTGAATCTATTTAAAATTGTACTGTTTACTGTTAAAAGTATATCCATTAGTTATACTAGCAAATAGATGCACCCTCCGGGTGCAAGTATTTAAGTTTTAATATAATAAAATATTGTATTAAATTAGAAAGGCTAATGAAACTAAATAAGAATACAGATAAAAAGATTTGAAACAGAGAGAGTATAATAAAAGATTTGAAACAGAGGGAGTATAATAAAAAATGGAACAACTGAAACTTACTCTTCCATCACTCTTGTCTTTCATTGTTGTTTTTTCTAATTTAAGTATTTAGTTATAAGAGGAAGTAAATAATAAAATAACAGTTATTTTATCTTGTTAATGGATTTCATTTAAGATTCATTGAAGAGATTTTTGCTTATATTCATTAAAATAAAACCAAACAATTAGAAATCAATAATACTAAGCACATATTTATTAGATTCGATTTTTTAATATTAATATGCAAATTAGCCTTCCGTTCACACTGTAAAGCGCTATTTTGTTGTATATATAAATACAATTGCATGTTATTAGTATGTAGATATGGTTAACAGTATTAATAATTTAAGACAATTTTATTAATAATTGAGGTTTAGATAAAAATAAAATCATGGAGAATGTGATGTCAATAACTAAGGGAATTGTGACTTGAGTAGGAATATAGTTTCGGTTACAGACAGAAAAACACACAATCTCCATTATAATAAGATTTAAATGATCCGGCATTTTCTCCCTGATGATTTGAATTTATTCAATGATTTATGAGAAGTAAACAAACAATGTGTTTGATATGGCCTTAGCCGACAATGTTTGGGATACTATGTGCTTAATTGAAGTCCTACCTAATTTTGAAAATTAATTAATTGATAATTAATGAATTAGGCGAGCATTACTGTCGCGTAGCAAGTTACCAAAGTGGAATATAACTAAGTTCAAAACAAACGAAAAATCTGGGGGAAAACCAGCTAGTGTAATGGTTAGAATCACCGCCTGTCAGTCTGACAGTTAGGGTTCGAATCACACACAGAGCAGTCTTCCTGTCTATAACTCTGCTGAAGAGGCATAATAGGCCGAAATGTACATACAGAGTGACCATTTCTCGATTTGTTTAGCCTTACATTTGAACATATATGCTCGCCTAATTCATTAGTTATCAATTAATTAATTTTCAAAATTAGGTATGACTTCAATTAAGCACATATTCTCCCAAAAATTGTCGGCTAAGGCCATATCAGATACATTGTCTGTTTGTTTACTTCTCATACTGTCGTGTAGCAAGTCACCAAAAGTGAAATATAATTAAGTTCAAAACAAACGAAAAATCTGGGGAAAAACAGCTAGGTTAGAATCTCCGCCTGTCAGCCTGACAGTTAGGGTTCGAATCACACACAGAGCAGTCTTCCTGTCTATAACTCTGCTGATGAGGCAAATATCAAATTATTATATTAGGTTGTTACAAAAATAATGATAGATATGAATATACTGGGATAGATAGATAGATAGGAATAGACTTAGATATATATATATATATATATATATATATATATATATATATATATATATGAATAGACTGAGATAGATAGATAGATAGATAGATAGATAGATAGATATGAACACAGGAATATATTGATAGATATGAACAGACTGGGATAGATCGATTGATCGATAGATAGATAGATAGATAGATAGATAGATAGATAGATAGATATAGGTAAATTTGGGCAACATGTTTCATATAGACTGGGATAGATAGATATGAATAGACTGAGATAGATAGATAGGTAGATAGATTGATAGATATTAGGTTGTTACAAAAATTGAGCAAAAATTAATCTGAAATAAACAAGAAATTCTATGTTAAAATGACATTTCAAAACCGAGCACTTCAATCGGCCCTTATTTTTGTAACACCCTAATATGGTTTATATATGATGTAATTTCATGAATATTCTCAGTGTCAAAGAATTGGTTTAAAAAGAGTAAAATCTTCGGCGTTCCAACTAGTATCATAAACAGCAAGAGTTAACGATATTTCGGAAGCACAACAAGCCATTATTCATGCGTTGTGGGAAGCTGGAAAGACTCAAAACGTGATAGCTGACCAGGTGGGCGCTCTCAGTCTGTCATTTCAAGGAAATTGCTCAAAATGGTCAACTGCAGTTCCAAACCCAATGCAACTACCATAAATAAATGTCAGCTAAATAGATTCCTTATTCCCAATTGATTTGGTAATTTTGGGAAATTTCCAAAAACCTAGAATGATGCTGGTATAGCTGTTTTTCGATTCAAAACACTTAACTTAGATATGACAGCAGGATACCGATTTTGAATCCACTACTAACATATAAACAGAAACGAAAGCGTTCAATATGGATTAGAGATAATCAAATTTTTTATGTTGATCAATGTAGACAGGTCATCTTCGGTAATGAATCAAGATCTTGTATTTCGTTCAATGATCTTGGCCTCAGCGCCTGAAAAAAAAAGTCATGCGAGAGATATGATACCAAATGCGTTTTAAAAAAAGCTTATAATTCCCACAATATGTAATGATTTGAGGTTGCATGTCCATCAACGTTGTTGGAAAGATCAGCTTCTTTAAAAGATTGATTAATGCAAGATGTCCGGGATCATTTCCCTTCTCATTCATTCGAGGACAAGTTTGGAGACAATGGATTCATCTTCCAGCATGTCGTTGCTCCAACTCATACTGAGAAACCTACTAAATATTCATTCGGAGAAACGAGGATACTTGTCCTTGATTGGCCTGCATATAGCCTAGATGCGAACCCACTCGAAAATTTATGGGAAATCTCAAGAAGAGATTAAGAAAATACTATCCATCAAATCTTGAAGAAGTGAAGTCAGTCATTACTGAAGTGTGGGCAACGATGTCACCAGAGACTTGTCATGATTTAATTGGTTCGTTACCTGAACGAATGAAAGAAATAGTAAAAGAAAAAGGTACAACAGCAAAGTATTAAGTGTTGGTTGGTTGGTTGGTTGGATTTTACGGCATGTCTATCCTTATTGGGTTATTTTATACCGAAGAAGTTTTGTTTTATTCCTTTTTTTTGGGTATTCCACATTTTTTTTCAAACTTATTTCATTAAAACACATTTTAACTCATTTTTTAACTCATTTTTTTAGTTTAACCCATGGATGGGACCCTAACAGGTACTACCACTTCGGGCCAGAGTGAACCTGTGAGCAACGGTGACAAAGAGATTCTCTACATTCTCCAGAGGTCAAGAATTGGAATTTCACCACAAGATGCAGTTTAATGTCATACACAAGACAATACGAAACTCAGCCACAGCATTCTTGCACATATATGATAAGATATATATATATATGCACAACTCTATCCAAACACATTTGGGAAACCAAACATTCAAACTGAAACACACCAGAAATAATCTATAAATAAGGAAAATAGTATATATAACAACATAAGAAACACTACAAACTTTGTCTGGAAGAAAAAAAACAGGAATAATAACCTTCCCGAGAAAAGAAAGTACTTAAAAAATGATCAGAATTCATATCAAAATCTAGACACGTAAATAAAAACTTATTAAGCCAGTAAAAAACTAATGATTCCGAAGTCAAAATTAAATTCCCCAAATGATTGAAAAAGAGACTGGGTGAATTCTAAACCCGAGGAAGAATCGACACCATTGTTAAGATCGGCTAGAATACTTAGAAAAGTCCTGGAGACCTGATGAGACTTGCTGTCACTCAGATTCTAGTGAAAGA
This sequence comes from Doryteuthis pealeii, assembly GCA_023376005.1. Taxonomy (NCBI): domain Eukaryota; kingdom Metazoa; phylum Mollusca; class Cephalopoda; order Myopsida; family Loliginidae; genus Doryteuthis; species Doryteuthis pealeii. The sequence continues at coordinate 29,010,137 of CM042145.1, read as the reverse complement.
TCACCAATTATAGCAGGCGTGAAAAACAACCTAACAGTCAAATAATAATTGTTGATTTAGTATCAGCGTCGTTACAATAATTTCTAATGATGTGTTTTTTTTTTTCAAATAAATGATATGACGTCAACAAAAATGTCCGGGCGAGATTTGTGACGTAATGAGTAACGTACTCAACTGCGACTTCTTAGTAAGTGAGTTCAAACTCCAGTCGTTTACCTTCGGACTAATACTCCTATATAGCTTAAATAGTATCACCAATGTTCGTCTACAAGGACGACATTCACATTAAATAACCCATGAAGGTTGATATGCCATTAATCAAAACAAAAAATAAACCACAAAATTCCCACAATCAATAATAGAAAGAATAACAAAAGTGGCAAAAAAATCCGTATTTAAAAAAAAGCTTACCTACGAATGAAGTCCTTATATGAAGCGGTGCCAGCTGAAAAACAACCAGCGCTTAAGGCGTTTTGCCCCCGAAAAGTTAATGCGATATTTTACCCTCTCCAGTCTTTTTCGACAAGTAAATGTAAATATTTTACCCCCTCCCCTCTTTAAAATATTTTTGTGGGAGGCTAAATATTTACATTTACTTGTCGATAAAAAGATGCCTTACTTTTATGAACAAAAAAGAGTTGTTTTTTTAATTAACAAGAAATGAAGAAAATCTTAGTCAAATCCCGAACTCCAAAAATCGGAAGAGAATCCTCACTACAAAAAATTTAGAAACAAACAAAAACACAATCAAAGTGAAAGTTAATTCCCTCTAGAAATATTATTTGAACTAATTATATCAATCAAACTGATCGAAACCAGAAATGCTCTTTATATGAAAAAAAAAATGGTCTTTTTGTATCGTCTGGCCGAAAGAAATGCGTTACAAGTGAACATTCTACGATTTTTGGTTGGTTGGTTGGTTTTTGTAAATTTTACTTGGGTTTCTCTTAGAGGCGCGTGGTGTAATGGTTAGAGTCGTCGGAAATGGACTCGTCAACCCGAGTTCAAACCCTGGACGAAAGCTAGAGATCACATAGCGCTAATACCCTTGGGAAAGGTATGAATCCAACTACTCTCCCTCCAGCTATGAGTAAATAGTAGGGTAGAATGGGCTCTTTAACATTGGTTAGGCAACTTTACATGAAAAATATGTTCTTTATATGAAAAACAAAAATTGTGTTGAAAGAATGTTAGTTGTGAAAAAATCCAACCAAAATACAAGTGTCATTTGAAGGTGATCCAAAAGAATTGCACAAACAACTTCGATTCAAAAATAGACAGAAATGCACCAAAACTCAAACCACAACACAAAAAAAAAAAAAATACTAAAAGTTTAATAGGTCAAACTGTTGATCAAGAATTTGTGTCTTCGAAAATAATAAACGAGGTGTAGAAAAATAACGACACTCAATGTGAGACCTGCGATAATTAAGTGAGATGTAGCCTAGATAAATGAATTATGGGAATGGTATGAATCCAACTCTCTCTCTCTCTCTCTCTCTCTCTCTCTCTCTCTCTCTCTCTCTCTCTCTCTCTCTCTCTCTCTGGCAGGGCAAACTAGGCTCTTTAACCATGGCTAGGTAACCCCTCTAGGAGAAGGAAAACTGAATTCAAACCTGTTAAACTCTGCTTAAGAAATTGACCTTGTGTCGCATCCTACTCGTGCAGAGGGGGTGGTATATATGTTGTGAGGTTTTAAGGGGTCAAAAAAAAAAACAACGGGTAACGAAAAGTAGAAAAATGTATTAACAGAAAGTAGACAATACAATAGAGAGATGTGGAAATTACGTCCGACGAACAGAGTTATTGGCACTCGCATTGGCTTGCTTAAGCCACAATTATCCATGTTTATTTATAGTAAGCTGTTGGCGCATTCCATTCGTCTTATAGGGTGTGTCACCTATAACAATATATATATATATATATATATATATATATATATATGTGTGTGTGTGTGTGTGTGTGTGAAGAGAATAATGGAAATGAATCCGACGGTATGTAATATAGGAAAATTTGAAAAAACACAGGTTCAAATAAAATGAGTGGTATTTATTCAGCCAACGCTGCAGTGTTTCAATCTGTTTAGAAGATCTTCTTCGGGGCTTTTGTTGATATAAGGAAAAGTAAAAATTTATCACAGAATAATAAGGAGACTGTGATCGGTTTGTTTAAAATGTTTTGAATGGAAAGTTAGCGTTCTTAGATATAGTTTCGAAAATTTATAAGTTTATTATTAAGGGTTTAGAGTTAGTTTAATGGGAAAATAAATAAATAATTTATCAGTCAAGAGTGGTTCCCCTTTATTCATGTTAGACTTATAAGAAATAACCAAGATTTTAATTGAACATGTAGATCTGAGGTTGATAAAAGAAATTTGATCATTCTTCGAAAAATATATTTTATTCATATTAAGTCATAAAATCATTATCCAGTAATCATTTTTACACTGGATTATCTGTCGTAACCTAAGATATGATGTGTATTCCGTCATAAAAGAACGATTCCGGCTTTTATTAGATTAGGGCAGGTTTAGCTCATTCAGTAGAGCATCCGCCCTGGAACAACAAGTTTCAGAGTCCGATACCTTCCCTTGTCAACTTAACAGATGAGTAGCACAGTTTGGATTTCTGTGGTAAAGTGGGTAGCTTATATAGGTGCAGTGCTACAAACGCTAAACAAATCCCTGAGCTGGCGCTAGTGAAAAAGTGGTAGACACCCTCGCTGTCCGAGTGATACCGAAAATATACCACCCTGCCTACTTCTATATTTTCAATTTGGTAAAACATCCTACCTAACCAGGAATATTACAGAGGCTGATATAATTGATAATTTCAAGTTTACATGTTTAAAGAAAATTCCGCAAACAGAAGGATTTCCCATCTTTTTTGCAACTTGGGGATGAATACTTTCACGCAACAAACATAAATATCAGCCTCTTTGCTTAATAGGGAAGAGTCCTCGTGGCGCAGGAGGTAACGTGCTGGACTGCGTTATCATATTAAGCGAGATCAGACTCCAGTCGCGCTATTGCGTGCACTTTCAGACTAATACCCTTGTGAAATGTATAAACCCCTCCACCCTGCAAGCAATGGGTTAGGTAGTATTGTTGTATTGTCCTCGGCCGGAAAACGAAGCTTCCGGAAAAAAGACAAAGAAAAATATAAATATATATATTTTTAAAAATGGGAAAACGAAAGCGAGGCTTTCCGGTCAAGGAAGCAGGGAGAAGGTAAAGAAATATATAACAAACATCCGTTATCAAATCAAAAGATAAAGATTTGTAGGCGTGTCGTCAATACAAAAGCTAGAGGGTCGAGCCAGCCGGCCGCCGAAAGGACGCTTCACGACTCCCGTCAGAAAACACCCCTCGGGCACTCATTGTAAGCTCTGCGACTTCACCACCCACACACCGAAGAAAATAAAGAAGGCTCCTCTCTTTGTACATACGTATCTGTTGTTTATTGAAGTCCAGTAGTCGGTAGTAGCTGACTACTAACATACAGCGCTTTGGGTACAGTGAAAACCCCAGTACTAACGTACACGATTTAGAGTAGCGAAGAAGGCTGCTACGTAACAGTATCATTGCTGTTCTTCTACAAGGATGGTTTGACATTAAATAACTTACAAATATTGATATGCTATTAAACAAAGTGTTGTAGGTGACTCACCTATGACCAGAACAATGGACTTACCCAAAGGGTATATTTAGCAGAGCAAAGCTGCTCAAGTGGGAAGTAGCAAGTGCATGTCTTCGTGTACGTGGTACCAATGAAACCCTCCTCATTTTGTACTTTGATATGTGTTGAATACATCTGTTCTTTACTTCTATCCCCGTGTTGAGTATTTATTTATTGACACCTAAACAGGTCATAACACAAAGAAACCTTGGTTAGTAAAGGGTCTTTTCTGTTACAAGGTGTCGTAGGCTCTCATATCTAGCCGCGATTTTTTTTTTCGTTTTGTATTCTATTTTCAGCGTAACTATCTTTTCAAAATTATCTTCTTTTTTGTGTTGAGTGATAAGAGAAAGATAAGGTTGTTTTTTGTTTAATTGTTTGTTCTTATTTTTATGATAACCGATATTCCTTTATCTTTATTTATGTGAAACCCATTTTCTTAGCACTGAATTTATCCTAAAGATTGTAAACACTTCTCCACGTGTGACTTACACATCAACAACAAAAGAAAAGAAATTAAGAGAGGAGTAAACAAATGTGAGATGAACTTTTACACCATTTACTAATGACAAAATGTAAGAATCCAGGTGTTTTGAGTCTGCTGATATTCAATTTATAATAAAATATATATAATTTATTTATTTCCATAAATAAAATGATTGAGTTGTTTTCATCCATTCAAACTGAAGAATGAAAATATCTTTCAGAATAAACGATTAACCCTCTGCCCTTTAGTTTCTAAAAAATAAAAATGAAAACGTTAAAATTTTATGGAAATGTGATGAAGTTCGCAAAATGTCAAAAGAAATAAAAAAACGAAAAAATGAAATAGAAAAAGAAAAAAGAAAAAAGAAAAAAAGGAAAAAAAAAAGAAAAGAAAAAAATAATAATGGAAAAAGAGGAAAAAAGAAAAAAGAAAAGAAAAAGAGAAAAAGAAGGTAAAAAAGCAAAAAAAAAAGAAGGAAAAAAAGAAAGGAAAGAGAAAGAAAGAAAAATAATAGGAAAGAAAAAGAAGGAAAAAAGAAAATAGAAAAAAGAGGAAAAGAAGGAAAAAAAAAAGAAAAAGAGAAAAAAGAGAAAAAGAAGGAAAAAAGAAAAAAGAAAAAAGAGAAAAAGAAGGAAAAAGAAGGAAAAAGAAAAAGAAAAAGAGAAAAGAAAAAGAAAAAAAAGAAAAAGAGAAAAAGAAAAAAAGAAAAAGAGAAAAAGAAGGAAAAAAGAAAAAAAGAGAAAAAAGAAGGAAAAAAGAAAAAGAAAAGAGAAAAGAAGGAAAAAGAAAAAGAGAAAAAGAAGGAAAAAAGAAAATAGAAAAAAGAGAAAAAAGAAGGAAAAAGAAAAGAAAAAAGAGAAAAAGAAAAAAGAAAAAAGAAAAAGAAGAAAAAGAAAAAAGAGAAAAGAAGAAAAAAGAAAAAGAAAAAAAGAAAAAAAGAAAGAGAAAAAGAAAAAAGAGAAAAAGAAGGAAAAGAGAAAAAGAAATAGAAGGAAAAAAGAAAAAGAAGGAAAAAAGAAAAAGAAGAAAAAGAAAAGAGAAAAAGAAGGAAAAAGAAAAAAGAAGAAAAGAACGAAGAAAGAAAAAAGGAAAGAGAAACGAAAGAAAAAAGAAAACATTAACTATTAAATTTTAAATTAGAAAAAAACAAAACAAATGAAAATGTTTTATTTTTAAGTTTCACTGTTTTCAGGAAATTAGAAAAATTGAATATACATATTTACCAACCCCTCCGCACAAGTTGGATATGACACAAGGTCAATTTTTTTAAGTGGAGTTTAATAACTACTATTTACCAATAGCTGGAGGGAGATTAGTCAGTTGTATACGTTTCCCAAGGGCATTAGTGCTGCGTGAAATGCAAACAGCCTCATCCAGGATTTGAACTCCTATCACCACGTTCATTTTCTATGATGATAACTATTACACCACACGCCTATTGAATATACAAGTGAATTTTTTTTGGGGGGGAATAAAAGCATAGAATAAAATTTATTCAATATGAGGAGTACATATATACAGTGACTGAAATGAGGAGATAATGACTTAGTTTTAATCATAGAAAGAGTCAAAGATTTTCCAATATTTTGGTACGTACTAGTTTGTGGCACGTGTATCACGTGACCGGAGCCATTTGGGCCGTGGAAGGTACCCGCTGTGATTTTTAGTATCGTGACACTTGGTGCGCTAACACGTAGTGTATTGCTTTATTCCGTGTGTGAATTGACAGCCACACAGAAAAAAAAGTTTATCGTAGTCTAATTCGCGAATTTATGATTGTAACCCAATCACTTGGACGACCACATGGGCTAATGCCCACGTTGTGTTCTTCAAGATCATTGGAACATGGATTGAAGCAACGTGGCCAGGGATTATTGCGATGGGTTGAGAAGTTTATATGAACGGTTGCCGAAGACGTTGGTAGCTCCAAGAACGAGACAAGAACGTTAACGATAAATAAATCTATTATTGCAATATGATTATGCAAGAATATCCAATATTAAAAGTTTGTTTTTTCACATTAGGCGGAAGAAAAAAGATACGGAGAGGAATTTTGATGGCAATATACTTTATTATAATTAGCTTATCGGTTTTCAACAGATGTTGGTGCAGACGACAGAGCTATGAATATCTGGATGATTATTTCTTCTACTTTTCTCGGAGTTTTCTCCTAGCGACAGAGTTTTACTAGCGATAGCTTCCAAGAGTTATCTACAGGGCTTAGACAAGCTCTCTCCTCTCTCATTTTCTCTCTCTCTCTCTCTATATATATATATATATATATATATATATATATATATATATAAGAAAGTTTGGTAAGTACGTGTCGACTTATAACTCAGAAAAGATATATTATTCAAATTCGAAAAGTTGCATACACCTTGATATCTTTATAAATAAGAAACGCATTTGTTTATTTTTTTATTTTTACTGATTAAGGAATATAATTAATTAAATAAATAAATATCAAACAATTTGCGATAATCTTGGCTGCTAATATAAAAAAAAGTCGCCGGCTGCTGGCTATATCAGCAGTGATTCAAAATGGCCACACAGCGCCGCTGCTGATTTTTACAGCGAATTATATAACAATAATAAACCAAAATTTAACGATTAATAATAACTAAACTTTTTTTATTATCAATGCTTTCATTTTTGAATAAAATATATCCATTTTTAATCAGACCTTTTTTGAAGGAAACTATTCATGAAATAAACTATTAAATTAATAAATATTCCACCTACAAATAAGGTAATGTTTAGTTACTAGCTTCTTTGTTACTTTCTTTGATACTTTTAGGGGTCGAAAAAGGAAATAAATGAAAATGATAAACTTCTCAAAGAAGGAATTAAGAACCGAATTTAAATTTGTCATATGTATAAAAGAGTTTTAGAAACAAAAACAAAAAATAGATAAATAAAATAAATAAATTGTAATACGGACAATTGTAAGTATTTAATTCTTCGCATTTTATTGTTACATTTTAATACGGTAAAAAAGGGGAATTAAACGAATACATTTCTTCCATTGGAAATTAACAGTCAAGGAAACTCACTGAAAAAATAAAATTGTTTCAAAAATGTTGTTGTGATGTTAGTTCAACAGTAAAAAAAGAAGTCAAGTCGAGGTAGGGTAAAAAGAGACAAGTGTATTTACAATAAGGTACAAGAACGGCTAGCTTGCCGCTAAACAGTAACAGTACGGTAACAATACAACCTTTTCACTCGGTATTTCACTATTTATAGTGAGAACCGGTGTATATTCTCCACTGTAGGAACGGCCGGTATAACAAATGTAAACAACAAAAAGAGATTATTCTTAAAATAAACTAGTATTATAATACACTAATCCTTAGCTTGTTTATCATCAAATGTTTAATAAAGTTTAGAGAAGCATTTAAACGTAAACAAAAAAATATTTCCTAATATAAACAAACATTCTACTATACAAATTCTCGGCATTTTTTTTTTTTAATTTGATAAATCATTTTCCTCTTATTTTTTTTTATGTTCCTGTTTTCTCCTTCTCACTCTAGTTTTCCTTCTTTTTATTCTTTTTTTTTTTTTAGTCCGGTCATGGACCGGGTAATTTTGCTTCGACCTCCAAGCCAAACATTAATTTAAATCAATTAAAATCAGTTCTGAAAATAAATAAATCTTAAGAAACAAAAAACAAAAAATGACGAAAGAAATTGATTTTTTATAAGTGATCGAAGAACATCTGTTGATCATGTTGATCTAAAATTGATCTACTGGAAATCTTTATTTCAAATCAGGCTCAAATTGTGTTACCCGTCACCTGCATCCTCTCTTTCTCGATCAAAACAACAATCAGTTAGCATGATCGATTACAATCATGTCTAGTATCCAGGCATTAGCCATTTGATAATGTCTATTTGAGCTAGAATCAGGACAAAAGGTTGACCACTCTGTTGTACACGGCCATCAAAAAAGACATTGCACGAAAGGCACATGCCCCATTTTGTAGAATTTATTTAATGATAGACAAGTGCGACGCTTGAGCCTTTGCCGATTTGAATTGATTCATTTTCTGTGTCTGAAAGTTGACATAATCTAAACTGATTTTAGAAATATCCCACTTGATTTATACACACATATCCACAAACATACATCTCTCTCTCACCCTCTCTCTCTCTCTCTCTCTCCCTCTCTCTCTCTCTCTCTCTCTCTCTATATATATATATATATATATATATATATATATATATATATGTGTGTGTGTGTGTGTGTGTGTGTGTATATATATATATATTATTATAAAAAATGGATAAAAAAGAAACCTACTCGAGTTTCACCATAAGGATCTTCAGGGTTACATCCACTGAATTAATCTAGATACCGATTAATGGCAGCCGATTGCACGTGTGTTCACTGAATAAAATTATCTTATTCAGTGAATTTAACCCTAAAGATCCTTATGGTGAAACTCGAGTAGGTTTCTTTTATATCCATTTTTTATAATAAATTTGCTCTACTCCGTATTGAGCCCTTTGTATTTGTTATACCGCTGACTTAACCCCTGAATTTTGCACCTTCAATGATCGTGCCCATTTTCAACGGTAAGCAACCTTATAACTGCTATTTAATAGATAATATGAATTTTGTGTAAGTAGTTGCACCTTTTTCAAGGAAATCAATAGTGATGAATTAATGTCTCATAAGACTGTCAGCATGACCTTCTTTACTGACTGCTGTGCCCAAACTTTTCCTTACCGGATAGTCAGAGTATTTCCACTCTATAGACTGCTTTTTTACTTAGACTCGTAGTGGCAAGCCAATTTAACCGATTGGTAAAAATCTTTTGACTAAAATATATCTTTTTCGTAAACATTACACATTCTTATGTAAATTTCCCATAAGCTCAGATAAATATAATCTTAATTGATCTTCAATCTATCTTCAGCACCAAGAATCTTCAGGATTCTTCCTGTAAGAATTATCCTGAAGATCATTCGCGGGGAAACCTGTGTAGTTAACTTCTCTCGCTGATTCGATTACTATATATATATATATATATATATATATATATATATATATATATATATAAAGTGTGTGTGCGTGTGTGTATGTATGTGTGTGTATGTGTGTGTGTGTCTATGAGTGCTTCTCTGTTTGGTGGCCATGGTGATTACATATTTCTACTCGTCACCGGAATCGATGAAGAATTTTTTTTTCAACTGATCCACACGGTAGATAGTGTAGCTCCATTTAAAAAAGACTGGCGTAACATGCTACTTTTTTTTTCTAACTTGGTTTCTCTCTCAATCAGCCTTTGCTGAGATATCTATTGGGCGAATTCAGCTCAGTAAATGCCATGGGAAATTAAGAAAAAATGTTCAAATTTCAAATCTGCTGTAATCCGCCATCAAAAATAACATTATATTTTATCTCCATTTCTACCGAAGGCAAGCATAAACTTTTAAAAACTCAAGTAGAAGTGTTAGAAAGCTAGGAGGAGTTCCCGTGGTGTAATGGTTATCACGTTGGACTGTGAAATTTTATAAAAATGTTAAATTATTCTGAACATTGTATAGGTATACTGGATTTGTTACATATAAACGAAATAACTAATTGTGTTACATAATTATTGGATCCCTAATACATTTATAAGGTATTGTAGAAATAATAATGGCGATTAGTATAGCTGATGACCTTGAGGGTGAGTGACAGCGCTTGACCTCGATCTCACCTTGCGTTCTGGGGAGAATCGTGAGAACCGGAACCCCCATAGAAGGCCCCCTTCCGGTTTAAGGATACTAAGTAAATAAGAGAGTTAGAACTTAGAAGCCGAGCTAGCAACATGTAAGCCTCATCTGCGCAGATTGTCTGGGTGGGGATTTGGAATAAAGTAACATCAACATAAATCAAAGTCTTGTGTTTATTACTAAAAACTAACAATGACACAAGGCTTCTGATAAGGAATGATCCCCAACAGAAACCAGACCCGGAATCCTCAATAGAAGACCAGACGATACCTTAGAAGATATACCAGACCAAGATAGATGATAGACGATCTGAACCAAAGCCGGCCAGAAGAACAGACGACCAGAGTAAGAAGTAAGAAAGGTATATAACGTTATATGATTTGGTTAAGTGAAAAGACCAGTATATAACAATTGAATTCTATGAAAAAATTAATGTTCACTAGTAAAATAAATCATGAATGTATGTGTACATATTTATTTGAAAAAACTATTTTAGTTATATTTTATTCAATGCGAGCCTTGTGGTTAATGCAACTCTGATAATTTTATAATACTAGCAAAATAAAAAAAAACACCCTCTTGTCGACGTAAAATAATTATTGCCTGAGGCGATGGAAGCTGAAAATTTGATATCAGAGAGTTTGTATCATAAGTAAAGTAAAATAATCAAATTTATTAAAGGAGTAAAAAATAAAATAAATTTATTAAAGGAATAAAAAATTTAAAAAATGAAATGAAAACTTAGTTCTGATAACTTTAAACATATATTAAAATAAAACAAACCATATATAGATAGATAATACCAGTCATGTATTTATTAAAACTTGTTTTAAAAAACAATGAGGACTGTCTAACATTGCATGCTCAAATTTTGAGAATATTTATTCTACGTCATGACGTTTTAGGTAGTGTGACGTAATCAGTGACGTCGTTTTTGTTACAGACAAAAACAGGAAGTAAATCTCCATTATTAATAGATTTGGCTTCAAAGTTGCCAATGATTATTGAAGGTCACCTCTTCGTACAATGTCGATTTGGTTACAAGTTTTTGATTGTACATTTGAGACAACTGAAAACAGATTCAACAGGATAAGATGAGGAAAAGCCGTAGCATAAAATTATACGTCTAAAAAAACTTTTTCATTGACCACTGAAATACCATCTCGCCTTTACTATTTTGCTTGTATGGAACCCAAAAATCATATGTAGACTCCTAGGGACAATATGGACTCTGGTTGGGTGTCAATGATATATACAATAGGGATAATCTTTACTTTGGAACAATTTTCAAATCTTTTATTGAATTAGTTTGAAAGAGAGAGAAAAATCAGAAAGGACTGTATTATTTGAGATGCTTCCCTTTATCTCCCGTGCTCTGAAAGGTTATTTCTTTCACCGTTTCTTTAATTTTATTTATTTATTTTCCCATTTCTTAAAAATCATACAAAGATTCGTAAAAATCTGTTCAATGTAGAATAGGCATCAAAATATTAGTATGAACTTGATTTTGGTTCGTTGGATTATACAGCATATCAACCCTTGTTGGGTTATTTTATGCCGAAGACGTTTTGTTTTATTCAGTCTTGATAGATTTTTTTCAAACACAATTATTTTCTAAACCCAAAGTTTTTAACTTAAGTCTTTTTTATTTAACCCATAGATGAGACCCTTACAGGTACTACGACTCCGGGTCTGAGTGGACCTGAGAGTATGGGGATGAATGGGTACTCCACATTCCCCAGATCTCAGAAACTGGAACCTCACCTTCAAATAGAGTTTAACGGCATACCTAGGACATTAAAACCTTTAGCCAATGCCTTCTAGCACATATATGATATCTTCATTTCCATTACTCCAAGATACATTCTGGCCGCTTTGGGTTGCCTCTATGGGTTAAATAGTTTTTAAAAAAATGAGTTTTAAAGAATTAAGTTTTAAAATATATTAAATAAGAATGAATAAAACAAAAATATTTTGGCATAAAATAACCCAGTGGTTTATATGCCGTAAAATCCAACCAAACAACCAAACAAACAAACAAACAAGTAAACATCAAATTTCGAAGTATTCTAACATTAAATGATTTAAAGGGAACACCAAAGAGTTCAGAGTACATTAGTATTACATTGGTAAAATAGAGTTTAATAGTGAAATAACATAAAACTTTTTAAAATCTTTTTTACAGTTTAAAAGAAAAAGATTATTGCTCGTAATTTTAAGTTTACGTACTACCAAGTGCGCACTTCTTGAAATAACGGCTTCTTTAAGAGATATATAAACCATATACATTTTTCATGGTAGTCATTTATTTTCCCTGTCATAGAAGCTCCTTATTATTTTCAAGCTGTCATTGTAAGATAAGTTATATTGCACTGCGTGAAATAATTTTAACAGAGACGTTACCGCTAAGCATTTATTGGCATGTTAACTACTGTGACTGGTTTAACATCTCCAACTGTGTCTAAAAGCGAAGCCCACCACATGAAGTTCCGGCATGGCCCTCGCAAGACAAATAAAGAAAACTACCTGGAATCGGCACATGTCTAACGTTGCAAATCTCCGGTTTAATAACTGATATTTAATCAGGCAATAGAAAAGACATTGTTTAAACAAACAACAACAACAACAAATGTCTTCAGAGAAGTGAAACAGAACATATGTTTAAACGTGATATATATATATATATATATATATAATATATATATATATATAAATGTGTGTGTGTGTGTGTGTGTATATATATATATAATATATATATAATAATATATATAATATATATGCGGTAAAATATAAGGACAAAACTCAGACAAAATGTGTAGTATATTTCGCTGGAGTTTGAAAACAGCTTCTTCAGCTTTTATTGAATCTGATTTCCTTCTCATCCTACCCAAAGATGTCCCCTATAACCAATCAAATTTTCATTTCACCACAAAACTTACCCACCTACCTACTTCCCCCTTCTATAAAACACTTGTATGATCTGAATAATTCAATAAAAACTGAAGAAGCCGAGTTCAAGACTCCAGCGAAATATACTACACATTTTTGTCTGAGTTTTGTTCTTTCATTCCTTATATTTTACCTCATTCTGTCGGATTCACTCCAACCTCCTTTTCCTCATATATATATATATATATATATTAATGATTTGAGGCAATTACAATGCGTATAAAAAATAAATGCGTATAAAAAATCGATTTCAAAGAAACTTTATCTTCAGAGACATCTCTGAAGATAAAGTTTCTTTGAAATCGATAATACAAAAATAACATCTTTTTGTTTTTATTTTTATACGCATTGTAATTGCCTTCAAATCATTAATATATTATAACATACTTAACAATGCTTCAAGCAAATTACCAATTACTTATATATATATATATATATATATATATATATATATATATATATATATAGTACAAGTTAAACATGTGGTAAGGAAAAACCTTTTCGACCTTATTTTCCAATGGAGGTAACATTCGGGAACGTAAAAAGTTTTGGTAAAACTCCTTTGCATTTACCACATGTAGGCATTTTTGAATGGGCATAAGGATAACACAAAACTAACATTTTTATCTTTTTCTCCAATCCAAGTATCATTGGGGAACGATAAATGTTCGGGTAAACGAGCCAACGCCGTTAATCAAATATGAGCATTGAACGGGTGTAAAAGTAACACAAATCCGAACCTTTTTTCAGATATTTTTCTGGTTCAAGTATCCTTGGGGAACAGGAAAAGCTTTGGGTAAACGGGCCACTATATATCTTCATTTTTGAACAGGTGTAAAGGTCATCAGAAGCTGAACTTTTTTTTAGACATTATTTTTTCGATGCGTGTATTATCGGCTGGCCCGTTTATGAAAACTTTTCTCCTTACTTAATGAGTGTTAAGTATCTGGCCGCCATCCTTGGCCAGTTGTAAAGAACTTAAAGTAAATAAGTAAGTAAGTCCTGAGTAATAGAATCCTTTGGTAAGTGCATAAGTCCAGTGATATAATCCTATGTTCCGTCGTCCACGAAGATCCAAGTAGTTGTGAGTAGCTAAGATTAGAACAGCCGGTATAAGTAACAATATCAGCAGCAAAGCGCTGCCAGTGATTGGACAAGAATATGGTCACATGACTATCGCCCAGTCTATAAATAAGAGTGGGCGTCTAGCACACACCTTATATCCACAAAAATTAGTGCTAATATCCTTGGGAAAGGTATGAATCCTACTCTCCCTCCAGCTATGGATAAATAATAGGGTAGACTGGGCTCTTTAACCTTGGTTAGGCAACCGGTCTAGGAGAAGGAAAACTCTGAATTCAAACCTGCTGAACTCCGTTTAAGAAATTGACCTTGTGTCGCATCCTGCTCGTGCGGAGGAGTTGGTAATATATATATATAATATATATATATATATATATATATATATATATATCACAAAAATTTCAAATGAGATATTATTATTATTACTTACTTGCTGTCCATCGTATCCGATGATGACACCACGCGAATCATTTTCCTTTAATAGCTTTGGACCTTATTACTCTGGGCGATGTTTTCCCAGTATGGATATTTGTTTTTGGTGTTCATATTTCGCAGTGGAAAGCAGGCAAATTTAGTTTAGGATGCACAAGGGTTTGCCAGTTGTTTGTGCGCCCCTCTCCTCCACCGAGAAAGTGCGAGGGATGTCCCGGGCGAGATCAGCATCTCAGTAGTCGCAGTGACTAGCCGGGCGTAATTCGGGTATACATCCGGCATCGCAGTTTGTCACATATATGGCTTTGTCAGGGTTTGTCCTCCCATAACTTAATGAGATATACGTCAGAAAAATAAGGGCTAAACTGTTCGGCTTTGGGTTACTCTTAAATCAGAAGCCGAACATTTTAGACCTTTTGGGCGGGATTAAGTGATTTGTTTGTATCTAAAACAAAAACAAACAAAAAAAACAGAGAATATTATGAGTCTCAATTCATCAAAGAGATTCTGCTTAGTGCGTTTATTATTTGTTATTATGGTTAACTTTTGATCTTTTGTACAGTTCTAGGGTCTGTCTATGTCATTCAATTAATATATATTTACCAACCCCTCCGCACGAGCAGGATGTGACACAAGGTCAATTTCTTAAGCGGAGTTCAACAGGTTTGAATTCAGAGTTTTCCTTCTCTTAGACCGGTTACCTAACCAAGGTTAAAGAGCCCAATCTGCCCTACTATTTACCCATAGCTGGAGGGAGAGTAGAATTCATACCTTTCCCAAGGGTATTAGCGCTAAGTGAAATGCAATTACCACGTCCAGGATTTGAACTCGGGGCGACGAGTCCATTTCATTCAATTAATATGGTATACCGATTCATTTCTCCCAGCATCGTTTATACCTGATATTCGACGGAGGCACGTGGTGTAACGCTTGGCGCCGTAGGAAATAGACGCGACGAGACGATTTACCAAAGTTTTCTGGTTCCTTAATGATACCTGCATCGAAAAAATAATGTCTAAAAATTAGTAGTTATCCTTTCGCCCGTTCAAAAAAAGGTCATATTTAGTAAATACAAATACAGTAATGTAGGGCCGTTTACGAAAACGTTTCTCGTTCCCCAATGATACCTGCATCGAAAAAATAAGGTCTAGAAATTAGTCTTTATCCTTTCGCCCGTTCAAAAAATGCTCATATTTGGTAAATATAAATACAGTAATGTGGGGCCGTTTACGAAAACGTTTCTCGTTCCCCAATGATACCTGCATCGAAAAAATAAGGTCTAGAAATTAGTCTTTATCCTTTCGCCCGTTCAAAAATTGCTCATATTTGGTAAATATAAATACAGTAATGTGGGGCCGTTTACGAAAACGTTTCTCGTTCCCCAATGATACCTGCATCGAAAAAATAAGGTCTAGAAATTAGTCTTTATATCCTTTCGCCCGTTCAAAATTGCTCATATTTGGTAAATATAAATACAGTAATGTGGGGCCGTTTACGAAACGTTTCTCGTTCCCAGTGATACCTGCATCGAAAAAATAAGGTAAAAAATGTTCGGTTTAAAGCGTATTTTAAACCCTGTCTAAATGGTTTCATTGAACTGAAACAATAAACGTTAAACGACCAGGTGAAATGCGAAAGTTGAAGATTGAACAAATAGAATTGCGGTGAACAAACAAGCCACAAATTTAACTCAACTTGAACGGATTTGAAATGAAAACTGAAAGAAGAAAGAAAGAAAAATAATTCAACGATTTCTGCAAAGAGGATTTTCAAAATTAAACACAATTTCACGCGAGCGGATATGATAGCAAAATGATTTTCATGAATATTTAAACTTTATCTCCAGGTTCTAAAATTTCATTTAGAAAAGAAAATAAAGGAATAAAAAAAATAATTGACACGCAAAAATGTGATTATACTTTTTAATCCCTTCATTATTTTAGGGCGGCCTTTCTGGTTTGGAGTTGTATTTTTTTAATACTTAAAATGACTTTGTTATAATGGCAGAATTAGTGATATAAAAAGGATTGGAACTTCGTTTGATATTCAAGCGAGAAATTAACATGCTAAAAGTAACTTGACTAATTACGTACTGAACCTAGACTAATTTTGGTATGTTGGATTTTACGGCATTTCAAACCTTGTTGGGTTATTTTATGCCGAAGACGTTTTTTTTTCTATTCATGCTTGATTGGTATTCAGTTTTTTTTAAACTCAATTTCTTAAATTTAAAAAAAACAACACGTGTTTCTGTTTAACCCTAACATGTACTACCACTCCGGATAAGAGTGAAGCTGGGAGCAATGGCGATGAAGGAGTCACTTTACTCCCAAGAAATCCAGAATTGGAACTTCACCAATAGATGCATTTTAACTAAGACCCTCAGCCACAGCCTTCTACTTAGGCTAGACAGTCGGTCGGAGAGGTCCCCTCCGATCAATCGCCTAGACACGTCAAGCCCTAGCACCTACTGGATTGTCCCAACTCTATTGCCTTTATAGCAGACCAGAACCCTTTTTAACATATATTATATATAAAAGGCTGTGGCTGAGGGTCTTAGTGCAACACTTTACTAAGAGCCAAAGTGGAGTGTTGCATGTCATGGTCTTAAGTAACATGGATCGCCAACCATGACCAACAGGTGGCTCTATTGGGAGGATTTCTCCCCTCTTTAGAGTTGCAGTCGGTGTATTCTCCTGTCCCCAGCTGATAAGCTGGCCTAGTTTGGTACAAGGACAGTGTTAAATGAAGAACTAATTTAGGACTCTAGAAATAAATTAGCTTGTAATAAACGGTTGAATGGGAAGCGGCAAATTATTTTCAAAGTTTGTTTTTTTAATTAAACGGCTTCAAAACGAATACATGGACTTTATCCTCCTCATCATAAGGTCTCACAGACAGTAAGGAATCCATGACTCTTTCTCACAATCCGTCTGTTACGTTTTTAAGGGCCATTCTTCGGCCTTAAAGCAGAAGCGCTTTATCCAGTGGAATTGGATCCTTGATAAAGAGTCCTTCGATAATGAATCCCTTTGGTTACTAAAGTGTTCGCAGTTACTGGTATAGAGTTCTTCGATAATGAATCCTTTGGTTACTCTTGTAATCGTATAAGTCCTTCCTGAGTATTTGTAAAGATCCAGCAATCCTATGTTCGTCCTCAAAGAGTGCATTTGTAATAATGACCAATGTGGGGGGTTTAAGTGAGTCCCGCAGTATTGCTAGTGATTGGTTGCAAGAATAACTCACGTGACCTCGGCTAGTCTATAAATCTAGGTGAGGAATTAGAGCATATCTATATCACAAAATATTCCAACACCGTCCCTATCCGTTTTCGTCTCTGACCGGTCTTCCGCACGGCATCTAAAACCTGCACAGAGCCGATTAATGCAGGTTTTTGATGATCGACTGACGCTGGTTCGTTAATCCGTATGTTTGCACGTTACATGAGTTCGTCCTTTTGTCTTCAGAAGTGTAGAATGAGTTTTTTTTTTTGTGTGTTTGTGTTTAAGGTTGATCGCTGTAGCTGAATTTTCGAACTCTGGAACTAGAGCTCAAACCTCAGCAAAATGCGCATCTTGTTGATCCACGTGAAGAGCGATGTGGTTTGTATTTTGGTTTGGTTATCTCTCGTTAATTATCTTGTTAAATCATCAATGTAAGCTACCTATCGAGACGAATAGTAGTAATTTCCTAAATTCCGAACTGTCTCATCCTGACCGTTCCTCTATGGTTTCCGATGGTACATACACATATTGCGCGTATAATACTCTCCTCTTCTGGTATCTGATATCTGCTGACATGCCGTAGTAATATGTTATTGATAGCCTCATCTAGCATGGCACAAGGACTCTATTAAAGGAGACAAAATGAAGATATAATGAGGGACAATAAATAGATTTGAGATTAGCTTGCACTCAATGGCTCAACGTGAGGCATCAAATTGAGTAGTCAGTTGATCATAAAAAGAATTGAACTTTTATCAAAAGAAGTGCACGAATTTTAATCATTTGTTTATAGATTAAAAAATATTTATAAGAATTATATAAGAATAGATAAATAGATAGATACGAGAAAAAGTCATCTACCCGTACGTCGCATTCGCGCTCATAGTTGGTACTGATGTGGTCACATGATCGAAGTTTTGGTCTGATCCCGTCATGCTGCTTGTTGACCTTACAGTGTAAACATGGTCGTTACACTACCAACATGCATTAAGAAAGTGACTCGATTTTTCTGGTGGGAAAGATTGACAGGGGCTCAAATTCAATGGAGGCTTTTAGACAGATATGGAGACAGTGCTTTACCACGTAGATGTGTGTTTATGAATCGATAGAGAAGTTGAAAAGTGACCGGACAAGCAGGATACATGAAGAGGGAGCAGGACGCCCGTCAAGCTCCACAACAAATGATACTATTCGAGAGATGTTGTGGGTGAAATGCTAAGTTATCATCGATGAGGTAGCTTGTTTTCTGAAGATGTCATGGTTCTGCCTATCAAATCATCCATGATGAGCTCGGCTTCCATAAAACAAGAGCGGGAATAATTTTTGAATCTCCTTCGTAGATAGATAAATAGATTATGCGGGAGTAACTGAAAAATACATAAAATAATAGAAGCTATAAATACGAAAATCCCACATTAAAAATAATTCTTAGCTTAGGGGCAAGAATCTTAAAGTACACCTAGCACATGTGCATTATCCCGTACCCTAGGCCACGTGATTCCAAACGGTTATTTTTCAAATATGAAATCTAGCACCCTGCTTGAACCGTTTCCACTTGACGTCACAAGAATTTTATAAAGATTTTAAAATACCTTAGTTTCACTATCATTATCTGGATGTTGCAAATATCACCATGACATTTGCGTTCTTGATAACTATCATTGATGGTCGAAAGTATTCATAATACGTGTAGGAAAAAAAAACTTGGATCATTTTTTTGTATAAGTTGGATCAACATTTATCTATCAACAAGTAAAACAAAAATAAAGAAACAATCTCTCTCATATTTAACGAGATATGCTTAAAAGCGAATCTACCTTATTACATTATGTATATACTAGCAAACATATGAACTCTCCAGGTGCAAGTATTCAAGTTTTAATGTAATAATT
The DNA here is from genome assembly GCA_023376005.1 of Doryteuthis pealeii. Classification (NCBI taxonomy): domain Eukaryota; kingdom Metazoa; phylum Mollusca; class Cephalopoda; order Myopsida; family Loliginidae; genus Doryteuthis; species Doryteuthis pealeii. The sequence continues at coordinate 28,990,667 of CM042145.1, read as the reverse complement.
TTTTTATTAAATTAGAAAGACAAACGAAACTAAATAAGAACGTATAGCCGAAGATATAAGAACGTATATAAAAAAAACATGACAGTTGTTTTGATTTTATTTCAATTGATTTCTATATAAAATTTTACACCAGCATTTAATACATTTGAGAATAAAACAATAATTTTTGAAATCAATAGGTCTAAGAATTTATGTTTCATTCACAGACAGACAGACATATAATCTCCATAATATAATGTATATATATATGCATATATATGTATGTGTGTATATATATATATATATATATTATATATATATATATATATATATATATATATATATATATATATGTTTTTTAATCCCAACTGTGTCAACCTTCAGTTCTCATCATAGAATATTTATTTCATGATTATTTACATTTCATGACTGAAGGTGTGTAAATGCCATAGGATTGGCTCAAAGTGTGAATGAAATTTGAACTTTAAAGCTTAATGAATTAAACATTCAAATTTACATGCATTTATAAATAGTTTCCAATATGTTGTTTTGGCATTGGTTTATTTCTGCTTAACTTCAGTGATCTAACAGCAAACCAGCAACTCCAACATGACTTAACTGGAATATTCCTCTGTATATATAACTTTAAAGTTAAAGCGACAATTCTTCCAAGCCATAGTTGTATCAGTGCACCTAGAGAATAAGCTAGATGGGAGGTGCACAAGAATGCTGCGGACAATCTTAAACAAATTGTGAAAAGTAGGAGAAAGAGAGGGAGGGGATTAAAATTCAAATTAAAATTCATAATATATACTATCAAAATATACACCCACTAGGAGTAAGTAATTAAGTTTTAATGTAATGAAATATATTAAATCAGAAAGCCTAAAGAAATAAAGAGATTACTCTTATTTTGATAATATCTTTAATTGTTTCTATATAAAATCATTCATGTAATTGATTTTAATAGGTTAGAGAATAAGACAATATTATTAGAGATCGATTAATACCAAGTAATTATTTTCAAACCAATATGAAAATTAACCGCACCATATATTATGTAAACATTTATTTCTTAGTGATATATAAGAAACATTGCAGGATTTTAAATGCATTGATAACTAAGACTGTTTTGAGGTAAATCTAACTTTTTCATTGACATTGTATATAATAATATATATAATATATATATATATATATATATGTGTGTGTGTGTGTGTGTGTGTGTGTGTGTGTGTGTGATTTTTATATATGAAAATGGTGACTTACCGGTGAAATTGGCCACAATGGTTAAATACACGCGCACAATAGGCTGGAATTAATCAACATCTTGTTTAATTCAGTGGATTTAACCCTGAAGATCCTTATGGTGAATCTCGAGTAGGTTATTCCTGTGTATACCATTACGTGACCCGTTGGGTCACCCAGTTAGCTCTGGGTAGATAACTGAGATTAGGGAAAAGTAAGTTTGCAAAGCGAATTAAGTTTTTTTTTAAATAATAAATGTAGCCTGAATCTATTTCACACTCTCTAAATCACTCTCTTTACACAGATAGAGAATCTAACATATATAACGAGAGTAATCAAAATATACATAAAGAGGGGGGAAGTGACAGACAGAAAGTGAAGTGAAAGACGGGTCAATTTTTTTTACTTAATTGCAAATTCCGACTAATTAGAACCAATTAAAATGGATTTTTTCCAAACATAACTTGATCCTAGAACTAAGGAATATTTTGATTTGAATTTTGTGTCATTAAACTAAATAAGAAAAAAGCCTTTAGCATACAATCATTGATTCACTCATCTTTAGTATAATAATAGATAAGTTGATTTGAATTAATTCGCAGTTTAATTTATTTTAATTTATTGGAAAAGGGAAACAAAGATAATTTATCTACTTACCAAATAAGTTGATTTGAATTAATTCTCTGCTTTAGTAATGAAAAACTTGTACCTTTTTTTCTTTAAGATAGAAGATAAATAAATTACTAAATATCAGGAAACTATCGAATTTGAATGAGATTTTTAGCACGTTTCATATATTCATCAATGAATTCACAGGGAAAATTGGTGGTACCTATGGGTTAGCTGTTATTTTTCTCAAAAAACAACATGCTCAAAACATGAAGTAATACTGCGCTGCGAGAGATTAGGTTCGCCTTGTTCAGCATAGAAAAGGAACTTGTTCGCATGAGATTGTAAGAAGGATTGATAGTAAGCTAATTTAATAAAGAAGGAAGAAATATGGTCGGAAAATCTTTTCATAATATTCTCTGTTTTTTTTTAATTATTTTTTTTTTAGATACAAACAAATCCCGCCCTGTTGGCTGGGGCGTTAGAATGCACCGACTGCACCTCTGCAGAGGGGTAATACTCCCCCAATGGGGCCACCTGTTGGCCGTGGGTGGCGACCCGTGATGCTTAAGGATAGAACCCAGGTGGATGAGCAGTTCATAACATGCAATACTCCACTTTGGCCCTATCTTGGGCTAGACGGGCGGTCGGAGAGGCCCCCTCCGATCAATCGGCTGGTCACGTCAAGCACTAGCACCTATATGATTTTCTCAACCCTATTGCCCTTATGGTAAGCCCCAACCCCTTTTCATCATATGGGTGCTAGAAGGCGGTGGCTGTGGGTCTACATGTCCTGGGAATGACGTTAAACTCTATCTGATGGTGAGGTTCCAGTTTTGGAGGTTTGGGGAATGTGGAGCACCACTTCATCACCATTGCTCTCTGGTCCACTCTGACCCGGGGTGGTAGTACCTGTTAGGGTCCCATCTATGGGTTAAATAGAAAAATATATTTATAAAAATTTGTATTATCCATTAAGAATTGATTTATTTCAAAACTTTATCGGCATTAAATGACCCACTTAGGTTGATATGCTGTAAAACAAAACAAAACAAACAAATAAAACTGATCTTTCCAAACTATTAGTCAAAATCAAATTTCCATGCTCAATTCGGTAAATAGCAAGAGACATTTTACTCTCTAAGTCTTGGATGGGAATCAGTCTTTAGGACAGACAAATCAGATTCAAAACTCAGAGTGGTACACCTAGCTTATTTGGTAAATTCAACTTAATTCTGAAAACTCTTTGAGACTAAAACATCGCCTGTTGTATTACTAATCACCTGTTACGTTACTAATTGCACATCCGCCAGTCTTAACATTCCAGTCCAGTCTCCATGGTCTCCAGTCAGAGGCGAATAGTGATACCACTAATCTGTTTCAATAGAATGAAAAAAAGAAAAAAAGAACCAAATCAATAATATTATACTTTTTACAAACTGAACTATTTTGCAGTATTCTATATAAGGTCTTAAACGATGTTTGTTTTGTTTTGTTTTACGGCATATCAACCTCATTGGGTTATTTAATGCCGATAAAGTTTTGAAATAAATCAATTCTTAATGGATAATACATTTTTTTATAAATACATTTTTCTATTTAACCCATAGATGGGACCCTAGCAGGTACTACCACTCCGGGCCAGAGTGGACCAGGGAGCAATGGTGATGAAGGGGTGCTCCACATTCCCCAAACCTCCAAAACTGGAACCTCCCCATCAGATAGAGTTTAACGTCATTCCCAGGACATGTAGACCCGCAGCCACCGCCTTCTAGCACCCATATGATAAAGAGGGGTTGGGGCTTGCCATAAGGGCAATAGGTGGTCTTAAAAGAGTTTTATATATCTAGTTATTTATAAGGTTAAATAGTTAAATGTAGATCTTTTGGGGGCGGGGTGTTTTTTAGCCTACCTGCAGAAAATCACAGATGATTCACATAGATCAGAATATGTAACGAAAACTTTTCCTTTTCCTTTAAAAAATTTAACTAAGTCATGAATGCATAAAATATTTCTATTATTATTATCTTTTATCATTTATTACCATAAATAGAAATTCTGTATATCCACTGGATGTTTCAAAAAAATTGATATCTCTTAAGATGTACAGGGTATTTCAAAATAATTGATATTTGAGATATACTGGGCGTTTCAGAAAATTGATGTCATTCCATTATCTAATAACTTGACCACGTCTCATTTAAATGAGAAATTTAAAAAATTAACTGCATGTGTAGGAATAACTCAAAATTCTACGTTTAATGTTTAAACGCCATTTATTTTCCTGTGAATGAATTCTAAAAGAACATCTGCCTGAAATAATGTCTTGTATGAAAGGGAAGGAATCCAGAGAAAGAATATAGCCAGCGAATCCAGAAGAATAATGAAAGAATAGCAGAGGAAGGAAACAGTGGATCATCTTACCTGCAAACACGAGCTGAATTTGCACAGGTTGAAATAATTGTGATTCAGTATGCTTTAATTTGCTCACAATCTGCGTATAGGAGGTGCATGGTATAACTGTTACCATCTTAGGAAATGAACGTGTCCAGACGAGTTCAAATTCTGCACGTGGTAGTTTGCATTTCTCATAGTGCTAATACTCTTTGGAAATGTACGAATCCAACTATTCTTCCTCCAGCTATGGGTAAATAGTTGGGCAGACTGGGCTCTTAAATCTTGGTATGGCATCTGATGTAGAAGGAAAACTCTGAATTCAAACCCGTTAAACTTGTTGAGTATCTGGCCGCCATCCTTAGTTCCAGATGTAGTAAATAAGAAAGCAAGCCAATAAGTATCCTGTGTTATAGTATTCTTTGTAAGTCCGTTGTCCAAGGTGATCCAAATAGCAATGAGCCAAGGTTAAGAATCAGACTTGTATAAATACAACAACAGCAGCAGCAGCACTGCCAGTGATTGGACAATAGGAATCTCTCCCAGGTCACGTGCCCATAGGCGAGTCTATAAATAGAAGTGACCATTTGCCCCATGCCTTATATTCAAAACTTCCAACAAAACTCCGCTAAAGAAATTGACCTTGTGCCACATCCTACTGAACTATTTCATTTACAATATCTATACAAGAAACATATTCGTCTGCAAACGCAGTAATAGAATTTTATATGATGCTGAATCTAAGAAATACAATTTCATAATGAATATATTCATACACATGATACATTTCAATCTATCTATCTATCTATCTATTTATTTATCTATCTATCTATCTTAATCTGTTAATATACTATAGCGAATAAGCAGATATGATTGAATCAATATGTTTGTACAAATGACTGAATTTCAAAATGGAAATACAAGTTTTTTCAAAATTTGATAAACGTTCGAAAAGAATACTTCATTTGTGTTTTTGTTTTGTAAACGTTTTTATTTAATAATTACGCAATTGATATCTGAGAATAAAACAATATTTCTTCATTCACCCACAACAACTATTGTTTAGTGTGATTTCAATAACAAGTGCGTTATAATGAGTAGGTATGGCTATTTCCTATAAGTCTATCATAAACAAAGTGGAACCACTCTTGACTGATAAATTATTTATCTATTTTCCAATTAAACTAACACTAAACCCTAACCCTAACCCTAACGCTAACCCTAACCCTAACACTAACCATAAACCCTAACCCTAACCCCGTCTTCTTTTTTCCTAGTAGATCAATAAATAAATAAATAATGTATCAGTCAAGAGTCGTTCCCCTTAGTTTATGTTAGAGTTATTCTCCAACAATAGAACATGTCACATAGTCGCAAGTATGAGACATCCAGTCAGGATTGAACCCGCTATTCAGTAGTAATTGATCTGCCAGATTAACTTGCTAACCATTACACCACGGCCCTATTGCCTTCTGTTAGTTCTTATAGTCTCATTTGCCTTCTATATTACTATCTGGGTTGGTTTCTCGCTTTTTTTATCTTCCATATGGGTTCGTATTGGGTTTTTCTTCATCTTTGTGTTCGTGTTTGATTCTTATTAACGAACAGAAGACTTGGGATATATTTGAGACGTCTTTATTCAAACCCAAGTTAACAGCATGTGCGTAGGAGAAATATATATCTTCGGTGAGACGCCATTTGCGTCTGTTATTTTCAATCACCTAGCTAAATCTGTGTCTGTAAGTTCAACGGGTTGAATAAATACCTACGGTTATTTCCTATAAGTCTAACATAAACAAAGGGGAACGACTCTTGACTGATAAATTATCTATTGATTTATTGATCTACTAGGAAAAAAGAAGACAGGGTTGGGGTTTGGGTTAGGGTTTATGGTTAGTGTTAGGGTTAGGGTTTATGGTTAGTGTTAGAGTTAGGGTTTAGGGTTAGTTTAATGGGAAAATAGATAAATAATTTATCAGTCACATGACTCGAATGGCCAATCAGATGCAAGCTAATAAGGTCAGCAAAAGGTGAGCATCTGTCTATCAATAATGGGTATTTTCCATGACTTTTTTTACAGAGTTACCAGTTACTTTTAAAATTTTACACTATCGTACATAATTTATAGGGACTCTATCAATGATGTAACAGCAAAATCATAATAGAATTAGATTTATTTATATTACCAGAAGAGTAGAAAGAATTCTGTGTGCTGTTTTGAACAAATCCTTGAAGCAGCACCGTATAAAACAACAGTTTTACGGCAACATACCTTTCATTTCATAAACCGTCCAAGTAAGACTAGCAAGACATACTGGTCACTCCTGAAGAAGTAAGGATAAGCTTATAAGTGTTACAATTTTATGGGCCATCCTTCAGGCTTTAAGCAAGAGCGCTTGTCTGGTGGAAATACTTGATAAAGAATCCTTTGGCTCTCCTTAGTATTGTAAGTTCCTCCTCAATGGTTGAAAATGAACTATGGAAAGTATCAGTGTTTAAGAAGTCAATCAGCCACGAATTATGACTGTTGATTGGCGGAGGAAGAGACCACGTGAACTCGCCCAGTCTATGAATTTAGGTGGTGTATTGCAGGATACCTTATATATCAAAATAGTCCAACACATTCTCCTATGGAATCCTTCACATCAGACATGTATTGTGTCTAAGCTAATCCTTTTAAGGATCGCCATGATTGTGTTTCATTATTACCAGGAAACAATTTGGTGACTATAATATAATAAAAATTATTTTAAAACAATGACCAAGCAACAAAGAAAATCTTAAAGTGCGGCCAAAAAAGACATAAATATATGGATCCCACACACAGATAAGTGGAAATATAATAAAGCCTCCAAACGAAGTTGATGACGATCTTTTACGCACTGAAGTGGATAAATATAATTCTTAAATAAAATTTAAAGAATTTTAGCAGAGGTCTGGAAACGGAAAGATAAAAATTCGTTGCTATCGCTCGGAAGGAAAGGCGTAATTATGTAGGTGTGGGTGTTCTGAACAGATAGAGGTTTGGTCGCAAAATGACCGGTTGAGGTGCGGCCATAGAAGTTCCAAATACAATATAATCCCGATTGTTTAGTCTGGTTGAAAATTGAATCGAAGATGACTCCTCTCGACATCCCTGTACGTAATCTTATTGAGAGTCTCTCTTACTCACCACAGTCGTTGTGATTCAGAGAATAAAGATAAATATTTATATTTTATACAAGTGTTTTTCGTTCTTTCTCAAGTTCAGCTGCCGGGTGCAACCCGATACAAAGAACTTAAGAAGCAGTAGACTACAGTTATATCTGAAGCTATACTTCACTGATGCTATGATAGACAAATGACAGGGAGTTATAATCATTATCAAGCTGACATAATCGATTTATGTTGGATATATCCTTGGTATAAACTATACTAACAACCACATCTTATATTTATAGACTATTCCAATCAGAAAGAGTTGGATTGACCCATGAAAAAATCACAATTATGTCTTTCCCGGAGTTGATAAATTGTCCTAAAATTACTTGCTTGGTAAACTACTTGAAGGAGAGATCGACAGAAAAAGATTAAAACTGTTAACACATCTTTCTAATTCAAGGACAGATCAACGCACAAGGATTAAAACTGATACTACATCTTGCTATTTCAAGGAAGTATCCAACAAGGATTAAAACTGATACTAAATCTTTCTACTCCAAGGACGGGTCAACAGACAAGAATTAAAACTGATACTACATCTTACTACTCCAGGGAAGGATCAAACTTTATGCCACTGATAATATCCACCGTGAAACTGCATTCAACTACAGGTCTGAAATGGCAACACGTAATGTCTGTCTGTCTGTCTGTCTGTCTGTCTGTCTCTCTCTCTCTCTCTTCTCTCTCTCTCTCCTCTTCTCTCTCTCTCTCTCTCTCTCTCTTGCCAACCGTCCCTATCGGCAATCGCTCTTGGTAAGTCCTCTAGACTTTATCCTGTGTCCGCACAGAGCTGATGAATGAATTTCTTTGCTGGTTGCTTTTAGTGGAGTAGTGAAAAATCGAAATTATTGAGAAAGATTATTATTGCCTTTAAAGAATATTTTCTCATAAAATCAATGGTTACGAAGGAAATAGATGCGTAATAAATGTTTATGAATGAGTTATTGAAATTCTGATTTCTGAGATTACTTTTAAAATTAACATTCGATAAAAGAGTTAATATACGGCCTAGTACTTTTTTGTAGTTTGCAACATACATATTTACAGGAAATTCAGGTCTATCTTCAAAAAAAAAAAAGCATCATTGATTTTTTTTTTTCATTTGTTCTTTTTTATTGTTACATGAAATCAATGATTTTCTTAGGATTTAATATTTTAATGCTTCCACAAAACTCTTTATTTTTTCTTTATTTTCCATAATATTTTATTTATTAAGTACTGAGAGAACATATCTTTTCATTTCAATGATTTTTACAACACATTTTAAACCATATCTGGGAAACCTTTCAGCTCATAAATTTCATCATTTCTACTTTTGTGGAATCAAGCTGGGCCATAATGGAACTGAAACTATAAATACTAATTTTGAATTGGGAACAATGCTGTTGGTTGAGTGAAAGGTAAAAGTTTGAATTTTAACATTTTCAAGTGAAGATATTAGTTGAAAAATTCAGGATTGAAACTGGTCAAAATTCTCAAGCAATGATATGGATTTAAATTGTATGGGAGACAATATCTAAAAGATCACATAAGAGATTTTACAAGAATTCACGATACATAGACTGATAAAAAAAATCAATAAATTGATATAATTTAAATAACTTAAATCAAACCAGGAAAGAAAAAAAACATAAGTAGAAATGTAAACTGAATATATATATATATATATATATATATATATATATATATATATATATATATATATATATATATATATAGCACAATAATAATATATATATGTATATATAGCACAATAATATATATATGATATATAGCAATATATATATATATATAATATATATATATAATAGCACAATAATATATATATATATATATATATATATATATATATATATATATATATATAGTACAATATCAGTTTAGGAAGGAATGAACTCTATTCAATGACTGAATATATCACAAAGTCCAAACATCAACCATTTTATAAGATTGTTTTTGTTTTGTTTTGTTTGTTTTGTTTTTGTTTTTGTTTTTTTGGTTTTTTTGGGGAGGGGGCAAGTAATTATATTTTTTTCAAATAACTATTTAGATTTACTACTTACTACTACTAATAATAATAATAATAATAATAATAATAATAATATAATAATAATAATAATAATAATAATGCTCGACTCGAGTATTGGAACCAAAAAATCTATTTCTACAATGAACCCCCTTTTACTCAATTTTTTTTAAACTTTAAATTGTACGACTTCAGAGTCATTCGAGGACCGAGGTTCCACTATATATATATATATATATATATATATATATATATATGTGTGTGTGTGTGTGTGTGTGTGTGTGTGTGTGTGTGTGTGTGTGTGTGTGTGTTTCATTATTAACAAGAAACAATTTGGTGACTATGTTGCATTATCGGAAAAAGGTAATAAAAATATTTTAAAAGAATGACCAAGCAACAGAGAAAATCTTAAAGTGATAAGTGGAAATATAATAAAACCTCCAGACGAAGTTGGTGATGATCTTTTACGCGTGTGTTTTGTTTTCTCCATTCGGTGTCTGAAGCCGTGGAACCAAGAAGAAATCGATACCGTGCTGGCTAGCTTATTCGTTGAGGGTGTAAGTGATACCAATTTTAGTTGGTGCACTTGGAACGGCCTCTAAAAGTTTTTAAAAAAAACAGACGAGAGGAATTGGAAATCAGAGGAAGAATCGAGACCATCCAGACAACTGCATTGCTCCAATCGGCTATAAGACTCAGAAGAGTACTGAAGACCTTAGGAGACTTGTTGTCACTCAGCCCTTAGTGAAATACCATCAGTTAACGCTGAGGTGAAATACTCAAAAGGAGTGAAAAAATAATAATAATGAATCTTTCTTGATTGAAGTATAAGTCAATGCCAATAACAAACTATTTTTTATAGATACACTAAATTAAGTTGTATCTTTAACTGGGTATAATTTAAGTTTTTAAAACTGATTTTAATTTAGTTAGTTGATTTGATTTTATGGCATTTCAACCCTTGTTGGGTTATATCATGCTAAGATGATTTGTTTTATTCATTCTTGATGGGTATTCAAATTTTTTTAAGTCAAATTTTTAACACACTTTTTAAACTCATTTTCTCTTTCTCTCTCTCTCTCTCTCTCTCTCTCTCTCTCTCTCTCTCTATATATTATATATATATATATATATATATATATATAAAGAAAATTTTGAAAAAAACAAGTGTTCCGAAAATGGGATGAATTTAATTATCGATGTTTAAACATTTCGGTTACATTGAACCTTCATCAGGATATATCTTGGGGTGAAGAAAATGATGGATGTTTTTATATGTGACAGGAGATGAAAATCTTTTTGGTTATGTAACTGTATTTGATCAGCGTTTTATTTTTGAAAGGCAAAAAATAAGGTTCAATGTAACCGAAATGTTTAAACATCGATAATTAAATTCATCCCATTTTCGGAACACTTGTTTTTTTCAAAATTTTCTTTATATTGTCGGATTTATTTTCCATATTTACTCCCATATATATATATATATTATATATATATATATATATATATATATATATATATATATGTATATATATATATATATATATAGATGTATCGTTAAACGAGTATAATTCAATTTTTTTTAACTGATCTTATTATTATTCCTGTTGGCAGGGCTTAAAATATGCTGAGCACTCTAAGTCTAGTAAAGTAGGTGGAATAGCCTATTGTCAATATCAGCCAGAAAGTTAGGTAGTCTATCCAACCTATC
>CM042145.1:28956999-28974499 GCA_023376005.1 Doryteuthis pealeii | reverse complement strand
TTTAAAACAAAGCGCATTTAAGTGATATTATATATATATATATATATATATATATATATATATATATATATATATACATATATATATATATATACCAACTCCTCCGCACGAGCAGGATACGACACAAGGTCAATTTCTTAAGCGGAGTTCAACAGGTTTGAATTCAGAGTTTTCCTTCTCCTAGACTGGTTACCTAGCCATGGTTAAAGAACCCAGTCTGCCTTGCTATGGTAAATAGCAGGGCAGACTGGGTTCTTTAACAGCTACCCCTGGCCGGGTTTGAGACCTGAATGAATTTTCGTTCGCCAAGTCTCGTACCCGTATATATATATATATATATATATATATATATATATATATATATATATATATATATATATATATATATATATGGAGAAAATAACCAATTAGGAAAAATCCGCCCAAATAAGAGGAAAAGTAATAGAAAAGTGAATCATTTCGAGGTTTACCTCTCATCATCATAGCTGGAGGGAGAGTCGGATTCATACCTTTCCCAAGGATATTAGCGCTAAGTGAAATGCAATTAACACGTCCAGGATTTGAACTCGGGGCGACGAGTCCATTTCCCATGACTCTACCCATTACACCACGCGCTTCCTATACGTGATTAAGTGATATCATATGCATTTACAAACATGAATAGGATGTGACACGAGGTCAATATTTTAATCAGAATCTAAAAGGTGTGGATTCAGAGTTTTCCTTCTCCTAGATATGTTGCCTAACAAAAATTAAAGATGTCCTACTATTTACCCATAACTGAAGAAAGAATAGGTTCCCGTGGGTATTAGTGCGATGTGAAATGCAACCTGTCGCGTCCAGGATGTAAACTTGTATTCATTTTTTTGAATGATAAGTATTACGCAAGTTCACCTCCTATATAACTTCAGATCTGATTTTTTTTATTAGAATATCACACTTACAATGCACTATCTTCTTGTCTGCCATCACGTATTTCTTGATGTTGAATTGCATTCTGATGTTTTTTTTTATCAAATATGCTGCTTGTACTAAAGTGTCTATTTCTTTTGTATATTTTATAATTATTCTCATTCATATATACCAGATACTTGCTTGTTTTATAACTTCTAAAAGGTATATTTTCCATTACAGTATCAACACGCACGATATTATTGGTATGATAAAAAGTTTTTAAAAATATCTGGCATTACGAGAGATATTGTGCTTCTTCACTTCTACTTTCCAACTTTTCCTACCAATTACAATACCAACACGCACGATATTATTGGTATGATGAAAAGTAATGGGGAAAGGAAAACAGTAAGAAAAATATCTCGCATTGTGGAGATAGTGCGCCTCTTTACTTCTACTTTCCAATTGATTCTTATATTCAAGGTTATAGGATTACGTTTTCTGCTTTTCATTTGCTTGCACTAAGACGATAATTAAATGCATCGTTCTCAGGTTGACTTCTGTCGAGAAGTGTTTTTTTATCGATTAGTAATAAGTCAAGTATTCCACTGGTTTCCTTTTGGAATGGTTTCTCGTCTACGAGATGAATTCCTCAGCTTTCTAACGAGAAAATAATTTCCCGCTTAAGTCGTCCTTTGAGGATTTTTAACATCATAGGAAGATTTGAGCTTCCACCAGAAATCTATGCAATCTTTTGTCTTGAGTGTAACACTTGATTCAGAAGCCATAAATCCCAACGTCGCATAGCGATTTCTTCTTTTTGATGTCACTAGTTTTCTTTATCCATATATATATATATATATATATATATATATATATATATATATATATATTAAGATTCGTTAAAAGTTCTAAGCCTTATTCATTTTGAAAAACAAATTTAGATTTATGTTTTAATTTCTATGCAGGTGAGGCCCATACAAAGATGAGAGGTGTGCAACAAAATCTAAAAGTTGACAAAATAGAGGTCCCAGGGGTCACGAAACATTTGTGCCTGGCTTAGAGAATTCAAACGACCCTCGTATATATATATATATATATATATATATATAATATATATATATATATATATACGAGGGTATATATATATATATATATATATATATATTATATATATATATATATATATATATATATAAGTTAAAAGAAAGGAAATGAATCCGACAATATGAGTAAGAAAAGGTGGAATGAAAACATCACACAATGCTGTTAAAGAAGAAAACAATTTATAATATAATCATAGCTGATACTGATCAATATTTCGATTTTACAAAAATCATCATCAGAGCTCATTCACTATATGGCGCGAATGCCCACGTTGGTGAATATTGTAACGTCTTTCGTTCCTTTTTTGCAGTATTAAGGTTTTTTGTTTTGTAAACTGATTTGACTTTCCTCTCCGACCCAAACAACTACGGGAGTGAATGAGCTCTGATGATGATTTTTGTAAAATCGAAATATTGATCAGTATCATCTATGATTATATTATAAATTGTTTTCTTCTTTAACAGCATTGTGTGATGTTTTCATTCCACCTTTTCTTACTCATATATATATATATATAATGTATGTATATATGTGTATATAAAGACACACAAAACAAATACACACGCACACTAGAAAGACGAATACGACATGCTATGCTGCGCACTGCTGCAGAAGGAAGGACAAACTCATAAGAGACTTTTTCATGTGGAATCTTACACTTGGACACACTAGTGTTGGCCATCTAACAAAGCGTTACATACAACGGCTGTATGAGGAAGGATAGCCGATAGGGGTATATGGCGCGAGAGAATTAAAAAGAACCCGTGGCGTCAGCCAAAGATGATGATGATGATGATGATGATGATACATTGTGTCGTCCCATTTTGTATGTTTCTACGAAGTGACAGCTTATATATATTTATCAACGCCTCCGCACGAGCAGGATGTGACACAAGGTCAATTTCTTAAGCGGAGTTCAACAGGTTTGAATTCAGAGTTTTCCTTCTCCTAGGTCAGTTGCCTAACCAAGGTTAAAGAGCCTAGTCTGCCCTACTATTTATCCATAGCTGGAGGGAGAGTAGGGTTCATACCTTTCCCTAGGGTATTAGCGCTAAGTAAAATGCAATTACCACGTCTAGGATTTGAAATCGGGGCGACGAGTCCATTTCCCATGACTTTAACCTTTACACCACGCGCTTCCAGCGTGACAGCTTATATGTGAATGTTTTGCATCGCATTTTCTACAATTTTAAATCATTTTCATACTTAATTGCTGTTCTGATCAGTTTCTACGCGATTCTATTTTGCACTATCAAGTTTAAAAGACCCAACAGGCGTCAATTTAGTTCAATTTCAAGTCACATCGTATCAATAGAATGTATATCCATATTAGCTGCAAATTATAAGTATTGCCTAAAGGGCATCTTATTTGAAAATATCTAATGTTCAAATGAGCAAAAGGAAGTACCGTAAATTATGAGTTACAAGTAGAATTAAAAATCAATTTATTTATTGTTTTAATCGTATTGCTTTAATAAAAAGTTTGTTAGAAAGTGCCATTTTTTTATTTTATAGTAACATACAAAACTGAATAATAATATATAATATAGCTTCTTCCTCATGAATTATTTATTAACAATTCCATATCTATTAAGTTCGAAATCGAATTATTTTGAGTAAAGCTATTAGGGGAATACTCAATAATTAATATTTCTGTGGGTTCAAACCTCGAAAGGAATTTTGAAACGGCACTTCTTGAAATTCTGGAGTTTCTTAACTATTTAAAACTATGTTCATTTTTTTTTCACAACTTCGCTCTCTTCATCCTGATTTTCTTCTTAAATTTTTGGATTGATTTCCAACAATCAAAGAATGCAGACATTCTATATAAGAATATTCACTACATCTAAGTAAAAATAGCTTTTGGATATATATTGCAGACATGAATCTATTTATGACTTATACAAATAATATAATCTGACATTATATATATATATATATATATATATAATATATATATATATATATACGGGGATTCCTGTGGCATAGTGGTAAACGTGATGGATTGTGACATTACACTCGGCGAGTTTGAATGGCAGTCTCTGGTGCAGTGACTGCAAACAAACAGTGATGCTTGCTGGAGTTGCTGTTGTCTCTCCTTCCTTTTGGCTCTCTTTTCTGTGGTGGCTTCTTTCCTCTCTTTTTCACTCCTTTTCGTTCCTTGTCTAACGAGGAGTCGCCAAGTCGCACGGTCTTCTGCACAAGCAGAATATATATATATATATAATTATAATATATATATATATATATATACGGGGATTCCTTGTGGCATAGTGGTAAACGTGATGAATTGTGACATCGCAGTCAGCCAGTTTGATGTTCAGTGGTGCTATTTAGTTCAAGTTCGGAAAAGAGGAAAGATAAGAAAAATGTTAACAATCCTATAGTCTGTATGGTCTTACTTTTTCCTCTGATTTCCAAATCCTCTAGTTTCTTTTCCAATTTTATAGGGTACGTCTCATTGGCACAAAGTACAATATCTAAGAATTTGACTATATTTTCCGATACTTGTATTTTCGTCTTTTAATCAAATGATACAGTAAAATCCTCTAGAAGACAAGTTTTCGTTTTCGTAATTAACACCAGTTTTGAGTGGTCAGTTTATGTCTCATAATCCCATAATTTGGGTCATATTTTCAAAAAACAGATTCTGGTTTGTACATACACAATTTCTTAATATGGTCAACTTTTTATATCTTGGACAATTCCTTGTGGATCGTCTTTCCAATACAGTCATGACTAGTCTTGTACTTCTTTTGTCCAGCTTGCTGCTGTTTATAATGAAATCAACAATTTAATCACTGTATTTAAATAACCTACTTATTATTATAATAATAATAATTATTATTATTATTATTATTATTATTATTATTATTATTATTATTATTTACTCCTTTGGAGTTTTTACATCAGTGTTAGCTGATGGTCTTTTACTGGAGTCTGAGTGACAGCAAGTCTCCTCAGGTCTCCAGGATTCTTCTGAGTATTCTGGCAGATTGCAGCAGTGCAGTGTTCTGAAAGGTTTCAATCCTTCCTCTGATTTCCAAAGTTTCCAAACCCTTTTCTAATCCTTTTGGGACTGTTATAAGTGCACCAACTACAATTGGTATCACTCTCACTTTCATGTTCCATAAATTTTCAGTTCTCTGGCAAGATCCAGATATTTGTACATTTTTTCATTTTCCTTTAGCTTCACCCTGTGATCTGCTGGCACTGCAAAATCTACCAGTTGACAAGTTCTTTCTTTTTTATTATTATTATTATTATTATTATTATTGGTGGTGGTGGTGGTGGTGGTGGTTCTGTTGTTATTGTTGCTGTTGTTAGTAGTAGTAGTATCAATCTATATTTGACTTATTTTTTACTTAAATTAAAAGGAGGGACATTTTAACTCCTTCTGTTCTAAAGAGGATGTTCATATATACCAACATATCAACCAAACTTGTTTATGTATTTTTTTTATAGAAGAAATGATAGAATTCTTCAAATATAACTCAGGGGATGAGTTTTATTCTTGTTCATATGTTATTACAATTTTTAAAATATTTTCACAGCAGAAAACATTATTTTTAGATATTTTCTTAAAGCCCGCATATCTAACTCTCTCTCTCTCTCTCTCTCTCTCTCTCTCTCTCTCTCTCTTCTCTCTCTCTCTCTCTCACACACACACACACAACACACACACACACACACACACACAACTCCTCACATATATCGCTCGCTCTCACAAACATTCTCTCTCTCTCTCTCTCTCTCTCTCTCTCTCTCTCTCTTCTTCTCTCTCCTCTCTCTCTCTCTCTCTCTCTCTCTCTCTCTCTCTCAATCACTCACTGACTCACATACATTCGCTCGATCTCACAAACATTCTCTCTCTCTCTCTCTCTCTCTCTCTCTCTCTCTCTCTCTCTCTCTCTCTCTCTCTCTCTCTCTCTCTCTCTCTCTCTCAACCTGGCTTGCATACAATATTTCCAACAGAGAATGGAAGATGAATTATTGCTGATCAGAATTCCTCAAATTCCTATATCATCAAACATTCTGGGAATTTGGAAATAAACATATCACACCTGAAGCATCTGAGAATTTTAAAAAATGGCTTCACTGATAAACAAAAGGTTTTTTCCGAACGCAAGTACAGGGGAAGTGTCCTTTCTTTTCCAGGGTGTTTCATCCTATTCATTCAAAAAGATTGATCGTTGTTATTTACTATATTCAAGTGAACACATTAAAAAAAAATATTTACCCTATAGGTAGGATTTGACATGGTTCCCAAGTATGGGGCATCTAACGGGGATCGAACTCGCTTTTTAGTATTAACGAATTTGGGAGACAAGGGTTACATCTGAGTCAAGTGACTTGGATAGAATTTGTTGAATCTGATCTACTTTTGAATTGAGTCTTTAATTTATTGTCTTGATTTTTTTAAAACTATTTAATTGGTCTTCTTCCCTTCTACTCCATCTTCCATCCCACCAAATATCTGGAAAACTAAAATCATTTACAAATATAATATCTAACTGACATGTACAAGTCAATAAGATACTTTAACTTATAAAGTAAATACGGAGACTGTGTTGATTCAGACCACGAGTGGTGACAGACAAATTAGAGTTAAAGATAAAGACACAAACACAAACTTAGAATTGGAATAGACATGTATTACGTGCATACATAACAAATAGTTGCAAACTTTGGTTTGTCTGCGGGAATGTTATATAGAATAATAGTTCACTTATCTGAGATCCTGAGGTAGGGTTTCTGTTCGCTCTGTTGGATATAAGAGACGCCCTTTTTCCGTTGTCCGACTCCGGTGTTGGTGAATCAGAAAGAGGAAGAATTTGCCTCTTTGGCTTTGCCGCCAAAGAATGCTGGCCCGTGATTGGTTGGTTTGATAGCAAGGCTCGTAGACCAAGGACGATAACCCCTACCTCAGATTTCTTTACAAGACAGCTCTCAAATTGATCAATATTACAGTAGCAAAAGAATCGAGAATTTTTTTCATATTTCGATGTTTATTCAAACCATCTTCAAAATTTTTGTTGTGTTGTGTAATTGTTATGGTTGTAAGAAAAGGATATGGTGACTTGTTGGTTGGTTGGCTTATTGATTTTAACGGCATATCAACCCGTCCAGGGTTATATCATGCCTAGCGGTTGGGGTGTTTACATATTGTGTATTCATATATATACTTTTAGTAATTGGTTTTAACAATGTGTTAGCATTATTGGGAATTATATTGTATGGCATTGATTTGTTTCATGTCTATATTCTATGGTATAATTTTATTTCCCTTAAAAAGGAGAAAATATCCCCAATGTTAACATTTTCGAATAGATCATTCATATTGTTTGCTTTAAAATAATGGTTTCTGATGGGAGCAACAAATCTGCATTCCATCAATAAGTGTTTAACTGTCAGGGGTGTTTGACATGTTTCACATTGTGGTTGTTGTTCTTGTTTGAGTATATAAGAGTGTGTTAGTTTTGTATGACCAATGCATAATCGGGACATAATGGTGACTTGTGTTGTATTACTCGTCCTGTATTAAAACACGTGTCGCCGTATCCATTTCCTATGACGTTAACCGTTATATCACATAAAAAGACAGTTTTAACGCTATTTGAAATGCAAACAGCCTTATCTAAGCTGTTTGAATTTCAAATAACGCTAATAACATTAGGAACGTTATACAACAAACATTTCTCTCTTCAGTCGTAAGTAGTTTGTTGTTTGTTTTGTTTTACGGCATATAAACCCTTTTTATTTAATAAGGTAATTTATGAGGAAGTGCGTCCCGGTCCCCTGCCTCAAAAATTGCTACCTGGTGACTATTAAAATAACGACCCAGCTCAGTCTATTCAAAACTATCCATCTTCATATCTATCTATCTCAATTTGTTCATATTCATCTATATTACTTTAAATACTAAGAATTTTTTTTATTCCTGTTTGTTTAATGTCTTCTTTTTAGTTTAAATAAACAAGAATTACGACAAAAAAAGAAGCGACCGCCACCCACCCACCCAAATACATTTACTTGTCGGAAATATCTATCTATCTTCATTTGTTCATATCTATCTATATTATTTTGTTTATTTATCTATCTATCTATCTATATCAGTCTATTCCAAACTATATATCCATCTTCATATCTAAACAAGAATTACGACAAATTACGATAAATAAACAAGAATTACGACGATCTGGGGTTGTTATTTTGATAGTCACCGGGTAGCAATTTTTGAGGTAGGAGACCGGGATGCACTTCCTCATAAATTACCTTTAATAATAATTATAAAATCATTTTGATAAACAAAGAACCCAGGTTGCTTGCAATACCCGTTGTTGTTTAATTGGTTACTGTTATGGTAATTTACCACGCACACATGAACTCTTCCAACTATGAATAGCAGCAGGTTCTGCACTTAAGTGAAAGGTAATATTTCAACGGATAGCCGATAAGACAGCCACGCGTGTAACCGATTAATTGGTATATATTTGTACTGCTGTTCTTTGTTAATATATTTGTGTAACTCATTTCTTCTCTTGTCTCTTTAATCTGGTCCCTAACCAGGCCACGACAGTTACCCAGTAAAGTGTTTAACAGGCTCATCACTGTGTGGCGTTACTTTCATATTCGCCTGGGGAGTTGTCTGCCCGTCTGTTTCGCTGGTTCCCGCTAGGGGTCTTTGATATTTAAGCGGCTGTTTTGAACGTCTCTTCCTCTTTCTCTGCTGCTCGACCCACGAGACACATGGGTTAGACACGGTCTACCCTTTCTCGTTGGGGCTCGCCCCCCCCCCTTACATTACTGTAAGTGATTTATACAGCATGGACTATTCTTAGTCTCATGTCTGTCGTTTTTATGTTTATCCTTTCACGTGTAGCTTTGTATTAATTATGTATGTATGTTCATGTACACCTCTATGTATTATGTACCCTGTTTATCCATGTGCTGTATACCTATTAAATGTTTTGTCTATCAACCTTAGTCGGAGTATTATCTTCAAGTATATATCACTTTTAAACTTTACAACTGCTTAACTTTGGTAATATTTCAGCGGATAGCCCATAAGACAGCCACGCGTGTAACCGATTAATTGGTATATATTTGTACTGCTGTTCTTTGTTAATATATTTGTGTAACTCATTTCTTTTCTTGTCTCTTTATTCTGGCCCCTAACCAGGCCACGACAGTTACCCAGTTAAGTATTTAACAGGCTCATCACTGCTTAACTTTGGTGATCTAGCGGAAACCGGTACTTTCAGTGTGTTTTGAACGTAATAGCAAATAATAGAGCAGAGTAAGATATTTAACATTGGTATGACAACCGGTCTAGGAGAAATAAAACCCAGAAATTAAACATCTTAAACTCCGCTTAAATATTGATTTGTATCATTTATACGCTTTTTAAAGAAAGCAATGGATTAAGAATTAGTGACACGGTCAATCATCAATACCAAAAACAATCGCATTTTTTTTTTGTTGCCGCAAAATGTATATATATATGCGTTTTTAAATCAAAATTCCAACCTAGAAAATTTACCGAAAAAATATCTGAAAGGTTTCAAGAGAATTATCTAATTCAAATTGATGGAACCATTACATCTCATTGCTACAATGAGCGACTGACTTATTCGAATGATTCATGATAAATAAAGAAATCAAACACTGATTTCGCTGGAAGACAATTGTGAATGAATATGGTGATGGAATAAGAAGTTCTTTCTAATTTTGTGTATTCTTCAATTGTGATCACTTTCACACTATCACTTGTTTTACTTCAGGCAACACTATCACTTGTCGGCTCAGGAATTCAGATAATTTAAGAAATTCATAGAATTTTGTCAACACACAATTTTTAAAAATCTAATGATGAAATACAAAATTTAGCTAAGAAGGTAAAATATGATAGAAAGCCAGATAAAATACTTTGATGACAGAATATCTATTAATTCTATTAATAATGGAGATTCGCTTCCGGTTTTTGTCTGTAACAAAAATTACGCCACTGCTTACGTCACATTACTCAAAATCGTCATAACAGAATAAATAAATTCGCTTCCGGTTTTTGTCTGTGACAAAAATTACGTCACTGCTTACGTCACCATACCCGAAATCGTCATAACATTGAATAAATACACTCAAAATTTGAACATGCAACATTAGATAGTCTTCATTGTTTTTTAAAACAAGTTTGAATAAATACATGACTGGTATTATATATCTATATATAGTTTGTTTTATTTTAATTCATATTTAAAGTTTACATTTCAAATTGTTTTATTTTTCAATCCTTTAATGAATTTGATGATTTTACTTACTTAGGGTACAAACTCGCTGACATTGAATTTTTTACTCCCACCCCTTAGGCAATATGTTTCAAAAAATTATTTTTACATCGCCCGGAGGGTGTTTTATATTTTGTACTAGTAGGAATAAAAGGTTTTATGTTACAAATGATATTTGTCTGATTTTTTTAGATGTGGTTTGAAAATATGTATTATTTTGATTTTTCGGATTGTTGTCCTCATCATTATTGTGAAATGCACATACAAAATATTTTAGCCGATGTAACATCCGGTCTTCTTGTTTTTTTTGTTTTTTTGTAAGCTATTAGGATAGATTCTTCTCATTCCGTTACAAGTGATAAGATCCGAGTAAAGATTCAACATTTATATGACCGTGATGCTTCTTAAATGGATAGGCGTGTAAACCCAATGAATTCATTATATAAACTAGCAAATATATGCCCCCTCCGGGTGCAAGTATTTAAGTTTTTATAATAAAATATCATATTAAATTAGAAAGACTAATGAAACTGAATAAGAATGCAGATAAAAAGATTTGGAACAGAGGGGGTATGATTGAAAAATAGAACAGCTTTGAAACAACTCTTCCATCATTTTCCGTTACTCCCGTCTTTCATTGGTAAATTTTCCTAATTTAACTATTTAGTTAAATTAGGAAATAAAGAATAAAATGACAGTTATTTTTTCCTGTTAATGGATTTCATTTAAGATTCATTGAAGAGATTTTTGCTTATATTCATTAAAATAAAACCAAACAATTAAAAATCAATAATACTAAGCGCATATTTAATAAAATTACATTTTTAATATCAATATGCAAATTAGCCTTCCCATTAACACTGTACACCACTATTTTGTTGTTATATATAAATACAATTGCATGTTTTTTGCATGTAGATATGGACAACACTAATAAAAAGGTGAAGCAATTTTTATTAATAATTGAGGTTTAAATAATAAATAAAAATCATGGAGAATGTGATGTAAATAACGAAGGGAATTGTGACTTGAGTAGTAATATAGTTTCGGTTACAGACAGAAAAAACACACAATCTCCATTATAATAAGATGAGATCATCATTAATTATTCAAGACTGTTAGCACAGCAGTAAAATTCGCGTGGATGCCTGTGCCATTCGATAATTTGGGCCTCTCAGTCGACAGAGGATCTGCCTAGAACCACGTAGTCAAGGTTCGATACGGGGGCTCGCCAACTCAAATGACTAGCACAGCTTGAATTTGTGCGGGTAGTGTTGGGAGTTGATGAAGTTGTGGCGCTCCATGTCATACACAAAAAAATCTTCTTTGTTTAGCGTTGGTGAAAAGGGGATAGACACCTTCACTGTCTGTTGATACCAACAATAGGCGACTCCACCGTCTTTACTATTTATCAAAGCGCGGTGAAGATTTCTGGTTTGTTTGTTTTACGGCACATGAACATGTTTCGAGTCATTTAATGCCGAAACAAGTCTTTTTGATAAAAGTTTCCATGTTTCACGTTCTTAATATCTTCAAATTAGTATAAATAATTTTCATTAACTTTATTTGGTTTGATTTCTATTGGTTTGTTTAAGCGACGTTCTCCCATGGAAACCAGCACACGGACATGCCAGTGCGGATTGTCGAGCAAAGATAGACCAGCTCTGTACGGATACTGAATACTGCGTGGGGGACCTCTCGGGAACAAGGAATAATATGGAAGGTTGGAGAAATATTGTCATGGTTATCCGTGTTGCTGGCGCGACATGATTATGATCATCATGATCATTATCATGATGATGAATGGCATAAAAACCATGTGGGTTATTTAAGGCTAATAACTGCTAAAGTGAGAGATAAAAGTAGGTAATCAAGTTTCTTATAATTTTTGTATATGTATTTCTCGCCCTCCACTCGTCCTCCGTGCAGTTAGCTCCTGTCTCACATTTCTCCTTAATACTCAGACACGTCGTCTGTGCTACTGGCTTCTCTCTCAGACCGCCCTAGGCCTCGTACATGTAGTCTCTGCCATTCATTGCTTTTTGCTCCTCTCATCGTCTCACAAGGGGCGAATTCTCGTCCCATATTGCCTCTAAGTACCCAGACCCGTTTAGGCTACGGGCCCAAAGGCCAAAAAGGCTCTAGTTTTTTATTTAATTTGTAATTTTGATGGTGGGGGGAAAAAAGCGGCCAAATGAATGCCTATAGACTCCTGAATATCATACTATTTTTCTGATGCGTAAATGTTGCATATATTAAAGTTTTCCGTTTATAATTTGCATTATTTTGTAAGCTGAAAAAATTTTTTTTAAATCATTAGGAGTTTGTTTAATGCTTCTTCTTTCGAGTGAATAAAACATTTTAAGATAATATTAACCTTTATGCAAGGTTTATTATGTTAAATATAGTGGGGGGGGTAAATTTCACGGGGGAAATTGGTGGTACCCACGGAAAACTTTAATATATGCAACATTTACGCATCAGAAAAATAGTATGATATTCAGGAGTCTATAGGCATTCATTTGGCTGCTTTTTTTTCCACCATCAAAATTACAAATTAAAAGTCATCTTTTTCGCCTTGGGAAACCTACCTAGTTGCCTGTACCGTTGGCTTTTCTTTCAGGCGCCGTAGCCCTGCACAAGTTCAAATAATGCATGTTACTGTTTGCATTTCTCATAGCTCTAATAACCTGGAAAAGGTATGACTCCAAATATTACTTCTCAGCTATGAGTAAATAGTAGGGCAGACTGGGCTCTTTAACCTTTGAGACAACCAGTCTATGAGAAGGAAAACTCTGAATTCAAACCTGTTAAACTCCGTTTAAGTAATTGATATTTAGTCACTCCCTGCTCGTGCGGATATGTTGTAAATATTATATATATATATATATATATATATATATATATAATATATATATATATTGCCTCTAAGTCCCATTTGCCTCTAAGTACCCAGACCCGTTGTCTGTGCACAAGTTCAAAATAATGCTTGTTACTGTTTGCATTTCTCCTAGCTCTAATAACCTTGGAAAAGGTATTGACTCCAATATTACCCCTCAGCTATGAGTAAATAGCAGACTGGGCTCTTTAACCTTGGTTAGACCACCAGTCTAAAAACTCAAATTCAAACCTGTTAAACTCCGTTCAAGTAATTGATATTTAGTCACTCCCAGCTCGTGCGGATATGTTGGTAAATATATATAAAAAAACAATATTTGGTATTAAATAACCTAGAACGGGTTTGATATGCCATTAAAAACAAACAGCCAAACAACTGTAGTAAACATTTTCTTTTTGATCTAAACTTTCAAAGATTTCCCATAAACCAAAACACACATCACTAAAACTTGAAACTACACCCTCAAGTAATTTGTATATTTTTTTAGTTTTTTTTCATTTGTTACTTCCTTGCTTTTAGCGTTTGTAACGCTAGAGAAGCCAAACTTCTGCTGAGGCCAAAGAGATAGCAATATGAATATAACGATCTAATACAAAGAAAAAAAGAGCATCCAAAGTGTCGCACATAACAACTACAATGTTTTCATGTGGTTTGCAGACGAATCTATTTTCTAATATTCATTCACTATGCGCAGCCGTCGCGTCTACTTGTCCGGTTGAAGACAGGTTTTGTTGAATAAGTTTCTCCAGCTCGATAATCTATGACAATTGAGACGTATTTTTCTCTGAATATTTTCACTTCTGAGGCGATTTTTTAACATGTGTTTTTTTGATAATCAATATCTTTGATTAAAAGATATCTGTAAGAATTTTTTTTTTCTTGTTTTCTATGAAAGTATTCTCAAAAATTATGGATATCTAAATTCTTTTAAAATTTATTCATACAACATATTTCATAAAATAATCATCATCATCATCATCATCATCATCATCAAGTCGTGGCGACAGCACAGTCTGCACGACTCTTCTTCACTACCCGTCTCTATCGGTCATCGCTCCGTTAGGTCCTTTTCACAGCATCCAGTATCGCGAATATCTGATCGATATAGGTTTTTTGCTGCTGACCCACACTATTTTGTTTTTCTTGTTTTCTATGAAAGTATTCGCAAAAAGAATTATGGGATATCTAAATTGCTTAAAATTTATTCATACGCATATTTTCAAGGTTCCCGTTTTTGAGGTTTGGGAATGTGAAGTACCCCTTCATCACCATTGCTCCCTGGTCCATTCTGACCCATGGTAGTACCTGTTAGGGCCCATCTATGGTTAAATGAAAAATGTATTTATAACAAAAAATTGTATTATCCATTAAGAATTGATTATTTCAAAACTTTATCGCATTAAATGACCCACTGAGGTTGATATGCCGTAAAACAAAACAAACCAAACCAATCATACGCATATTTCATAAAATCATCATCATCATCAATGATCAAGTCGTGGCGACAGCACGGTTCTCCACGACTCTTCTTTACCTACCCGTCTCCTATCGGTCAATCGTTCCTGTTAGTCCTTTTCACAGCATCCAGTATCCGCGAATAGCTGATCGATGTAGGTTTTTGCTGGCTGACCCACACTGGTGTGTCCGTGTGTAGATGCCCATAAATAACGATACATGAGCTCGTGCTCCCCTTTTCCAGCAATATCTAGCATGTTTGTTGTTTTACTTCAGTGGTTTGCGTAATAGGAGGTCATGGGCCGTGTAGCTTCTCTTTGTGGTGCGCTGCCTCTACGATTTATTCAAACAGCACGCAGCATCCTGTCCCCGTCTAGCTTTTTCTCCAGGCGCTTCGTTAAATCAAAAGTGGTGCAGTCTTATAGTAGAACTGACACGGCTTACAGCCTGAAAGAATAATTGCATTATCTTATCAATTTCTAATACGCTCGATAATTGGTATGGAAGCGCGTGGCGTAATGGTTAATCATGAGAAATGGACTCGTAGCCCAGAGTTCAAATCCTGACGTGTAATTGCATTTCACTTAGCGCTAATACCCTTGAAAAAGGTATGAATCCTACTCTCCCACCAGCTATGGGCAAATAGTAGGGCAGACTGGCTCTTTAACCTGGGGGTTTTAGGCAGCCGGTCGAGGAGAAGGAAATCTCTGAATTCAAACCTGTTGAAACTCCGCTAATAAATTGACCTTGTCGCATCCTGCTCGCGCGGATGGGTTGGTAAATATATATACGCTCGAAATTATCTATGACAGTTCAATTGCCTTTCTTGACATCACTTTCTGTAATGAGATTATACTACCTAGTCATAAGAAATCAGTTATAAATTTCAGGGTCTCATCATCTAGCTAGAGATGAAAAATATTTTATTTCTATTCATCCAAAGTGTTGTAAAGTTTCTGACTTGACCATCCTTTTAGAGTGTCGAAATACATTCGTGTTAATTATGTTCACTTTTTGAACTGATTACCCTTTGCGAAAGGCGTATGAAGCGATGAGAAAGATTCAGACTGTTTGTTTGCTACAATGTTTGATAAATATATACTTGATCGCTCAACTGTATTTTCATCCTTTGTTTATGGGAAGGCGATGAGAATTTGTTGCTCTGATCATTTTAAAAAAATTGTTTAAAGGTCATAGGAGCGAATTACCGCTTGAAAATACAGCGTGCTGCTTACGTCCACCAAAGAGACCGGAAGGCATAAAATCAAAAACAGATTGTATAAAAACAACAAAAAATCGAGTATATCCATAATATAAAGCATAATATATGTTTCATGCAAGATCAACCGTTAGAGAAATAGTATATAATATATATATAATTATAATATATATATATATATGTTGATGTGTGTGTGTTGTGCGTGTGTGTGTGTGGGTGTGAAGTAAATACAACAGCAGTGTTTATGATATGGCTTTTTTTAGCCGCGACAATATATAATATATTTCACAAATAATATATATTATATATATATAATATATGAATATATATATATATATACACTCATATATATACATAATTACACACACACATATAATATACATAAATATATACAACATATATACATATATATATAAGAGAGAAGAGCAAAGAAAGAGAGCAGAAAGAGAGAGAGGAGCAGAGAGAAGACATTAATACAAAATATATCGAACACACTTCTCAGAATACCCCACAAAACTAAAACCACCCCTTTCCATCAGCGCTACACATAACAATATACAATAATAAAAAAGATATGCCCACTTACCTGAATCACGTGTTGAAAATTCCAGAAACTGTCAGAAACTAAAAGTGCCAAAAGTTTGAAAAACCGTTAAAGGTATAAAAAAAATATATATTTATTTTCATAAAAAAATTTTGTTGCTGAATGTTCATGTGAAGAAAATATATTAGAATTTCTTTAAGCCGAATTTTTTTTTTAAGTGAAAGTAAAGACAAAAGGACTTGAATATACAAGAACACGGTGTTGTCTATGATTAAATTTCATATCAAATATTTATACTGAAACAATGCCATAATAAATACCTGATTATATATATATTATATATATATAAATTATATATATATATAATATATATATATATAAGATATATATATATATATATGGGAAAAAATATGAAGATTAATCCGAACCAATATAAAGAAAATTTGAAAAAACACCTTCGCGTGGAAATCGCCGACTTGTGCGCTTTTCAAAAATAAAACGCTGCATCAAATACTACTTACATAACTAAAAAGATTTCATCTCCTGTCACATATAAAAACATCCACATTTCTTCAAGAAGACATCCTATGAATTCAATGTAAACCGAAATGCTTTTAAACATCATTATTTAAATTCCATCCCAATTTCGGAATACTTGTTTTTTCAAATTTATTAATATATATAATATATTTATATATATATATATAATATATAATAATTTGATTTGTCAAAATATTGCCGTAAACGATGGCCCACTTAAATTCTCATCCTAGGGAAATACTCGAATTTCTTCTCGTTCATCTTTTTGTTCTTAGTATTACAACAGACTTATTTATAAATAGTTAGAATAAATGTCTAACGAATAAACATGTTGACAAAACGTTCACTAAAAGTGTCATCAGAGACATTAGTCGAAAAGCTCTTTATTCAACTGGACGCAACATAATCTCTATATCCTGACACGTAGCAGTGCATGAAAAGTTTCTTCATAATCGGTTTAATAAAGTTTATTGCGCTGTAAGCTGATCAGTAGTTTATTAAGCTGAATTTAATGTCTCGATTATGACCTGTCCTTTAAGAATTTACAGTGGTAG
>CM042145.1:28951252-28956899 GCA_023376005.1 Doryteuthis pealeii | reverse complement strand
GAAAAACGAAAACATTAACTATTTAATTTTTAAATTATAAGAAAAAAACAAAACTTAATGAAAATGTTTTTATCTTTAAAGTTTTCACTGTTTTCCAGAAATTGGAATGAAAATTGAAAACATATCTTACCAACCCCTCCGCACAAGTTGATGTGACACAAGTTCAATTTCTTAAGGTGGAGTTTAAATAAAAAAAAAAACTACTATTTACCAATAGCGGAGGAGACTAGTCAGTTGTATACGTTTCCCCAACGGCAATTAGATGCGCGCTGAATGCCAAACAGCCCATTCAGGATTGAACTACTATCACCAACCTTCGCTTTTCTAGGATGATAACTATACACTATTACGCCTTATTGAATATACAAAGTGAATTTTTTTGGGGAATAAAAACATAGAATAAAATTTACTCAATATGAAGTGTATATAGTATTACAGTGACTTGAAACGAGGGAGATGACTTAGTTAATCATAGAAAGAGTCAAACATTTGCCAATCACGTACCGGATGCCATTAGGCCTGGAAGGGTACCCGTGTGATCTGGTAGTATCGTGACACTTGGTGCCGCTAACACGTTAGTGTATTGCTTTAATCCGCATTGTGAATTGACCAGCCACACAGAATCAAAAATGTTGTATCGTAGTCTAATTCGCGAATTTATGATTGTAACCCAATCACTTGGACGACCACTGGGCTAATGCCCACGTTTGTGTTCTTCAAGATCATTGGAAAATGGATGTGAAGCAACGTGGCCAGGGATTATTGCGATGGTTTGAGAAAGTTTATATGAAACGGTTGGCCGAAGACGTTAGGAGCTCCAAGAACGAGACAAAGAACTTGTTAACGATAAATAAATCTATTATTGCCAATATGAATTTATGCAAGAATATCCAATATTAAAATGTATTTTTTTCACATTAGCGCGAAGAAAAAAGATACGGAGAGGAATTTGGATGGCCGATTATATTATTATAATTAGCTTATCGCGTTTTCAACAGATGTTGGTGCAGACGAACAGAGCTATGAATATCTGGATGATTATATTCTTCTACTTTTCTCAGTTTTCTCCTAGCGACAGAGTTTTTACATAGCGATAGTTAGAGTTTTACTATGCGAAGAAAGAGTTATCTAAAGGGCTTAGACAAG
Source organism: Doryteuthis pealeii (assembly GCA_023376005.1). Taxonomy (NCBI): domain Eukaryota; kingdom Metazoa; phylum Mollusca; class Cephalopoda; order Myopsida; family Loliginidae; genus Doryteuthis; species Doryteuthis pealeii. The sequence continues at coordinate 28,955,753 of CM042145.1, read as the reverse complement.
CTCTCTCCTCTCTTCATTCGTCTCCTCTCGCTCTCTCTTTCTAATAATATATATAATATATAAATATATATATATATATATATACCGTATATATATAAGAAAATTGTGGTAAGTACGTGTTCGACTATAACTCAGAAAAGAGATATTATTCAGATTCGAAAGTTGCATACACCATGATATCTTATATAAAATAAGAAACGGTTTTGCGTTTTTTTATTTTTTTACTGATGAAGGGAATATAATTAATTAAATAAATAAAATCAAACAATTTGCGATAAATCTTGGCTGCTACTGCTGCTAATATAAAAAAAATCGCCAGCGGCTGGCTATATCAGCAGTGATTCAGAATGGCCACACAGCGCTGCTGCTGATTTTTACCAGCGAATAAAATAACAATAATAAACGAAAATTTAACGATTAATAATAACTAAAACAAATTTATTATCAATACTTTCATTTTAGAATAAAATATATCCATTTTTAATCAGTATAACTCAAACCTTTTTAGAAGGAAACTATTCATGAAATAAACTATTAAATTAATAAATATTCCACCTACAAATAAGGTAATGTTTAGTTATTAGCTTCTTTGTTACTTTCTTTGACACTTTTAGGGGTCGAAAAAGGAAATAAATGAAAATGATAAACTTCTCAAAGAAGGAATTAAGAACCGAATTTAAATTTGTCATATGTATAAAAGAGTTTTAGAAACAAAAACAAAAAATAGATAAATAGAATAAATTGTAATACGGGCAATTGTATTTAAGTATTTAATTCTTAGCATTTTATTGTTACATTTTAATACAGTAAAAAGGGAATTAAACGAATACATTTCTTCCATTGGAAATTAACAGTCAAGGATACTCACTGAAAAAATAAAATTGTTTCAAAAATGTTGTTGTGATGTTAGTTCAACAGTAAAAAAAGAAGTCAAGTCGAGGTAGGGTAAAAAGAGACAAAGTGTATTTACAATAAGGTACAAGAACGGCTAGCTTGCCGCTAAACAGTAACAGTACGGTAACAATACAACCTTTTCACTCGGTATTTCACTATTTATAGTGAGAACCGGTGTATATTCTCCACTGTAGGAACGGCCGGTAAACAAATGAAACAACAAAAAAGAGATTATTCTTAAAATAAACTAGTATTATAATACATTAATCCTTAGCTTGTTTATCATCAAATGTTTAATAAAGTTTAGAGAAGCATTTAAACATAAACAAAAAATATTTCCTAATATAAACAAACATTCTACTATACAAATTCTCGGCATTTTTTTTTTTAATTTGATAAATCATTTTCCTCTTATTTTTTTATGTTCCTGTTTTCTCCTTCTCACTCTAGTTTTCCTTTCTTTTATTCTTTTTTTTTTTTTAGTCCGGTCATGGACCGGGTAATTTTGCTTCGACCTCCAAGCCAAAACATTAATTTAAATCAATTAAAATCAGTTCTGAAAATAAATAAATCTTAAGAAACAAAAAACAAAAAATGACGAAAGAAATTTTTTTATAAGTGATCGAAGAACATCTGTTGATCATGTTGATCTAAAATTGATCTACTGGAAATCTTTATTTCAAATCAGGCTCAAATTGTGTTACCCGTCACCTGCATCCTCTCTTTCTCGATCAAAACAACAATCAGTTAGCATGATCGATTACAATCATGTCTAGTATCCAGGCATTAGCCATTTGATATGTCTATTTGAGCTAGAATCAGGACAAAGGTTGACCACTCTGTTGTACACGGCCATCAAAAAAGACATTGCACGAAAGGTACATGCCCCATTTTGTAGAATTTATTTAATGATAGACAAGTGCGACGCTTGAGCCTTTGCCGATTTGAATTGATCATTTTTCTGTGTCTGAAAGTTGACATAATCTAAACTGATTTAGAAATATCCCACTTGATTTATACACACATATCCACAAAACATACATCTCTCTCTCACCCTCTCTCTCTCCTCTCTCCCTCTCTCTCTCTCTCTCTCTCTCTCTATATATATATATATATATATATATATATATATATATTATATTATATATATTATATATATGTGTGTGTGTGGTGTGTATATATATAATATATATTATAAAAAATGGATAAAAAAGAAACCTACTCGAATTTCACCATAAGGATCTTCAGGGTTACATCCACTGAATTAATCTAGATACCGGATTAATGGCAGCCGATTGCACGTGTGTTCACTGAATAAAATTATCTTATTCAGTGAATTTAACCCTAAAGATCCTTATGGTGAAACTCGAGTAGGTTTCTTTATATCCATTTTTTATAATAAATTTGCTCTAACTCCGTATTGAGCCCTTTGTATTTGTTATATCGCTGACTTAACCCTGAATTTTGCACCTTCAATGATCGTGCCCATTTTCAACGGTAAGCAACCTTATAACTGCTATTTAATAGATAATATGAATTTTTGTAAGTAGTTGCACCTTTTTCAAGGAAATCAATAGTGATGAATTAATGTCTCATAAGACTGTCAGCATGACCTTCTTTACTGACTGCTGTGCCCAAACTTTCCTTACCGGATAGTCAGAGTATTTCCACTCTATAGACTGCTTTTTTACTTAGACTCGTAGTGGCAAGCCAATTTAACCGATTGGTAAAAATCTTTTGACTAAAGTAATCTTTTCGTAACATTACACATTCTTATGTAAATTTCCCATAAGCTCAGATAAAATTAATCTTAATTGATCTTCAATCTATCTTCAGCACCAAGAATCTTCAGGATTCTTCCTGTAAAATTATCCTGAAGATCATTGGCGGGGATACCTGTGTAGTTAACTTCTGTCGCTGATTCGATTACTATATATATATATATATATATATATATATTATATATATTATATAAGTGTGTGCGTGTGTGTATGTATGTGTGTGTATGTATGTGTGTGTGTTGTGTGTGTGTCTATGAGTGCTTCTCTGTTTGGTGGCCATGGTGATTACATATTTCTACTCGTCACCGGAATCGATGAAGAATTTTTTTTCAATATCTACCACGCGGTAGATAGTGTAGCTCCATTTAAAAAAGACTGGCGCAACATGCTACTTTTTTTTCTAACTTTGTTTCTCTCTCAATCAGCCTTTGCTGAGATATCTATTGGGCGAATTCAGCTCAGTAAATGTCATGGGAAATTAAGAAAAAATGTTCAAATTTCAAATCTGCTGTAATCCGCCATCAAAAATAACATTATATTTTATCTCCATTTCTACCGAAGGCAAGCATAAACTTTTAAAAACTCAAGCAGAAGTGTTAGAAAGCTAGGAGGAGTTCCCGTGGTGTAATGGTTATCACGTTGGACTGTGAAATTTTATAAAAATGTTAAATTATTCTGAACATTGTATAGGTATACTGGATTTGTTACATATAAACGAAATAACTAATTGTGTTACATAATTATTGGATCCCTAATACATTTATAAGGTATTGTAGAAATAATAATGGCGATTAGTATAGCTGATGGCCTTGAGGGTGAGTGACAGCGCTTGACCTCGATCTCACCTTGCGTTCTGGGGAGAATCGTGAGAACCGGAACCCCCATAGAAGGCCCCCTTCCGGTTTAAGGATACTAAGTAAATAAGAGAGTTAGAACTTAGAAGCCGAGCTAGCAACATGTAAGCCTCATCTGCGCAGATTGTCTGGGTGGGGATTTGGAATAAAGTAACATCAACATAAATCAAAGTCTTGTGTTTATTACTAAAAACTAACAATGACACAAGGCTTCTGATAAGGAATGATCCCCAACAGAAACCAGACCCGGAATCCTCAATAGAAGACCAGACGATACCTTAGAAGATATACCAGACCAAGATAGATGATAGACATCTGAACCAAAGCCGGCCAGAAGAACAGACGACCAGAGTAAGAAGTAAGAAAGGTATATAACGTTATATGATTGGTTAAGTGAAAAGACCAGTATATAACAATTGAATTCTATGAAAAAATTAATGTTCACTAGTAAAATAAATCATGAATGTATGTGTACATATTTATTTGAAAAACTATTTTAGTTATATTTTATTCAATGCGAGCCTTGTGGTTAATGCAACTCTGATAATTTTATAATACTCGCAAAAATAAAAAAAAACACCCTCTTGTCGACGTAAAATAATTATTGCCTGAGGCGATGGAAGCTGAAATTTGATATCAGAGAGTTTTGTATCATAAGTAAAGTAAAATAATCAAATTTATTAAAGGAGTAAAAAATAAAATAAATTTATTAAAGGAATAAAAAATTTAAAAAATGAAATGAAAACTTAGTTCTGATAACTTTAAACATATATTAAAATAAAACAAACCATATATAGATAGATAATACCAGTCATGTATTTATTAAAACTTGTTTTAAAAAACAATGAGGACTGTCTAACATTGCATGCTCAAATTTTGAGAATATTATTCTACGTCATGACGTTTAGGTAGTGTGACGTAATCAGTGACGTCGTTTTTGTTACAGACAAAAACAGGAAGTAAATCTCCATT
>CM042145.1:28893752-28946252 GCA_023376005.1 Doryteuthis pealeii | reverse complement strand
TTAAATGAAGAACTAATTTAAGACTCTAGAAATAAATTAGCTTGTAATAAACGGTTGAATAGGAAGCGGCAAATTATTTTCAAAGTTTTTTTTTAATTAAACGGCTTCAAAACGAAGACATGGACTTTATCCTCATCATCATATGGTCTCACAGACAGTAAGGAATCCATGACTCTTTCTCACAATCCGTCTGTTACGTTTTTAAGGGCCATTCTTCGGCCTTAAAGCAGAAGTGCTTATCCAGTGGAATTGGATCCTTGATAAAGAGTCTCTCGATAATGAATCCCTTTGGTTACTAAAGTGTTCGCAGTTACTGGTATAGAGTTCTTCGATAATGAATCCTTTGGTTACTCTTGTAATCGTATAAGTCCTTCCTGAGTATTTGTAAAGATCCAGCAATCCTATGTTCGTCCTCAAAGAGTGCATTTGTAATAATGACCAATGTGGGGGGTTTAAGTGAGTCCCGCAGTATTGCTAGTGATTGGTTGCAAGAATAACTCACGTGACCTCGGCTAGTCTATAAATCTAGGTGAGGAATTAGAGCACACCTTATATCACAAAATATTCCAACACCGTCCCTATCCGTTTTCGTCTCTGACCGGTCTTCCGCACAGCATCTAAAACCTGCACAGAGCCGATTAATGCTGGTTTTTGATGGTCGACTGACGCTGGTTCGTTAATCCATATGTTTTCACGTTACATGAGTTCGTCCTTTTGTCTTCAGAAGTGTAGAATGAGTTTTTTTTTGTGTTTGTGTTTAAGGTTGATCGCTGTAGCTGAATTTTTGAACTCTGGAACTAGAGCTCAAACCTCAGCAAAATGCGCATCTTGTTGATCCACGTGAAGAGCGATGTGGTTTGTATTTTGGTTTGGTTATCTCTCGTTAATTGTCTTGTTAAATCATCAATGTAAGCCACCTATCGAGATGAATAGTAGTAATTTCCTAAATTCCGAACTGTCTCATCCTGACCGTTCCTCTATGGTTTCCGATGGTACAAACACATATTGCGCGTATAATACTCTCCTCTTCTGGTATCTGATATCTGCTGACATGCCGTAGTAATATGTTATTGATAGCCTCATCTAGCATGACACAAGGACTCTATTAAAGGAGACAAAATGAAGATATAATGAGGGACAATAAATAGATTTGAGATTAGCTTGCACTTAATGGCTCAACGTGAGGCATCAAATTGAGTAGTCAGTTGATCATAAAAAGAATTGAACTTTTATAAAAAGAAGTGCATAGATTTTAATCATTTGTTTATAGATTTAAAAATATTTATAAGAATTATATAAGAATAGATAAATATATAGATACGAGAAAAAGTCATCTACCCGTACGTCGCATTCGCGCTCATAGTTGGTACTGATGTGGTCACATGATCGAAGTTTTGGTCTGATCCCGTCATGTTGCTTGTAGACCTTACAGTGTAAACATGGTCGTTACACTACCAACATGCATTAAGAAAATGACTCAATTTTTCTGGTGGGAATGATTGTCAGGGACTAAAATTCAATGGAGGCTTTTAGCCAGATACGGAGACAGTGATTTACCACGTAGATGTGTGTTTATGAATCGATAGAGAAGTTGAAAAGTGACCGGACAAGCAGGATACATGAAGAGGGAGCAGGACGCCCGTCAAGCTCCACAACAAATGATACTATTCGAGGGATGGTGTGGGTGAAATGCTGAGTTATCATCGATGAGGTAGCTTGTTTTCTGAAGATGTCATGGTTCTGCCAATCAAATCATCCATGATGAGCTCGGCTTCCATAAAACAAGAGCGGGAATAATTTTTGAATCTCCTTCGTAGATAGATAAATAGATTATGCGGGAGTAACTGAAAAATACATAAAATAATAGAAGATATAAATACGAAAATCCCGCATTAAAAATAATTCTTAGCTTAGGGGCAGAAATCTTAAAGTACACCTAGCACATGTGCATTATCCCGTACCCTAGGCCACGTGATTCCAAACGGTTATTTTTCAAATATAAAATCTAGCACCCTACTTGAACCGTTTCCACTTGACGTCACAAGAATTTTATAAAGATTTTAAAATGCCTTAGTTTCACTATCATTATCTGGATTTTGCAAATATCACCATGACATTTACGTTCTTGATAACTATCATTGATGGTCGAAAGTATTCATAATACGTGTAGGAAAAAAAACTTGGATCATTTTTTTGTATAAGTTGGATCAACATGTATCTATCAACAAGTAAAACAAAAATAAAGAAACAATCTTTCTTATATTTAACGAGATATGCTTAAAAGCGAATCTACCTTATTACAGTATGTATATACTAGCAAACATATGAACTCTCCAGGTGCAAGTATTCAAGTTTTAATGTAATAATTTTTTTATCAAATTAGAAAGACAAACGAAACTAAATAGGAACGTATAGCCGACGACATAAGAACGTATATAAAAAAAACATGACAGTTGTTTTGATTTTATTTCAATTGATTTCTATATAAAATTTTACACCAGCATTTAATACATTTGAGAATAAAACAATAATTTTTGAAATCAATAGGTCTAAGAATTTATGTTTTGGTTACAGACAGACAGACATATAATCTCCATAATATAATGTATATATATATGCATATATATATATATATATATATATATATATATATATATATATATATATATATATATATGTTTTTTTAATCCCAACTGTGTCAACCTTCAGTTCTCATCATAGAATATTTATTCATGATTATTTACATTTCATGACTGAAGGTGTGTAAATGCCATAGGATTGGCTCAAAGTGTGAATGAAATTTGAACTTTAAAGCTTAATGAATTAAACATTCAAATTTACATGCATTTATAAATAGTTTCCAATATGTTGTTTTGGCATTGGTTTATTTCTGCTTAACTTCAGTGATCTAACAGCAAACCAGCAACTCCAACATGACTTAACTGGAATATTCCTCTGTATATATAACTTTAAAGTTAAAGCGACAATTCTTCCAAGCCATAGTTGTATCAGTGCACCTAGAGAATAAGCTAGATGGGAGGTGCACAAGAATGCTGCGGACAATCTTAAACAAATTGTGAAAAGTAGGAGAAAGAGAGGGAGGGGATTAAAATTCAAATTAAAATTCATAATATATACTATCAAAATATACACCCACTAGGAGTAAGTAATTAAGTTTTAATGTAATGAAATATATTAAATCAGAAAGCCTAAAGAAATAAAAAGATTACTTTATTTTGATAATATCTTTAATTGTTTCTATATAAAATCATTCATGGAATTGATTTTAATAGGTTAGAGAATAAGACAATATTATTAGAGATCGATAATACCAAGTAATTATTTTTAAACCAATATGAAAATTAACCGCACCATATATTATGTAAACATTTATTTCTTAGTGATATATAAGAAACATTGCAGGATTTTAAATGCATTGATAACTAAGACTGTTTTGAGGTAAATCTAACTTTTTCATTGACATTGTATATATATATATATATATATATATATGTATATATATATATATATGTGTGTGTGTGTGTGTGTGTGTGATTTTTATATATGAAAATGGTGACTTACCGGTGAAATTGGCCACAATGGTTAAATACACGCGCACAATCGGCTGAAATTAATCAACATCTTGTTTAATTCAGTGGATTTAACCCTGAAGATCCTTATGGTGAATCTTGAGTAGGTTATTCCTGTGTATACCATTACGTGACCCGTTGGGTCACCCAGTTAGCTCTGGGTAGGTAACTGAGATTAGGGAAAAGTAAGTTTGCAAAGCGAATTAAGTTTTTTAAAAAATAAGAAATGTAGCCTGAATCTATTTCACACTCTCTAAATCACTCTCTTTACACAGATAGAGAATCTAACATATATAACGAGAGTAATCAAAATATACATAAAGAGGGGGGGAGTGACAGACAGAAAGTGAAGTGAAAGACGGGTCAGTTTTTGACTTAATTGCAAATTCCGACTAATTAGAACCAATTAAAATGGATTTTTTCCAAACATAACTTGATCCTAGAACTAAGGAATATTTTGATTTGAATTTTGTGTCATTAAACTAAGAAAAAAGCCTTTAGCATACAATCATTGATTCACTCATTTTTAGTATAATAATAGATAAGTTGATTTGAATTAATTCGCAGTTTAATTTATTTTCATTTATTGGAAAAGGGAAACAAAGATAATTTATCTACTTACCAAATAAGTTGATTTGAATTAATTCTCTGCTTTAGTAATGAAAAACTTGTACCTTTTTTTCTTTAAGATAGAAGATAAATAAATTACTAAATATCAGGAAACTATCGAATTTGAATGAGATTTTTAGCACGTTTCATATATTCATCAATGAATTCACAGGGAAAATTGGTGGTACCTATGGGTTAGTTGTTATTTTTCTCAAAAAACAACATGCTCAAAACATGAAGTAATACTGCGCTGCGAGAGATTAGGTTCGCCTTGTTCAGCATAGAAAAGGAACTTGTTCGCATGAGATTGTAAGAAGGATTGATAGTAAGCTAATTTAATATAGAAGGAAGAAATATGGTCGGAAAATTTTTTCATAATATTCTCTGTTTTTTTTTTTTATTATTTTTTTTTTTAGATACAAACAAATCCCGCCCTGTTGGCTGGGGCGTTAGAATGCACCGACTGCACCTCTGCAGAGGGGTAATACTCTCCCAATGGGGCCACCTGTTGGCCGTGGGTGGCGACCCGTGATGCTTAAGGATAGAACCCAGGTGGATGAGCAGTTCATAACATGCAATACTCCACTTTGGCCCTATCTTGGGCTAGACGGGCGGTCGGAGAGGCCCCCTCCGATCAATCGGCTGGTCACGTCAAGCAGTAGCACCTATATGATTTTCTCAACCCTATTGCCCTTATGGCAAGCCCCAACCCCTTTTTATCATATGGGTGCTAGAAGGCGGTGGCTGTGGGTCTACATGTCCTGGGAATGACGTTAAACTCTATCTGATGGTGAGGTTCCAGTTTTGGAGGTTTGGGGAATGTGGAGATGGGACCCTAGCAGGTACTACCACTCCGGGCCAGAGTGGACCAGGGAGCAATGGTGATGAAGGGGTGCTCTACATTCCCCAAACCTCCAAAACTGGAACCTCCCCATCAGATAAAGTTTAACGTCATTCCCGCAGCCACCGCCTTCTAGCACCCATATGATAAAGAGGGTTTGGGGCTTGCTATAAGGGCAATAGGGGGTCTTAAAAGAGTTTTATATATCTAGTTATTTATAAGGTTAAATAGTTAAATGTAGATCTTTTGGGGGTGGGGTGTTTTTTAGCCTACCTGCAGAAAATCACAGATGACTCACATAGATCAGAATATGTAACGAAAACGTTTCCTTTTCCTTTAAAAAATTAACTAAGTCATGAATGCATAAAATATTTATATTATTATTATCTTTTATCATTTATTACCATAAATAGAAATTCTGTATATCCACTGGGTGTTTAAAAAAAATTGATATCTCTTAAGATGTACAGGGTATTTCAAAATAATTGATATTTGAGATATACTGGGCGTTTCAGAAAATTGATGTCATTTCATCATCTAATAACTTGACCACGTCTCATTTAAATGAGAAATAAAAAAAATTAACTGCATGTGTAGGAATAACTCAAAATTCTACGTTTAATGTTTATAAACGCCATTTATTTTCCTGTGAATGATTTCTAAAAGAACATCTGCCTGAAATAATGTCTTGTACGAAAGGGAAGGAATCCAGAGAAAGAATATAGCCAGCGAATCCAGAAGAATAATGAAAGAATAGCAGAGGAAGGAAACAGTGGATCGTCTTACCTGCAAACACGAGCTGAATTTGCACAGGCTGGAATAATTGTGATTCAGTATGCTTTAATTTGCTCACAATCTGCGTATAGGAGGTGCGTGGTATAACTGTTACCATCTTAGGAAATGAACACGGCCAGACGAGTTCAAATCCTGCACGTGGTAGTTTGCATTTCTCATAGTGCTAATACTCTTTGGAAATGTACGAATCCAACTATTCTCCCTCCAGCTATGGGTAAATAGTTGGGCATACTGGGCTCTTAAATCTTGGTATGGCAACTGATGTAGGAGAAGAAAAACTCTGAATCCAAACCCGTTAAACTTGTTGAGTATCTGGCCGCCATCCTTAGTTCCAGATGTAGTAAATAAGAAAGCAAGCCAATAAGTATCCTGTGTTATAGTATTCTTTGTAAGTCCGTCGTCCAAGATGATTCAAATAGCAATGAGCCAAGGTTAAGAATCAGACTTGTATAAATACAACAACAGCAGCAGCAGCAGCACTGCCAGTGATTGGACAATAGGAATTTCTCTCAGGTCACGTGCCCATAGGCGAGTCTATAAATAGAAGTGACCATTTGCCCCATGCCTTATATTCAAAACTTCCAACAAAACTCCGCTAAAGAAATTGACCTTGTGCCACATCCTACTGAGCTATTTCATTTACAATATCTATACAAGAAACATATTCGTCTGCAAACGCAGTAATAGAATTGTATATGATGCTGAATCTAATAAATACAATTTCATAATGAATATATTCATACACATGATACATTTCAATCTATCTATCTATCTATCTATCTATTTATTTATCTATCTATCTTAATCTGTTAATATACTATAGCGAATAAGCAGATATGATTGAATCAATATGTTTGTACAAATGACTGAATTTCAAAATGGAAATACAAGTTTTTTCAAAATTTGATAAACGTTCAAAAAGAATACTTCATTTGCGTTTTTGTTTTGTAAAAGGTTTTAGTTAATAATTACGCAATTTGTACCTGAGGATAAAACAATATTTCTTCATTCACCCACAACAACTATTGTTTAGTGTGATTTCAATAACAAATGCGTTATAATGAGTAGGTATGGTTATTTCCTATAAGTCTATCATAAACAAAGTGGAACCACTCTTGACTGATAAATTATTTATCAATTTTCCCATTAAACTAACCCTAAACCCTAACCCTAACCCTAAACCCTAACCCTAACCCTAACCATAAACCCTAACCCTAACCCCGTCTTCTTTTTTCTTAGTAGATCAATAAATAAATAAATAATTTATCAGTCAAGAGTCGTTCCCCTTTGTTTATGTTAGACATAGGAAATAACCGTAGGTATTTATTCAATCCGTTCGCCCACAGTAGAACGTGTCACATGGTAGCAAGTATGAGACATCCAGTGAGGATTGAACCCGCTATTCAGTAGTAATTGATCTGCCAGATTAACTTGCTAACCATTACACCACTGCCCTATTGCATTCTGTTAGTTCTTATAGTCTCATTTGTCTTCTATATTACTATCTGAGTTGGTTTCTCGCTTTTTTTTATATTTCATATGGGTTTGTATTGTGTTTTTCTTCATTTTTGTGTTCGTGTTTGATTCTTATTAACGAACAGAAGACTTGGGATATATTTGAGACGTCTTTATTCAAACCCAAGTTAACAACATGTGGAGAAGTAAGGATAAGCTTATAAGTGTTACAATCTTATGGGCCATCCTTTAGGCTTTAAGCAAGAGCGCTTGTCCGGTGGAAATCCTTAATAAAGAATCCTTTGACTCTCCTTAGTATTGTAAGTTCCTCCTCAATGGTTGCAAATGAACTATGGAAAGTATCAGTGTTTAAGTAGTCAATCAGCCACGAATTATGGCTGTTGATTGGCGGAGGAAGAGACCACGTGAACTCACCCAGTCTATAAATTTAGGTGGTGTATTGCAGGACACCTTATATATCAAAATAGTCCTACACATACTCCTATGGAATCCTACACATCAGACATGCATTGTGTCTAAGCTAATCCTTTTAAGGATCGCCATGGTTGTGTTTCATTATTACCAGTAAACAATTTGGTGACTATAATATAATAAAAATTATTTTAAAACAATGACCAAGCAACAAAGAAAATCTTAAAGTGCGGCCAAAAAAGACATAAATATATGGATCCCACACACAGATAAGTGGAAATATAATAAAGCCTCCAAACGAAGTTAGTGCTGATCTTTTACGCACTGAAGTGGATAAATATAATTCTTAAATAAAAAATTAAAGAATTTTAGCAAACAGAGGTTGAAAACGGAAGGGTAAAAATTCGTTGCTATCGCTTCGGAAGGAAAGGCGTTAGTTATGTAGGTGTGCGGTGTTCTGAACAGAATAGAGGCTTGGTCGCAAAATGACCGGTTGAGTGCGGGCCATAGAAGTTCCAAAATACAATATAATCCCGATTGTTTAGTCTGGTTGAAAATTGAATCGAAGATGACTCCTTCGACATCCTGTACGTAATCTTATTGAGAGTCTCTCTTACTCACCACAGTCGTTGTGATTTCAGAGATAAAGATAAAATATTTAATATTTTATACAAGTGTTTTTCGTTTTCTTTCTTCAAGTTCAGCTGCCGGGTGCAACCCGATACAAAGAACTTAAGAAGCAGTAGACTACAGTTATATCTCTAAAGCATACTTCACTGATGCTATGATAGACAAATGATATTTGGGAAGTTATAATCATCATCAAGCTGACATAATCGATTTATGTTGGATATATCCTTGGTATAAACTATACTAACAACCACATCTTATATTTATAGACTATTCCAATCAGAAAGAGTTGGATTGACCCATGAAAAACTCCCAATTATGTCTTTCCCGGAGTTGATAAATTGTCCTAAAATTACTTGCTTGGTAAACTACTTGAAGGAGAGATCAACAGAAAAAGATTCAAACTGATACCACATCTTTCTAAATCAAGGACAGATCAACGAACAAGCATTAAAACTGATACTACATCTTGCTATTTCAAGGAAGGATCCAGACAAGGATTTAAAAACTGAATACTAAATCTTTTCTACTCCAAGGACGGATCAACAGACAAGGATTTAAAACTGATACTACATCTTACTACTCCAGGGGAAGGATCAAATTTATGCCACTGATAATATCCACCGTGAAAACTGCATTCAACTACAGGTCTGAAATTGGCACACGTAATGTCTGTCTGTCTGTCTGTCTGTCTGTCTCTTCTCCTCTCTCTTTCTCTCTCTCTCTCTCTCTCTCTCTCTCTCTCTCTCTCCCTCTCTACTCTTGCCCAACCGTCCTATCGGCAATCGCTCTTGGTAAGTCCTCTAGACTTTATCCTGTGTCCGCACAGAGCTGATGAAATGAATTTCTTTGCTGGTTGCTTTTAGTGGAGTAGTGAAAAATCGAAATTATTGAGAAAGACTATTATTGCCTTTAAAGAATATTTCTCATAAAATCAGTGGTTACGAAGGAAATAGATGCGTAATAAATGTTTATGAATGAGTTATTGAAATTCTGATTTCTGAGATTGCTTTTAAAATTAACATTCGATAAAAGAGTTAATATATGGCCTAGTACTTTTTTGTCATTTGCAACATACATATTTACAGGAAATTCAGGTCTATCTTGATACTTCAAAAAAAAAAAAGAATCATTGATTTTTTTTTTCATTTGTTCTTTTTTATTTGTTTACATGAAATCACTGATTTTTCTTAGGATTTAATATTTTTAATGCTTCCACAAAACTCTTTATTTTTTCTTTATTTTCCATAATATTTTATTTATTAAGTACTGAGAGAACATATCTTTTCATTTCAATGATTTTTACAACACATTTTAAACCATATCTGGGAAACCTTTCAGCTCATAAATTTCATCATTTCTACTTTTGAGGAATCAAGCTGTGTCATAATGGAGCTGAAACTATAAATACTAATTTTGAATTTGGGAACAATGCTGTTGGTTGAGTGAAAGGTAAAAGTTTTAATTTTAACATTTTCAAGTGAAGATATTAGTTGAAAAATTCAGGATTGAAACTGGTCAAAATTCTCAAGCAATGATATGGATTTAAATTGTATGGGAGACAATATCTAAAAGATCACATAAGAGATTTTACAAGAATTCACGATACATAGACTGATAAAAAAAATCAATAACTTGATATAATTTAAATAACTTAAATCAAACAGGAAGAAAAAAAAATAAGTAGAAATGTAAACTGAATATTTTTGATGGAATTATATATATATATATATATATATATATATTATATATATATATATATACACACACAACCAGCACAATAATATATACATATTATATATATAATAACAATAATATATATATATATAAATATATACATAGCACAATAATATATATATATTATATTATATATATATATATATAGCACAATAATATATATATATATATATAGCCACAATAATTATATATATATATAGTATACAATAATATTATATATATATATATATATAGCACAATAATATATATATATATAGCACAATAATATATATATATATATAATAATATAATATATATATATTATAGCACAATAATATATATATATATATATAGCACAATAATATATATATATATATATATATATAGCACAATAATATATATATATATATATAATATATATATATATATATGTATATATATATGTATATCTATATATATGTATATATATATATATATATATATATATATATATATATATATATGTATATATATATATATATATATATATAATATATATAATATATATATATATATATATAAGAGAGAGAGAGAGAGAGAGAGAGAGAGAGAGAGTACAATATCAGTTTAGGAAGGAATAAACTCTATTCAATGACAGAATATCACGAAGTCCAAACATCAACCGTTTTATATAAGATTGTTTTTGTTTTTGTTTTGTTTTTTTGTTTGTTTTTTTTTAGTTTTTGGGGGTGGGGAGAGGGGGCAAGTAATTATATTTTTTCAAATAACTATTTAGATTTACTACTACTACTACTACTACTAATAATAATAAAAATAATAATAATAATAATAATAATAATGATAATAATAATAATAATTTATTATAATGCTCGTCTCGAGTGTTTGAATCCCGAAAATTTATTCGACAATTTACTCAATTTTTTTTTTCTGTAAAATTGTACGACTTCAGAGTCATTCGAGAACCGAGGTTCCACTATATATTTATATATATATATATATATGTGTGTGTGTGTGTGTGTGTGTGTGTGTGTGTGTGAGTGTGTGTGTGTGTGTGTGTGTGTGTGTGTGTGTGTTTATTAATTAACAAGAAACAATTTGTGTGACTATGTTGCATTATCGAAAAAAGGTAATAAAAAATATTTTTAAAAGAATGACCAAGCAACAAAGAAAATCTTAAAGTGATAAGTGGAAATATAATAAAACCTCCAGACGAAGTTGGTGATGATCTTTTACGCGTGTGTTTTGTTTTCTCCATTCGGTGTCTGAAGCCGTGGAACCAAGAAGAAATCGGTACCATGCTGGCTAGGTTATTCGTTGAGGGTGTAAGTGATACCAATTTTAGTTAGTGCACTTGGAATGGCCTCTAAAAGTTTAAAAGAAAACAAAACAGACGAGAGGAATTGGAAATCAGAGGAAGAATCGAGACCATCCAGACAACTACATTGCTCCAATCGGCTAGAAGATTCAGAAGTGTCCTGGAGACCTGAGGAGACTTGTTGTCACTCAGCCTCCAGTGAAATACCATCAGTTATGGCTGGGGGGGACTCAAAAGGAGTGAAAAATAATAATAATGAATCTTTCTTGATTGAAGTATATATATTTACCAACTCCTCCGCACGAGCAGGATACGACACAAGGTCAATTTCTTAAGAGGAGTTTAACAGGTTTGAATTCAGAGTTTTCCTTCTCCTAGACTGATTACCTAGCCATGGTTAAAGAACCCAGTCTGCCCTGCTATTTACCCGTAGGATTCATACCTTTCCCAAGGGTATTAGCGCTAAGTGAAATGCAATTACCACGTCCAGGATTTGAACTCGGGAGGACGAGTCCATTTCCCATGACTTGATTGAAGTATAAGTCAATGCTAAGAACAAACTATATGAATGGGAAAATAAGATTCAATATAAAATCATTTGCAGGATATGTGGAGACAGAGACAAAATGGTTATTCACATAATGAGCAAATGCAACAAAATAGCACAAAGGGAGTACAAGACTAGGAAAAACTGGGTGGGAAAGGTGATCTACAGGGAATTATATAAGAAATTAAATTTCCACCGTTCTACCAAATGGTATATGCAGAAACTGGAAGCCGTCCTAGTGAATGAGACGCATAAAATTCTCACGGATTTCGAGACACCGACGGGTCATCGAATTCCATCCAGAAGACGAGACCTAGTGTTAATTAACAAGGAAAAGGGACGCCACCTAGTGATTTTGGCTGTATACATGGACCTCAGAGTAAAAATGAAAGAAAACGAAAAGAAATACTTGGACCTTGCCAGAGAACAGAAAAAAACAATGGAAAATTAGGGTGAAGGTGGTAGCTTTTGTAGTTGATACCCTTGAAACGATTCTTTAAAAGTTTGAAAAACAGAGCGAAGGTAATGAAAATCAGAGGATCATATTGTTTTGATCAGCTAAAATACTCAGAAGATTCCTGGAGACCCGAGGAGACTTGCTTTCATTTTCTCCAGTAAACATAATTTTCATATAAATGGTTTCAAATATATACTTGGATTGACGGGTGTATGGCATGTCAAATCTTATTGAGTTAAGTTATGCCATATTCAATTTCTCAATTATATACAGTACGAAAATAAATCTTCACAATTTGTATGAACGTTAGTCGATAAATCGCAACAAACAATCTGAAGTGATCTTCCCCATGTCAGCTTTCATACATAATCATTAATTTTCTTGTTTCTTTAAGAAAACATATCCGATTTCTTTTTGTTTCTATTGTAAGGTTCTTATTATATATCCTGTTTTGAATTATAGATTAGCTGCATGTTGTGTCGAATTTGAAAAAGTTAATAGTGAAATTATAGTTAATTCAAATGGGTGTGAGTAACAGGTGATGCCCCCCTCGATCAATTTGGAACTGGGATTTTATTTAATCAAAAAGTACATCAGTTATTTCCAAGAAGTTCGGGTATTTTTGACTAATGGGGCTCCCATATTGTTCCATCGTACCAACAACTTCCGACTGTACACACAAAAGTGTCTTAGCGTTTAATCTTCCTAACAAAAGATGTTTCTATGGTTCAACATTACAGCAATAAATCCTCAGTAGCATAATGAAAGAAATGAGATCGGCCATCGAAATAACAAATACAACGTGGGAGTCGAAGTGATCATCATCATCATCGTCCGAAGAAGATAGCTGAAGGCTATCAAGCAAATGCTCACGTACTTATATCTTTGATTACTGTTCACATCTAAAAAGAATTTCTTTGTAGATTTTTTGTTTTTGTTTTTACCTTTGATTTTCCTTCTTTTCATTTCACTTGATATTTTCCAATCCCAGTTATCTGAAATATTTGTAGTTTTTTTTTATGTTAAACGAACTAATGATTTCTTGATTGTCTATGCTAATTCTTTCTATAATGGGAAACTTTGAATCTCTGTTGAAATAACGGGCGTTCGCGCGGAAATGTTGTTCTTCAAGTATTAGTTTTCTGTAAACCATACATTTGATTATGTGTCTGTAGTTATTTAGTCTAAAGTAAAATAGCTATTCTGACATCCTCATGTGTGGTTTTTACGTAGCAAGTACAATAATATATATATATATATATATATATATATATAATATATATATATTATATATATATATATATGTACTATATATATTTTTTATTGTGATATATATATATATATATATATACTTTTATTTTGATATATATATATATATATATATATATATATATATATATATATAATATATATATATATATATATATATATATTATATATATATATATATATATATATATATATATATATATATATATATATATTTTATTGTATATATATATATATATATATATATATATATATATATATATATACATTTTATTGTGATATATATATATATATATATATATATATATATATATTATTGTGATATATATATATATATATATATATATATATATATATATATATATATATATATATATATATATATATATATTATATATATATATATATATATATATATATAATATATATATATGTGATATATTGCTGCTGAATCGATCGGAGTTCTATCCCGGCTGTAGGTAGCTCACAAAAATATCTAGCCACACTGAAGAGACTTGATAAGTCGAAACACGTGTCTGTGGATAACTATATATATATATATATATATATATATATATATATTATATATATTATATATATCAGTGGTGTGTGTGTGTGTGTGTTGTGTGTGTATGTGTGTGTGTGTGTGTGAGGAAAAGTAAATAACGATCACAAAGAATTACATTCAATTAAGATTTCGCTTCTGTGTACTTTAGAAGCTTCATCAGAATTAAAATTATTATTCTAAAACAGAATGTATGTATACGAAGGCGGAAAAGAAATATAGAAAAGGAGGAAGTAAGGGTTGTCACAGAAGTAATTGGTACACATGTTTGGGAGGGATAAGGACAGGAAGGTCAAAGGCTGTAGGGTAAATGAGGCACTGAGTGATTAGTGATCGTTCTTAGATGAGTGGACATAGTTTTGTGGGTCAGTCTCTGGAGGAGGAAATTTGTTGTTTTATGGATTTTGAAATTTTAAAAATATCTTTATTCGTTTCGGTAATATTCTAAATTTCTTGTATTTTTATAGTTTTACCAGCTATCTGTGTTGATGTGCTTCTCCTGAATTATGATTTTTGTGATGGCCGATGTTAATTGGAAATAGCCACGTCTTTGCTTCATTTTCTTCGATTTCGAAATGTTCGCCGATTCACACAAACGACGAGATTTCTGCAGTGTGCAGTGGTTTCCAAAACCAATAGAAACGAAATATCATTGGAATGTAATTATATTGCGTTCGCTATTCACTTTTCTATTACTTTTCCTCTTATTTGGGCGGATTTTTCCTAATTGGTTATTTTCTCCATATATACACACACACACACACATATATATATATATATATATATATATATATATATATATATATATATAAGGGTAGGAGACTTGGCGAACGAAAATTCAGGTCTCAAACCCGGCCAGGGGTAGCTGTTAACGTGTAGCCATACTGATAAGAGGTAAACCTCGAAACACGTGTCTGTGGATAACTTATTTATATATATATACTCGCAATTTGGTTGAGTTCTCTAAATAGGAATTTAATTGTAAAATTCACCGTTCTGGCATGTAGCTAACCCTCACATTGTTTACAAAGTTCGATGACACTAGTGAATTCATTTCCGCTTAGAAATGTATCAATTAAATATTCTCCTATATTTGACAGCTGCCACTGGCCGCATGGGTAGGAGACTTGGTGAACGAAAATTCATTCAGGTTTCAAACTGTTAACGTGTAGCCACACTGATGAGAGGTAAACCTCGAAACACGTGTCTGTGGATAACATATATATATATATATATATATATATATATATATATATATATATAGTTTGATATACTTATAAGTAAAAAATGTTCAATATTATTGATATATCATGTATATCTAAGTTAGGTTCCCGAGGGCCTGAAGTCAATGGCGCTTGGTATAAGAAAAAAGAACTATCAGTTATCAAGTGTCGTTGACTTCATGTCTTTGAAGCTTATTGGCATATGTATGCTTGGTTGCTATATTTGTAACTGGGTAGTATTTCGAATATAATCTGATGGTATGAAAAATTTAGACTATTGTTCAAAAATGAATAAAACAAATAAAAACGACACAGCTATCTCCCCTTGTTTCACGCAGATTTTATATTAATGAAACAAGGTTATTAGTGCAATATGAAATGCAAAATAACCTCGTCCAGGATTTGAACTTTTGTCACCTATCCATTCCCTATGATGATAACCATTACACGCGTGACTCTACTAACAAAAACAAGCATCTGTCTTCTTATGATAGAGATTTTCAAGGGAAAACAAATGCGAAATGTACACTGAGTCACCTACCATGTTCCTTTAAAACAGAGCGCATTTAAGTGATATTATATATATACCAACTCCTCCGCACGAGCAGGATACGACACAAGGTCAATTTCTTAAGCGGAGTTCAACAGGTTTGAATTCAGAGTTTTCCTTCTCCTAGACTGGTTACCTAGCCATGGTTAAAGAACCCAGTCTGCCTTGCTATGGTAAATAGCAGGACAGACTGGGTTCCGGGTTTGAGACCTGAATGAATTTTCGTTCGCCAAGTCTCGTACCCGTATATATATATATATATATATATATATATGGAGAAAATAACCAATTAGGAAAAATCCGCCCAAATAAGAGGAAAAGTAATAGAAAAGTGAATCATTTCGAGGTTTACCTCTCATCATCATAGCTAGAGGGAGAGTCGGATTCATACCTTTCCCAAGGATATTAGCGCTAAGTGAAATGCAATTAACACGTCCAGGATTTGAACTCGGGGCGACGAGTCCATTTCCCATGACTCTACCCATTACACCACGCGCTTCCTATACGTGATTAAGTGATATTATATGCAAATTTACAAACATGAATAGGATGTGACACGAGGTCAATATTTTAATCAGAATCTAAAAGGTGTGGATTCAGAGTTTTCCTTCTCCTAGATATGTTGCTTAACAAAAATTAAAGAGCTTAACATGTCCTACTATTTACCCATAACTGGAGAAAGAATAGGTTCCCGTGGGTATTAGTGCGATGTGAAATGCAACCTGTCGCGTCCAGGATTTAAACTTGTATTCATTTTCTTGAAAGATAAGTATTACGCAAGTTCACCTCCTATATAACTTCAGATCTGATTTTTTTTTATTAGAATATCACACTTACAATGCACTATCTTCTTGTCTGCCATCACGTATTTCTTGATGTTGAATTGCATTCTGATGTTTTTTTATCAAATATGCTGCTTGTACTAAAGTGTCTATTTCTTTTGTATATTTTATAATTATTCTCATTCATATATACCAGATACTTGCTTGTTTTATAACTTCTAAAAGGTATATTTTCCATTACAATACCAACACGCACGATATTATTGGTATGATGAAAAATAAAAAAATATCTGGCATTACGAGAGATATTGTGCTTCTACTTTCCAACTTTTCCTACCAATTACAATACCAATACGCACGATATTATTGGTATGATGAAAAGTAATGGGGAAAGGAAAACAGTATAAAAAAATATATCGCATTGTGCTTCTTTACTTCTACTTTCCAATTGATTCTTATATTCAAGGTTATAGGATTACGTTTTCTGCTTTTCATTTGCTTGCACTAAGACGATAATTAAATTCATCGTTCTCAGGTTGACTTCTGTCGAGAAGTGTTTTTTTATCGATTAGTAATAAGTCAAGTATTCCACTGGTTTCCTTTTGGAATGGTTTCTCGTCTACGAGATGAATTCCACAGCTTTCTAACGAGAAAATAATTTCCCGCTTAAGTCGTCCTTTGAGGATTTTTCACATCATAGGAAGATTTGAGCTTCCACCAGAAATCTATGCAATCTTTTGTCTTGAGTGTAACACTTGATTCAGAAGCCATAAATCCCAACGTCGCATAGCGATTTCTTCTTTTTGATGTCACTAGTTTTCTTTATCCATATATATATATATATTATATATATATATATATATATATATATATATATATATATATATATAAAAGATTCGTTTAAAATGTTCTAAGCCTTATTCATTTTGAAAAACAAATTTAGATCTATGTTTTAATTTCTATGCAGGTGAGGCCCATACAAAGATGAGAGGTGTGCAACAAATCTAAAAGTTGACAAAATAGAGGTCCCAGAGGTCACGAAACATTTGTGCTTGGCTTAGAGAATTCAAACGACTCTCGTATATATACATATATATATATATATATATATATATATATATATTTATATATATATATATATATATATACGAGGATATATATATATATATATATATATATATATATATATATATATATATATATATATATATATATGTATGTATGTATATATAAAGACACAAAAAAACAAATACACACGCACACTAGAAAGACGAACAAGACATGCCATGCTGCGCACTGCTGCAGAAGGAAGTACAAACTCATAGGAGACTTTTTCATGTGGAATCTTACACTTGGAGACACTAGTGTTGGCCGTCTAGCAAAGCTTCACATACAACGGCTGTATGAGGAAGAATGACCAACAGGGGTATATGACGCGAGAGAATTAAAAAGAATCCGTGGCGTCAGCAATAGATGATGATGATGATGATGATGATACATTGTGTCGTCCCATTTTGTATGTTTCTACGAAGTGACAGCTTATATATATTTACCAACACCTCCGCACGAGCAGGATGTGACACAAGGTCAATTTCTTAATTTTGAGTTCAACAGGTTTGAATTCAGAGTTTTCCTTCTCCTAGACCAGTTGCCTAACCAAAGTTAAAGAGCCTAGTCTGCCCTACTTCACAAAGTATATAGCTGGAGGGAGAGTAGGATTCATGCCTTTCCAAAGGGTATTAGCGCTAAGTGAAATGCAATTACCACGTCTAGGATTTGAACACGGGGCGACGAGTCCATTTCCCATGACTTTAACCATTACACCACGCGCTTCCAGCGTGACAGCTTATATGTGAATGTTTTGCATTGCATTTTCTACAATTTGAAATCATTTTCATGCTTAATTGCTGTTCTTATAAGTTTCTATACGATTCTATATTGTACTATCAAGTACCGACTTGTTTAAAAGACCCACTAGGCGTCAATTTAGTTCAATTTCAAGTCACATCGCATCAATAGAATGTATATCCATATTAGCTGCAAATTATAAGTATTTCCTAAAAGGCATCTTATTTGAAAATATCTAACGTTCAAATGAGCAAAAGGAAGTGCCATAAATTATGAGTTACAAGTAGAATTGAAAATCAATTTATTTATTGTTTTAATCGTATTGCCTTAATAAAAAGTTTGTTAGAAAGTGGCATTTTTTTATTTTATAGAAACATACAAAACTGAATAATAATATATAATATAGCTTCTTCCTCGTGAATTATTTATTGACAATTCCATGTCTATTAAGTTTGAAATCGAATTATTTTGAGTAAAGCTATTAGGGGAATACTCAATAATTAATATTTCTGTGGGTTCAAACCTCGAAAAGAATTTTGAAACGGCACTTCTTGAAATTCTTGAGTTTCTTAACTATTTAAAGCTATGTTCATTTTTTTTTTCACAACTTCGCTCTCTTCATCCTGATTTTCATCTTAAATTTTTGGATTGATTTCCAACAATCAAAGAATGCAGACTTTCTATATAAGAATATTCACTACA
The DNA here is from genome assembly GCA_023376005.1 of Doryteuthis pealeii. NCBI lineage: Eukaryota > Metazoa > Mollusca > Cephalopoda > Myopsida > Loliginidae > Doryteuthis > Doryteuthis pealeii. The sequence continues at coordinate 28,926,926 of CM042145.1, read as the reverse complement.
TCTAAGTAAAAATAGCTTTTAGATATATATTATAGACATGAATCTATTTATGACTTATACCAATAATATAATCTGACATATATATATATATATATATATATATATATATATATATATATATATATATATACGGGGATTCCTTGTGGCATAGTGGTAAACGTGATGGATTGTGACATCGCAGTCAGCGAGTTTGATATTCAGTGGTGCTATTTAGTTCAAGTTCCGAAAAGAGGAAAGATAAGAAAAATGTATGGTCTCAATTTTTCCTCTGATTTCCAAAACCTCTAGTTTCTTTTCCAATTTTATAAGGTACGTCTCATTGGCACAAAGTATAATATCTAAGAATTTGACTATATTTTCCGATACTTGTATTTTCTTCTTTTAATCAAATGAGACAGTAAAATCCTCTAGAAGACACCAGTTTTGAGTGGTCAGTTTATGTCTCATAATCCCATATTTTGGGTCATATTTTCAAAAAACAGATTCTGGTTTGTACATACACAATTTCTTAATATGGTCAACTTTTTATATCTTGGACAATTCCTTGTGGATCGTCTTTCCAATACAGTCATGACTAGTCTTGTACTTCTTTTGTCCAGCTTGATACTGAACTTAACAATTTAATCACTGTATTTAAATAACCTACTTATTATTTTACTCCTTTTGAGTTTTCACATCAGCATTGGCTGATGGTCTTTCACTGGAGTCTGAGTGACAGCAAGTCTCCTCAGGTCTCCAGGACTCTTCTGAGTATTCTGGCAGATTGCAGCAGTGCAGTGTTCTGAATGGTTTCAATCCTTCCTCTGATATCCAAACTTTCCAAGCCCTTTTCTAATCCTTTTGGGACTGTTCCAAGTGCACCAACTACAATTGGTATCACTTTCACTTTCATATTCCATAATTATTATTATTATTATTATTATTATTATTATTATTATTGGTGGTGGTGGTGGTGGTGGTGGTGGTTCTGTTGTTATTGTTGCCGTTGTTAGTAGTAGTAGTATCAATCTATATTTGACTTATTTTTACTTAAATTAAAAGGAGGGACATTTTAACTCCTTCTGTTCTAAAGAGGATGTGCATATATACCAGAATATCAACCAAACTTGTTTATGTATTTTTTTTATAAAAGAAATGATAGAATTCTTCAAATATAACTCAGGGGATGCGTTTTATTCTTGTTCATATGTTATTACAATTTTTAAAATATTTTCACAGCAGAAAACATTATTTTTAGATATTTTCTTAAAGCCCGCATCTCTCTCTCTCTCTCTCTCTTCTCTCTCTCTCTCTCTCTCTCTCTCTCTCTCTCTCTCTCTCTCTCTCTCTCTCTCTCATACATTCTCTCGCTCGCACAAACATTCTCTCTCTCTTCTCTCTCTCTCTCTCTCTCTCACACACACACACACACACAACACTCACTCACTCACTCACTCAATACATTCGCTCGCTCTCACAAACATTCTCTCTCTCTCTCTCTCTCTCTCTCTCTCTTTCTCTCTCTCTCTCACATACATTTGCTCGCTCTCACAAACATTCTCTCTCCCCCCTCTCTCTTCTCCTCTCTCTCTCTCTCTGTCTTTCTTTCCCCCTCTCTCTCTCTCTCTCTCTCTCTCACTCACTCACTCACTCACTCACATACATTCGCTCGCTCTCACAAACATTCTCTCTCTCTCTCTCTCTCTCTCTCTCTCTCTCTTTTCTCTCATACATTCGCTCTCTCTCACAAACATTCTCTCTTTCTCTCTTCTCTCTCACTCACTCACATATATTCGCTCGCTCTCACAAACATTCTCTCTCTCTCTCTCTCTCTCTCTCTCTCTCTCTCTCTCTCTCATACATTCGCTCTCTCTCACAAACATTTTCTCTCTCCTCTCTCTCTCTCTCTCTCACTCACTCACTCACTTACTCACATACATTCGCTCGCTCTCACAAACATTCTCTCTCTCTCTCTCTCTCTCTCTCTCTCTCTCTCTCTCTCTCTCTCTCTCTCTCTCTACAATCGCTCTCTCTTCTCAAACATTCGCTCTCTCTCTCTCTCTCTCTCTCTCTCTCTCTCTCTCTCTCTCTTCTCTCTCTCATTCACTCACTCACTCACATACATTCGCTCGCTCTCACAAACACACTCTCTCTCTCTCTCTCTCTCTCTCTCTCTCTCTCTCTCTCTCTCTCTCTCTCTCTCTCTCTCTCAACTTGGCATGCATACAATATTGCCAACAGAAAATGGAAGATGAATTATTGCTGATCAGAATTCCTCAAATTCCTAAATCATCAAAAATTCTGGGAATTTGGAAATAAACATATCACACCTGAAGCATCTGAGAATTTTTTAAAATGGCTTCACTGATAAACAAAAGTTTTTTTTTCGAACGCAAGTAGAGGGGAAGTGTCCTTTCCTTTCCAGGGTGTTTCATCCTATTCATTCAAAAAGGTTGATCGTTATTATTTACTATATTCAAGTGAACACATCATAAAAAATATTTACCCTACAGTTAGGATTTGACATGGTTCCCAAGTATGGGGCATCTAACGGGGATCGAACTCGCTTTTTAGTATTAACGAATTTGTGAGACAAGGGTTACATCTGAGTCAAGTGACTCGGATAGAATTTGTTGAATCTGATCTACTTTTGAATTGAGTCTTTAATTTATTGTCTTGATTTTTTAAAACTATTTAATTGATCTTCTTCCCTTCTACTCCATCTTCCATCCCACCAAATATCTGGAAAACTAAAATCATTTACAAATATTTATGATATCTAATTGGCATGTACAAGTCAATAAGATACTTTAACTTATAAAGGAAATACGGAGACTGGTGATTCAGACCACGAGTGGTGACAGACGAGTTAGAGTTAAAGATAAAGACACAAACACAAACTTAGAATTGGAATAGACATGTATTACGTGCATACATAACAAATAGTTGCAAACATTATTTGTCTGCGGGAATGTTATATAGAATAATAGTCCACTTATCTGAAATTCTGAGGTAGGGTGTGTTATCGGAGCCCCTTAGCTACGGCTATCTGTTCGCTCCGTTGGATATAAGAGACGTCCGACTCCGGTGCTGGTGAATCAGAAAGGGGAAGAATTCGCCTCTTTGGATTTGCCGCCAAAGAATGCTGGCCCGTGATTGGTTGGTTTGATAGCGAGGCTCGTAGACCAAAGACGATAACCCCTACCTCAGATTTCTTTACAAGACAGCTCTCTAATTGATATTACAGTGGCAAAAGAATCGAGAATTTCTTTCATATTTCGATGTTTATTCAAACCATCTTCAAATTTTTTGTTGTGTTGTATAATTGTTATGGTAGTAGGAAAAGGATATGGTGACTTGTGTTGTATTACTCGTCCTGTATCAAAACACGTGTCGCCGTATCCATTTCCTATTATGTTAACCGTTATATCACATAAAAAGACAGATTTAACGCTATTTGAAATGCAAACAGCCTTATCTAAGCTGCTTGAATTTCAAATGACGCTAATAACATTTGGAAAGTAATACAACAAAAATTTCTCTCTTCAGTCGTAAGTTATTTGTTGTTGGTTTTGTTTTACGGCATATAAACCCTTTTCGGATCATTTAATAAGGTAATTTATGAGGAAGTGCGTCCCGGTCTCCTGCCTCAAAAATTGCTACCCGGTGACTATTAAAATAATGACCCAGCTCAGTCTATTCAAAACTATCCATCTTCATATCTATCTATATATCTCAATTTGTTCATATTCATCTATATTACTTTAAATACTAAGAATTTTTTGTTATTCCTGTTTGTTTAATGTCTTGTTTTTAGTTTAAATAAACAAGAATTACGACAAAAAAGATGCGACCCCCCCCCCCAATACATTTACTTATCAAAAATATCTATCTATCATCATTTGTTCATATCTATCTATATTATTTTGTATGTTTATCTATCTATCTCAGTCTATTCCAAACTATATATCCATCTTCATATCTAGACAAGAATTACGACAAATTACGATAAATAAACAAGAATTACGACGAGCTGGGGTTGTTATTTTGATAGTCACCGGGTAGCAATTTTTGAGGCAGGAGACCGGGACGCACTTCCTCATAAATTACCTTTAATAATAATAATTAAATCATTTTGATAAACAAAAGACCCAGGTTGCTTGCAATACCCGTTGTTGTTTAATTGGTTACTGTTATGGTAATTTTACCACGTACGCATGAACTCTTCAAACTATGAATAGCAGCAGGTTCTGCACTTAAGCGATAGGTAATATTTCAGCGGATAGCCGATAAGACAGCCACGCGTGTCACCGATTAATTGGTATATATTTGTACTGCTGTTCTTTGTTAATATATTTGTGTAACTCATTTCTTCTCTTGTCTCTTTAATCTGGTCCCTAACCAGGCCACGACAGTTACCCAGTTAAGTATTTAACAGGCTCATCACTGTGTGGCGTTACTTTCGTATTCGCCTGGGGAGTTGTCTGCCCGTTTGGTTCGCTGGTTCCCGCTAGGGGTCTTTGATATTTAAGTGGCTGTTTTGGCACCCCTTACATTATTGTAAGTGATTTATACAGCATGGACTATTCTTAGTCTCATGTCTGTCGTTTTTATGTTTATCCTTTCACATGTAACTTTTTATTAATTATGTATGTATGTTTATGTACACCTCTGTGTATTATGTGCCCTGTTTATCCATGTGCTGTATACCTATTAAATGTTTTGTCTATCAACCTTAGTCGGAGTTTTATCTTCAAGTATATATCACTTTTAAACTTTACAACTGCTTAACTTTGGTAATATTTCAGCGGATAGCCCATAAGACAGTCACGCGTGTCACCGATTAATTGGTATATATTTGTACTGCTGTTCTTTGTTAATATATTTGTGTAACTCATTTCTTTTCTTGTCTCTTTATTCTGGTCCCTAACCAGGCCACGACAGTTACCCAGTTAAGTATTTAACAGACTCATCCCTGCTTAACTTTGGTGATCTAGCGGAAACCGGTACTTTCACTGTGTTTTGACCGTAATAGCAAATAATAGAGCAGAGTAAGATATCTAACATTGGTATGACAACCGGTCTAGGAGAAATAAAACCCAGAAATTAAACATCTTAAACTCCGCTTAAATATTGATTTGTATCACATATACGCTTTTTTAAGAAAGCAATGGATTAAGAATTAGTGACACGGTCAATCATCAATACCAAAAACAATCGCATTTTTTTCTTTTGTTTTGTTGCCGCAAAATGTATATATATATGCGTTTTTAAATCAAAATTCCAACCTAGACAATTTACCGAAAAAATATCTGAAAGGTTTCAAGAGAATTATCTAATTCAAATTGATGGAACCATTACATCTCAGTGCTACAATGAGCGACTGACTTATTCGAATGATTCATGATAAATAAAGAAATCAAACACTGATTTCGCTGGAAGACAATTGTGAATGAATATGGTGATGGAATAAGAAGTTCTTTCTAATTTTGTGTATTCTTCAATTGTGATCACTTTCACACTATCACTTGTTTTACTTCAGGCAACACTATCACTTGTCGGCTCAGGAATTCAGATAATTTAAGAATTCATAGAATTTGTCAACACAATTTTTAAAAATCTAATGATGAAATACAAAATTTGGCTAAGAAGGTAAAATATGATAGAAAGCCAGATAAAATACTTTGATGACAGAATATCTATTAATTCTATCAATAATGGAGATTCGCTTCCGGTTTTTGTCTGTAACAAAAATTACGCCACTGCTTACGTCACATTACTCAAAATCGTCATAACAGAATAAATAAATTCGCTTCCGGTTTTTGTCTGTGACAAAAATTACGTCACTGCTTACGTCACCATACCCGAAATCGTCATAACATTGAATAAATACACTCAAAATTTGAACATGCAACATTAGATAGTCTTCATTGTTTTTTAAAACAAGTTTGAATAAATACATGACTGGTATTATATATCTATATATAGTTTGTTTTATTTAAATACATATTTAAAGTTTACATTTCAAATTGTTTTATTTTCATCCTTTAATGAATTTGATGATTTTACTTACTTAGGGACAAACTCGCTGACATTGAATTTTTTACTCCCCCCTTAGGCAATATGTTTCAAAAATTATTTTACATCGCCCGGAGGGTGTTTTATATTTTATACTAGTAGGAATAAAAGGTTTTATGTTACAAATGATATTTGTCTGATTTTTTTAGATGTGGTTTGAAAATATGTATTATTTTGATTTTTCGGATTGTTGTCCTCATCATTATTGTGAAATGCACATACAAAATATTTTAGCCGATGTAACATCCGGTCTTCTTGTTTTTTTTGTAAGCTATTAGGATAGATTCTTCTCATTCCGTTACAAGTGATAAGATCCGAGTAAAGATTCAACATTTATATGACCGTGATGCTTCTTAAATGGATAGGCGTGTAAACCCAATGAATTCATTATATAAACTAGCAAATATATGCCCCCTCCGGGTGCAAGTATTTAAGTTTTATATAAAATATCATATTAAATTAGAAAGACTAATGAAACTGAATAAGAATGCAGATAAAAAGATTTGGAACAGAGGGGGTATGATTGAAAAATAGAACAGCTTTGAAACAACTCTTCCATCATTTTCCGTTACTCCCGTCTTTCATTGGTAAATTTTCCTAATTTAACTATTTAGTTAAATTAGGAAATAAAGAATAAAATGACAGTTATTTTTTCCTGTTAATGGATTTCATTTAAGATTCATTGAAGAGATTTTTGCTTATATTCATTAAAATAAAACCAAACAATTAAAAATCAATAATACTAAGCGCATATTTAATAAAATTACATTTTTAATATCAATATGCAAATTAGCCTTCCCATTAATACTGTACACCACTATTTTGTTGTATATATAAATACAATTGCATGTTATTTGCATGTAGATATGGACAACACTAATAAAAAGGTGAAGCAATTTTTATTAATAATTGAGGTTTAAATATAAATAAAATCATGGAGAATGTGATGTAAATAACGAAGGGAATTGTGACTTGAGTAGTAATATAGTTTCGGTTACAGACAGAAAAACACACAATCTCCATTATAATAAGATGAGATCATCATTAATTATTCAAGACTGTTAGCACAGCAGTAAAATTCGCGTGGATGCCTGTGCCATTCGATAATTTGGGCCTCTCAGTCGACAGAGGATCTGCCTAGGAACCACGTAGTCAAGGTTCGATACGGGGGCTCGCCAACTCAAATGACTAGCACAGCTTGAATTTGTGCGGTAGTGTTGGGAGTTGATGGAAGTTGTGGCGCTCCATGTCATACACAAAAAAAATCTTCTTTGTTTAGCGTTGGTGAAAAGGGGATAGACACCTTCACTGTCTGTTGATACCAACAATAGGCGACTCCACCGTCTTTACTATTTATCAAAGCGCGGTGAAGATTTCTGGTTTGTTTGTTTTACGGCACATGAACATGTTTCGAGTCATTTAATGCCGAAACAAGTCTTTTTGATAAAAGTTTCCATGTTTCACGTACTTAATATCTTCAAATTAGTATAAATAATTTTCATTAACTTTATTTGGTTTGATTTGTATTGGTTTGTTTAAGCGACGTTCTCCCATGGAAACCAGCACACGGACATGCCAGTGCGGATTGTCGAGCAAAGATAGACCAGCTCTGTACGGATACTGAATACTGCGTGGGGGACCTCTCGGGAACAAGGAATAATATGGAAGGTTGGCGAAATATTGTCATGGTTATCCGTGTTGCTGGCGCGACATGATTATGATCATCATGATCATTATCATGATGATGAATGGCATAAAAACCATGTGGGTTATTTAAGGCTAATAACTGCTAAAGTGAGAGATAAAAGTAGGTAATCAAGTTTCTTATAATTTTTTTAGATGTATTTCTCGCCCTCCACTCGTCCTCCGTGCAGTTAGCTCCCGTCTCACATTTCTCCTTAATACTCAGACACGTCGTCTGTGCTACTGGCTTCTCTCTCAGACCGCCCTAGGCCTCGTACATGTAGTCTCTGCCATTCATTGCTTTTTGCTCCTCTCATCGTCCCACAAGGGGCGAAGACCCGTTTAGGCTACGGGCCCAAAGGCCAAAAAGGCTCTAGTTTTTTATTTAATTTGTAATTTTGATGGTGGGGGAAAAAAAGCGGCCAAATGAATGCCTATAGACTCCTGAATATCATACTATTTTTCTGATGCGTAAATGTTGTTTATATTAAAGTTTTCCGTTTATAATTTGCATTATTTTTGTAAGCTGAAAAAATTTTTTTTAAATCATTAGGAGTTTGTTTAATGCTTCTTCTTTCGAGTGAATAAAACATTTTAAGATAATATTAACCTTTATGCAAGGTTTATTATGTTAAATATAGTGGGGGGGGGTAAATTTCACGGGGGAAATTGGTGGTACCCACGGAAAACTTTAATATATGCAACATTTACGCATCAGAAAAATAGTATGATATTCAGGAGTCTATAGGCATTCATTTGGCTTTTTTTTCCACCATCAAAATTACAAATTAAAAGTCATCTTTTTCGCCTTGGGAAACCTACCTAGTTGCTGTACCGTTGGCTTTTCTTTCAGGCGGCCGTAGGCCCTGCACAAGTTCAAATAATGCATGTTACTGTTTGCATTTCTCATAGCTCTAATAACCTTGGAAAAGGTATGACTCCAAATATTACTTCTCAGCTATGAGTAAATAGTAGGGCAGACTGGGCTCTTTAACCTTGGTTAGACAACCAGTCTATGAGAAGGAAAACTCTAAATTCAAACCTGTCTAAGTACCCAGACCCGTTGTCTGTGCACAAGTTCAAATAATGCTTGTTACTGTTTGCATTTCTCCTAGCTCTAATAACCTTGGAAAAGGTATGACTCCAAATATTACCCCTCAGCTATGAGTAAATAGCAGACTGGGCTCTTAACCTTGGTTAGACCACCAGTCTAAAAACTCAAATTCAAACCTGTTAAACTCCGTTCAAGTAATTGATATTTAGTCACTCCCAGCTCGTGCGGATATGTTGGTAAATATATATAAAAAACAATATTTGGTATTAAATAACCTAGACGGGTTGATATGCCATTAAAACAAACAGCCAAACAACTGTAGTAAACATTTTTCTTTTTGATCTAAACTTTCAAAGATTTCCCATAAACCAAAACACACATCACTAAAACTTGAACTACACCCTCAAGTAATTTGTATTATTTTTTTAGTTTTTTTCATTTGTTACTTCCTTGCTTTTAGCGTTTGTAACGCTAGAGAAGCCAAACTTCTGCTGAGGCCAAAGAGATAGGCAATATGAATATAATCGATCTAATACAGAAAAAAAGAGCATCCAAGTGTCGCACATAACAACTACAATGTTTTCATGTGGTTTGCAGACGGAATCTATTTTCTAATATTCTATCACTATGCGCCGTCGCGTCTTTGTCCGGTTGAAGACAGGTTTGTTGAATAAGTTTTCTCCAGCTCGATAATCTATGACAATTGAGACGTATTTTTCTCTGAATATTTCACTTCTGAGGCGATTTTTTAACATGTGTTTTTTTTGATAATCAATATCTTGATTAAAAGATATCTGTAAGAATTTTTGTTTTTCTTGTTTTCTATGAAAGTATTCTCAAAAGAATTATGGGATATCTAAATTCTTTTAAAATTTATTCATACACATATTTCATAAAATATCATCATCATCATCATCATCATCATCATCAAGTCGTGGCGACAGCACAGTTCTGCACGACTCTTCTTCACTACCCGTCTCTATCGGTCATCGCTCCTGTTAGGTCCTTTTCACAGCATCCAGTATCCGCGAATATCTGATCGATGTAGGTTTTTTGCTGGCTGACCCACACTATTTTTGTTTTTCTTGTTTTCTATGAAAGTATTCTCAAAAGAATTATGGGATATCTAAATTGTTTTAAAATTTATTCATACGCATATTTTGGTGAGGTTCCGGTTTTGGAGGTTTGGGGAATGTGGAGTACCCCTTCATCACCATTGCTCCCTGGTCCATTCTGACCCAGAGTGGTAGTACCTGTTAGGGTCCATCTATGGGTTAAATAGAAAAATGTATTTATAACAAAATTGTATTATCCATTAAGAATTGATTTATTTCAAAACTTTATCGGCATTAAATGACCCACTGAGGTTGATATGCCGTAAAACAAAACAAACCAAACCAATCATACGCATATTTCATAAAATCATCATCATCATCATGATCAAGTCGTGGCGACAGCACGGTTCTCCACGACTCTTCTTTACTACCCGTCTCTATCGGTCATCGTTCCTGTTAGGTCCTTTTCACAGCATCCAGTATCCGCGAATAGCTGATCGATGTAGGTTTTTTGCTGGCTGACCCACACTGGTGTGTCCGTGTGTAGATGCCCATAAAATAACGATACATGAGCTCGTGCTCCCCTTTTCCAGCAATATCTAGCATGGTTGTTTGTTTTACTTCAGTGGTTTGCGTGATAGGAGGTCAGGGCCGTGTAGCTTCTCTTTTGTGGTGCGCTGCCTCTACGATTTATTCAAACAGCACGCAGCATCCTGTTCCCGTCTAGCTTTTTCTCCAGGCGCTTCGTTAAAATCAAAGTGGTGCAGTCTTATAGTAGAACTGACACGGCTACAGCCTGAAAGAATAATTGCATTATCTTATCAGATTTCTATACGCTCGATAATTGGTATGGAAGCGCGTGGCGTAATGGTTAAAGTCATGAGAAATGGACTCGTAGCCCAGAGTTCAAATCCTGGACGTGGTAATTGCATTTCACTTAGCGCTAATACCCTTGAGAAAGGTATGAATCCTACTCTCCCACCAGCTATGGGCAAATAGTAGGGCAGACTGGGCTCTTTAACCTTGGTTAGGCAGCCGGTCGAGGAGAAGGAAATCTCTGAATTCAAACCTGTTGAACTCCGCTTAATAAATTGACCTTGTGTCGCATCCTGCTCGCGCGGATGGGTTGGTAAATATATATACGCTCGATAATTTATCTATGACAGTCAATGCCTTTCTTGACATCACTTTCTGTAGATGAGATTATACTACCTAGTCATAAGAATCAGTTTATAAATTTCAGGGTCTCATCATCTAGCGTAGAGATGAAAAATATTTTATTCTATTCATTTCCAAAGTGTGTAAAGTTCTGGACTGTGACATCCTTGTAGGAGTGGTCGAAATACATTCGTGTTATTATGTTCACTTTTGAACTGATACCCTTTGGAAAGGTATGAAGCTGAGAAGATTCAGACTTGTTTTTGTTTGGTACAATGTTTTGATAAATATATACTTTGGACTCGCTCAACTGTATTTTGCATCCTGTTGTTTATGGAAGGCGATTAGAATTTGTTTCTCCTGATCATTTCTATAAAAAATTGTTAAAGTCATAGGAGCGAATACCGCTTGAAAATACAGCGTGCTGTTACGTGCACAAAGTAGACCGAAGGGCATATAAATCAAAACAGATTGTTAAAAACAACAAAAATCGATGTATTCCATAAATATAAAGCATAATGATATGTTTCATGCAAGATCAACCGTAGAGAAAAGTATATATATATATATATATATATATATATATATATATATGTGTGTGTGTGTGTGTGTGCGTGTGTGTGTGTGTGTGTGAAGTAAATACAACAGCGATGTGTTTATGATATGGCTTTTTTTTAATAATATATATAATATATATATATATATATATATATATATATATATATATATATATATAATATACACTCATATATATATATATATACACACACACATATATATACATATATATATATACACATATATACATATATATATATAGAGAGAGAGAGAAAGAAAGAGAGAGAAAGAGAGAGAGGGAGAGAGAGGAGAGACATTAATACAAATATATTCGAACACACTTCTCAGAATACCCCACAAACTAAACCACCCTTTCCATCAGGCTACACATAACAATATACAATAAGAAAAAAAAGATATGCACTTACCTTAATCACTGTGTTTGAAAATCGCGAGAAACTGTCAGAAACTAAAAGTGCAAAGTTTGAAAAACTTAAAGGTAAAAAATATATTATTTATTTTCATAAAAAATATTTTTGTGTGAATGTTGCATTGTGAAGAAAATATATTAGAATTTTCTTTAAGCGAGATTTTTTTTTTTTAAGTGAAGTAAAAGACAAAAGGACTTGAAATACAAAACACGGTGTTGTCTATGGAGTTATTTCATATCAAATATTTATACTGGAACAATGCCATAATAAATGTCCTGATATATATATATATATATATATATATATATATATATATATATATATATATATATATATATATATATATATGGGAGTAAATATGGAAATTAAATCCGACAATATAAAGAAAATTTGAAAAAACACCTTCGCGTGAGTAGATCGCGACTTGCCTTTCAAAAATAAAACGCTGATCAAATACAGTTACATAACTAAAAAGATTTTCATCTCCTGTCACATATAAAAACATCCATCATTTTCTTCAAGAGACATCCTGATGAAGGTTCAATGTAACCGAAATGTTTTAAACATCGATTATTAAATTCATCCCAATTTCGGAATACTTGTTTTTTCAAATTTTATTTATATATATATATATATATATATATATTATATATATATATATATATATATATATATATATATATATATATATATATATATATATATATATGGTGAGTCTAGTTCTCAGTGTGAATAAATCATATATATATATACATATATATATATATATATATATATATATATATATATATATTCATATGAAATATTGCAAAACTTTTGACTCACCCTCGTATATAGACAAATATAATTTGATTTTCAAAATGATTGCCGTAAGGTGGCACTTTAAATCTCATCCTTAGGGAAATACTCAATTTCTTCTCGTTCATCTTTTTTTTGGTTCTTAGTATTACAACAGACTTATTTATAAGATAGTTTAGAAGTAAATGTCTAACGAATAAACATGTTGACAAACGTTCACTAAAGTGTCATCAAGGAGACATTAGTCGAAAGGTCTTTATTCAACTTGACGCAACATAAGAGTCTCTATATCTCTGACACGTAGCAGGTGATGAAAAGTTTCTCATAATCGGTTTAATAAAGTTTATTGGGCTGTAAGCTGATCAGTAGTTTATTAAAGCTGAATTTAATGTTCGATTATGACCTGTGTTAAGAATTTACAGTGTGTAGTCAGAAGAGAATAACCAGTGGTGCATCGGCTATGGTATAGCGGATGTGTACATTCAACGAGGAATTATCAATAATATTATATGTATTTAACCAACCCCTTCAGCAAGAGTAGGATGTGACACAATGTCAATTATTTTAAGCGGAGTTTAGCAGGATTGAATTCAGTTTTTTTCTCCTAGACTGGTTGCCTAAATAATGTTAAAGAGACTAGTCTTCTCTAATAGTTAACCATAGCCGGGGGGAGAATGGATGGATTCATACCTTTGCTAATTGTATTGACGCAATGGGAAATGCAGACAGCCTCGTCCAGGATTTCAATTCGTGTCACCCTGTTCATTTCCTACGATGATAATTATTACGCCACTGGTATATAAGGAATATCATATCATATTATATTATAGTATATTATGATATATACATATCTACCAACTCCTAGACTGGTTTCTTAACCAGAGTCTGCCTTACAATTTACCCAGAGCTGGGGGGAGAATAGTTAGATGCATAATATTCCCAAAGGTATTAATGCTATATAAAGTACGCAGAGGCTCGTCTACGATATATATATATATATATATATATATATATATATATATATATATATCAGTGTTTCGATCTATTAATTGGATCATCTTCGGGGCATTTGTTGGTGTGGGGAGGGTGATAAAAAAATTTTTATCACTGAATAACGAGAAGAACAAGCGATGGTCCTTATCTATCAGTCAGTTCAAAATTTTCTCGCCACTTACTTGAAACAAACATTTTTTCTTAATGAACATACATTCACGCTCGCACACACACACACACACACACACACACACACACAACCTTGAGGTTTGTTTCGATGTCCTTTATCGCAAAAGATTTATACACACACGCCCAACCACACACACAAAACACCTAAAAATGCACAATGCCTTTTTTCGATGCACACACTCACACATTCTCATACTCACGCCGTAAAAGAGAATAGTTGACGTCATATTTCAAACCGTCCACTTTTACAGCGTCCTTTCTTCAGATTTCAAATTTTGAACAGACTGATAAACAAGGACTATCGCTTGTTTTTCTCGTTATTCTGAGATTAAAAAAAAAAATTTTTATCGCCTTCCGTATACCAACAAATGCCCTGAAGATGATCTAATTAATAGATCGAAACACTGCAGCGTCGGCCAATAAACTCACTACTTAACTCATTTAAACCTGTGTTTTTTCAATTATTTATTATACTACATATATATATATATATATATATATATATATATATATATATATATATATATATTGTTGGCATCCTTCCGTCTACTAAAGACGATGGCATAGTGTCCATTTTTTATCTGCAACTGCGTGGCTGAACAGACCAAATTTTGAATGGCAGTCTCTGGAGAAGTGACTGCAAACAAACAGTGATGCTTACTGGAGTTGCTGTTATCTCTCCTTCCTTTTGTCTCTCTTTTCTGTGGCGGCTTCTTTCATCTCTTTTTCACTCCTTTTCGTTCCTTGTCTGACGAGAAGTCGCCAGGTCGCACGGTCTTCTGCACAAACAGAATATATATATAATATATATATATATATATATATATATATGTGTGTCATCCACAGACACCGTGTTTCGGCATTTCACGCCTCTTCAATGTGGCTAGACACAACAACTATCGCTGACCAGGAGCGAAATCCGACTGACTTTTCGTCCGCCCGATTTGTTAACCATTCGGCCATTTGACGGCTGCCGTAAAGGGGTGATGTTTAAACTATTAAATACATACATTTGTTTATATATTTTACGAGCACCAGAGAGATCCAGTCTGTAAACAGACGATCATTGCTTTATATATGCTGGCAGTGAAAGTTAATTTAAGTCACCCCTAGAGAGCTCAACCAAGTTATATATATATATATATATATATATATATATATATATATATATATATATATATATATATATGGGTTAGGAGGTAGATTTAGAAGGCCATCACAATGCAGTTTGGAATAAATAAAAAATAATAATACGGTAACAATGGTGGTGTGTGTTGACCTGTATTTTTTATTATTTATTTATTTATTTATTTATTTATTAAATAAAAAATAATTTAATAAAAAAATACAGGTCAACACACACCACCATTGTTACCGTATTATTATTTTTTATTTATTCCAAACTGCATTGTGATGGCCTTCTAAATCTACCTCCTAACCAATACATACACAATGCTTCAAGCAAATTATGAAACTCTCTTATATATATATATATATATATATATTAAAATAAGTGTATTTTGGCAGCATTTTTTCTTTTATACAAGTTTTGTTGAATTATACAGACAATTCCTGTCGGACAAGTTTTTCGTTGATCCGTTCCAATTTTCGGGCCATCTTTCTGGTGTCGGGTTGTAACTGGTATAACAGTCTTGACTGTATATATATTATATATATATATATATATATATATATATATATATATATATATACACTATATTTCTCTGTGTGTGTGCTACCAAATAATAATATGAATTTTATGTATTCTTCTGAAGCGCCTGCTTGGAGAATTAATGTCACAAGCTGCTATTGAAAATACCAGTTAGAGTTTAGGAGATAGAATAACCACAACTGATTCTTTCCCTTTCATACACTTTTGGCCAACCTGGGTCATTGACAAGATACGGTACAAGGTCAATTTTTAAGTGGAGTTTAACAGGATTGAATTCATAGTTTTCCTTCTCCCAGACGTGGTTTCCATACCATGATTAAAGAGAGTAATCTGTCCTACTATTTAACTATAGCTGGGGTGGGGAGAATATTTGGATTCATACCTTTCCAAAATGTATTAGCTCAATGTCAAATGCAAACAGCCTTTTCCAGGATTTGAACTTGGGTCACTGTATCCATTTCTGCTATTACACTTGAGCGCCTCCATTATTTCCCTTTCATAGCGCGTTCAATTCTCCATTGTTCCATTGCAGAAAACATTACTGAGAATATTCTGCACATCTGCATCTAATGTTGTTTATTTGTAGTCAAGCATGTATTCAATGTATTCAAAATATTCAATGCGTTATTTTCTGTTCATGCTGATATTGCGCGCGAAATGAAAGTCCACTTGCCAAGTGATATTTACAGAGATAAACCAAAAATATTTCCCTTATGGCAAGCCCCAACCCCTTTTTATCATATGGGTGCTAGAAGGCGGTGGCTGCGGGTCTACATGTCCTGGGAATGACGTTAAACTCTATCTGATGGTAAGGTTCCAGATTTGGAGGTTTGGGGAATGTGGAGCACCCCTTCATCACCATTGCTCCCTGGTCCACTCTGGCCCGTAGTGGTAGTACCTGTTAGAGTCCCATCTATGGGTTAAATAGAAAAATGTATTCATAAAAAAATTGTATTATCCATTAAGAATTGATTTATTTCAAAACTTTATCGGCATTATATGACCCACTGAGGTTGATATGCCGTAAAACAAAACAAACCAAACCAAAAATATTTACAAAACAAATTTGACACTAATCGGCGGGAATAGAATCTGCTGACTGTATCCCCTGCAGAGGTGTAAGATCTTACCCCCACCTAATAAAAAAAAATAATAATTTACACGTAAAATCCAAATTATATGCCCTTAAAGCGGGTTTTCATGTGATTAATTTGGATTATTTCAGAAAAAAATCTAAGTAGTCATTTATTTGAAGTATCAGATAGATTACATACAGAAATTGGTTATTTCTCATAAGTCTAACATAAACAAAGGGGAACCATTCTTGACTGATAAATTATTTATTTATTTTTGTATTAAACTAACCCTAACCCTAAACCCTAACTCTAACCCTAACCCCGTCTTCTTTTTTCCTAATAGATCAATAAATAAATAAATAATTTATCAGTCAAGAGTGGTTCCCCTTTGTTTATGTTAGACTTATAGGAAATAGCCCAGAAATTTATCTGTGTATAGATATTGTAGTAATAGCGAATATACTCTATGTGGATGAATGATGGACGAATTCCGAAGGACTTCCTCTATGCAGAGCTTTCGTCTAGTAAGATACAGATTGGTCGCCCGCAGCTGCGTTTCATAGATGTCTGCAAAAATGATCTCAGGTGATTTGGCATTGACCCTTCCAGCTAGGAAAATTTGGCTCAGGGCCCCCCTTGGTGGCGACAGGCTCTCTGTAGAGGACTGTTCATATCTGAAGCCACTCTGGCGCAACACCATGAAGCCAATCGGCCCAGAAGAAAGCAGTAGCAACAAAGCAACGGCACATCAACATCTTCAGGGACAGCCCTTACATGCGACACTGTGGTCGAGAATGTTTTTCAAACATTGGACTTCACAGTCACAGGAGGTGCTGTAACTTCAGTGGCACAAAAACTATATTATAGTCTTCCGAGACTGAAATTCCAATAATTCTATACAAAGATTATTTTTTTAAATTGATATGAGAAAGTCGAATAAAGGCGAGATGTTTCATAAATATTCAATAAAAAGGGTGAATATGAAGTTGACAAAGGTGTTGACAATAGGAAACACTATTTACAATTACAACTTTTTTCAATTAAATCAATAGTGATGGATGCTTCATGTCTCAGCATGTACATTTTACTGTCGCTGCGCCCGGATTTTTTTTTTACCGGAGATTCGGTATATTTTCACCCCAGAGAAGGTGTTTTCGATTCAGACTCAACTCAGACACAAAGTGTTAAACCCATGTTTATCCTATTTGTAAACATTTTTTACAAAGACATGTTTCTCAGTACACATCACACATTCTTCTGCAAATGTTATGATTCATGTGAAAATTAATGAAAATCTGCTGAATGAAAAACAACAGATATGAATAATAAAAAATAAATAAACGAATGGAAAAATAAAGATTTGATGGTTATTTCCTATAAGTCTAACATAAACACAGGGGAACCACTCTTGACTAATAGATTATTTATTTATTTATTGATCTACTAGGAAAAAAGAAGACGGGGTTAGGGTTAGGGTTTAGGGTTAGGGTTAGGTTTTAGGGTTAGGTTTTAGGGTTAGGGTTAGGGTTAGGGTTTAGGGCTAGTTTAATAGGAAAATAAATAAATAATTTATCAGTCAAGAGTGGTTCCGCTTTGTTTATGTTAGACTTATAGGAAATAACCGAACATATATTTACCACCCTTTCGTAAGAGTAGAATGTGACACAGGGTAAATTTCTTGAACGGATATTAATAGGTTTGCATTCACAGTTTTCATTTTCCTAGATTGGTTGCCATATCAACGTATAGCGGCCCAGTCTGCAGCACATTCCGCAGAAAACCTCCAGGGCAATGTGTATGCTTTGGACAAAGTATATCAAACTTTACTTCTAGCATTAAATAGCACCCCAGTCCTGGGAAAAGATCAAAGTGTACTATCTACGCCCGGCCCGGGAATCCCCAAAAGCTTCTTGCTTAATTCCAGACACCTGCCTCATCAGCTAAAAGGGGAATACTGACGGAATTTTAAGTAATTTTTAAACCCGTCGCGGCATCTCACATTAAACTACCCTGTGTCACATTTGGCAATTAACCAATTGGTGTTAACCAATACCTCTACTTTGACAGTTGCCGATATAAGAATTCCGATAAAAGTCATTTGCATTTGTCTAATGTAAGTAAAGTAAAGTCGTCGGGGTGGCCTAAAGTCGATATCAGACAATCAGCGAGGGAGTCTATGCCCTTTTCACTAGCGCTAGACCAAGGAGATTGTTTTGGCGTCTGAGGTGGAGCGCCACATCTACCATCAGCTCTTTAGTCTACCGCACAGATCCCTGTGCTACTCATATGCTGAGTTGGCGAGGGCCGGTATCGAACTAGTGTTAAGTATCTGGCCGCCATCCTTGGCCAGTTGTAAAAGAACTTAAAGTAAATAAGTAAGTAAGTCCCGAGTTAAAGAATCCTTTGTTAAGTCAATAAGTCCTGTGGTATAGTATCCTTTGGTAAGTGAATAAGTCCTGTGGTATAGTATCCTTTGGTAAGTGAATAAGTCCTGCGATATAATATTACGTTCCGTCGTCCAAGAAGATCCAAGTAGTAATGATTAGTATGACCAGAAAAGGTCAGTATAAATAATAATATCAGCAGCAGAGCATTGCCAGTGATTGGACAATAGTAATCCTTCCCAGGTCACGTGCTTATTCGGCGAGTCTATAAGTAAAAGTAGTCGTCTGGCACACGCCTTATATCACCAAATTTCCAACAACTAGGAACCTTGTGGTTTCTAGGCGAACGCTCTACCGACTGAGCTAACCCGGCCCTGTATGTAGATATATAATTTACTGTAATAATGCGACATTTAGAAACTAATCCCACTTTAACTGGAATTTCAATCGGTTGACGAGCAAGTCAGCTGTAATAAGAAGTCTAGTTACAAGCATTGAGTTAATCAGTATAGCTAGACTCTTTATTGTAGTTGACTTGCTCGGTTTAACAATTGGTTAGGATGGAAATCACAATCAATTCTTTCTTAGGTTAAATCGATATCCTGAGAAAATGTCCACTTCCCAAAAGTCTAGCCACGATTCTTATATACGTGAAAATACAATATCTTATTTAACTTTCTTCATTAAAATGTTTACTTTTGTGCTTCACCCTCATCAGTAAACAAGTTCATATCGTGGTGTTATGGTTAGCAAGCTAGTCTCGCCGATCCATTGTTACTCAATAGCGAGTTTGATACTCGCTGGAATCCCAATACTTGCGACCTTAGGCCTCATCCTACCCGCTGCGGACCTTCTTCGACAGCAATATCTCATCTATTTGTTAAATACTCGTCAATCAACGATTTCCCCCGGTTTGGTTCATCATCATCATGTCGCGCATGCAGCACGAGTATCCATGACAATCTTTCGCCAACCTTCCCTATCATTCATTACACCTGGAAGCTCCTCTGCGGAGCAGCCAGCATCTTCACATAACTGGTCAATGTAGGTCCTTGCTGGGCGCCCTACACTTGCATGTCCATGTGTTGGCTTCCACAGGAGAACGTCAGAACGTCGCTTATGAGTTCATCCCTGCTTCTCCAGCAGTGTCCTGCATGCCTTGTCCATCTCACTCGGATAGTTTGTGAGATGGGGGGCAGGTGACCGTACAGCAGTTTCCTTGTGGGGTGCTGTTTCCACGACTTATTCAAGACTGCATGCAGCATTCTTGTGCAGCTCCCATTTAGATTATTCTGAAGACGCTTTGTTAGGGTCCAGGTGGTGCAGCCATACAGCAGCACCGACACAACCATAGCCTGGAAGAACTGTCGCTTCAGCTTGCCAGGGAGATCGGACCTCCATATGACTGATAAACTATTTGTGGCTGACCATGCCTTTGCTATCCGTGTATTAACATCGCTCTCTGTGGAGGAGATATTACCACCTAGGTATGTGAATTGTTCTACTGGTTTAAAAGGCTTGCCGTTGAGTGTGGAGATGTTTCTTTTATTTTTGAAACTCATGAACTCTGTTTTACCGGAGTTCACATAGAGGCCTATATTCTTTGCTGCCTCCTATGTAGCAGTGATTCCTCAATGCTTTTCTTTTTAGGAAATTAATCTCCTTTTT
The DNA here is from genome assembly GCA_023376005.1 of Doryteuthis pealeii. Lineage (NCBI taxonomy): Eukaryota > Metazoa > Mollusca > Cephalopoda > Myopsida > Loliginidae > Doryteuthis > Doryteuthis pealeii. Next base: position 28,906,150 of record CM042145.1, on the reverse strand, counting down.
ATTTTGCAAAGATTAGGATTATTTTCCGGTGTTGAGCCCTGTGCGAAAACACGGAGTGCGAATTTAATCGGTCTGTTCAAGACACAAGTGTATTTTTCCGTCTCCCCGAATGTGTCACCTGAGCCTTTCTGTGTGCGTCTCGAGTGTCTGTCGCTTAGTGCTGTTTCCACATTCATCGTTATATTTTGACAAACTTTCAATTGTCTTCGACAATAACTCTTCCATATCCGTGTTTTCATTCCGAATTCCTGTGACTCTATAGTCTGTGCACTAAATCTGTACACCACTGCCCTAGCTTCAACTGTGTTTGGCTCAAGGCCATCTGCTCTGAGTGTAAAAGAATAATGACTGTGGAAGTCAGTATGTGATGTCAGCGGTGGGTTGACGTGTTATGCAAGTCTAATTAATTTTTTTTAAAGGCGAGAATAAGGAAATGTGGAATTGATACGTGTGAATAACTGACTTTGGTTTCTGATTGGACAGAACGAGAGTGAGAATGAAAGAGATAGCGATAAATTCGGGAGTCTATCCTAAATTTTTGAAGGAGACGGACGCAAGAAGATATAGTTAGCGGGTTGTTTGAAAGGGATAGACACAATATGCGGTCTGTCCTCCGAGATCAATTCTCGAGGGTCAACTAGGGACTGAAAAATAAAAGCTTTGAACAAAACGACAACATCAATCGTTTTTTCGTTACTCTGAATGTTTGAGATGAGGCTTGAAGATTAGTATTATCTGTGTTATTCGGACTATTGTCCCCATCTTCATTGTTATTTGTACAACGTTTCGGCCGATACACCCTCCGTTCAAAGTTCTGTGATGGCTCCCGAATACGACAAGAAAGTTCCCAAGTTCGAAAAGAAGGTTCCCGAGTCCGAGAAAGTTCCCGAGTGCGACAAGAAATACCTGAAGAAGGCCGGAGGGTATATCGGCCGAAAAGTTTTTTCGTTAATTAGAAAATTAGCGACAATACAAGACAAGACATCCAATCAAGTGGTTCCAGACCGAAGAAGAGTGAGAATGCCAGCCCAACAAAAGACACAGATCAGCATATAAGTAAAACATCAAGAAGTAGATAAGTACCATCATCATTATCATCATCATCATGTCGCGCAGTTAGCACGGATATCCATGACAATCTCTCTCCATCCACTCATCATTCTCGGGAGGTCCTCTATGCAGCATCTTGTATCCGCACAGAGCTGGTCAATGTACGTCTTTGTTGGTCGACCCACACTGGCATGCCCATGTAATGATTTCCACAGGAGAACGTCACTTATGTGTTCGTCCTTGCTTCTCCAGTGGTGCCCTTCGTGTCTTGTCCGTCTTACTCGGATGGTTTGGGTGATATGTGGCAGGTGGCCGTACAGCTGTTTTCTCGTGGGAACAATTTAGGTACTTTGGCAGTAATATCTCCTCAACAGAAAACGATGTTAATGCACGCATAGGAAAAACATGGTCCGCTATAAATAAATTATCAGTCATATGGAAATCCAATCTCACAGACAAGTTAAAGAGACAATTCTCCCAGGCCGTTGTCGTTTCAGTACTGCTGTATGGCTGCACCACCTGGAACCTAACGAAGCTACTAGAGAATAAACTAGATGGGAACTGCACAAGAATGCTGTGTGTGATCCTGAACAAGACATGGAAAGAAATCCCCACGAGATATATATACTAATGAATATATATCCTTAGAATGGGTATAGTAACATTACATATCTCAAGTTGATGCCTATGTTAAGCGTGTACATCTCTCGGTTTACATGTTACATAACATATTGTGCTGAGGGTACTTGAATGATTACAGATCTTCCATCTATTTAACAAACAATCTGACTTTATTTGGGCGTCCATTAAGGTGTAATTATAACTAAACTAGTTTCGTAGATCCATTACTACTGAATAGCAAGTTCAATTAATGCTGAATGCTCCATACCTGCGATATTTTGTCACATTCTACGCCTGGCGAACGGTTTATGCAAATAAGGGCGTCCACCGTGGTGTAATGTTTAGCATCCATTATTGCTGAATAATGAGTTCGATTCTCGCTGAATGACTCATACTTGCAACCTTGTCTCACATCCTGCTATTACATAATTGACAGCTTGACTATAAATTATGTACGGTAGAGTAAAAATTTAAAATAACGGTAATTCTCAATCATGGAAAAATGTAAAAGTAAATTTATAGGTCTTGGCCTTTCGCTTATCTTGAACTTGGTCTCTGATTGATCAAAGTAATTCGTGAGAACAAGAAGTAGCCTTAAAAAATGAGTTCAGCGGTGTTTCTCAAAGAGAGAAGATGTGTCTCTCGATGATGGCTATTTCTCTACGTATGTTGGTTAAGTTGGGCTAAATAAAGACGTCTGAAATATCAAGTCTTGTGTTATTTACTGATAAAAACAACGGACCCAAAGATGAATCCCCAAGTTGATCCAAGAAGTCTCATAAAAGCAGACTCAAAGAACAGAGAGAAACCAGCCCAGATACCAACATAGAAGAATAGAAAAGACGTCATAGAATATAGACGATCCAGAAAACTGCATTAAAAAAAAGATAGAATAAAATAGATATAAGATGAAAAGAAGAGAAGAAAAGTACAACACTACTGGTGGCGAACGGGTTGGGAAAATACCTAAACTCTGATTTTATTCGTGGGTTAATATTCTAAGCCCAATTTCTAAAAGAGAAAACCAATTTTTTGTATCTGGAATTAAAAGAATTTTAAAAGTTGCTTAGAATGGAAATCCCAATTTGTTTAAATTGATAACGGGTTGGGAAAATACCTAAACTCTGATTTTATTCGTGTGTTAATATTCTAAGCCCAATTTCTAACAGAGAAAAACAAATATTTGTATCTGGAATTAAAATAATTTTAAAAGTTGCTTAGAATGGAAATCCCAATTTGTTTAAATTGAAAAGATATTCACTTCCCTACGATCTTGCCACATATTTCTAATCTGAGAAAATTCAATATTTTATTTGATTTCGCACTTCACTAAAATATTAACTTTTGTACCTGGGACATCATAATAATTACGTATCATTTGTATCTATTTAGCGTTCCCTCTTATTTTGTTCAAGGGTTAGTATACATATTCACCAATACCACCAGACGAGCAGTGTATGACTCAAGGTCAGTTTTATGAGCAGAGTTTAAAACGTTTTAACGTAATTAAGAGCTTTCCTTCACCTAGACTGGCTGCCATAACAAAGTTAAAGACCCAATTCCGCCCTACTATTTACCTATAGGTGGAAGGTGAATGATTATTCATACATTTCCCATCGGTATTAGCCCTATGTGTATGCAAACATTCTCGTCCAAGATTTGAGCTCGTGTAGCTGTGTCCATTAGAGCTCATAAACCTGGTAAGTATTTTTTTCATGTGTTAGTATATTTAAGAAGTATTTACAGAAGATAAATATAAATCTTTTTATATGGAATTTCATTTATGAGGTGAAAACTCCCTTGAAAAATTCGGAGATTATGAGAAATTTCTGTTGTTTTTTTATATCACATTTCGACCGACAGGCTTTCCAACTTTCCGCAGGTGCATGCTGCGTGAATTAATTTTCGAAACGCCTACAGAATTTTAAATGAATCTTGCAATTTCCTCAACTCAGAAGAAAACAATTTGAATGCTATTCAAGAATTTCCGAATTCCTTTCAAACGTGAATTGAGAAATTAACTACAGCTTGTTGAAAGTTATTATGCAACTCAAAAGATCTTCAATAAACCAAAGAGTTCTGAACCAATATAAACCAAATTTAAATGTCCACACATCGTAACATATTTAACAAAATTTACGGCCATTTTTACGGTTAGTTTTTTATATATATTTAGAATTTACTAAGATTGACACCGAAGTTAGTATGCAGATTAAAACGATATTTGTTTAGGATCTGTGAAATCTAATAAAAATCCTTTCATTAAATCGAACTTAACGGACCTAAATTCCACTATTGTATGTCACCCCGCTGAAAGAAAAAATATTTTAAAAATCAGGGAATTTAATGAAGTTTTCACTGTTGATATATTAATGAATAATAGATATAGTGCATTAATTATTTTATTTAAAAACTTTAACATTTTTCAGGTCAGTTAACTTTGAACCATGTATCTTTGAGGTGTAAGACAGATTCTAAAAGATACGTGTTTCAAAGTTAACTGACCAGAGAAATGTAAAAGTTTTTAAATAAAATAACTAATTCATTATATTTTTATTCATTAATATATCAACACTGAAAATTTCATTAAATTCGGTTAATTCCCTGATTTTTGGTATTTTTTTCTTTCCGCGGGGTGACATACGATGGTGGAATTTAGGTCCGTTAAGTTCGATTTAAGCAAAGCTTTTTTGTTTGTTCGTTTTTGTATGTTTTTTTGTTTGTTTGTTTTACGGCATATCAACCATATTCGGTTCATTTAATGCTGAATCAAGTCCTTGTGATAAACAAAGATCTCAGGTTACTTACCAGTAACTACTTTTGTGTAAATGGTCACTGCTTGACTTCAATAATCTAGCATGAATCGTTTTTGTCCATTATATGTTGAAACATGGCTAAAGGGTAGGATCCAACAAATTCTGAAAAACAGAAAGTAACATTATTCTAATGTTACTTTCTGTTTTTCAGAATTTGTTGGATCCTACCCTTTAGCCATGTCACAACAGAGATATCAAAGGAGCTTTGTAGACATCATCGAACGATAAAGAAGGCTGTTAAAAATATAACTAATTCAAGAACTCGAAGCAAAGAAAAAGGTTTTAAGAACATGATTCGTGGAATTTAACGTAAACTAAATTGAGTTATAACCACTTTTGACCAGCAACCAGATCTTTGAAAAGACTGGAAAATAGAGGTTCAACAAAGAAAACAGGTATAGAATATCTTGTGAATTGGAATCTATAAAAGAATCTTCTAAGCAACCTCCTCTCACTAAAGCAAATATTTTAAAACATCAAAATCGGATCAAGAAATACAGGAAAATTGACTTTTCATGGACGAAACTCGAGTGACATTTCATTGTCCTGATTCAATTCAATCTTGCCTGTGGCTAAAGGAAAGCAACAAAGAGGCAGTAGCGTGTGATGATATCGGGACCAAACAACTATTGGACCCTTCAAAGTCGATGAAAGAGTTAACGTAAACAGTTCTAACTATTGCAATTTTATCGACATGAAATTATTTGCATTGTACAAGTCCCAGTCTTGTAGTTTCAAAGTGAACTGTGTATTTATCCACCACATTGCTCATTCTCGTGTTTCTAAGGTTACCTGCAAATTCTTTGAGCATAAAAGGTTTACAGGAAATACGATAATGGAATGGCTACCATCAAGTCCTGATCTGAATCCGATCGAAAATCTATGATCAATTCCGAGGATAAAATTATATGAAGGTGGCAAGCAATATAGCAGCAAAGCAGACCTATGGGAATCAATTAAAATTACCAAGTCGAACACTAAACCTGCTGAATTAAAAAAAGTAACAAAATCAATAGATAATAGATTACTGGCATTTATATAAAGAAGTGCCTCTATATTAAAATGCAATGGATTCAAAGACATATCATGGTGTTCTATTTTTTTTATTATTGCTGGTGCTGATCAATATTTGGTAATCTTTACTTTTTAATTAAATTAAGGTTTGATTATTTGGTTCTAACTAATAGCTTCGGAGCTTTTTTATAATACATCAAATAATTTCAATAACTTCAATTAAACTTATTGATACATACTAACATTTTAACATAGACTTTGTTTTGACATCAGGGTATATATAGGTCAGTGAAACCTAACAATACTCAAGATTCTTTACCAAGGGATTACCAAGGATTCAATTCCACTGGACAAGCACTCTGGCTTAAGGCCTACAGGATCGCCCAACAGATTGTAACACTTAGAACTGTATTAACTCAACGCTTGTATGCGTTATGCATGTGACCTATGGACAATTCAGAGTGAATTTTTCAAACTCTTATTTCAAACTCTTTTTTATTTTTAAATGTCTAAACATAATTGCTTTCACAATCTCCCTTTTAAGTTTGTTGGTTGCTTTCATATAACTTCAATAACTTCAATCTTTACTTTTTAATTAAATTAAGGTTTGATTATTTGGTTCTAACTAATAGCTTCGGAGCTTTTTATAATACATCAAATAACTTCAATAACTTCAATTAAACTTATTGATACATACCTAACATTTTAACATAGACTTTGTTTTGACATCAGGGTATATATAAGTCAGTGAAACCTCCTGAAATTTAAAGAAAAGAACATACAAACACAAATGGGATTTAAGAATGAACTCCATACTTAATGTTAGGGCACAGCTTAGAAAGGAAACTGTTATGGCAAAACCTTTTGATTTAAATAACACGTCTTTTACATTAAAAGCAAATAACAAATCATATCACAGTGAAGATGCATAAAAATGATCTGATTCCATAGAATATTAGCCTCAATGTACGACCAGGTTCCTAAAATCCAGCCGTTGTAATCACTACATATGTATTTTAGGTATACGTAATACCTAAAATTTTAACTCAGGGTGTGGTTTAACATCTAAATTGATTGTTTAAAATCTAACATATTTTCAACCTAAATTTGAATTATTGACGTGTGATTTACTTAATAAGTTCAGAATGCGTGTAATTGCCTCGAATATGAACGTACAACGAACGCGATTCCCTAACCACTTGTCAGTAAATTACCCTAAGTAGGATTACCTGCGTTATTCGGACTATTGTCCCCATCTTCATTGTTATTTGTACAACGTTTCGGCCGATATACCCTCCGGCCTTCTTCATGTATTTCTTGTATTTATTTTATTTCTGAAGAAGGCCGGAGGGTATATCGGCCGAAACGTTGTACAAATAACAATGAATATGAGGACAATAGTCCGAATAATGCAGATAATTCTGCATTGTACGTTTAATAAAAAGAAAAAAAAACTGTCTTGAATATTTGTAAAGAACTGATGAAAGCCGACTTCAGATTTTTAAACAAATTTGATCTACAGAATGATGCACATCAGATAATTTCGAGGTCGTTGAATGTGCCCCGGTGAATGGTGAGTTGAGAAATTTGAGAAACTCTGTTGAAAAAAAAATGAGCTTTCGATATATATATATTTACTGAAGTAGGAAAAGTTTGACAAGAAAAACAAGTGGAGACCATTTTTTGGCTTCTTTGCATATCTCAAATATTTAACGATTGAATGGCGAATCTACTTAATGGCGGACGGCTGCTAACTTAGAAGAATTTTTACAATTTACAACCAAAAACACACATTTTCATCTCGAATCAAAAAGTTCGATGCAACTATTAGTCGTTAAGCCGAATAAAAATATATTGAGTATGTGATTTATTTTAACGTCATGTAAACCTACTTAGGGTATTTCTCTGAATGTTTGAGATGAGGCTTGAAGATTAGTATTATCAGCGTTATTCGGACTATTGTCCCCTGTTAAGTATCTGGCAGCCATCCTTCGTTCCAGATGTAATGAATAAGTAAGCGAGCCAATAAGAATCCAGTGTTAACGTATTCCTTGTAAGTCCTTCGTCCGAGAGAATCCAAATGTCAATGAAATAACTCAGAATGGTATGTCTATTAATACAGCAGAAGCAGCAGCAGCAGTGCCAGTGATTGGACAATAGAAATCCTTCTCAGGTCACGTGTTTATAGGCGAGTCTATAAGTAGAAGTGACCATTTACTTGATGCCTTATATCACAAAAAATCCAACATCCCCATCTTCATTGTTATTTGTACAACGTTTCGGCCGATATACCCTCCGGCCTTCTTCAGAAATAAAATAAATACAAGAAATACCTGAAGAAGGCCGGAGGGTATATCGGCCGAAACGTTGTACAAATAACAATGAAGATGGGGACAATAGTCCGAATAACGCAGATAATCCTACTTAGGGTAATTTACTGACAAGTAGTTAGGGAATCGTGTTCGTTGTACGTTCATATTTACATTTCTTTAGTAGTAGTAGTTTCTTTTTTGTGTGTTATTTGTGGTTTTTTTTGGTCCTATCAAATTAGTATGATTTTAAACATATCTACGAGGGAGATTCAAAAATTATTCGCAGTCTTGTTTTATGGAAGTCGAGCTCATCGTGGATGATATGATAAGCAAAACCATGACTAATCTGCAAAGAACAAGCTACCTCATCGATGATAACTCAACGGTTCACCATCACCATCTCTCGAGTTTGCTGAATATTCTCATCAGTGTTAAGTATCTGGCCGCCATCCTTGGCCAGTTGTAAAGAACTTAAAGTAAATAAGTAAGTCCTGAGTTATTGAATCCTTTGGTAAGTGAATAAGTCCTGCGATATAATCCTATGTTCCGTCGTCCACGAAGATCCAAGTAGTTGTGAGTAGCTAAGATTAGAACAGCCGGTATAAGTAACAATATCAGCAGCAGAGCACTGCCAGTGATTGGCCAAGAATATGGTCACATGACTATCGCCCAGTCTATAAGTAAGAGTAGGTATTTACCACACGCCTTATATCCAAAAATTCTCAACAATCAGTGATGGAAACTGACGGGCGTCCTGCTCCCTCATCATGCGTCACGCTTGTCCAACCACTTTTAAATGTCTCTATCCACTCATACACATTTCTATGTGGTAGTGCACTCTCTTCTTACTGCGCTAAAAGCCTCCAATCAAATTCAGTCACTGACACTCCTTCCGACCGGAGAAATCGGGTTACTTTCCTGGTGCATACTGCTAGTAGAGCGGCCATGCTTACACTGTAGAGACGGCAAGCAAATGGCATTCTGATCTTGTGACCACAACAGAGCCAACAATAAGCCTGCTTACACAGTACGCAGTGTAACAATAATAAAGATATGTTATGGTAAAAGAGCAAATAATTTTTTACTCCCCCTCGTATTTGATCAAAAGATGGGGACCCTAGCAGGTACTACCGCTCCGGGTCAGAGTTGAACTTGGAGTAATGGCAATGATGGATTACACCACACTGCCGAGATCTCCAGAACTAGAACCTCCCTATAAGTTGCATTTTAGTGTCCTATGAAGGACACCACTTTTGGAGGCGGGATGAGAATATTACCCCCTCCCCCTGCAGGGAGAGCATTCAACGTATTATAAGCAGAGGGCCGGTTTAGCTCAGTCGGTAGAGTGTTCGGCTAGGAATCACAAGGTTTCTGGTTCGATACCGACCCTCGCCAACTCAGTATATGAATAGCACAGGGATCTGTCCGGTAAAGTGGGGAGCTGATGGTAGGTGTGGCGCCCCACCTCAGACGCTAAAATAATCTCCTTGGTCTAGCACTATTGAAAAGGGGATAGACTCCCTCGCTGATAGGCCGCCCCGACGACTTTACTTTTACTTTTACTTTATTAGCCTCATACCATGCGCTGATGTGTTTTTGTTAAAAAATTAAAGACATTTTGCAAGGGTAGTGACTTTTTTGTGGGAATTATCTCCAGACCCCTCAAAATCGAAAAATTCCAATCCTCAAAATCTTTAGCGAAGGCAAACGAGGGGAAGGATATTCCTAATATGTTCCATAGGAATTGCAGCTGCAGTTGCTATACTGATCGTAAGCGAAAAAGAGATTTATATATGGAAATATTGATTATCGTCAGTAGCGATGAGGGTCTGATAATGATGTAAGATTGGGGGGGGGGCCATGAAACATACATTCCCATGAATTTGTTGAGAGAAGAACACATTAGAAACAAATAAAAACAGCATTTTAAACATATAATTTTTTGTTAGTTGGTTGGTTGGTTGGTTGGTTGGTTGGTGGGTCTGTGACATATCAACCCTTGCGGGTTACTTTGTTCTACTTTTCTACATTGTTCTATTTTGCTGCATTCGTTAGTTATATAATTAACCCTTTCATTTCTGTCTGTACACATTTTAATAATAGCAGAAGTAGTAGTATATAAATTTTCAGATTTGAAAAACAGAATATTTATCTTCTAAAATCAAATGAAATAAAGTCATCAAATCAGAAAGTCTTTCCAGCATCCCCACCAACCACAACACTCCAGTTGTCTCGGTGTCTTGAATTTATACTATTGAGTATTTCAAATGCTGTACTAATTATTATTGGCACACTATTTCCCCTCGTGGTTCCCAGCATCTTCAATTTTTGAACAATCTTTTGGTATATTTCCATATTCAATTGTCCATCAGATTCCCTTTGGTATCAAATAGAATAAGAACATTCAGAATTTGATAGACTCTCTTTGCCTTGTTAACAACAGCCGTGTTAAATCTTGTTTGAATACAGTGGCTTGTCTTGAAATCAAAGCTGCAAAGTATTTTACTTCTTTATATTTCAAAGGGGCCGGGTTAGCTCAGTCGGTAGAGCGTTCGGTTAGAAGCCACAAGGTTCCTAGTTCGATACCGGTCCTCGCCAACTCAGCGTATGAGTAGCTCAGGGATCTGTGCGGTAAAGTAAGGAGCTGATGGTAGGTGTGGCGCTCCGCCTCAGATGCTAAAAAAAAACAATCTCCTTGGTCTAGCGCTATTGAAAAGGGGATAGACTCCCTCGCTGACTGGTTGATATCGACTTTAGGCTGCCCCGTCGACTTTACTTTACTTTATATTTTAAAAGGAAATCACAGAAATATACACCACGAATTAATATTCGAAAATATCAAACATAGAAATATTGAAACATAGACACCTTAATCAAAATGAATTGAATTAGTATTAAATGACCCGAAAAGGGTTTATATGCCGTAAAACCATCCCACTAACCCACAAACCTATTTTTTAATTATGTGTCTGAATGTTTTACATGAGGATTGATAATTTGTACAGTTTAGATTTTTCAGACTATTGTCATCACTTTCATTGTTATATACACAACGTTTCGGCCGATGTGTCCTCTGGCCTCTTTTAGATGTTTCTTGTAGAACTCGTGAGCCTTCATGTCGGAATCGGGAGCCTTCATGAAGTCCAAAGCGAACCCTCTATTCAATCCATTGGTGTTAACCTATGTACGTTATTTTCGCCTGTAATCAGGATTAAACAACTAACCTCCAAATTGTTGGAATTATTCTGGTATATAAGGTGTACTCCAATTCCGCACCTGGATTTATAGACTATCCAGGGTCACGTGGTTTATTCTTCCGGACAATCACTAGCCATGCTGCGTGGCTGATACACTACTTAAACCCTCACACTGGCCATAATTCTAATTGCACTCATTGAGGAGGGACTTACAATACTCAGGATTACCAGACGATTAACAATACTCAAGACTCTTTACCAAGGGATTATCAAGGATCCAATTCTGGCTTAAGGCCTACAGGATGGCCCAATAGATTGTAATACTTAGAACTGTATTAACTCAGCGCTTATATGCGTTATGCCATGTGTCCTACTGGGCAATTCAGAGTGAATTTTAGAAACTCTTACTTCAAACTCTTTTTTATATATTTAAATATCTAAACATAATTGTTCACAATCTCCCTTTTAGGTTTGTTGGTTGCTTGGATTTTTCAGTATGTAAAACCCTTGTTGGGTTATTTTATGCCGAAGACATTTTGTTTTATTCATTCTTAATGTGCATTTAAAATTCTTTTTTTTAACTGAATTATTTAAACCCATTTTTAAAGTTCATTTATTCTATTTAACCCATAGATAGGACCCAAATAGATATTAAAACTCCGGTTTAGGGTGGACCTGGGAGTAATGGCGATGGAGGGGTACTCCACACTCCCCAGAGCTCCAGAAATGGAACTACACAAGTAAATGCTGTTTAACGTCATACCAGAAACACTGTTCCTTTTAGGATTTGTTCTATCGTTTTTTCTTATTTGTATTTGGTTAATGACAGATTACAGCAATTTAAGATGCTATAATTTTTCTATTATAACATTTTCATTTCTTTTGATTAACTGAACATAGAACAATCAGGAACTGAACATACAAAGAAGGGTTAAAGTTTTTGGCAATGGTTTATACTTTTCTTCAACAGAATCGATTTAAAATGTTTCTGTTTTCTTTCCAAGTAGTCTCATAAAAGAAAATCTGTCTTTTGACAAATCCTATGTTTTTCCAATCTCCATTTGCGACAACTTGTGGTTAAACAAATCGACTATTCAAAGAAGTATTTTCTTTTTCATGTTGCAAGTTTAGAAAAATACGATATTTCATCCTACTGCATTTGGCATTAGAGCAATGGTTTTTGTCATGTGCTTAGAACCTTTTGCATTCATCTAGTTGAGTCTAACATGCAACATGTCCATTGCGTTTAACATTCCATTTTCTGTTTGAGTTACTTGTTTCTTTTTTTCTCTATCAAATGCCGTGACATTTCCTCAGTTTTTGACTTTTGCTTATTGATGCAATCTGCAATGAATAAACCATAAACACAAGTCGACTTTAACATTTTC
>CM042145.1:28868752-28886252 GCA_023376005.1 Doryteuthis pealeii | reverse complement strand
GTGATCGTGTTCCGCGGGATTTTTTTGAAAATTATTTCATATATAAATTCTTTTTTCTTTTTTTTATAATACTATAAAAATAATGAAGTCCTGCTCAGGGACACTGGAATAAAGATTTTTTTTGTCATTATTTCATAGTGAGTTCGAAGCATTAATTAAAATGTAATAATAAATTTTTTTGAAGGCGTAATAATGCACATTTATGTTTAAAAAACATATTTATTTCTTTTTTTTCCTTTTTTTTTTCATATTAAGGTTCCAAATATTTTCAAGCGAAGCTCATCATCAGGGAATGAATTATTTTTTTCATAATTTTCATCTGTATTTAATAGATTCAATCGTGTTGTTGTTCATTGAATGTTTGGTGGTAACTGTGAAAAAATTTCTTTTTTTTTTTTTTTTTTCCGGCGAAGATATAGTTACGCTCGGTAAATTCCGTAATAAATCGTTGCGGTGATCGTGTTCCGCGGGATTTTTTGAAAATTATTTCATATATAAATTCTTTTTTCTTTTTTTATAATACTATAAAATAATGAAGTCCTGCTCAGGGACACTGGAATAAAGATTTTTTTTGTCATTATTTTCATAGTGAGTTCGAAGCATTAATTAAAATGTAATAATAAATTTTTTTGAAGGCGTAATAATGCACATTTATGTTTAAAAAACATATTTATTTCTTTTTTTTCCTTTTTTTTTCATATTAAGGTTCCAAATATTTTCAAGCGAAGCTCATCATCAGGGAATGAATTATTTTTTCATAATTTTCATCTGTATTTAATAGATTCAATCGTGTTGTTGTTCATTGAATGTTTGGTGGTAACTGTGAAAAATTTCTTTTTTTTTTTTTTTTCCGGCGAAGATATAGTTACGCTCGGTAAATTCCGTAATAAATCGTTGCGGTGATCGTGTTCCGCGGGATTTTTTGAAAATTATTTCATATATAAATTCTTTTTTCTTTTTTTTATAATACTATAAAATAATGAAGTCCTGCTCAGGGACACTGGAATAAAGATTTTTTTTGTCATTATTTTCATAGTGAGTTCGAAGCATTAATTAAAATGTAATAATAAATTTTTTTGAAGGCGTAATAATGCACATTTATGTTTAAAAAACATATTTATTTCTTTTTTTCCTTTTTTTTTTCATATTAAGGTTCCAAATATTTTCAAGCGAAGCTCATCATATTTACCGAGCGTAACTATATCTTCGCCGGAAAAAAAAAAAAAAAAAAGAAATTTTTTCACAGTTACCACCAAACATTCAATGAACAACAACACGATTGAATCTATTAAATACAGATGAAAATTATGAAAAAAATAATTCATTCCCTGATGATGAGCTTCGCTTGAAAATATTTGGAACCTTAATATGAAAAAAAAAAGGAAAAAAAAGAAATAAATATGTTTTTTAAACATAAATGTGCATTATTACGCCTTCAAAAAAATTTATTATTACATTTTAATTAATGCTTCGAACTCACTATGAAAATAATGACAAAAAAATCTTTATATATATATATATATATATATATATATATATATACAAACCACTCCGCAAGAGTAGGATGTGGCATACATTTGATTTTTTAAACGAACGTTAACAGGTTTAAATTCAAAGTTGTCCTTCTTCCAGACTTTTGCCTAACCAAGGGTAAAGACATGAAGCTGCCCTATTATTTACCCTTATCTGGACATTGGTTGGTTTGTTATTTGAATTTTGTGGCATGTCAACCATTGGTTTCTTTTATGACGAACACATTTGTTTTATTCGTTCTTATAGGAATTTGAAATATTTTTATACTCATATTTTATCTATTTAACATATGAAATCAGAACCTCTGCAATAGATGCAGTTTAACATCATTCTTCCGACACTAAGAACCTCACCCACCACCTTCTGGTACATATATGATAAAAAGAGTTTTTGCCATAACATCAACACGGTCGGGATAATCATATAAGTACTAGACCTTGAGGTGACCTTTCGATTGATCGGAGGAGGCCTCTCCGACCGCCCGTCTAGCATTATGGTTAAAGTGGAGTGTTGCAAGTCATGGACCTCTTGATAAACCAGGATTCCGTCCTTAGGCATCACGGGTATCCACCCCTCTACAGAGATACAGTCAGAGTATTCTACCGCTCCGGTCGACAGGGATGCATATCTGGAAGGAGAAGTGTCGGATTCAAGGACTGGAATGTATAAGATCATGAGATACCTCAGTAATGCTCTGTTTTGCTAAAAATAAATAAATAAATAAAACTGTACGGCACGTGAAGGATATACCTGCTCAGATACTGTGCAACTAACAGTCATAGAAATTCATTCAATGACATCTATACGAGAGTGTCTGTTCACGCTTGGCTGGTAAATTTTCCATACTAATGAATAGTCAAGTAGCATCAAAGCTACATAAATTGTTCCCCAGTTATTCCAAATGAGTGGATATTTTCCACATGCAAATGCACACAGCCTCGTTATGATTATATGACAACGACTAGTAAGCAGAATCATATATGTGCATATACATTTACTAACCTTAACTTAGTCCGACACAAGGCCATAATCTAGATAGCCCTGTCGGCTGGGCTGTAGAATACATCGACTGCAACTTTGCAGAGGGATAAGCACCCACCCCCACCCCCACTCCATGGTGCGAATCGTAATGCTTAAGCACTGAATCCTGGTTGCTAAGAAGTCCATGACATGCAACACTCCGCTTTGGCATTTATTTGGGCTAGACGTGCAGACAGATGCCCCCTCCCCGATCAATCGGACAGTCACATCAGAACCTAGCACCTATATGATTTCCCCGATCCTATTGCCCTTATGGAAAACTTCCAACCCATTCTATCATATATGTGCTAGAAGGCGATGGCTGAGGGTTTAGTGTCCTGGGTTAAACTGCATCTAGTGAGGTTCCAATCCAGGAGGTCTGGTGAGTGTGAAGAATCTCTTCATTGCAATTGTCTCTCATCTGGAGTGGTAGTACCTGTTAGGATCCTATCTAGGAGTAAAGTAGATCACAAATTAATGAAAAATGTGTTAAAATATCTTAGAATAGAATACTCATCACGAATTAATAAAACAAAACGTCTTTGCCATAAAATAAGCCAAGGGTTGACATGCCATAAAAAAACATCCAACCAACCAACCAGCCAACCAACTAACCAACCAAAACTTTGGAGAGACTTTTGTAATTAAACTCAGTAAGGAAAGGAACATTTTGAAAATTTATCCAATGCCTCACAGAGATATTATGAAGGCATTAGTAAACTAATCTTACTTTGGTACAAAGCCGCAAGTATCAAATTCACTGGAATAGCCATCATTCAGCAAGATATTCTTTACAGAAATGTTTTTACTCATGGTGTAAAGTTTATCGTAGCAGGAAATTCGACATGGCGACCCGAGTTCAAATCCTGGACGAGGTTATTAGCAGTTCACATAACGCTAATCTCCTTGGGGAAAATGGATATCTATCCCACCCGTTTGCCACGGGTAAGACGGTCAGAAGTATGGCTCATCCAGCGAGGACCGAACCCGCTATTAAATAGCAATGGAACTGTGAAAGTAGCTTGCTAATCATTACACCACGATGGGATGCCTTATACCACCCATTCGTCAAGAGCATGATGTGACACAAAATCACAAGCACGGGGCATCCAGTGAGGATCGAACTCGCAATTCAGTAATAATGGTACATAAATAAAGGTATGTATCCAACTATTCACCCTCAAGCTATAGATTAATAGTAGGACAGACTTGGCTCTTTAACCTTGGTATGGCAACCAGTTTAGCGAACGGAAACTATGAAATATGGTAAATTCTGCCAAAAAATTGACCTTGTGCCACATCCCACTTTTGGCGGAGCGTTTGGATAAATACATACAGTGAAACCCACATGTAGGTCTATGTGAGTATCCATAACGTCAGTTTAGCTAAGACAATGGAGCATTCGCCTAGAAATCGCAAGGTTCCGGATTCGATACTGCCCCCGCCTACTCACTGAAAGAGTAGCACAGCTTGGGTACTCTCGGAAAAGCATCTGGAAACTAACTGTAGGTGGGGCGCTCCACCACAGCACAAACAATCTACAAGGTCTTGCGCTAGCAAAAGGGGGATATACTCCCTCGCTATTCGGCTGATACCGCCAATAGTTTACTCCGCAGATTTTATTTACTACTTATATGTTATTCCCAAATTCTGTTTTCGCAATATATGCATTTTAATATTCATATTTAATGTGTGAGTTTGCTGAAGAAATAGTAGTGTCTCTCTAAGAAGTTCAGGGGAATGTCGTTCTTCAAAGCTTTTATTTTGCAGGATAATTCTAAAGTCAGACAGGCCCTATAGATATTGGGAAATTGGTGAAACATAAAAGTGCTTCCCGCCAATCTACTAATTTACGTTTATGCTTCAATCGGGTTATTAAATAAGATCGGAAGATTGCAGCAACAAATGGTCGTAAAGTTCTGCCCGGGATGTCTGTATACTTTTTTCAAACCACGATTAATGGAAGAGATGGTGAAATGAAAATGTTCGCACAGACACACACCCACGCGCAAACACACACACACACACATACACACACACACACAAAAACACACACACATACACACACACACACATATACACACGCAAACACACACACACACGCTCACGTGCACATATACACATATACGTACATATACTCTCAGAAAGGCTAATACACAAGCAAGTAAACAAAATGAATATTTTTCTTTGATCAAATTGTTTGCAAAATTGACGATAGATTTGCAGTTTCCACCCTTTTAGCAAACGATTTATAATATTCAAGGGATCCAAACTGTTACATACTCATACACATATACCCATGTTGGGCATAAACACAAGTGTTCCTTTACTGTAGAGAGGAGAGAGATAGACATAGGTAGACAGAGAGATGCATATGCATTTTGAATTACTTACTTCTTTGGCCATTTGGTGATCTCTAGTCGTTTCTATTCTTCCTCTCCATGTTGAATTTTTTTTCTAGATTCCTGTTGGCTGTTCGTCTTTGATTCATTCCTTCTTCTTGGTCAGTTTTTTTGCGAACAAAAAAAGATTATTTGTTTGTACAACGACCGAGCACACGTCCTTTTATAAAAGAAAATTGGTGGATGCCAGCAAACCGTTATTTATTCTTTCATTTTTATGGAATTTTTTAAATCATGTATTATCATCAACTTTGTATGTTAATAATAAGACAATTGAATAAAATTCAAAGCTTTGAGATTTTTTCCTATTGTTAGCTCGGACATTGTAAAATTCATTTTAATGTCTTAATCTTCACGCGTGCGTCGAGAAGACACCTATGTACTCCCACAGCAATTGGTATATATCCTGAGTTGCCGTGATGAAAATAAAAGATAGGGAGAAAAGATTCCGCTCCTATAAAAACTGTTTCGATGACAACCAAACTAAAACTGAAGTGATCTTTTTTTTTAAAAAAACATTTTCTTCTTCTCTTAGAGGAAAGTCAATTACTTCCCTTCCTCTACGCGCTTTTGATATAAGAATTTTCATTTTACTTTTATCTGTGTCGTCTGTTTAATGAGAGTAAACTTTAGAAAGTTTTAGGAATTTATTTAAATTTCTAAAAGCCTTTTAAGTTTTGGTCGAAATAAATTTATTACAAAATGACGGTTTATTGAGTTTTTCCTTCCTTTCAAAGGTATATATATATATATATATATATATATATATATATGTGTGTGTGTGTGTGTGTGTGTGTGTGTGTGTGTGGTGTGTGTGTGTAATTATAAATGTTTTTGCTGCTATATTTTGGGAATGCAATCCCCTCATCAGGTGGTGAAAATGAAACTAAAAACTGTCGCATTCTCTTCAACAGGAAGTAAGTCCGAGTTAAAGTGTTGAAATTCGTTCGTTTCTGTTTCGTGATATCCGGTCTGGTAAAGTGTATCTGAGATGTAATCTTTTCATTTACCTTTTTTCTTCTTTTTTTTTTTTTATTTTATGAGCTGCTCTATTCTCTGACGTGTGGATTATCTGGAGTTCTTTGTAGCTAAAGTGTCTCTTTAAGAAAATTTTGTGAATATAAGCCTATTCTTTCCCTGTACAGATTTTGAGAAGAAAAATAAAGCAAGAGAACGGGTCTGGCAGTAAATGAAACTGATAAATATCAGTAACACAAGTGTAGAAATGAATTTATATTATTAATGCGTCGCGATCGGTTCCCGCGATATTTTGTGGGAAGCAAATATAAGAAAACGATAAGGATTTCAAGGACACGTTGGGAAAATTGCGCGCTTTTTTTTCTGTTCTTTCTCTTACGTAGTCTTGATTTTGTATAAGCTCATACACCTGCTTCAGTTGAACTGATTTCAAATCCTTCATTGGAATCTGTTTATGGGAACTGGCATGATTATAATGCACAAATAACTTTATCAATTATTCATAACCCGCCAAAATTAACTTACTATATCACCTGTGCATATATCGACATCGCTTTCTGCAGATAAGACACTGCTACCCAGGTGTGTGAACTGGTCTACTAATTCCAAAGACTTGTCATTTAATGAGACT
Source organism: Doryteuthis pealeii (assembly GCA_023376005.1). Classification (NCBI taxonomy): domain Eukaryota; kingdom Metazoa; phylum Mollusca; class Cephalopoda; order Myopsida; family Loliginidae; genus Doryteuthis; species Doryteuthis pealeii. The sequence goes on along the minus strand of CM042145.1, from coordinate 28,879,688 downwards.
GCATCTAAGGATGAATTTCCAATTTTGGAGCCCTGGAAGTGGGGAGTACCCCTTCATCGCCATTACTCCCAGATCCACTCTGACTCGGAGTGGTAGTACCTGTTAGGGTACCATCTATAAAAAAAAAAGTAAGTTGAAAAAATTGTTTTACAAAAGAAGTTGAATACCTATAAAGAATGAATAAAACAAAACGCCTTAGGCATTATATATATATATATATATATATATATATATAACATATATATAATATATATATATAATATATATATATATAAATATAGGAGAGTTCATCTTTAGTGATAGAGAGAGAGAGAGAGAGAGAGAGAGAGAGAGCGAGAGAGAGAGAGATTAGAGAGGGATGAGGTTTTACTTTATAACTGGTTACTCCGCCTGGTGCTGAATCGTTGCTGATTCTTGCTGACTGCTTACTGGTTCTTCTTCAGTCACCATTTTATTGTCTAGTTGATTTATCTACTGGTGTATCTCCTTACTTCTTTCTGGGCTAGGCTAGGCTTAGCTGGCCATTGTCTTAATTTAATAAACACAACAAGACCTGAGTTTGCTTGATCAAGTTTTATTATTCATGAGCCCATGATTGAATTCCGCCGCGGATGAGATCGACCCCAGAGTACTCCTAAGTTCTCTCAAAGCTAGGTCGAATCTAATTCTAACTATCACGTGTATGTCATGGCTCGTGAAATTGCGCGCCTCTAAGGATCAAGGGTTACCAACAGTTCCTGGTAGTTTACTACTAGATTCCCTGATTCTAAATCGACATACCTAATTTAAATTCTTAGCTACAGGGCTGTTCACAATTCATGACCTCTCGTGAATTGTAACAAATCCAACCAACCAACCAACCAACCATTTAATGTGGAGATGGTTGCATTAGGAAAGGTATTGAATGCTAGAGATAAAATCATCGATCATATAGAAAGAGGAAGCACGTGGTGCAATAGTTAAAGTCATGAGAAATGAACTCGTCGCCTCGAGTTCAAATCCTGGATGTGGTACTTGCATTTCACTTTACGCCAATACCCTTGGGAAAGATATGAATACTACTCTCCCTCCAGCTATGGATAAATAGTAGGGCAGACTAGACTCTTTAACCTTGGTTAGGCAACCGGTCTAGGAGAAGGAAAACTCTGAATTTAAACCTGTTAAACTCCGCTTAAGAAATTGACCTTGTGTCACATCCTGCTCGTGCGGAGGGGTTTGGTAAATATATATATGATAGAAAGGGTTGGGGGTTGCCATAAGGGCGATCGATATATATATATATATATATATATATATATATATATGAGTGTGTGTGTGTGTGTGTGTGTGTGTGTGTGAGTATATACAAAAATGAAAACAAGGTATACAGATGGATGATATTCTACTCTCCCTCCAGCTATGGATAAATAGTAGGGCAGACTGGGCTCTTTAACCTTGGTTAGGCAACCGGACTAGGAGAAGGAAAACTCTGAATTCAAACCTGTTGAACTCCGCTTAAGAAATTGACCTTGTGTCATATCCTGCTCGTGTGGAGGGGTTGGTAAATATATATAGAAAGATGATCTTTCTGATAGAATAAAACGGGGATTCTTGCAAGTTGTAGCCGTGTGAGTACTACTAAATGGTTACAACTCGGACTTTAACAAATTGTTTGTGTTACATAGTGGCCTTCTTCGCTATTCTAAATCGTGTACGTTAGTACTGGGGTTTTTACTGTACCCAAAGCGATGTATGTTAGTAGTCAGCTATTACCGACTACTGGACTTCAATAAACAACAGATACGTATGTACAAAGAGAGGACCCTTCTTTATTTTCTTCGGTGTGTGGGTGGGGAAGACGCAGAGCTTACAATGAGTGCCCGAGGGATGTTTTCTGACGGTAGATGTGAAGTGTCCTTTCGGCTGCCGGCTGGCGTCTCTGTGATCTGACTGCTGTCGGCTCGACCCTCTGGCTTTTGTATTGACGACACGCCTACACATCTTTATCTTTTGATCTGATAACGGGTGGTTGTTATATATTTCTTTACCTTCTCCCTGCTTCCTTGACCGGAAAGCCTCGCTTTCGTTTTCCCTTTTTTTAAATATATATTTTTATATTTCTCTTTGTCTTTTTTCCGGCCGAGGACAATACAACATTTGTAGAAACGACTGGGAACTACACAAGGATGCTGCGTGTTGTTCTGGAAAAATCCTGGAAACCTCACCCCACAAAACAGCAGTTATACAGCCACTTAGCTTTTATATACAAAAAGCCGCTCTGTTAAGACGATTAGAAGATTGGCCACTGCTCAAGAAACAGGAACGAACTCATAATCATTGTTCTCTTGTACACTCTATATGGACACACCAGGAAGCGCGTGGTGTAATGGTTAAAGTCATCGGAAATGGACTCGTCGCCCCGAGTTCAAATCCTGGACGTGGTAATTGCATTTCACTTAGCGCTAATACCCTTGGGAAAGGTATGAATCCTAGTCTCCCTCCAGCTATGGGTAAATAGCAGAGCAGACTGGGTTCTTTAACCATGGCTAGGTAACCAGTCTAGGAGAAGGAAAACTCTGAATTCAAACCTGTTGAACTCCGCTTAAGAAATTGACCTTGTGTCGTATCCTGCTCGTGCTGGGGAGTTGGTAAATATATATATGGACACACCAGTGTTTGCAGACCAGCAAAAATATACATACATCAGTTCTGTGTGGATACTGGATGCCATGTGGAGGATGGATGACAAGTTTGTAAAAACAAATCATCAACCCTACTAAACGTAATGTGATGATCTATATTAATCCCCGCAGCTTTGATATCATCATTTGGTCCCTCTATGATCGTGAAAACCAGAATCAAATTGTATTAGTTCTTCGTTTCGCAATGCAAGTCTCTTTCAATCCGATAAATTCATCAACGACAACCGGAAAGACTTCATGGTGTTTGTCAAAGCGCCCAACTCTGTGCTCAGCGGGTTTATGGCTCTGTTATCATCATGGCTGCCCTTTCACAACTTAATTATTACTCTGGCTTTCATCTTGTCAAACTGTTCTAATGAGTTGTTTGACATTCGTTTAATTAAGAAGCAAACATTTGACACAGCCCCAAATAATCTGTTGAGAGATTTGAAATAACTATTTATGTATTAGGTTTTCCAAAAATAATGTCACATTTTATAATGTTTTTTTTTTATTCCTGAATTAATGAATGTAAACATTGTTTTAATCAGTCAAAATAATATCGCTCATAGTCTATGCATTTTTGCCATCGATTAACAAGTTTACCCCACAAAAAAGCAACTGTATGGCCACCTGCCCCCCATCTCACAAACCATACGAGTAAGACGGACTAGACATGCAGGACACTGCTGGAGAAACAAGGACGAGATCGTAAGAGACGTACTACTGTGGAAACCAGGACATGGGCACGCCAATGTGGGCCGCCCAGCCAGGACCTACATTGACCAACTGTGTAGGGATGCAGGCTTCTGTGCGGAGGAGCTCCCAGTGAAATGCGAAGGCGACAGTAATACCAATCTTACACGGAACACTTGAAACAATCACCAGGAAACTAGGAAATAAAACCTTGGGACAAGAAACCCCAAGACGAATTGAGGCTGTCTAGACCACAGCACTGTTGAGATCGAGAAGAGTCCTGGAGAGCTAAGCGCAAATTACTATTGGCGTGCATAATAATTATAACAATAATAATAATTGTATTGGATGCCCTTGGAGCGGAGACCAGAAAACTACTGAGATCATTGAGACCACAGCACCGTTAAAATCAGCTAGAATATTCAAAAGAGTTCTGGAGACCTGGGTTGACTTGATATCAATCAGACTTCAGTGAAAAACAACCAGTTAAAACAGGTGTGAAAAACTCGCAAGGAGTGAAATAATAATAATAATAATAATAATAATAATAATAATAATAATAATAATAATTGTTTTAATCAGTCAAAATAATATCGCTCATAGTCTATGCATTTTTTGCCATCGATTAACAAGTTTATTATAGCTGTATGATAGAAATCTAAAAGTTTTGATGCCAAAAGATGTTTAAATGCATTTCTTACTGTGAGTCCAGATGTTTGAAAAAATGATAGTGATTGGTTGAGAGATGAAGAACATATAGTTGATGTTGCAAAGTCTCATATCCCAAGTCAGTGAACTTCTGCAATGTCATATTAGCAACATGTGACCGACCATTTTTAGGGTTACGGTTAGGGTTGTCATGGGGATAAATTATGACTAAGCTTGAACTCATGCAAAAAAGTACAAGCATCATTTCTTTTTCCTATTCTTGATTAGAGGTATATAAACTTCAGAAAAGGGATTATAGAATATTAACAAGAGGGAACTTTAGTCATTATTAATGAGAATCTTTGATACGACCACCTATTAAAATAACTAGCAAAATAAAAAATACACCCTCAGGGCGACGTAAAAATAGAATTTTGAAACATATTGCCTGAGGGGTGGCAGTTAAAAATTCAATGTCAGCGAGTTTGTACACTCAGTAAGTAAAATCATCAAATTCATTAAAGGATTAAAAAATAAAACAATTTTAAATGTAAATTTTAAATATATATTAAAATAAAACAAACTATATATAGATAGATAATACCAGTCATGTATTTATTAAAACTTGTTTTAAAAAACAATGTGAACTGTCTAATGTTGCATGTTCAACTTTTGAGTGTATTTATTCTATGTTATGACGATTTTGGGTAATGTGACGTAAGCAGTGACGTAGTTTTTGTTACAGACAATAACTGGAAGCGAATCTCCATTATTAATGGATATGATAGAACAGAATATAAACAGTTTATACTAAAGTCGGACAGTATATTCTGAACAACTTAATGCCAAATGTTAAAATGGTCAATAGTGTACCAATTTTAAATGGAGGCGAGATTTGTGAAAGCCTTTTGCAGCGGAAAGAATCAAGTTCTGATCAGCCTTAATCGGGTCGCTTGGGAAAGCAGTGGCAACAAGACACTGGCACATCAACATTTTTAGGGACAGCCTTCACATGCGACATCTGTGGTCGAGAATGTTTTTCTAACATTGGACTTTACAGTCTCAGGAGGCGATGTAACTTCAGAGGCACAAAAACTAATTTTATAGTCTTCCAAGACTGAAATGCCAATAATAAAAAAGAGAGAGGAGATGGACTAGGTTCATCAAGGATGTCTGCAAGAATGATCTCAGGTGTTTTGGCATTGCCCCTTCCAGCTGGGAGAATTTGGCTCAGGAATGCCTTCGGTGGCGACCGGCTCTCTGTAGAGGACTGTTCATGTGAGATGTCACCCTGGCGCAACAGGATGAAGCTAGGAGGTCCAGAAGAAAGCAGCGTCAACAAGACACCGGCACATCAGCATCTCCAGGGACAGCCTTCACATGCGACATCTGTGGTCGAGAATGTTTTTCTAACATTGGACTTTACAGTCACGGGAGGCGATGTAATTTCAGGGGCACAAAAACTATTTTATAGCCTTCCGAGACTGAAATTCCAATAGATATAAATTAAGAAAAATTTATATTTGCTTCATTGTAATAATTTATTTCAACTGCATGATTGCATCATCATCAGACACGAGCAAAAACATGGTTATTACTGACGGAATTGTCCAGAATACAGGGGTTTAAATTTCTAAATCTTGGCGGGGGGTCTTAGATTGGGAGAGTAGTAGAGGCGGGACTAGTAAGTTAGGATGAGGCGAGGGGAAGTGGGAGAGGGATAGGGTATATGTTAGTTTCATTTGTGATTAATTATCTGGGGGTGGCTTACAATCCGATCTGGAAGTTGAAAAAGAAAATTATAAAAATAAGCATAACACAGTATGTGTGTGTATGTATTTTTGTATATATTAAGAGTATTTACGGGATTCGAAGGAGCTCTTATTTCTCCGTATTTGTAGGCAAATTGTCGGACAAAGAAGACAAACACACAATGGAAATTTAATACATGTATTGACAAATAATACAAGAACTTGTTGCAAATTTTATTGGTATTTGCTACAAGACTTATCTGGGTTAAGTAATGTTCTTGGAGTAGTGGTGATAACAGAGGTATTCTGTTGAAAGTTGATAGGATGCTTGTTTGGACGTTTCTCGTTCTTCCTGGTAACCGGTTCAGTGATAAGTGATGGGGGATGCTATTTTAGAAGCTTCTCGCCCGAGTAACAGATCCTTTAAATGACGGTGAATGGGCCCTTTTCAAGTAGACTATTTGGTCTTCGTGCCTTCTGTAGTGTGCTATTGTGACAGCCTTGTAGTATGCGGACTCAATGCCTTCGAAAGTGTGCTGTGAAAAAATACCCCCGTCCAAGTCGACGGTCAGTAGATAAGTAAACCCTGTTTTGAGGCTAAGTGATAAGTGAAGTTTAGGGACCGCTATTTACGCGACTACCCTCAGTGAGTGCTCCGTGATAAGTCAAGTTTTTGGTTTTGGCGCCAACATCGTATGTTGGCGATTCGCCCCCTAGCGGCAGGGGGAGATAATTAACTATGGAATTTCCAATAATATATATATATATCGCTTGGGAGAAAAAAAGATATTGCTGAAAGACACGAAATTTTCGAAAGATCCCAGAAAATGACGTCACTGACGCCTCCCCTTTTTCATCATAAAGATGTATTTTGCGAAACACTATAAAAATGTTGAGTATTGAACGTGAAATTGAGCTGGAAAGTTGAAACAACACTCTGCATCAAACCTTTTTGGACTAGCCCCCCCCCCCCCCATCCCCTGATTCCCAGTGGATTCCTATTGCCCCTTCATACACTCTGAGAACATACTATGAAAACGGAAAAATAGAATTTCTCAAAAGGGATAACGGAAAACGGAATTTACCAAAAGTGGAAGCAGAATCAAGGTAAATCTTAAACTGAAAATTGACATATTTCTCAGTTGCATTCATAGAGTGTATTTGTCGCATACCCCACTTGCATGGACTGGGCACAAGGCCTCGTTTTACCTTGGGCTCACCCACAAGCCGAAGCTCATGGGTGGGAAAGAACAAAATTTGCGTCGTTGCCTGGGGCGATAGCCCCCTGGGATCGACGCTATTATTAAACTCTTGACAAGTCCAGCGGCCGAAGCTCGCTGGACCCCCGGCGTTAACCGGAAAACCGAATATATTTGTCGCATACCCCACTTGTATGGACTGGGCACAAGGCCTCGTTTTAACGTGGACCCACCCACAAACCGAAGCTCATGGGTGGGAAAAACAAAAATTGCGTCGTTGCCTGGGTGATAGCCCCCTGGGATCGACGGTATTACTAAACTCTCGACAAGTCCAGCGGCCGAGGCTCGCTGGACCCCCCGGTGTTAACCGGAAAACCGAATGTGCAATGAATTCATAAAAAAAAGTTGCATTCATAGAGTAGAAGAGACACAATTAGTCTCTAACACTTTCACAGTTGTTACACATCGCCATTAAAGACACCCTAAGTCTCTTATGATTAATTCTTGTTGTTTGTTCATGTATAACCCGTCGGTCGTTACCGAGCTAAAGGGCTCACAGAATCTCCGAAATTGGCCGTCAAGATCGGATTTTCTGCATCAACCAAGGATTGCAAGGTCTCTATATTTGCTGGAAGTCTAGCCGAATGCCCCACGTTGTGCTAAGATCTCAAACGACTAGAAATCTGCTATAGAAACTGATTTCCGAGGTTAATGGCGGCCTATTGGTCACATAAAAAAAATAACAACTCTTTTTCTTCTTCAAAAATCAACAACATTTATATTCAAAAATACAAGAATACAAATAATTACTTCTCAAGACGGGAGAGTGATGGACCTCAATTCAATGTGTTCTGGTCGGAATAATATTACGCGGCAATGTTGGCTGAAGTCAGTTTATCTGTCGGCTACAGGATCTTTACGTTCGCACTTCAAGCTTTCTTAGCTACCGTTCTCAAGCACGCTCGGCTTCATTCTACTTTCTCATCAAGATCGTCTCAGTTTAAATAATATTTCAATCGGAAATTCTTATTTCCGGTCAGCGTGAAGATATTAGTAACCTTCTCTGTACCTTCCATTTTATCAAGGGCGCCGCCTCTCCTTTTGTCCTAATCAGCCAATCAAATTTACTTCCGCATCACAATCTAAGTGCCATCTCTTCCGGCCACTTCAAACAAAAGAGCTTAACGGAGAAACTACGCTTGACCTTTATCTAAGAAAATCTTTTCATTCTTTTGACGGGTTAGCCAGCCACCTAGACGCCTTTAGCACGTCTAAACAAAAGGATAGGTCTCCTATCTACCTTCGCTATTTATCTTTTCTGAATGGAGAAAAACCCTTTGTTCTGGCCTTGCACTAAATATACTAGCGGTCAATATTATTGATGATTATTATCTTTACCGTTTCAGTGAAAAAATCACTTTTATTCTTTTTTTTTTTTCTTTCCATAGATTCTGATCGCCGACAAAAAATATTTTCTAGTATTTCCGTTTTTCTTTCTTTCTTTCTTTTTCTAATTTCCAAACCTGAATCAGGTCACACATGGAACATATTGTGCATTTTACTTGCTTGAGACATACGCATCTTGTATATATAATTACATCTTATGTTAACTAAAAATTCTTATGTACATTGTTAATGTGAGTTTCCTTGCCGGATTTTCGATGTAAGGGTATCTAAGAGATATTTTAATGAGTTAGTCTTGTTCTCGAACTTATACTCACTAATTATTATATATGTATCCTGTTCAGAAAACAAAGTCGTAATCAGATGATTGCCTGTAACCAGTTACATTATCACTAATTAATAAAGCACAACCAGTATCTTACAATACTCTTAAACGTTATTCGTTTTCTGTCATGGTGTTGAAATATAAGATAAACATGGAGCCTCAACATATAGTCATTGTTACAGATACAGAGTCCGGAAATAAAATGAGATCTGAAGTGATATTTTTCTATAATCCATTCCCGGATTGCCATCCACTTTGAATTAACTTACCTGAATCGCTCCTGGTGCAACATCAACGCCCGTTATGTAATGGTTATCGTCGTATGAAACGCACAAAGGGGATACGAGTTCAAATGCTGGACGAGGCAGGCTGCATTTCACATAGTGCTAATATACTTGGGAAAGGTACGAATCCAACTATTCTCCCTCCAGCTATAGGTAAATTGTTGTGCAGGCTTGGCTCTTTAACCTTATAATGGCAATTGATGTAGGAAAACAAGATATAAATTAACACCTGTTAAACTCCGTTTAAACAATTGACCTTGTGACATATCCTGCTAGTGCGGAGGAGTTAGTTAAAATACACACCACACGATGAAAAAATTTTGAACGAGGAATATGAACTTCAAACTGGAAAAATATAAACAAAGCCATTATATGCAAAGAAATTGTTCACTCGTTTATGAATCTTCATTTATTCAAATGCAATGATTGAATAATTTAGCCTCCGAAAAATTTATAATTCCTGTTTGTTTGTTTGTTTGTTTGGTTTTTTTTTTTTGTTGATTTTTTTGTTGTCATTTCATAATCAAAATCTTTTGATGTGCATCAAGATATCCTGGAGTCATTTTATTTGTACAATCCGGATGTATTTGTTTGTTTCATCGCGACGTGGTTACTAATAAAAGAGGAGAGAAGATATAACAGAGCATAGTTTTAGTATTACTGTTTTTTTAGTGGGGGAGGCTGCTTTTGTGTGAAGCTGTTGGCCTGTAAAAGAGGGCGTGTGTAGGTGTACACCCGCACGTGTGTAGATTAAAGAGAAATAATATTAAAGAACTCCTGACGTCAATTAGAATTCTACAGACAGAACTTTATATAATTTGGTATATAAATCGGGAGGACATTTTCTCAAAGAAGGACTAAAATAATAATCTATTGATGCGAAAAAGCAAGCAACATCTCTTTGTCTTATGGCACGCTTCAGTTGTGGTGATTTTCCTGCTAAGGGCGATTTATTGGCTTGTCCATCCTTGGCAATTCTATACAAAGTTTCTAGAGACCATTGAATAAGAAAATACACCATTTTTTTAAAATGGATTTTGTCATCATTCCTTCAAATAAAATCCCCCTAGTCATTGTAACATTATTTAAACTGGTTACTGAAATGACATGTTCAGAAAAAGATCATTCTGTACGGAATTACGTATCGGTTGGAAAACATTTAATTGGCTTGATATAACGCTAATTATAATGAACATTCAAACATTCAGATTTAGATATTCATTAAAAAATAATACTAACAATTCTGAAAAGCACCAGGCCATTCTATCGCACCATATATATATATATATATATATATATATATATATATATATGTGTGTGTGTGTGTGTGTGTGTGTGTGTGTGTGTGTGAATTAAACAAAAGACACATCTCCTGTTTAAAAAGTTGGCCAGAAAACTCGAAAAGATCAAAAATAAAATTGTTAATGTTTAGTTGGAATTCGTGGATAAGTCCACCAAAGTTCAGGTCCCGAGTACTTTCGGCACTTCGAAGTGCCATCATCTGGGGTGATGTATTCCAGTTTTTTAAAAATTAAAAAGTTGGTTAGAAAACTCGAAAAGATCAAAAATAAAATTGTTAAACAGATGTGTCTTTTGTTTAATTCTACATGTATAAATGAAAGAATGCTGCCCGAATACACACACACACACACACACACATAATATATATATATAGAGAGAGAGAGAGAGAGAGACAGACAGACAGACAGACAGACATATATATATATATTCCTACATGTCGTAAATGTATATGAAGGGAATATATATATATATATATATATATATATTAATATATATATATATATATATATGAGGGTAAGTAAACAAACAAATGTGTTTATTTTTATATGGCTTTAAGCCGACATTTTTTGGAGGATATGTGCTTAATTGAAGTCATACCTAATTTTGAAAATTAATTAGTTAATAATCAATGAATTTAGGTGGGCATATATGTTCAAATGTATAAAAT
>CM042145.1:28843752-28863752 GCA_023376005.1 Doryteuthis pealeii | reverse complement strand
GTGCTTAGAACACACTGTCTGTATTCCGTGCTGAAGTATAAGACTTCCTCTCCCTAAAAGAAGAGGATGCCCTGAGTATGAAACTAAACTGCATCTGATAACGCAAATCCGTATCTGGAGATCTAGTGAGTATAGAATAACCATTAATTAGTATTGCTCTCAGATCTACTCTGACTCGGAGTGGTAGTAACTTTGAGTGTCCCATATATGGTTCAAATAGATATGTTTAAAAACGGTGTACCTCATAAGACGAACAGGATATTCTCGACAGTACTAGAAAATCAAAGACGAACTCATAAGAGACGTTCTCTTGTGGACACCTACACATGACACACCACTGTAGGTCTACCAGCAAAAACGTACATCAATCAGCTCTCTATGGATATTGGATGTCGTGCGGAAGACCTACCAGTTGTGATGATAAATAGAATCTGGTGGCGAGAAAGAGAGAGAAAGGAGAGAGAAGAGAGAGAGAGAGAGAGACAAGAGAGAGAGAGAATCATTGAAATCCGTTTGGTTTGGTTTGGTTTGTTTTGTTTTACGGCATATCAACCTCAGTGGATCATTTAATGCCGATAAAGTTTTGAAAGAAATCAATTCTTAATGGATAATACAATTTTTTTATAAATACATTTTTCTATTTAACCCATAGATGGGACCTAACAGGTATACCACTCCGGGTCAGAGTGGACCAGGGAGCAATGGTGATGAAGGGGTGCTCCACATTCCCCAAACCTCACATCAGATAGAGTTTAACGTCATTCCCAGGACATGTAGACCCGCAGCCACCGCCTTCTAGCACCCATATGATAAAAAGGGGTTGGGGCTTGCCATAAGGGCAATAGGGTTGGGAAAATCATATAGGTGCTAGGGCTTGACGTGACCAGCCGATTGATCGGAGGGGGCCTCTCCGACCGCCCGTCTAGCCCAAGATAGGGCCAAAGTGGAGTATTGCATGTCATGAACTGCTCATCCACCTGGGCTCTATTCTTAAGCATCACGGGTCGCCACCCACGGCCAACAGGTGGCCCCATTGGGGGAGTCTTACCCCTCTGCAGAGGTGCAGTCGGTGCATTCTAACGCCCCAGACGACATGGCGGTTGAAATCCGTGATGTCAGCATGAGATGATTATGATGATGATGATTGATGATGACTAGGATTAGGATTAGGATTAGGGATATCGTATCGTTTACAGTTGAATTCTTTCTCAAGTATTATTTGTGAAATTTTCTTTAAGTAATTGATGATTTGAATTCTAATATTTCAGGAGAGTAAACTTTAGAAGAGGACACGTTCATTGAACATAGCAAGGATATATATATTTCACTAACATTTATCACATATAATACACTGTTCTTTTGTAGCCTCTTCTAAACTAGGAAAATAGAGAAATAGATAGCAATCGCAGGAGTTCTTAGCACGCCTTAATATGTTAATAGGCTAATTACAGAATGTACGAGAGGGCTCCGATACCTTTCCAGCACATTCAAGCGTTCAAAAAGAGGAAAAGCATAATGGTTTTTCTATTGAATTAGCAATAAGTCATGTAATATCTTAAATGGACTCCTTTGCACAGAAAGACATTTCTTCTTATCTGGAGATGACGAGGCGGGCGACGTAATTGTTTCTGATTCAGCCGGCAGTTCGGTTGAAGATTGATAATTTGGGATTTTGGACCCATATATATCTCCAGGCCATTGCCTCATCTATCAACAGAAGGTGAATATCTTCTTTTCTTAGAGTGGAATAAAGAAAGAAAAAAAAGCACAGTTTCTTTAAAAGAGGTTGTGCTTAAGAGAGAATATGCTTTGCTAGATGAATGTGAGATGTTTGTGCGTGTGCAAAGAGATGGATCGATTGATATCCCTCATGCTGTTAGGTGAGGTGGAGAGGAATATATTTCTTTGTCTATTGAACAGCAATAATTCTTCTTAATGTCATTTTTTTATCAATCCAATGTCAGCCGGGAAGAACATTATTTTCTGAGATTTATAAGAAATATTCTTGGAATAGTTTGGAAGTTGCAAAATATATGAGATCCCATTTATCATTGTCTCAGCCAAATAAATTGTTATCATTTAGTCATTGAGGAATTGTTGCTAGAATGGTCACAATAGAATTAAATTTGCACTAATGTTCTACTCTTTTAGCCAATCATTCAGAGTAATGGATAGAATGTTGACGAACAGTCTTACCCGACGTCGCCCGGGATTTAAATGTTAAAAATAAAGTTCCTATCTATCAGAATATACAAATTAATACGAATTCTTGTCATCTATATTTCTTATTATATTTTATTAATTATATATTCTTATTTTTAATTTCGATCTACGGTTAAATCACACTGAAAGCCTCGGTTCCTGCTTGATCACCGAAATTAAGCAGCGATGCGTCTGTTTAATACTTAGATAAGTGATCACTTAAGCAATAGCAGTTAGTGAAAATATCGATTATCAAAATCACTTAATTCGACATTAAATAACCCAAAGAGTTGATATGCAGTTAACCAAAACAAACAAACACCCAACCAAAAGTTTTATAAGAATCTTTTGAGGACAACAATAAGAATGCCTACATCTATTACTTTTATATTCCATAAATTTCTTCGTAGTTTTATTGTAAGTTTTATAAATGTCTTTCAAATTTGATATTTTTCTACAGGAACGACAACATTTAGAATCTGACAAATCTTCATGTTTTTAATGATTCGATTCGTACCTTCGTTAAATGTTATTTTTTTATTCATATTGTCGCATAGAAATTTACTTTTTTTTCTCAGAGATAGTTTTTCTCTATTTTTCTCTCAATTTGTTCTGTATATTCCATATCTATTTCATCTCAGATAAAAAATATTGATGGATATCTTTATACAAAACTGGCAGAGCTACCCACCGTTGCCTGGGATATAAAAAAAACTTTTTAAAATATCTCATATATTTATATTTACGAGGGTAATCCCAAAATAAGGTCCACAAAGCGCTGGTGACGCAGGGACGCCGTTGATGCGGCAAAATTGTTGTGTTTGTTGAGCATGTGTCTACTCCTCCATCTGCGCATGCCTCACTGCCATTCTCAGTCTTGGCTTGGCAGTCGTTTCTGATGGAGCTCCCGATTGACGGTACAGCCAAGTGTAAAGTTCGCGCAGGTACTCGGTTTTTCAAAAGGCAGTACACCGATTGAAATTCATAGAAATTTAACGGAAGAGTATGGCGAGTCGTGTATGGATGTCAAAAACGCCAGCAAATGGTGTAGGGAGTTTGCAACAAGGACGAGGTTCAACGCATCCTCAGTGACATGGTGACGAACTGGTACAACATGCGCATACAATAACTGCCACGGCGCCTACTAAATTGCATCGCTCGAAATGGCGATTATGTAGAAAAATAGATACATATTCAAACTTTGAAACAATGTAAACATCATTGAAAATGAATTAAAAATATTTCTGTGAATTGTAAATATTTTGGAGACCTTACTTTTGGGATTATCTAGTAGATTGATAAAAATCCTTTTTCTATTTATTAGTTTTATTATCTTTTATTTTTCATATATTCTTGTTTTTTTAATTCTTATTCTTATTCTTATTCTTATTCTTATTCTTATTCTTATTATTATTAGTAGTAGTAGTAGTAGTAGTAGTAGTAGTAGTATACACTCCTTTTGAGTTTTCACACCAGTGTTAGCTGATGGTATTTCACTGGAGTCTGAGTGACAGCAAGTTTCCACAGGTCTCCAGGACTCTTCTGAGTATTCTGACAGATTACAGCAGTGCAGTGTTCTGGATGGTTTCAATCCTTTCTTTAATATCCAAACTTTCCAAACCCTTTTCTAATCCTTTTGGGACGGTTCCAAGTGCACCAACCACAATTGGTATCACTTTCATGTTCCATAACTTTTTCAGTTCTCTGGCAAGGTCTAGATATTTGTCCATTTTTTCATTTTCCTTTAGCTTCACCCTGCGATCTGCTGGCACTGCAAAATCCACCAGTTGACAAGTTCTTTCTTTTTTGTTTATCAACACTAGGTCTGGTCTTCTTGCTGGGATAAGGTGATCCGTTTTTATTTCAAAGTCCCAGAGAATTTTATGCGTTTCGTTCTCAAGAACAGATTATGGTTTATGCATATACCATTTTGTTGTGTGGTCAAAATTTAATTGTTTGCATAATTCCCAGTGGATCACCTTCCCAACCCAGTCATGTCTAGTTTTGTATTCTCGTTGTGCTAGTTTGCTACATTCGCAGAGTATATGGTTTACAGTCTCATCTCTATTACCGCAAAGTCTACATTTACTATTTTGTTGGGTCTTATCAATTTTCGCTTTTTATTATTATTATTATTATTTCCTTTATTTGTCTTTTATTTGTTTTCATCAGGTTTTATCTTTTAGTAATTTTTTTTTAATTTTTTTAATAATTTCAAAAAATGTTCTTAAAGTAATTCATTGATTATACTCTTATTATATATTTATTTAGCTTTTCTAATGGAAAATGAGGGGTATAAACTTTTATCACCACCACCCCCCTCCAGACGAAAATACGGTGCGGTTTTTATTGAATTTTGATATTTGCTCGTCTCCATCAATTTTCCTTTATAAAAGTAAGCGGACACAGTCGTTGTAAAAAAACACATACAGAAATACAGAGAGGTATACAGAATTTTTCCTTTATATATCGGTTGAGCGTCCGCCTAGGAACCACAAATTTCGGACCATAGGACATTTAGGCACACCTTTTGCGATCTCGATTCGTGGGGACATTTTTCCATTTACACCGTCAAAATCCGGTTAATTGTTAACAACGATTTTTAGAGTTTTTTATTATAAAACTAACCCCTAACCATAACCCCTAACCCTAACCCCTAACAAACAACCGGATTTTACGGTGTAAATGAGAAAAGTTTCCCCACGAGTCGAGATCGCGGATGGGGTGCCTAAAGGTCATATGTTCCCAAATTTCTTGGTTCGATACTGGCCCTCACTAACTAGGCGCATGAGTTGGCCGGCGATCTGTGAGGTAAAACGAGGAGATGATAGTAGGTGTGGCGTTGGTGAAAAGGATATAGACTTCCTCGCTATCTAGCTGATACCGACATTAGGCCACCCCAAAGACTTTATATATATATATATATATATATATATATATATATATATAGAGAGAGAGAGAGAGAGAGAGAGATAGATATAGATAGATAGAGGTAGAGATAGAGATAGAGAGAGAGAGAGAACTAGATAGATAGATAACACGTATTTGTTTACACATAGCATATCGTTGATTCGAACCGTCAATTATTTTACTCTGGAGGCGGGGGAAAATGGCTACTTCTTTGTATAACAATCATATAAAATATCATAAATTTCAGTTTTCAAATACATGCCAGAAAACTAAAGAACAATTCGCACTAAACTAGATAAACATATTCACTTGACTTCAAATCTTTTCCATAATTATTTTTTTTCTTTCGATCAGAAAGCACAATAACTTGTAGACATCTAGATATTCCCCTGGAGTTCTCAATAAATATTTAACAACCTGTTTTGAGGGCGATTTAGAGGAAATGTTTTCTGTGCAATGCGTAAAATGCAAGATTACCTTCCTGATTATTTAATGTGTGCAGCATTATCTGGTCGGCTAGTTCGAATGATCGAAAGTGTCGTTAAAGAGATTGTATCTTTCTGAAAAAATCTATAGAAATCTCTCACTGAACTCGGAGGGAAAATCTAGATCTCAATTGCGGGGTAGAAAGTATAAGACAATTCATAGAAAGAAAAATATTATTCCACATATCATTCTTTTATTAAATGGGTTCATTTGAACTTTCAGTGTTTTTTGTTTTAAGATATCGAAGGTAGAAAGAAAGAGAAGATGAATATTATTCATCTTTAGCAAACTTAAATCGGTAATACCAGCTTTAAAAAAAAAAAGATGCAACGTAGGCTAATTCAGGAAATTAGGATTTAGGAGTTCAAAATATGCCACAATGTTGCGTGTCGAGTCTCTGTTCTCCTTGAATATCCGTTTCTATCAGGTTTTGTTTTATCTTCCATTTGGTATCTTTTCTTCGTATCGAGTCAGGTTTCGTCTCTTCTCTGCTATTGTTGGTTGTCGCTCTCTGAGTTCCATCTCCCTTTGTTATTTTCAGGAAGAACATGGAGACATTTCTTGTATGGATAAATTTTTATTCCCCTGAATACCTTTACACCTGATATAATTTTGATCCGTATGCGCATGGGAGTAGTGGAGATAGAAAAACGCGTCTTGTCCAAAGCGGTCCGCTAGACCAAACTCAACTAACTTATAATTCTACCTTCCCAGCGTATCCTTATCCCATGACACTCTAAGCCAATGAGTACTCGGTTCGAGATGAACCTGAGTTGACACCATATCAATCGAATTGTATAAACTAACTGATTTTCCACTGTTTTACCGTTGTTTTAAACTACTCTACACTACTTGCTAAAATTATAGGCTATGCCTATTCATAATGTAACAATATTACCGTGGTATCAATCAAAAAACCTTTATTGTGTGAAAGGTGAAGGTGCGGTTGATTACACTACCATAACCAGATGGTTGAGGAAATTTCACTTGGGTTGTAAGAACCTCGACGATCAGGAAAGTTAATTCATGCCTAAAACCGTGTATTCTGAGCCGTGCTCCAAAACCATAGTGGCAAATATGGCCGAGAACACTGGGAGACTATCAGGCGAGCTTGGTATCTCACAGTTCAGTGTGGTTCGTCACCTTTACGACCTCGGCAAAAGTATCCGAATATTTATCGAATTGTACCCCACGTTAAAAATAAAGGCTCTAAATTTGGCGTAATCGCAAAGATTTTGCGATATCGATGTAAACGAGTACAAACTCCAGTCACACTAAAACAGTTACTTTTGGATTAATACCTATGGAAAAGATTGAACCACCTCACATAGCGTTCTTCTACAAGGATGGCTGTGGCATTAAATAACCCACAAATGTTGATATGTCATTAGACATAAGACCTAAACCATTATATTATTTCGTAAACTTTTTCTTTCTATCTAAGTTTTTGCTGAACAACCAACTTGTTTAGCTATTACTTTAAAACTACGATACGCACATTTCCATGTATATATACATACACGTATATACACATGTAAGTAAGTAAAGTAAAATCGTCGGGATGGCCTAAAGTCGGCATCAGCCTATCAGCGAGGGAGTCTATCCCATTTTCAATAGCGCTAGACCAAGGAGATTGTTTTTGCGTCTGAGGTTGAGCGCCACTTCTACCATCAGCTCCTTACTTTACTGCACAGATCCCTGCGCTACTTATAAGCTGAGTTGGCGAGGGTCGGTATCGAACTAGGAACCTTGTGGTTTCTAGCCGAACGCTCTACCGAATGAGCTAACCCAGCCCTTACATCCATTAATATATGCATGCATGTACATAAATATATGCTATGTGTATGTTCATGCATATTTATGCAGATATACTTACACCAAGTTGCATATATGTTGTTGCACCTAAATATGTGCATTTAGGGTCGGAAGAGCTTATATTGCAACAGGATAACGAGCATACAATCCAAGTAAACAGTAAAGTTGGCTTGTGTTTATGAAAGTCGAAAACGTCGGGAGGACACCCAGCGGTCCAGCAATCGACGACATTGGCAGCGGCGTCAGAGACAGCGGGACGCGACGGCGACGGCGTTGACGGCGGTAGACGCGCTACGGAAAGGCCACCTCTATACGCGATCGCATCCGTGAGGAATAGAACGAGTCCGATTCGAACACCGAGTCGCGAGTAAAAGCAGGACGTTCGGTGCAAGTATCGATCACTGACGTGAGCGCTTGGCCGAGAAAACGGTAACGATAAACGAGTGTCGTTCGTCGCACGTCTTTTCTCGGCGCCCGTCGTTCGTTCGAGCGAGCCAGCGAGCCAGCGAGCAAACGAAGTAACAACGGTCGGGGAACGTGTAATCGGCGGGAACTGCGGACGTTTTTCATTGCGGATTGCGTGAATTTAAATTAAATAATCAACAGAGAAAACAAAGAAATCAAACAACCAATCAAAACAGTTAACACCATTTCCACTTGTAATCGGAATTGTTAATCATTTAAACATTAAAAAATGAAGTTGATTACACAAGCAAAACCAATGTGTATCAGGTAAATACAGGGGAGATAACTCATGATGAATATTCAGTTCAAGTTTCTTTCTTTTTTTTATTATATAATTGAAGTAAGTGTTACTAAAAGAAAGAAAAAGAAATTTAAGAAATTACAGGTTATTCTTTCTTTAAATTCACTGATACAAAATAAAAAACACCCTCCGGGCGATGTAAAGACAGATTTTTGAAACATATTGCCTGAGGGGTGGGAAAAAAATTCAATGTCAGCGAGTTTGTACCCTAAGTAATCATTTTATCATTTATAACTTGTACCTACTATTGATAAATAAATTTCTTATTTTGATAAAAGTCACTCTGACATTTGTTCAAGAAAACATTCATGTCGGTAAAGCAGCCCTATATAAGTTCTAGAAAATCAGAGGGAAGTTTTGCATGAAAATGACGATTAATATTCCCCCGCTTTTCCCAAAGAAATCGATTTTACTGTCAAGTATTTTACTAAACGCAGATTATTAATGACTGCTAAGATTGAAAAGCTCACTCTATGACATTAAATGATGATAAATATAACTCTAAGCAAGACTATCGACAAACTTCGGACATAAGTGCCACACCTATCATGAAAATACCGACAACCTTCCATTAATTCTTTCCCTGCAAGGCGATTGCAAACGAAACAAGTTCACATAAGATACAGACAGAAAAGGTTGAAGAGAATTATTGTTAGTCGGGAACTTCTTTATCACGAAGAATATAGAAATGTACGGTGAATAGATAAATCACCGTTTCCATCTGAAAAATATAAAGATTTTTTCTTTGTGTTATTATAAATGCAATGGAGTTGAAAATTCCTGCAGAAAAGTGTGATGAATAAAACACATAAGTATCTATAGATCAATCAAAAATCCAGACATAACAAATATTCAAATCGTCCTCATAGTATCCTCATAGTAAATAAGGATATATATATATATATATATATATATATATATATATATATATATATATATATATATATATACAAGTTTCGTTAAATTGTACAGATAATTGCTGTCGGACAAGTTTTTCATTGATCCGTTTAATTTTCGGGCCATCTTTCTGGTGTCGGGGTGTAACTAGTATAACAGTCCTCCAAAGGTTTCCAAACGAGCGCTTTCGGCAATACAATTTGCCATCCTCAGGTGTGAAACTAAGGTATGATTTCGTGTCTCGTTTTTAATTTGTATAAAAGAAAAAATGCTGCCAAAATACACTATATATGTAATATATATATATATATATATATATATATATATATATATATATGATTTAATATACCAAACTTATTGGTAAATCCTCGCGGTGAGAAAAAAAACAGCAAATAGTTTGATTGTACAAATATACTACCAAACATCAACCGGGAAGAAATAAAATTTTGGGGAAAAAAGAAAAGACCAAGATAATCGTACCAACAAAAAATAATCTATTGGTACAATATTTTGGCCAAAAGAAAAAACAATTTATATGCATATAAGATATATATATTCATACAAAACCACCAGGAGACTAAAGCTAATAAGTAAAAAGTGCTCAATACCTAAGTAGAGCAAATAATAAAGATAAATCTAATGAGTCAGACGAACCTACTAAAAGTTTCGCTTAATGCTCTTCAGGGCTAAGATCTGACGAAACTTTTAGTAGGTTCGTCTGACTCATTAGATTTATATATATATATATATATATATATATATATATATATATATATATATATATTCATTATAGTGTACAATACTTTCAAGGTGCAATTCTTACCATTGGTTTCCAAGCAGCATGTTGGCCACTTTTTATCAACACAACGTGACTGTTAAGAATGATTTCTTAACAGGTGCGTAGTCTTGATGAAAAGTGGCTAACATGCTGCTTGGAAATCAATGGTAACAATTGTACCTTGAAAGTATTGTACACTTTAATGAGTAAATAAATAAAGATTTTACATCCGTATTCGAGCACTTCCTTTTCAATTCTCCAATACTAAAAAAGACTGCCATATATATATATATATATGTTATGCAGAACACCGTACAGACTGTTTCGACTTCATTAAGTCTCATCAGCGATGTATACGAACGACTCCCCTCCGACAGGAATCGAAACCGGGACTTCAGCAGGCATAGTCAGAGACCATATCCGTTCGGCCGCCGGTACATAGCGAACAATCCCTGCGAAATTAACCTTGTCAATGATACTACACGCCTCTACCATAGTAGGTAAGGGGACGTTGATTTAGTAGTAAACAAACCAGGCCGTAAGCTCTTCGGCGAAGTGAATAAGATTTTTGGATGTTTCTTTTTTATAGAAGCATTGTTGAATAAATTATTATTTATATTTTGCTTGAAGGCAATTATAATGCATGTATCGCATAAAATTCGATAATATATATACTAGCAAAAGTGCCCGGTCCATGACCGGACAATAAAAACAAATTAGGAACAGGAGAAGTGAGAAAACGGGAGTAAGAGAGAGAATATGATATATCAACATTTTTTTTAAAAAGAGAGGAAAATGATTAGTCAAATTTAAAATGTTTGTTTATTTTAGAAAATATATTTATTTTTTTGTTTACATTTAAAATATCTTTATATGACAAAAACTTAGATTTAATTGCTTGTTGCGTTAAAGTGATAAAAATAAATTCGTTTAGCTTATTTAGTTAAAGAGTAAGAATTAAATATTTACAATTATTTACATTATTCCATTTTTTTTATGATACTGTTTTTTTTTTGGGGGGGGTTCTAAAATTCTTTTGTACATGCGACAAATTTAAATTCAGTTGGATAAATTTAAATTCCTTGTTGGAGAATTTAGTAGTTTAATTTATTTATTTCTTTAACCCCGAAAAGTAACAAAGTAGCTAATAAGTAGACATTACCTTATTTGTAGTTGGAATATTTCGTCTATTTATTTAATAATGTTTATTTCATGAATAGTTTCTTTCAAAAAAGATTTTAGTTAGACTGATTATTCTAAAAATGAAAGTATTAATTTAAAAAAGTTGAGTTATCGTTAAAAGTTTTCGTTTGATTTGATTCTTGAGTGACAGTCTTTGGTGCACTGAATGCAAACAAACTCTGATGCTTTCTGTGGCTGCTGGCTTTTCTCTCTCTTTCTGGATCTCTTTTCCGTCGCGGCTACTCTCCTCTCTACCTCACCCCTCTCCGTGCCTTGTTTAACGCTGAGGCGCCAGGCTGCTTTATTTTTTGCATCTACCTTCCACGTGTTTGTGTCAATATGGCATATCTTCATAACTCTCCTGCAGACTACTTTAAATTGTAGGCGTGGTCTAATACCCGATCATAGGCCTTTTACTAACTTAATACCATAGCTTAGCTATAATAATTGAACTTTATACGCACAGTGATTGCCCACTGGCTTCAAGTTCCACTTCCTCGTTTTAATCATTTTAGATTTTGATTCTTGAAAAGATGCCTTAATTTAACTGTGATATTTTCCCGGAAAGAAAAAAGAAGATAAAAACAATTTCTAAATCATTTTAGAAAGCCCAAACAGTTCTATTCCTCTAGTAATAAAAAATATTTCCGCTGAAATGCCATCTTCAGGGAGTTTAAAATTGACTTTACAATGTGTTAATTTTATCAAAATCACACCCAATTTCTTCTCGGTTGATGACATCAGCATGACGTCTAAATTAGATCGAAAAATATTGGCATTCGATCTTAACCCCAATTGAATCAATTACCGAAAAGACACGTAGCCGCAAAAGGCTCAACTAATAAGTATACGAGATGTAATTACCCTCGTGTCTGCAAGTAGGCGCTAGGTGGTGTAGCGAGCTGATTTAAAACGTGGAATCGGCAAATTCAAAAGCCTCTTTAACCCCCCACGAATTCACGAATTTAACACGCACCAGTTGCGTCTCCTGTCTACGGACTAGGCGGTTTTGTGTCCCCAGCATTTCTTTTTTTTCGTATGGCATACAAGAACAGGCACAACATGCAAATGCTTAAGTTTTCCTCTTTTACCAGCAGACTCAAGATTTTCTTTACTAAAAAGATTATTTTTATACTAAGACTTTTCTCTTATACAATAATTCACAAGCTCTTGTTTGTATCTCCTAACATGTACTGATGATAAGTTACTTTACTTTTTCAACTGTGTATATATAGCGTACCCTGACCGCTATTTAGTTAGAAGAAAATAATAAAGATAAATCTAATGAGTCAGATGAACCTACTAAAAGTTTCGCTTAATGCTCTTCAGGGCTAAAATCTTACTCTTAGAGTCAGATCTTAGCCCTGAAGAGCATTAAGCGAAACTTTTAGTAGGTTCGTCTGACTCATTAGATTTATCTTTATATATATATATATATATATATATATATATATATATATATATATATTCATTATAGTGTACAGTTCTTTCAAGGTGCAATTCTTAACATTGGTTTCCAAGCAGCATGTTGGCCACTTTTTATTAAGACTGTTAAGAATGATTTCTTAACAGGCGCGTCGTCTTGATGAAAAGTGGCTAACATACTGCTTGGAAACCAAGGGTAACAATTGCACCTTGAAAGTATTGTATACTATAATGAGTAAATATATAAAGTTTATATATAGCTTACTGGAGCTTGGGGAAGAAGTGACAATCTATATACGGAGTATATTTACCTCATACCCCACTTGTATGGGTTAGGCACAAGGCCCTATTAACGTGGGACCACCCACAAGCTGAGACTCATGTGTGGCAGGTGGAAAAATTGCGTCGATCCCGTCGACATTCACCCTCAAGGGGGCGGCTCAGGCGCTGGGAAATAAACCCAGCTCTGTCCCTTTAAATCAAGGGGGCAGATATTGCCTGGGGGATAGCCTCCTGGGATCGACGCTATTAATTTAACCTCTGGCAGGTCCACTGCCCGAAGCTCTCTGGGCCCCGGTCGATACGGAGATCATTCAATAGATAAGTGGATTTTTTGAGAAAAAGTAAAATGATATTTTTTGATAATATTTTTTTGATAATAATTTCTTTCCATAAATAAAAACTCTGCATTGTCTGGAATTGGTTTATAGCAAAATTTATTCTAATCTCGCAGAAATATTTTTGAAGCTATTCAAAATTACTGGACTTTTATCTTGACTCAAATATGAGCATTTTAGCAGAGATAAAACCTATCCATATGTCATCCTGTCGACTTGGGTGTAGAATACACTGATTGCACCTCTATATATGGTTATCCTCCTAATTGGATAACCTGTTCACCATCGACGGTGACCCCTGATGCTTAAAGACTGAATCCTGGTGACTGAGCAGTCCATCACATGCAACACTCCACTTCGGCTCTTACTTAGGCTTGACGAGCGATCGAAGACGCCTCCTCCGATCAATCGGCTGGTCAGGTCAAGCCCCAGCACCTATATAATTATCCCAGCCCTATTGTGCTTATGGAGAGCCCCAACATCTTTTATCCTATATATGCTAGAAGGCGGTGGCTGCGGGTCTTAGTGTCCTGGGTGTGACGTTAATATGCATCTAATGGTGAAGTTTGAATTCTGGACCTGTGGGGAATGTGGAGTACCCCTTTGTCGCCATTACTCTTCGGTTCAATCGGACCCGAAGTGATAGTACCTTTTAGGGTCCCAGATATGGGTTAATTATTAGTATTAAAAATGTTTTTTAAATTATGAGTATTAAAAATGTTTTTTAAAAATTGATTTAAAAAGAATTTTCAGTACCAATCCAGAATGAATTAAACAAAATGTCTTCCGCATAAAATAACCCAAAAAGGTTTGACATGCCATAAAAATCCAACCAACAACTCAAATATTAGCCTTTTAACAGCGGTAAACCTACTCATGAGTACGTTATGAGACGTAATATCATGATATAAAAAAACTAATTTGTATCTCTAATACATGATATGATATCAAATTAATGTGCTCGAAAAAAAAATGTTCATATAGCCTAAGCTATCGTTTAATGAACTGTAGTTGCATATGGTATATAATAATTATTTATTCACTCCGCTTGCACGATCACACTTACCACACACGCACACTATCTGCACTCCCACACACCCTGCACCCACACAGATACAGCATTTTTTTACAATTAATGCTATTGTGCAATCACTACGTTTATATACTCACTGCACTTGTTTAACCACTCTAGTCTATGATCACGTACAATCATATACACTCTTAGCTCCACTAGGAGTTCCTGTGGTTAGTGGCTAAAATGCTGAACTGTGACATCCTAGTAAGCGAATTTGAAGTTTAATCCTGTTATTACGTTAACTTTCAGGCTATTTCGTATTTGGTAAACGTATGAACCCACTTATCTATTGGTTAAATAGTATCGATACTGTTCTTCTACTACCATGTTTCCCTGAAAATAAGACCTACCTGCAACATAAGTCCTCGAATGATTTTTCAGGACGAAGTTCTCCTCTTAAAATAAGCCCTAATTGAGAGCAATAACACACTATAGGATGATGATAATGGTAAATAAATGTAGATCTTTCTACGTAATTCCTGTTTATTTAAAAATTTGTGTTTTACCTATAAGTCTAACATAAACAAAGGGGAACCACTCTTGACTGATACATTTTTTTTTCTACTAGGAAAAAGAAGACGGGGTTAGGGTTTAGAGTTAGGGTTAAGATTAGAGTTAGGGTTAGGATTTAGGGTTAGGGTTAGGGTTAGTTTAATGTGAAAATGAATAAATAATTTATCAGTCAAGAGTAGTTCCCCTTTGTTTATGTTAGACTTTGTAATAAGAATGTTCTCTGGGGGGCACAGTTAAGTCCGACGATTTTACTCTCCCAGCAATGCTGCACTCTTCTCACCAATACTATCAAAAGATCTTGTCTCTCGTCCACTCGTCACCACAGCCAAAATGCTACTGCAAGCTTTTTCTCCCGGTTTGTGAGGGCTGGTCAAATAAATACACAATTACAGTGTTCATCCGGGCTCCTTACTCTGACCAGCACATGCAACACTAATCAGCACGCGTCAATCCTTCACATCCGGGCCACTCTGGATAGTTTAGCCATTCCCATGCATCAGGCCACGACTCACGATCAGGAGAATGCGAGTTCAAACTCCCCACTCGCCTCTGATCTCATTCTGCATGCCAAACACAGTCCTGCACGCTTCGAACTACTACGTTCGTGGTTTCTCTCGCCACAGACTTATAGGAAATAACCAAAAATTTTGGAATTTTCTACATCTTAATATGTTTTTTTTATATGAAGAATGAGGCATCCCCGAAAATAAGCCTTAGTGTTACATTTCGGAGTGAAAATTAATATAATCCTTGTCTTATTTTCGGGGAAATACGGTAGTATGATTTTGGCATTCAATAACCCCAAATTTGATAAATCATTGAATAATGAAAGCGAATTGTATCGTCACTCAAAATGACAGATACCCAACTTCATGTGGATATACGTTAATGTGAAACTTCCGTGCCCGTACGTTTTTGTTTGACTGAACAAATATTCATGCACTAATTTTCCGTATCCCTGGCAGGTAACATTAATTAGATGCTTAAAGCGACACCAATACGTGTACACAAACGAAAGTGCTCATATTTTACTAAACTTATCAAATGATATTTGTAGAGAAAAGGAATGTAACCTCCAACTAAACAGAAATTGTCATGGCATGACATTGTAAAAACTTCAATGTTTACAGAACTAACTAATGAAATATGGGCTGCATTTATTCCATTTATGCATATGAATGATTGATTCATCTTAATGGCATATGAACGTATTTGACAGGGTCGTATATATATATATATATATATATATATATATATATATAATATATATATATATACATATATATATATAGTTCAGTGAAGTAACAAATAAAAGTTTTAGCTTTTATTTATTTATTTCGGAACGATATTACAACCAATGGTTTCCTGCTGAAAGCATTCATCAGGTAAACGAAACGGTTCCTTTGAAAATGACAGAAATGGCGTAAATGGTCAAATGTGTGCGTTTTTTTAACTGTATTCTCGTGTATGTATATATATATATATATATAGAGAGAGAGAGAGAGAGAGATAGATAGATAGATAGATAGATAGATAAAAGGATATGAAAACACAATATGCTGTTAAAGTGAAAACATTATATAAAATGTTTTCAATTTAACAGCAAATTGTGTGTTTTCATATCCTTTTATCTATACTTATACCGTCGGATTCATTTCCTTTCTCTTAACTTATATATATATATATATATATATATATATATATATATATATATATTGAGCACTTTCCACTGATTCGGTTTTTTTTCGGTTTTTGTTGTTTTTCTTCTTTTTTTTTTTTTTGTTATTTTTCCAACAGTCAAAATTGCGACACTTTCGGTTTTCTCTTCTTTTTTTTTTGTCCTGTTGAATTTTTCCCAAAACTATATAAATTAGGACGCTGACTGACGAAAATTGGTTGGGTTTCAATCACGACTGGAGGTAGTCTGCTAAGTCTAGCCAAACTGAGGAAACATAATACGCCGAAAGGATTGTTTGTGGATGACTATATATATATATATATATATATATATATATATATAGAGAGAGAGAGAGAGAGAGAGAGAGAGAGAGAGAGAGAGAGAGAGAGAGAGAGAGTAGGTCGAGAGAGAATGCGCGCGTGTGTGCGTCGCTCATAAATAAGGTGCAACAACACATTTTTATTTGGGGTTACAGAGAAGTTGCAATTTTATTTTTGGCCGCAGTTTCAATGCTGTAGAGATCGATCATAAATGATACCTAATAATATCCATTTTGATTGCCTGATTTTCCTATAGAAATACTGAAATACTGATATCATTGGTTGACATGAAAATTAACATACCATTAAATATATTTAAGGTGTTTACATATTTATTGTTGATACTGTAGATATTTATATATATATATATATATATATATATATATATATATGTGTGTGTGTGTGTGTGTGTGTGTGTGTGTGTGTGTGTGTGTGTGTGTCATCCAAAGACACGTGTTTCGAAGTTTACTTCCTATCAGTGTGGCCCGACTTTTTAACACCTACCTCTAGCCGGGATGCCAAGTACCATGCGGTCATAGCGGCTGTCAGTCTAGGGTGAACAATTAATTGATACACCCTACGGGGAATGTTTTTACAATCACCAGAGAACTCGTCTGTAAACAGCGAACAGGTGAGTAACGGCGTATGTGGGAGCTTATATATATAATATATATATATATATATATATATATATATATATATATATAAATAAATGGCTGTCAACTCGTGATTCGAGTAAGACCATTTCCTGCTTTTTCCCTTTTTTTTTTAATCATCATATTTATATGCCAGTTGTATTTGACTCTCCATTCCTGTGTTTTCTTAGATGACTCACCAGGCCAGCCCTGGAGAGACATACTCTTCCACATAAACCACATGTTGGAACTTCACTTTGAATGTTGCTTGGTTGAAAATTACCCTTTCTAATTGACCGTTTCAGTTTTTGGTGTTTGATTCGGTTGGACTCAAATTCTTCCATAGACAGGTAGATAGTGGCTCTCCAGCTAGGTCTATTACAAGTTAGCTTCTCCCAGTCCTCAACAGCAATAGCAGTGTTCTTCAGAGTTTCCTTGAGGCAGTCCTTAAACCTCAATTTGGGTTTGCACCGACGACGTTTGCCAGTTGAGATTTCCCCGTAAAATAATTGTTTTGGGATTCGGCAATCATTCATGCGGACCAAATGACCTGACTAGCGGAGACGTGATCTAAGGATTAGACTCTCAACACTAGGTAGATGACATCTTTCAAGTATTGTGGTGTCTGGTATAAATGACAACCATTCTATCCCTAAAATCCTGTGTAGGCAATTCTGATGGAATCTCTCGAGTGTCCTGGGATGTCTTTTGTAAACAACCCAAGTCTCGCAGGCATACAAAAGGGCAGTGAGCACACAGACTCTGTATACACTCAACTTGGTGGAAATTTTTATGCCACGCAGGCTCCAAACCCTCTTTTCAAGCAAACCAAAGGATCTCGTTGCTTCCTGTATCCTAAGGGAAATTTCTCTATCTAATGAGTTGTCCTGGGATAATGTGCTACCGAGATAGACAAAATAATCGATAACTTTGAGGCGTTCACCATATACAAAAATAGTGGGATCCACAAAGCATGTGTTCGGGGCAGGCTGATACATGACAACAGTCTTTTTTATATTGATGGTTAATCCAAATGCTGTACATGCTTCGGAGAAACAATCCATTAGGTTCTGCATCTCACAGTCATCTGCATATAGTAGTTCCTGCACAATGGCTGTGAACACTTTTGAACCTGCTTTTAGTCGTCTTATATCAAATACGTTACCAGATGATCTGTAACGAACATAAATTCCATTAATATTGTTTTTTAAAGCAATCTTAAAGACCACTGCAAAGAATATTCCAAATAGTTGTGGTGCAAGAACGCAGCCTTGTTTCACACCATTCATGACTGAGACAGGCTCTGCAAGGGTACCATTATACGTGACCAAAGCATTCATATCATCATGAAGAGACCGAATAAGGGTTATAAAATGTGAAGGACAACCTAACTTCCCAAGAATCCTCCAGAGTGCCTCGCGTTTGACCGTGTCAAAGGCCTTCGCGAGATTGATGAAACATTGGTAGAGGTCAAGATTCTGCCCAATGCATTTTTCCTGCAGTTGGCAAGCCGAGAATATCATATCAGTTGTGCCACGTCCAAAACGGAAACCACATTGAGATTCTGGAAGAATAATTTGTGATATATGTTCTTCCAAGCGACTTAGAAGAATTCTCGCAAAAACCTTTCCAGCAATGGAGAGCAGAGCAATTCCTCGATAGTTGTCACATATGCTTTTAGAACCCTTTTTTGAACAAAGGAATGAGAAGTACATCTCTCCAATCCTGTGCTCCTTTTGTCCAAGCGTGTATTAATACTTCATGCAGCATCTCATTCAGTTTGAGTCCACCACATTTAAGTAGTTCAGCATTAATTCTGTCCAGTCCTGGGGCTTTTCCTCGGTTCATTTGTGCAACAGCCCTATAAACTTCATTAATTGTTGGTTGAATATCCAACTCATCCTTAATGGGGAACTCATCCTTAATGGGGAACTGATATCCCTATATACATATATATATATATATATATATATATCTTATTATAATGGAGATTGTGTGTTTTTCTGTCTGTAACCGAAACTATATTACTAATCGAGTCACAATTAACATAGTTATTTACATCACATTCTTCATGATTTTATTTATATTTAAACCTCAATTATTAATAAAATTGCTTCACCTTTTTATTAGTGTTGTCCATATCTACATACTAATAACTTGCTATTGTATTTATATATACAAAAAATAGCGGTTTACAGCGTGAACGGGAAGGCTAATTTGCATATTGATATTAAAAATGTGATTTTATTAAATATGTGCTTAGTATTATTGATTTCTAACTGTTTGGCTTTATTTTAATGAATATAACCAAAAATCTCTCCAATGACTCTTAAATGAAATCCATTAACAAGAAAAAATAAGTGTAATTTTATTCTTTATTTCCTAATTTAACTAAATAGTTAAATAAGTAAAATTCAGCAATGAAAGACGGCATTGATGGAAGAGTAAGTTTCATTTCTATTTTTCTATTATACCCCCACTCTGTTTCAAATCTTTTTATCTGCATTCTTAATAGACTTTCTAATTTAATACGATATTTCATTACATTAAAAATTAAATACTTGCACCCGGAGGGTGCATATATTTGCTAGTATATATATATATATATATAAGCTTCCACACTTCTTTGTTTAATGGTATACCAAACTTTGTAGGTTATTCAATGTCAAATGTGTCCTTGTAGAATAACCGTAGTGCTAAT
>CM042145.1:28836252-28838752 GCA_023376005.1 Doryteuthis pealeii | reverse complement strand
TCGATTTGATATTTGAGTTACAAGGAAATTGAGTTACGAGCGGAACAAATTAAACTCGTAAGTCAAGGTACCGCCGTATCATCAAATGTCAATCTGAAATTTATTGCCAAGAAAAGTTGCTTTCGTGATTTCTTTTTTGTTTTATGTTTTTTGCTGTTTTTTTTAGTAGCATTCTCAAAAACTGGTCATACATAAAAAAAAAAATATGCATTAAGTTGTGTGTGAAGCATCGAACTTGGAAACAGCGATTTCAAGTGTTGACATCGAGTAATGTTTACTGAGTTAATGTTGAAAAGATCTTCACTGAATAAGCCAAACGTATGGATTTTTGCCAGAATAACCTGAGCAGTTGCAATTATTTTCTCTCGTTATAAACTCTTTTCTTGTAATTTTTTGTATAGTTGACTGTAAAGGCAAACTTTGGCTTGATTCCACATTCAAGAAACGAGACCAATAATTATTGAAGTGGCATAACTAACAAGCAGATTTTCATCACGAATTCGCTCATGCCAATGCTCGTAGACAGAGTCTGGCCTAGGGCCACAACAGTGGAGCTCCCACTGAGTATTGGTCTTTCTACGTTTCCAAAACTATGATAATTGCAGTGATTTGTAAATAATGGAGAAACTTTGTCTGAATATCTCTTTGATAATTGCATATCAATTATTTAGATTTTGTTAAAGCTTCCTGTCGTCTAGAGCTGTAGAGTACCTCTGCAGAGGGGGTGTAAGATTGGAAAGGGATTACTGTTAATTATTGTTAGTTGGTTGGCTTAGGGGCCTCCCAACGTGTGGTACACATATAAGTACAAACAATATTCCGACCAAGGTGTGAAATGTAACAATGGGCATTAATATATATATTTACCAACTCCTCCGCACGAGCAGGATGTGACACAAGGTCAATTTCTTAAGCAGAGTTCAACAGGTTTTAATTCAGAGTTTTCCTTCTCCTAGACCGGTTGCCTAACCAAGGTTAAAGAGCCCTGTCTGCCCTACTATTTATCCATAGCTGGAGGGAGAGTAGGATTCATACCTTTCCCAAGGGTATTAGCGCCAAGTGAAATGCAATTACCACATCCAGGATTTGAACTCAAGGCGACGAGTCCATTTCCCATGACTTTAACCATTACACCACGCGCCTCCCAATGGGCGTTAATATATGAGCACGTGGAGAAGATACATATAATAGGAATACATATTAGAGATAAGATACATAAGCAACACATATAGAAGACAGAGTACAATATAGCAGTTAGAAGTACACAGAAATAGGACTGCATCCTGTAGAAGTAATGTCACTTACTAAAGACAGGATGGGTGGTTTCACCACCCACCTGGAAGGTGTAGACGTAAACGTCTAAGCCATGGTGTTGGCTGGAGTCCCAGAGACAAAGAGGATTCAAAACTGGCGCTTCGCTGATTAAACAGTCAGGGGCGCCTAGCGGTGAAAACCTGAACAAGGGAAGATAACTCTTCCAGCCCAAACCAGGCAGACAATCCTCACAGGGGTATGAGCGCACTCCAACACTGAGACAACCTGTTAGCCGTGGGTGGCGAACCGTAGTATCTGGCTTAGTGGTCTGTGACCCGGGTACGAAGAAGTCTCGTCATGTGCAACACACTACTTCGATCATTACTTGGGTTAAACGGTCAGTTTGTAGAGGCCTCACCCAATACATATACAATAAGCAAATGAAAATATATTTCTACCGATTTATTTAAACAAATCATATTTGTAAAAGAAAATGTAATGGTTAGAGTCGTAGGAAATGGACTCGTCGACCCGAGTTCAATTCCTGGACGAAGCTGTTTGCATTTAATATGGCGGTAATACCCTTGTGAAATGTATGAATTCAATTCTCCCTCCAGCTATGGGTAAATAGCAGAACAGGCTGGGCTCTTTAACCATGGCTAAGTAACCAGTCTAGAAGGAAAACTCTGAATTCACACCCGTTAAACTTCGCTTAAGAAATTGACCTTGTGTCGAATTCTGCTCATGCGAGGGGGGGTAAATATTATATATATATATATGTGTGTGTGTGTGTGTGTGTGTGTGTGTGTGTGTGTGTGTGTGTAAAAAACAACAAACATGATTTGTCATTAAATAAACCACAAGGGTTTATATGCCATTAAACCAAATAGCCAACGAATTTTGATCTTCTGATACACACTTTAGATCAATGGTTTCCAACGTGGGGTGTAAAAGGAATGATGACATGCCTTTGTAATGAAATAGGAAATAAATACCGAAATTCAACCACCTTTGCAAGAAAACTTGTTACCGTTTCCATCTTCATATTTCGCTGAAGGTGGCATTAGTGCTGTAAATGATTTTCAACTGAAGACAAGAAACCCACTAAACGATGTGAGTGGACACTGAACCTGACTAAATTAGTGCCTAATATATAATTCTTTTGATCTAGCAATCTAACATAGAAAATGTACAGGTGTAGAAAAATCTAAAATATAATATATTTTCCAAATAAATTTAGTATATT
>CM042145.1:28818752-28831252 GCA_023376005.1 Doryteuthis pealeii | reverse complement strand
TCATTTCAGTTTCAGAAGAAAGAAGTATAATTGTTAGCCAGATAGTCTCGCATTTTTTTTTTTTTTTTTTTTTGAGTTTCAGAAGAAAAGAAAGAGGTGTAATTGTTAGCCATATTTTATATTGCTGTTGAATTGCGAGTTCGATCATCGCCTGATGACCCATACTTGAAGTTTTGTGTAAATATCTCACTATTATTTTTTTCAAT
Organism: Doryteuthis pealeii; assembly: GCA_023376005.1. Classification (NCBI taxonomy): domain Eukaryota; kingdom Metazoa; phylum Mollusca; class Cephalopoda; order Myopsida; family Loliginidae; genus Doryteuthis; species Doryteuthis pealeii. The sequence goes on along the minus strand of CM042145.1, from coordinate 28,831,046 downwards.
ATACCAAACTTATTGGTAAATCCTCGCGGTGATAAAAAAAAAAAACAGCAAATAGTTTGATCATAAAAATATACTATCTAACATCAACCGGGAAGAAAAAATTTTTGGAAAAAAGAAAAGACCAATACAATAGTACCAACAAAAAATAATCTATTAGTACAATATTTTGGCCAAAAGAAAAAACAATGTATATGCATATATATATATATAAGATATATATATTCATACAAAACCGCCAGGAGACTAAAGCTAATAAGTAAAAAGTGCTCAATACCTAAGTAGAGCAAATAATAAAGATAAATCTAATGAGTCAGACGAACCTACTAAAATTTTCGCTTAATGCCCTTCAGGGCTAAGATCTGACTCTGAGTCAGATCTTAGCCCTGAAGAGCATTAAGCGAAACTTTTAGTAGGTTCGTCTGACTCATTAGATTTATCTTTATCATTTTTTTCTAAATTTAACCCGAAAATCCCGAGTGTTTTGGAACAATTTTATTTTTCTCGAGGTAAAATAATAATACATACACCCCAAGGGCTGTTGTTTGGAAATGAAATGAAGTTTAGGGAAATATTTGATAGGAAATTAATCCCAAACATATATAAGGTGAGTATGACATATATTAATTTTCGTTTTATCTCAATTGAAAAGAACATTTTTTTTCCTGAAGATTCCTGACATTGCTCTTTGTTTTCCCTGATGATGGTAAATATATTCAGTATTTATCAAATCCGAAATACTCAAATGGAGGCAGAACTATTTATTCATAAATTTATAAACAAATATGAATATTTGTATTTCCATATTCTACACACACACACACACAAACACACACACACACACACATACATACACGCGCACACACAATTCTCTTCATTAAGATTTGAGAAAACGGTTATTTTACAATGTCGGGTGTTTGTGAACCCCATGACATCGCTCCTTGTTATTGTCCAGATGATAGTTAATATATATATATATATATATATATATATATATATATATATATATACGCAAAGTGTGTCAAAAAAGTATCGAGATTTATATTTTTGTACTTTTTGACACACCTAGCATATTGAAAAATTTAACGTTCCATTCATTGTTCATTTCTATCTTGGTAAATACAGCTTCAATCTCGATACTTTTATGACACAACTTGTATATACACACACACATACATACACACACGCACACACACACACACACATATATATATATATATATATGTATATATATATATATATATATATATAAGAAGTAAATACACAAACGATGTGTTTTTGATATGGCTTTTTTTAGCCGACAATCTTTGGGAGAATATGTGCTTAATTGAAGTCGTACCTAATTTTGAAAGTTAATTAATTAATAATTAATCAATTAACTTTCAAAATATATGCCCGGCTAATTAATTAATTATTAATTAGTTAACTTTCAACATTAGGTACGACTTCAATTAAGCACATATTCTCCCAATATATAATATATATATATATATATTATATATATATATATATATATATATATATATATAGTCAAAACCAACATAAAAGATTTCCTTCAGGTGAATAGACTTACTTAATGGCTTTTCATTTAGGGTTGAAAAAACAGTTATATTGCAATATCAGGTGTTTTTAATCGAATTAATCCCGGTGAAAATATCCGTTGAAATGTACGTGAGGACCGCTGCATAAAAACAGTTAATGAGCGGGTTCGCAGCTTTCAAAGGTTTCCCCTTTCTGCCAACACCTAGAAAATGAATAAATCTTCCGCCCACACAAACAACTATCAATCTGTTGTCATGTCAACTGAGGTTCTTGGTGATGTGGGTGGTTTTATTTAAATTCCGTCTTGCCCTGATATGCATATTTACATTAGGAAATTGATATGTTTACTGGTGAGATCTTTGCTGTTGTCATTGCAGTAATGCAAACAAAGGTGTGCAAATTAAATGCACTTGGCTTTTAGAATATTTAAAAGCATTTTATCCTGAAATTTTTTCCTGCAAAGCATCCATGAGTTTCGAGAAGAGAAAGAAAATTGATTTGGTTTGTTTTGTTTTATGGCATATCAACCTCAGTGGGTCATTTAATGCCGATAAAGTTTTGAAATAAATCAATTCTTAATGGATAATACAATTTTTTTATAAATACATTTTTCTATTTAACCCATCGATGGGACCCTAACAGGTACTACCACTCCGGGTCACAGTGGATCAGGGAGCAATGGTGATGAAGGGCTGCTCCACATTCCCCAAACCTCCAAAACTGGAACCTCACCATCAGATAGAGTTTAACGTCATTTCCAGGACATGTAGACCCGCAACCATCGCCTTTTGGCACCCATATGATAAAAAGTGGTTGGGGCTTGCCATAAGGGCAATAGGGTTGGGGAAAATCATATAGGTGCTAGGGCTTGACGTGACCAGCCGCTTGATCAGAGGGGGCCCCTCCGACCGCCCGTCTAGCCCAAGATAGGGCCAAAGTGGAGTATTGCATGTCATGAACTGCTCATCCACCTGGGCTCTATCCTTAAGCATCACGGGTCGCCACCCACGGCCAACAGGTGGCCCCATTGGGGGAGTCTTACCCCTCTGCAGATGTGCAGTCGGTGTATTCTAACGCCCCAGCCAACAGGGCGGAAAGAAAATTGAAGATGTCTCAAAATGTATACAACAAAGATAGGTTGGGTGAAGGATTTCAACGGCATTTCAACCCGTATGGGGTCATTTCATGCCTAGAGATTAGGGAATAGTATACGTTGTACGTTTATATTTACAATTTTGTAGTTAACAGTTTTAACTATATGTTAGAGATCCTGTAGAGATTGGTAGGTGCTTCACAGTATATCAACCCTTGTATATTATTTAATGCCAAACCCTGTTTACACACATACACACACACACACATACACATACTCACACACACACACACACACACATATATATATATATATATGTGTGTGTGTGTGTGTGTGTGTGTGTGTGTGTGTTGAAATGAAGCATAAAGGAAAGAAAATGCTGAATGGATAAAATAGATTTTATTTTTATTTTGTTTTACTGACACGTGTTTCGGCCAGGAGTTCATCCATGTACATATGTACTCTATCTATTATTATTTTAAATACAAAATGAAATAACAATAATAGAAAACTATAAAGAATTTAGTATACAATGAATAACGGCCTTCGTCAGAGTAATTATTCATTGTATACTAAAAAATTTTATAGTTGTCTATTATCTTAATTTTATTTTGTATTTAAAATAATAATAGATAGAGTACATATGTACTGAAACACGTGTCAGTAAAAAAAAATAAAAAATAAAATCTATTTTATCCGTTCAGCATTTTCTTTCCTTTATTTTTCATTTCAACATACCGTCGGATTCGCTTCCATATTCAACTCACACACACACACACACACACACACACACACATCTATATATATATATATATATATATATATATATATATATATATATATATATTCTTTGTTGGGGTACCAAGTTTCTTGGTACAAGGTGATTCTAGGCTGGTCCTATTCTCTAACAGTAGTTTGTAGTAGACTTTCGGTTACGTATGAGAGCTCAATGTTTAATTTTTTATCAACAGAGCAAATTTATTTGTGAATAAAAGGGCCTAAAATACCATGGGTATCGTGAATATGGACCATTTTCACTCGTGGAAATTGTCCATAATCACGATACCCATGGTATTTAAGGCCTTTTTATTCACAAATATATATATATATATATATATAATATATATATATATATATATAATATATATATATATATATATATATATGATTTGTTTAACTTTATGTGCATTAGTAAGTTGGTATAAATAATTTGTATGTTTGATCTTTATTTAATATCACGTGTATTAATATATTGGTGAATATTTTTGTTTACTTTTATAAACTGGTAGAACAATTTTCATTAGTTTCATATATATATATACATAAACTGGTAGAAATAATGTTAATGTTTGAGTTATATCTGAGCTTTTTCATCAACTTCATGTGTATTAATTAATACTGATGATTACCTCTCACTCACCGCTTTGTCGTACGTATATGATAAAAAGTGGTAACTTTATGTGCATTTATAAAATGGTGATTGAAACTCAGCCACTGTCTTCTAGCAGAATAGCAGAATTAAGATAAAAAGAGTTGTGTGTTTACCAGAAGATCAATTTAAAGAATACGGTAGAGACAATCATGTAGTGCTAGGGCTTGACAAGACGTGCTGATTGATTTGATTGGGCCACTCTGATTGCCCGTCTAGATCAAGTAATGACCTAAGTGGAATGTTGCATTTCATGGCAACACTTAGTACCCGTGGCATACACGGCTCAGCAACCATAATCAGGTCCTCGAGTATTACTGGTTGCCACCCACAGCCAACTGGTGGCTCTATGGGGGGAGGGGTCTTACTCCTCTGCAGAAATACAAACGGTCTATTCTGCAGTCCCTGTCGACAGGGCGGATAGTAAGGCTAATATTAATATCTGATTCCAAGATTTGTAATATTGGGGTTTTGGTTTTGGTTTTGGTTTTGGTTTTTCATGGCATATTTTCGGTTTCGGTTTTGGTTTTGGTTTTTTTGGTTTTGGTTTTGGTTTTTTTTGGTTTTGGTTTTGGTTTTGGTTTTGGTTTTGGTTTTTTTTTGGTTTTGGTTTTGGTTTTGGTTTTTTGGTTTTTATGGCATATTTCGGTTTTGGTTTTGGTTTGTTTTTTGGTTTTGGTTTTGGTTTTGGTTTTTTGGTTTTGGTTTTGGTTTTGGTTTTTGGTTTTTATGGCATATTTTCGGTTTTGGTTTTGGTTTTGTTTTTTTGGTTTTGGTTTTGGTTTTGGTTTTTCATTGCATATTTTCACTTAAAATTATTTTAACTATTCTAAACTGAATACTCTTAACTTTTTCATTAACTTTATTGATTTTTATTTATTTACCTTTTTTTTGTTTTTATCACTATTCTTCAGCTTTTCATTTAAACTGAGACTGCTGATGAGGATCCCGTATGATCAAAAATTCTTAAGAGCCTAATGATCCAAGCACTGAACACAATGAACTCCTAAAATATTTTATATTCAGGCTCAGCTTACCTATATGTGGAGAAAAGTAGACAAACACGGGATGTTATACTGGATGGAAGTTTATTACTGGTGGGGAAGTCAAAGCTATAACGTTTTGGTCTTTCGGACCTTCTTCGGGACACAAGCAGTGTTCTTGTAGTGAAGGATTCAGTTCTCTTACTACAGATATATATATTTACTAACCCCTCCGCACGAGCAGGATGCGACACAAGGTCTATTTCTTAAGCGGAGTTTAGCAGGTTTGAATTCAGAGTTTTCCTTCTCCTAGACTGGTTACCTAGCCATGGTTAAAGAGCCCAGTCTGCCCTGCTATTTACCCATAGCTGGAGGGAGAATTGGATTCATACCTTTCCCAAGGGTATTAGCGCCATGTGAAATGCAAACAGCTTCGACGAGGAATTGAACTCGGGTCTTACTATTGATATATGACGTCATGTTGCTTCATTTCGCGATCAATGATTACATTATTTTTTGTTATCACAATATTTATTGAAATATTATGGCAAACAAGTGAATCACGATGATTTGTGGCATAGAATTTAAAATTAAAGAATATATATCACCAGAAATGACGTTGAAAAAGAATTGTATTGTATAGATTATTTAGTTATTGCTGTGACAGAAAGGAAACGGATAGTTGATCTCATTAGCTTATGGCCAACTTGTAAATATGCTCCCCGCCATATGTCACATAAGCCGGCTGATTTAATGTAAACAAAATAACTCATTTGTGGCCGCATATGGAATTAACCTGAAAAGGGAGGTAACTTTAAAAATAGAACCAAAAAAATAACATAAAAATGTTGGTAGAATTTATCAGACATTATTTTAATTCTTTTCAACATTAGAATGAAATATTTACAATTTGTCTTTTATTAATCCACAAATTATAAACGTCTGTGAGTTACCTTGCTTTTATTATTTTCAATTGCGTATACGGCCTTTTCTATTTATAGACGCTATTTTGTAAATGTGATAACGCATAATTAATTGTATTTAACTATTGAATACTTAGTTTTTTTGTGATATTTTGTTAAACAAAAAATGGTTCACATATGTGTTGCATTTGAGTGTAAAACAAATCAGCCTGTTAGAAATCTGCCTGTTTCTCTGACATGTGGGTCCGTATTTACATGTTAGCCATGATAAGCCTATAAAAATAGTGGGTATTATTCTATTACAAACACTTGGTCCTTAAAATGCATTAGTGTAACAATGGATGCATACCTCTTTCCTTACTTACTTACTTACTTCTATTCTTCTTCTAGCGTCTCTTCTAGTGTCTGGACTTCGTCTTGGTGGTCGGTCGCACTTAACTCATTTCTTCTTCTAGATCAGTCTTGTTACTAAGACATTCACCAACCACAAAACCGTGTTATTTTCGTAAGCTTTTATTTACTTAACTAAACATTTAATGTAACTAAACATAGCGCGCGTATGCAGGTGAGTTCCAGTTAAGGCAGTACATCTTCTCTGCCTGACGTCTAAACTGAAACTGAGGACCCAACCAGGTCCCACGTGACTTCACGTATTTCGCGGGCTTTCTTTAATATTCCATGGAAAGTCCTGCCCGTGATATGAAAAGGGCCATCCCTTTAGAAATACAGGGGATTGACAATAATCTTATGCAACTGCATAGATTATGTAACAACAATGGATGCATTAACATTTGGAAAGGAAAGACAAACAATTAACTCGTATGAACAATACACATATGAAGGTTTAATATATACAACATATCATAACAAAATAACATAATACATGATTCCTAAACAGGTTAATTATGAATAAGGTTCCATGAATAAACAAAGTGTAATAAAAATATACTAAAATATGGTTAGATAAGATTTACTGTATCTTCAATGGTTTTCAAATGCTATGTCGAAATTAGATTCTAATTGTCTCTATTCTATTCTACGAACAGAATTGAGAGACATGTCCTCTTCGCTCAACGAGCGAGGAAAAAATGATAGGTCTTGATCCTTCAAAGAAATGGAATCAAAGAGAAAGTTTTAAGGGGCTAAATCATCATGGGATCAATATATGCATGACGTTGGAAGCCACAATCCGAGGGAATACAATTATTTTTGTCTTTCTACAAGATTATCAAGATGCCTACATTTCAGCTCGACACCTGCTGTAACAAAAGCTCATGAAATTCATCGAAATTCCAGACGAGGTCATTAATATTATATCAATGTATTCGAAATGTATGCTAATGAGATTTTCATGTACAAATTATTACACTGAATGGAAAAGATTGGATATCGGTGTTGTGATCGGTGTTGTAACATCTCCATTATATTTTTGCGTTTGTAATTAAAATGATATTACGCAGTGCAAAGGATAATATAACGAATGTTGATAAAAAGAATACTGAACTTCCAATGAAGTCCTTTATGGACAACTAGAAGTGGCTACCCGGCGTCTCCTGGGTAGAGGGGGGTTAAAAGTTAGTCTCGCAGATACGTTATTACTTATCGCGAGTGAGATCCTCGTTGGTTGACCCATAAAAATCCCCACGGAAATATATAGCAATATAGTAAGAAATTTCCATTCAATGATTTACAATTAAAAAAAAAAAAAGATATAAATGATGCAATTAATTCAATCAATTAATATTATATTTCAAAGCGAAATGTTACTTTTCAAATTTGAATTTTTAAATATCTTCCCAAATATAACTAAAATCTTCATTATTTTTGCTCAAAAACCAATCTAATGTGTATATATATTTACTTTGTTGTCAATTGTTTTATTTTCGAAGTTTCCTCCGGACATACAGATTCACACAACTGCCCTTTATATATGCATAGATAAGAATTTTTTTCTTTCAAAATCCTTCAAGGAACAATCTACAAGAAACCTTTAGTTCTACAAGGGAGATAATTAAGCTCGCCAAATCTCACTGTTTATTTTTAGTATAGGAATAAATATGGGAAATCATGATTTTCATCTATGAGTGAGAATTCCCTAAAATCCATAAAATAAGCTGTATAGCATTGCATGATAGACCAACAATTGGTTATCTTGTAGGCGAGCTAATGCCAACAGTGGAGTCGGTGTCTAAGTTAAATGGTGGAGTATTTTTATGTAGACTTGGCATTATTATCTGCATAATCACCCAAGACTTATCAATCATAAGTAGGTTCAACTTGTCCGTCAAATTTGTTCTTCTTAGCCCCTTTCTTTGAAAGTTAAATGGTGGAGTATTCTTATATAGACTTGGCATCATTATCTGCATAATCACCCAAGACTCATCAATCATAAGTAGGTTCAACTTGAGTCCGTCAAATTTGTTATTCTTAGCCCCTTTCTTTGAAAGTTAAATGGTGGAGTATTCTTATATAGACTTGGCATCATTGTCTGCATAATCACCCAAGACTCATCAATCATAAGTAGGTTCAACTTGAGTCCGTCAAATTTGTTCTTCTTAGCCCCTTTCTTTGAAATGTACCTGGTCACTTCACAACTACTCTTAGATACCCTTCTCAGAATATATATATATATATATATATATATATATTATATATATATATATTATATTATATATATATATAGAGAGAGAGAGAGAGAGAGAGAGAGAGAGAGAGAGAGAGATAACTCATTTCGTTACTGCTTTAAGTCTCGGTCCTTACTCCTCCCTATCTTTACCGATCACCATCGCTGGGAAGGCGTAATGAAACAACTGAAAAATGGCTTGTGCTTAGCTGATACATGCATTTCCACTGTCAAAGATAAATTCTTGTATTTATATTATGGTTTCATATCTAAAACATCGTTTTCTGTGGCGAGTGGAGTCCCAATAGAGTAGTGGCTAACATGCTAGACTGCGACATTTAAGTAAGTGAGTTCGAACTCCAATAAGAGCTATTACGTTCACTTTCGAACAAATATCCTTAGGAAATGTAAGATATATATCATCCCTCAGTTCTGTGATAAAAAAAATACCACTACTATTCCGCTACAAGGATGGCTTTAGTATTAATTAACCCACAAAAGTTGATGTGCCAATAAACAAAGAAACAAAGCAAAACAATTGCAGATATCTATATATAAATACTCGTGTTCCTTAATTGTACAACCGTATTCATCTTGCAATATTCCCTGGTTAAAAATGATACCGCCCAAATCATCCAAGATGAAATGCGGAAATGTAAATCCAGATTTTCTTGTGTGGTTTATCAGCCGAATTCTAATTTTCTCTGAGTGTCGTCACCTCAGGACCATACCATTTTTATCATAAAGAAAGAAAGGGAAGAAAAAGGACAAGCTACACAGAAAAGAATATAACAAGAAAGAAAGAAAGAAGAAAGGGGGAAATATAGAGAGAGGGTTGAGCGCGCAGAAGTAATAACGCCAATCTATTTCAATCAAACATAATGCAAGATGAAAAGAGGTTAAGAAAGAAAATGAGAGATAGAGATAGATAGATAGATAGATAGATAGAGAGAGAGAGAGAGAGAGAGAGAGGGAGAGAGAGAGAGAAAGAGAAAGAGAGAGAGTTAAATCAAGGGTATTATACGTGTTTTACATACTGAAGTATTTTTCAATAGCTCTTAAGTAAACATATAAAATCTCGTAATAATTAAAGTATCATACTGTGGTATATCCACAGGTCCTGCTAGTAAGAAATATTACAAGAACTGAAATGATGAAGTGTTTAATCAGTAAATATCTTTTAAAAAATGCTTAGGATTATCTATTTCTTTAAAGGATTTAATCTTATACAGTTCGATATCAAAGCAGAATCGATCTTACACGTTGGGCTGTAATGTGCCAGTAATATGCAACACAACGACATTCTGCGTTATTCGCGAGGTACGCCTTAGTGACATGCTTTTACCAATCAAATCTACCTGAACGGAAATTAAAAGTCAAAATTATATACAAGGTGTACAGACTTCCCTTAGAATGAATGAAGTTATGGATGTTGTGACAGCTGACAAAACGGGTATGGGTCACTAAAGAATCTTACCGAAAATAGAAGAAATCCACTATATTGAGAAAAACGAGTCTATCTACAATTATTGGTCAGTCAACAAAAGAGGCAAGAACCACGTGGTGATATTAACTAATGAGATTAAGTCTCTTAATAAAGGCAGTATTAACCCAAACCATAATCATTTCAATGGCCTTAGGTTGACATCAAGATAAAAGGCTGAACACGTTATGATCTCATATTTTTCATCAAAGCCCAAAGAATTTTAAAAGCGAGGCATCTATAAGTTTGTTGAGTGATGGAATGCGGTTCTTGGAAGTAATAGATGTTCTGCTGATGATTAAATATTTCTATTGGTCTGTGTTATTTTCATTTATTATATGTACTCTAAAATCGGACATTACATTCGTTCCAACTTGATTACTCATTATTTTAGCCATATGATCCTGCCGTCTCCATGAAAAGTTGAAAGTATGGGACATCCAGCGTGGATTTGTTAATAATGTTAAGTATCTTGCCGCCATCCTTGGCCAGTTGTAAAAGAACTTAAAGTAAATAAGTAAGTCCCGAGTTATAGCAATCCTTTAGTAAGTCAGTAAGTCCTGTGGTATAGAATCCTTTGGTAAGTCAATAAGTCCTTTGGGTCCGACGTCCAAGAAGATCCAAGCAGTAGTGAGCTAAGACCAGAATCAGGCCAGTATAAATACAACAACAGCAGCAACAGCACTGCCAGTGATTGGATAATAGGTTGCCTTCCCTGGTCACATGGTAGTCGTCGAGTCTATATTTAGAAGTAGCCATCTGATACACACCTTATATCCAATAAATCCGGGCACCTCATGTGGTGTAATGGTTAGCAAGCTCGCTTCGCAAACCATTGTTAGTGAGTTCGATTCTCATTGGGAGCACCATACTTCTGGCCTTGTGCCATATCTAAGCTAAGCTTAGTAAATAACTATATCTAATAAATCCCAACAAATAATAAATCTGCAAGACTAAATTACTAACCATTACCCCCTTCTCCTAATAAAAGTACACGACATCCTACCAAAACCAGTGTAATTCAATATCCTTTTCACTGGTTGGAAGAATTCCTCGAAAACATTTGGGGACCTCCCGACGTGGTTTAACGGTTAGCAAGTTAGTCCCGCGTTGATGAAAAAAAATTATCATCAAGGTTTTTGACGTGCATACTGGATGTGTGTACAACATCCAGTATCGGGATCCAATTCGTTATTCAGTAATAATGGATATGCGTGATTAGCTTGCTGACCAATACACCACGATGGAACGCTCTACTCTTTGAAAGCATATACATCCAAATAATCCCTCTCCAGCTATGAGCAAAAATTAAGACCATATTACCTTTAGGCACCCCTTTTTGATCTCGATTAAGAAAGGACATGTTTTTCATTTTACACCATCAATATCCGGTTGTTTGTTAGGGGTTAGGGTTAGGGGTTAGGGGTTAGGGTTAAGGGTTTAGTTTTATAATTCTTTTTAAAAAACTAAAAATCGTCTGTTAAAACAATCGGATATTGACGGCGTAAATGAAAAACATGTCCTTTCTTAATCGATATCAAAAAGGGGTGCCTAAAGGTCATATGGTCCAAAAGTTATGACATCCAGTATCCACACAGAGTTGATTGATACAGGGTTTTTTTTCTGGGCGTTTTAATCTGGTGTGTCCATCTGTATGTGTGTCCACCGGAGAACGTCCCTTTTGAGTTTGTCCTTACTGCTCCAGTGTGTCTACCATTTATTCGTCTTACTTAGATGAATTGTGTGATGGGGGGATGCGTAATGTAATAGAGGTTAAATTTCATTGTCTCAATCCGCTTAAAGAATGTTTTAACTGTTTATTTGTTTTTTGTTTTTTTCGTATTTGTTTTAAATAAAGATTACGTGGGCAATTGATACACCTGTTGATATCATACAACGCTCGCAGTTCATACGAGAATTCTATTGGTCGGCCCGGCACCGGCTAATGTCACAAGACTGTGTGAGAAGAGGTGGGGTTAAATACATTGTTAGATACATTCAGATCTTCATTTCCATGACCAACGGTTGTATTTTTTAATTTTATTTTATAATTTAAGACTCGAATATTTTATTTTTTATTTTTTACTGCTAGACTTGGATAATATCCGGTTGATTTTAACAAGAATCTGTCGTACTGGGGTTTCAAGTGATGTGTGTTTGTTAAGTTGATTTCTGATGTCGCTCTGGGACTGAGAAGTGGCAGGTGAGACGTCTAGATAGG
>CM042145.1:28806252-28816252 GCA_023376005.1 Doryteuthis pealeii | reverse complement strand
ATGAATTTAATCGATATCACTTACACACGTGTTTCGGTCCGTTTATCAAAATGTATACGGATTACGCTATTATTATTATTAGAATAATCAGATGAAATTGAAATAATAATAATAATAATAATAATAATAATAATAATAATAATAATAATAGGAAAAATGTAAAAATATTCCGTACACAGAGAGATTTTTTACGACCTTCATCAGAGTGAATTTTTTATTTTTGAGTAGAGAAAATTCCGTTGGAGACAAAACAGAATTTAAAAATGTTCGAAAAATGAATATTTTTTTAATCATTTTTGGAACGCAGAGGCCGTTAAAAATTTGAAAGTTTTGGTGGATGGATACAGTTTGTATTGCAAAGAATAAAATGTTATGAATATTCCTAAACTTGTTGTCGGATTCAATTCCCTTTCCATTCTTACATATATATATATTATAATGGTATACACAGGAATATTTATCAATATATATGTTTAGAATTAAATTATAATAATGAATTTGCTCTACTCAGCTATTGAGCACTTTATATTTGTCTTATCGCTGTTTTACCACTGTGAAACTTGTATCAACTAACAATTGTTGCCAATTTCACCGGTTCGGCTAGAAACTACAAGGTTCCTAGTTCGATACCAGTCCTCGCCAACTCAGCGTATGAGTAGCACAAGGATCTGTGCGGTAAAGTAAGGAGCTGATGGTAGGTGTGGCGCCCCACCTCAGATGCTAAAACAAATCTCCTTGGTTTAGCGCTATTGAAAAGGGGATAGACTCCCTTGCTGACTGGCTGATACCGACTTCAGGCCGCCCCGTCGATTTTACTTTACTTATATATATATATATATATATATATATATATATATATATATATATATATATATATTGGGTGATTATGATGATATCTCTCGTAAAATATATGTGATTTTCATTATTATATGTTTTATGAGTATTTGTACTCACCCGGGTCGTTCCACTGATTGAGATATAAAAATAAACATTAATTTAGATTAAACTAAAAATAATTTGTCCTGTGTTTCATTCTTTTCTTATTGTTTTTATTTCCATGTGACGGGGAATAAATGATTTACTCGTGGGGAAAACCTCTCGTTGTAAACTAAAATAAGAATTGCATTTTTTTGACATTGACACACATCCATGAGTTCACAAAAATCTTTGTTTTTATTTGACTTTGATATTTTCTCAAAAATGTAATAAAGATAAAACCTGAAACAATATCAGAGATGTCTAGATAATACTGGGAAAAATTTTTTTCTTGCTAATAAAATTGATAGGGCTCAAATTGTTGAGAGAATTATTTCTTTTACAACCAATGATCTTTGAACCATAGATATCCATCAATTTCTATATGAAAATAATAATCAAATCAATTGTTCGTTATTTAGGTTATGGATGGATATAATGATTCCCATGTTTTTTTTTGTTTTGTTTTTTTTTGTTGTTGTTTTTTTAGATTCGGAGTCTGTGGAGCTATTAGTTCGATTAGAGATAGAAAAATATATTAGAGCACTTTTGCACCGGTTGGAACTCGTAAATTCCAACTGGCAAGCGAGCAAAAATGATGGTTATTTCCTATAAGTCTAACATGATCAAAGGGGAACCACTCTTGACTGATAAATTATTTATTTATTTATTTATTGATCTACTAGGAAAAAAGAAGACGGGGTTAAGGTTAGGGTTAGGGTTTAGGGTTAGGGTTAGTGTTTAGGGTTAGGGTTAGTGTTTAGGGTTATGGTTAGGGTTAGGGTTTAGGGTTAGTTTAATGGGAAAATAAATAAATAATTTATCAGTCAAGAGTGGTTCCCTTTGATCATGTTAGACTTATAGGAAATAACCAAAATGATAACATGTGCTATATAAGTCAACAGAAAAAAATCAGCTATAAAACTAAAAACAAAAATCCTGCAATAATAAATAATTAATAAAATATAATTTTTTTTGTATGCGAATGAGATATATAATTTCAATAATTGCTAATCTCATCGCTTCGTTTACAACCCTTTTCATTTGTCATTAGAGTTAGAAAACATAAAATGAAGAATTTGTAATGATTTCTCGAATTATTGCTTGATATATTTTGAAACAATATAATCTCTTGAAATTCTTGAAATTATATAGTCGCTGGAAATACTTGAAAGCATATTGTTGCATAATCTATGGTAGCATAGATTACTGACAACACTGTGTAGCGTAAATGGAAATTTACAGACGGTAGGGGATCTTTGACCCCAGAGGCGGAAAGCCCGCGAATCACGTAAAGTCGCGTGAGAGCTAGTTAGCTCATCAGTTCCAACGAGGATCTTAAGCAAGAAAGATGTTTCTTGCTTAGTTCGACTCACCTGCACGCGCGCTGTGTTTTAGTTAGTAAGAAAAGAAACATGGCGTTGTTGGTTGATGCATGTCTTAGCTAGAAGACTGACCAAGAAAGAAAATGAATCAAGAAATGAAGAAAGACGTTTCTTGCTTAGTTGGACTCACCTGCTCACGCGCTGTGTTTTAGTTAGTAAGAAAAGAAACTTAGTTAAGAATAAAAGTTTTAAAAAGAAACATGGCGTTGTTGGTTGATGCGTATGTCTTAGCAAGAAGACAGTCCAAGAAAGAAAACGAATCAAGAAATGAAGAACCAACAAGATAGAAGTCACATGGCCAGGCGACCATGACGAGAAAGAATAGAAGCTAGACGATCGAATGGCCAAACAAGCGAAGAAGAAAAAAAGAAAGTTCTGCATCTCATCTCTATCTGTCTACCTCTCTCCCCTCTCTTGTAAGAGACCATTGTGTATATACTCGCAACATGACCATGTGGGTATGGGTATATAACAATATAATTGATATAAAAATACATGAAAGCATATGATTACTCGAATTACTTGATACCATATGATTTCTTGGAATACTTGCTACCATGTAATTGCTCGAAATACTTGAAAGCATATAATTGATATAAAAATACATGAAAGCATATGATTACTCGAATTACTTGATACCATATGATTTCTTGGAATACTTGAAACTATATAATTGCTCGAAATATTTGCTACTGTAACGTAGGTGCAAAGTTATACATACTTTGAATATACAAAACTCCGACGAAGGTTAACAGACAAAACATTTAATATAGTACAGCACATGGATATCAGTAGATACAAAGTACATAGGTAAAAGGGTACATAAACAAGGAGTACACAAATAAAGATGAAGACACATTCATGAATGGTACAAGATATACAAAACGTGCAGGCATGAGACTAAGGATAGTCCATGCTGTAAATAACTTACAGTAATGTAAGGGGGGCGGAGCCCCAACGAGAGGGGTTAGATAAAATCTACCCCATGTGGCTCGTAGTTACTGGAACAGGAAAAGAAGCCGAAAGGGTTTGAACCCGGCGCTTAAATACTATAGCCCCCTAGCGGGCACCAGCAAACTAAATCGGGCAGACAACTCCACCAGGCAAATACGAAACTAACGCTACACTACCATGTAATTGCTGAAAATACTTGAAACCATATTCCTGTTGTATACTGGCTTCGAATTCACGACGTTAAATTCGTGTACGTATCGTAGCGGATATCGTCACTAACCCAAAAGCGATGTATGGTAGTAGTCAGCTACTGGACTTCAATAACAACAGATACGCGTATACAAAAGAGGACTCTTCTTTATTTTCTTCGATGTGTGGTAGGTGAGGGGCGCAGAGCTTACAATCAGAATGCCGGTGGCTAGCCAAGAGCGCAGTGTTCACAATGAGTGCCCGAGGGGTGTTTTGCTGACGAGAGACGTGAAGTGTCCTTTCCACTGCCGGGCCGGCGTCTGATTCCTGTTGGCTTGACCCTCTGGCTTTTTGTATTGACAACACGCCTACACATTTTTATCTTTTTGATCTGATAACGGACCTTTGTTATATATCTCTTTATCTTCACCTGCTTCCTTGACTGGAAACTATCTGTTCCGCTTTCTCTTTCTTTTTAAATATATATTTTTATCTTTCTCTTTATCCCTCAGCCGGAAGTTCCATTTTCCATTTTCCGGACGAGGACAATACAACATTCCGTTATTTGGCGATTAATTTCTATCCATATAATGATTTTTGATTTCTAAAATCGAATAACTGTGCAAAATTTACACTTGGTGGTTGCGTCAATCGGCAGCACGATCAGAAACGACTGAGTTTGACAGCGAGGCACGCACAAGAGCAGGCGCAGGCTCATGCACAAAAAAAACATGTGTTACCAATAGCCATGCGGACAATATCCTAGTATCCCCAGCGCTTTGGAGACCTTACTTTTGGGCTGTTCAAGTATTGCGTTTCGCAGACAAATTGTCTTGTATTGCGAATTCAGTAATCACTTCAACCTTCTCTGCCGTTGGTCTGGTACCAAATTAAATTAAGTTTATTAATAACCAAAATACTGTCTGGTCACAATGACTGGAAAGACCTGCATTATGGAAATTTGCTAAGCTTTGTTTAATTTAACACCAGACAACGGGAGTAATATCTAAAGTGAAATTGATCACAGTGGAAGCTCTAGGGTGTAATGGTTATGATCATAGGAAATGGACAAGGGGACCCGAGTTCAAATGCTGGACGAAGCTGTTTGCATTTAACATATCGCTAATACCTTTGGGAAGGTGAGATATTTATACAGCCCGTTCGCCAAGGCTGGAAACATGGGACATCGACGAGTATCCAACTCGCTATTTATTAGTAATGGATCTGTGAGACTAGCATGCTAACCATTGTACTATAACGGGACGACTTTTATTGTTCTAACTGTTTGCCACTGGTAGAATGTTACACAAAGTCTCAAGTATGATTGCATCCAATAGGGGTCCAATTCGCTATTCAGTAGTAATGGATATGCGAGATTAGCTTGCTGACCAATACACCACGATGGAACGCTCTACTCTTTGAAAGCATATACATCCAAATAATCCCTCTCCGACTATGAGCAAAAATTAAGACCATATTACCTTTAGGCACCCCTTTTTGATCTCGATTAAGAAAGGACATGTTTTTCATTTTCACCGCCAATATCCGGTTGTTTGTTAGGGGTTAGGGTTAGGGGTTAGGGTTAAGGGTTTAGTTTTATAATTCTTTTTAAAAAACTAAAAATCGTCTATTAAAACAATTGGATATTGACGGCGTAAATGAAAAACATGTCCTTTCTTAATCGATATCAAAAAGGGGTGCCTAAAGGTCATATGGTCCAAAAGTTATGACAGACTGAGCACTTTAACCTTGGTAAATCAACTGGTTTAGAAGAAGGAAAACTTGTAATTCAAACCATTCAAACTCCGATGAAAAACTGACTTTTTTATTTTAAACTGCTCGGGTGGCGGGGTTAGGTAAGTATATATAGTCCTGGTCAAAATTAGTAAGATTTAAGTACATAGTGTAAAATATCTCCTGACAAAGAACTAATCTAGCGAAACAGCTTTGGTCTATTGAAATATATAATTATGATATATAATATATATATAATTATAATATATAATTTGTTTTCGGTTAGGTAAGTGTGTATAGTCCTGGTCAAAATTAGTAAGATTTAAGTACATAGTGTAAAAATATCTCCTGACAAAGAACTAATCTAGCGAAACAGCTTTGGTCTATTGAAATATATAATTATGATATATAATATATATATAATTATAATATATAATTTGTTTTCGGTTAGGTAAGTGTGTATAGTCCTGGTCAAAATTAGTAAGATTTAAGTACATAGTGTAAAATATCTCCTGACAAAGAAACGAATCTAGTAAAAACAGCTTTGGTCTATTGAAATATATAATTATAATATATAATATATAATAATTATAATATATAATTTGTTTTCGGTTAGGTAAGTTGTATAGTCCTGGTCAAAATTAGTAAGATTTAAGTACATAGTGTAAACTATCTCCTGACAAAGAACGAATCTAGCGAAACAGCTTGGTCTATTGAAATATATAATTATAATATATAATAATATAATATTATAATATATAATTTGTTTTCGGTTAGGTAAGTGTGTATAGTCCTGGTCAAAATTAGTAAGATTTAAGTACATAGTGTAAACTATCTCCTGACAAAGAACGAATCTAGCGAAACAGCTTTGGTCTATTGAAATATATAATTATAATATATAATATATATATAATTATAATATATAATTTGTTTTCGGTTAGGTAAGTGTGCATAGTCCTGGTCAAAATTAGTAAGATTTAAGTACATAGTGTAAAATATCTCCTGACAAAGAACGAATCTAGCGAAACAGCTTCAGTCTATTGAAATATATAATTATAATATATGATATATATATAATTATAATATATAATTTGTTTTCGGTTGGGTAAGTGTGTATAGTCCTGGTCAAAATTAGTAAGATTTAAGTACATAGTGTAAAATATCTCCTGACAAAGAACGAATCTAGCGAAACAGCTTTGGTCTATTGAAATATATAATTATAATATATAATATATATATATTTATAATATATAATTTGTTTTCGGTTAGGTAAGTATGTATAGTCCTGGTCGAAATTAGTAAGATTTAAGTACATAGTGTAAAATATCTCCTGACAAAGAACGAATCTAGCGAAACAGCTTGGGTCTATTGAAATATATCTTATTATAATGGAGATTGTGTGTTTTTCTCTCTGTAACCGAAACTCTATTACTATTCAAGTCACAATTCCCTTCAGTTATTTACGTCACTTTCTCCATGATTTCATTTTTACTCAAACCTCAATTATTAATAAAATTCTTTTACATTATTAATACTGTTGACCATATATACATACTAATAAAATGCAATTGGATTTATATATACAACAAAATAGCGGTTCACAGTATGAATGGGAAGGCTAATTTGCATATTGATCTTAAAAATTTGATTTTAATAAATATGCTTAGTATTATTGATTTCTAATTGTTTGGTTTATCTTATTGAATATGAGCAAACATCTCGGGATAAATCTTAAAAGAAATCCATTACAAGAAGAAATAACTGTAATATTATTCTTTACTTCCTATTTTAACTAAATAGTTAAATTAGGAAAATTTACCAATGAAAGACGGGAGTAATGGAAAATGATGGAAGAGTTAGTTTCAAAGTTGTTGAATTTTTCAATCATACCCCTTCTGTTCCAAATCTTTTTATCTGAATTCTTATTCAGTTTCATTAGCCTTTCTAATTTAATATGATATTTTATTATATCAAAACTTGAATACTTGCACCCGGAGGGGGCATATATGTGCTAGTAATCATAATATATAATATATATATAATTGTAATATATAATTTGTTTTCGGTTAGGTAAGTATGTATAGTCCTGGTCGAAATTAGTAAGATTTAAGTACATAGTGTAAAATATCTCCTGACAAAGAACGAATCTAGCGAAAGAGCTTTGGTCTATTGAAAACTCGTAGTTGATAATAAAAACAGCAAATTATAAAACAATTTTATATGAATTCGATTATTTTCCCTTTATTTCTGAAGATATAACTAGAAAATAAAACGGATGCCGCTAATGGTGACCAGGGCTGAACGTACAGTAAACAATCTACTAACAATCTACATCTCGCAATACGCAAATTGATTGAATATAAAATGTTCTATTTTATTGTCAATGTAGCCATTTTGGTTGACATAATTGTCTCTCTTCATCCGAGGAAGAAGAAGTATGTTATTATTTTAACTGTAGCCGAGAAAAATATCACCAATGAATCTTTCAAATGAGAGTCGTTTTTCTTGTAAAATATTCTAAGATAAAATCTTTCCAAATTGTTACTCTTACCGTGGTTCTTATGAATTTCTTTCTGTGCAATTTTACTACGATATCCAAATGGTCTTTCATTGATCTGGGGAAAAATAAAACAGCGCTGGAAAAATGTCGTATCAAACAACAGAAAATGTTATATATAATATATATTATATTATATATATATATATATATATATATATATATATATATAGTATATATATGGGGGGGTGTAAGAGATCCAAGAGGAAGAAGGAATTTTTTAATTCGGGATGAAACAAAGAATCACTGTATGCTCAACAACTTTATTGACTAGGATTTTTTATTATGTGAGTTTAAAATAATATTTTATATAAAGAGGCATATTTATTTCAATTTCATCAGGTTGCTAATAATCTTCTGGTGTTTATGCGAAGACATTTCTTGCTGTTATGTTTTTGGACCGCAAATTACGTCGGTTGATTATTGTGGACGCTCTTTATGCTTTCGATTATATTTTAATTTCTGCATTTTTTTTAAAATGCTCATAAAGTTATCTCCCTTTAATCTTTGAAAATTTGTTCTTATTTGTAATTATTTTAATCAACTTCATATGTTAAAAGACGTATGTCTTTTCAAATTTTCTGAGGGTAAACTCTTGTAAATTTCGCAATTTAATTTTTCTGGGTGGATGGCAGTCCAAAACATAACAGCAAGAATGTCTTCGCATAAACCCAGAAGAATTTATTAGCAACCTGTGAGGCAAAATAGCCTGAAACCTGGGTAGTTGTCTATGGAAAACCAATTAATATTTTAAAAATTCAACAAATAAATAAATAAAGCTCCTACAAATTTGTAGTTGAGCACTGTGGAATTTCTTGTTTCAATCTCAAAAAAATTTTTAAATATATATCTGTATCGCTCCTATAATGGGATTAAGAACCACAACCAGAAATAGTAAAGACGAATCTAGAAAGAAGGACATTTTTCTGTAATAATACATACGACAATTATAAGTTGAAAATATGGATCTACACGAAATTGATTATTCGTAAAGAAATATCTACACTCCCACATGAAACCTAACATGAAATTACTTATAAACAAAAATAGAAGACGTAACAAGGAGGATGAGATGGGAGGCCCTAGCATTTGATGGGAAGGATAAACACATCAACGTAAACAAATTTAATATTAATCTAATAAATATCCACCAAAAATTACAGTAATTTAAGCCGAATTTGGAAATAGATTTAATAGATATTATTCATAATATAAAATTCGTAGCTTTTAAAAACAACTTTCATATAAATTGGTTTAAAGATTTTTTAAAAATTACATCATCTTAATAACATTTTTTTATTTTTTCAGATAAGACTTAATAATTTTATATGACTAGAATAAAAATACATAAACAACTATTATTAAAATAGCTATAACAAACAACTATCAATTAACAGAAGCCAATGCATATAACAAGATAAAACGATGAGGCTAAGGTTTTGGCAAACTTTAAAATAGATGACAGGGTAAAATGATTGTTTAACGAGAAGCCTTTAAATCACATTAAAAGACCATAAAACTGATTTTAATAACAGACCAACTTGCAGATTGATAAATCCCGCTAAATCAGAATTAGGATTAGTAAAGTAAAGATATCATAAATAAATAACCTAGAAATAAAAATAAGACTTATTAGAAACTGATGGCAAAATAGCCTGAAACCGGGGTAGTGACTATGGAAAACAATTATATTTTAAAAATTCAAACAAATAATAAATTAAAGCTCTACAAATTTGTGGTTGAGCACTGTGATTTCTTTGTTTCATCTCAAAAATTATAATATATATACTATATATATAATATATATATATATTATTATATTATATATATATATATATATATATATATAATATAATATAAGTATATATAAGTTAATTTGGCAGCATTTTTTCTTTTAAAGCATGTTTTGTTAAACTCTACTGACAGATTCTTGGTCGACGAGTTTTTGTTCAATCCTTTCTGTCCTGGCCATCTTTTTAATGTGCAGGGTGGAACTGGTGTAAGCAATCCACCAAAAGGTTTCTTCTTCACTTTGTTTTGTTATTGTTTTTTTCTTTCTTGTTCGGGTGATGTATTTATTCTTTTTAATTATGGCGGTTGTTTGTGTGTGTCTTCCTGCATCAGTCCAAGACCATAGTTACGATTTTTTTCCCTGTGCGGGAAGGCTCTGAAGACTTTCGATTGGTGTTCAGGAATGTTTTTTTGA
>CM042145.1:28759416-28806242 GCA_023376005.1 Doryteuthis pealeii | reverse complement strand
TGAAAGTAACAATGGGCCATTAATATATATATTTACCAAACTCCTCCGCACGAGCAGGATGTGACACAAGGTCAATTTCTTAAGCGGAGTTCACACAGGTTTTAATTCTGAGTTTTCCTTCTCCTAGACGGTTGCTAACCAAGGTTAAAGAGCCCTGTCTGCCCTACCTTTTGTCCAATAGCTGGAAGAGAGTAGGATTCATACCTTTCCCAAGGGTATTAGCGCTAAGGTGAAATGCAATTATCACATCCAGGATTTGAACTCGAGCACGGAGTCCATTTCCCATGACTTTAACCATTACACCACGCGCCCTCCAATGGGCGTTATATTATGAGCACGTGTGAGAAGATATATATAACAGGAATACATATTGAGATAAGATACATAAGCAACACATATAGAGACAGAGTAAATATAGCAGTTAGAAGTACACAGAAATAAGACTGCCGTCCTGTAGAAGTAATGTCACTTACTAAAGACAGGATGGGGTGGTTTCATCACCCACCTGAAGAGTGTAGAGCGTAACGTCTAAGCCATGGTGTTGACTGGAGTCCCAGAGACAAGAGAATTCAAAACTGGCGCTTCAATGATTAAACAGCCAGGGGCGCCTCAGCGGTGAAAACTGAACAAGGGAAGATAACTCTTCCAGCCTATCCCGCCTAACCAGGGCAAAGACATCCTCACAGGGGTATGAGCGCACTCCAACACTGAGACAACCTGTTAGCCGTGGATGGCGAACCGTAGTATCTGGCTTAGTGGCCTGTGACCCGGGTACGAAAGTAGTCTCGTGATGTGCTACACACCACTTCGACCATTACTTGGGTTAAACGGTCAGTTTGTAGAGGCCACCCGATAAATATACATGAAGCAAATGAAAATATATTTCTACCAATTGATTTAAACAAATCATATTTCTAAAAAAAAATGGAGGCACGTGGTGTAATGGTTAGAGTCGTAGGAAATGGACTCGTCGACCCGAGTTCAATTTCTGGTAATACTCTTGGGAAAGATATGAATCCAATTCTCCCTCCAGCTATGGGTAAATAGCAGGACAGACTGGGCTCTTTAACCATGGCTAGGTAACCAGTTTAGGAGAAGGAAACCCCTGAATTCACACCTGTTAAACTCCGCTTAAGAAATTGACCATGTGTCGAATTCTGCTCGTGCGTCGGGGGGGAGGGTAAATATATATATATTATATATATATAATATATCTGTGTGTGTGTGTGTGTGTGTGTGTGTGTGTGTGTGTGTGTATTTCCTTTAAATTCTGATGTCTGGTACATCGTGGGAAGGAGGTTTTTGTATTGGTACATTGTAAGAAGATTGGTTTAGTTGCTATGCATAAATGGGAAGGCTGATTTATTTTATATGGCATTCTTAGAAGGGCATTCAAATTTAGTAGTGCAGCAATTTCGTAAGTAGTTACGTTATTTCTTCTATTGCGTTTAATTCATTCTAGTGGTTTCTCTTTTTACCCTCTTCTTCTTCTTCTTCTTCTTCTTCTTATTATTATTATTATTATTATTATTATTATTATTATTATTATTAGTTTACTCCTTTTGAGTTTTCACATCAGTGTTAGCTGATGGTCTTTCGCTGGAGTCTGAGTGACAGCAAGTCTCCTCAGGTCTCCAGGACTCTTCTGAGTATTCTAGCAGATTGCAGCAGTGCAGTGTTCTGAATGATTTCAATCCTTCCTTTGATATCCAAACTTTCCAAACCATTTTCTAATCCTTTTGGGACTGTTCCAAGTGCACCAACTACAATTGGTATCACTTTCACGTTCATATTATTATTATTATTATTATTATTATTATTATTATTTATTTTTTTATTTTTTTATTTTCTATTTCCACGTATTATTTGTTTGTTTATCTTATTTTTATTTTGAGTTATTCTTTTATTGATATTCTCTTTGTTTATCTTATTATATTTATTTTTTTTAAGAATTTATTTTGGTTTTTGGAGTTATTAGTTTTTGGATGGTTTATTAAGAATTTGGTTTCATGCCTACAATTAATATGAGTTTCGACCGCTTCTTAAGTAGTTTGTTTTGTTCTGGGATGAGTATTATGGCACTTTTTTTCTGCGCTATTTTCCTTACTTTCTATGTTATTTTTGGTATCATTTGATTTGATTTTTTTGAGTTTCCATTTGTGACAAGAATGTGTTGTGCTGTGTTCGTATATGAGATTGTTAAATTATGTATTGTTGTTACATAATCTATGCGGTTACATAAGATTATTGTCAATCCCCTGTATTTCTAAAGGGATGGCCCTTTTCATATCATGGGCGGGACTTTCCATGGAATAGTACAGAAAGCCCGCGAAATACGTGAAGTCACGTGGGACCTGGTTGGGTTCTCAGTTTCAGTTTGGACGTCGGGCAGAGATGTACTGCCTTAACTGGAACTCACTGCATACGCGCGCTATGTTATTCAGATGTTAGTTACATGAAATGTTTAGTTAAGGAAATAAAATCTTAAGAAAATAACACGGTCTTGTGGTTGGTGAATGTCTTGGTAACAAGACTGATCTAGAAGAAGAAATGGGGTAAGTGCGACCGACTGACCAAGACGAAGTCCAGATATTAGAAGATACTCTAGAAGAACTTAAGATATCAAAGACGCCAGAAGAAGAATAGAAGTAAGTAAGTAAAGAGGTATGCAACAATGTGTGTGATTCTCCTTTGTTTCCAGGGACCTACAGATATGCCAATATATATATATATATTGTTTAGGGAACATTCCTATTTTATTTTTCAGTTACGAGTGTTTTGTTGTTTTTGTTGTGTTATGTGTATTTTATTGTTCTTTTCATTATTTGTTGCATGTTTTCCATGTAACTATAACTGACTTTTAGTGTATTCCTATTGAATACTTTATGTAGTTTGCTAGATTTAGGGGAGTGTTTGTCTATTAGTTTTATAAATATTTTTCCTGCGTTAGTTTTCATATTTTCATTATATGGTTGGTTGAACCAAATAATGTTCATATTTCTACTTTTTTTTATTTTGCTAAAGCTATATCTTTTTCCTAAAAAAACACTGCTTTTTAATTCATTCAAGGGAACTTTCTTTATTGAGGATGGCTTCATTTAATAAGTTGTCAGTTAATGTGTTTCAAATGAATGGTGGGATTTTTTTTATATGCTGGATGGATGGATGGATGGAGGTTTGTTGTAAAGGTGGTGGTCGTTTCTGATGGTTAATACATTTTTTTGTTGATTGAATGCTGTGCCTTTGAAGTTTAGGTTAGTTTATATATATATATATATATATATATATATATATATATATATATATATATATATATGATACTATTTGTTTGAATAATTTAATTATCTGTTTCTAATTCTATCTGTTTTAGGTCCATTGCAGCTTCTTACGATTATTAGTACATCGTCTCTGTTATTGGCTTGTGTCGTTTTTAATTTACTGTGTTTATAGAGTTGCTAATAGATATGTTCTTACTAGCTCACAGGCTTTAGACTATCGGAACTGTCCATTATTACGTCAAATGTGTTTTGTTTTCTTTCTTTATGCACGTTGTTTCTTTCAAATAATTGTGATTTTCGACTGAGTTTAAGTAGTTGGTTGTTTGTTAGTTTTATATATTTTAGCTAAGATTAAGGCCTTATCTAGCATAGTTTCTGTGACTGAGGGGGTAGTAATCTTTGATATTAATTGAATAGATGCACAATTATATATTATATATATATATATTATATTATATATATATATATATATATATATATAAGTGTAAGGTATCCAAAACTGGTAGTAAGGGATGATTCTACTTGGGATCTTCAAAATCTTACTCAAAGAATTTAAAAAATTCACTCTGATGAAGGTCGTAAAAAAATCTCTCTGTGTACGGAATATTTTTACATTTTTCCTATTATTATTATTATCATTATTTCAACTTCATCTGATTATTTTAATAATAATAATAATAATAATAATAATAATAATAATAATAGCGTAAACCGTATACATTTTGATAGACGGACCGAAACACATGTGTAAGTGATATCGATTAAAAGTGATATCGATTAAATTCATTTTTATCCATCTACATTTCTTTTCTTTACTCATTTTTTTTCCTCATATATATATATATATGTGTGTGTGTGTGTGTGTGTGTGTGTGTGTGTGTGTGTGTGTGTGTGTGTATATATATAATATATATATTATATATATATATATATAATATTAACATATTCTCAGGTCATTAGAATATATGGCTACTTTCTAGACAGAAAATTATATATATATATATATATAATATATATATATATATTATACACACAATTTTCTGTCTAGAAAATAGCCATATATTTTAATGACCTGAGAAGTTGTAGCGTGGACTTCATGTAAGTGGGCAACTAAACAATGAAGAACTTTGTTCGAGTGCATAAACATTAATGCGTGGTGCTATTCAGCCTGCTGTGAGACGCCATTGATTGTGCTTGCGTACTGTGTGACCGTCGATTTCACAGTTAAATAGCGACTAGATTCATTGTCTCATGCAAGTTTTTGACGTCTGCCTATCGGAGTTCAGATGTGTCTCCTTGCTGCCCTTGCTGTGTGCAGGTGGGAAATTATAAATAAATCGAATGAATGAAACAACATCTGGAATAACACGTGAGTGTGAGAGAGCGAGTCCGACAGAACCTGTGTGTGTATATGTGTGTGAGAGAGGGGGAGAGAGAGAGAGACAGAGAAAGAGAGAGAATGAAAGAATGAGAGAAAGAAAACTGAGAAAGCGAAAGAAAGATAGGGGAGTAAAAAGGGGATTTGCAACGAAGAAGAGAAATTGAAAATAAAAGGTACAGTAACAGAAGTGAAAAAATAAACTATTAATAAGTACCTTGACTTACGAATTTAATCTGTTCCACTCGTAACTCAATTTCATTGTAAAAAATAACCGACTGACAGCTCGTAATTAGTAAGTAAAGCTACCTCTGTAGTTAGAATGAGATGACAATAACAACTCTATAGAAAAATCGAAGAAGAAGAAGAAGAAGAAGAAGAAGAAGAAGAAGAAGAAGAAGAAGAAGAAGAAGAAGATCAGTATTGCAATGACAAATCGCAATAAATGTAAACGATATACACAATTTATCCTTGTTGAATTCACGAATTCTCAAATGTCTTACCTTATCACGCAAATATATATACTTTGGAGGCTATTCAAAATGGCAATAAATAAGAGTGCTCCATTGTCTGAATTTTTGGATCAAGCTTGATAATTTGTATTTAAATTTTTGGGTGGTTCTCAAATTCGACAATACGTTTCCCGTGTTCAACAAGAAACACCTGAAGAAGGCCGTTGGGCACAAAGTTGTGTATATACCAATAATGAGGACAACAGTCTGAAAAATCTAAATATTATCGAGTGCTCCAGACTCAAACATAGGTATGTCATAAAATTTTTGCGGGCTGAAAAGTACAAATCTTGTAAAATTTACAGAAGAGTGTATGATGTATATAGAGAAACATGTTTTTATTGTTTTTTTACGATGAGGGGTTGATAAGCTATTGAATAAAAAAACGAAAACCGTATGAATAAACTATACTTTATATATATATATATATATATATATAAAGCAATCTGCAGACGCGCGTTTCGGGGTTTACCCCTCATCAGTGCAGCTAGACTTATTTTTCAGCAGCTACCTCTGGTCGGGATCGAGACCCGAACGAACTTTCGCTCGTCAAGTCTCTTACCGATGGGTCCACAAGCAGCTGCCTAGAATAGAAGGCAGAATAATCGCTATATTTCCTAAACCGGAAATAAACTCACCAGAGGTCTCTAACTTGTAAACAAGTGAGACTAGCATTTCGCCGAAGCGGTGAATTTTCGCAATTAGTCCCTTCTAGACAGAGTGCTCAACCTGAAAATTGGGAAGCGTATATAAAGCAATCTGCAGACGCGCGTTTCGGGGTTTACCCCTCATCAGTGCAGATATATATGTGAAGAAAGGAAGTGAATCCGACGGTATGTAAGTATATTGAGAAAAATGAAAAAACACAGGTTTAAATGGGTTAAGCGGTGAGTTTATTGGCCGACGCTGCAGTGTTTCGATCTATTAATTAGATCATCTTCAGGGCATTTGTTGGTATGTGGAAGGTGATAAGAAATTATTTATCACAGAATAGTGAGAAAAGCGAGTGGTAGTCCTTGTTATTCAGTCCGTTTTAAAAAATTTTGAGGTTTGAAAAAGACGTGTTTGAAATATGACGTCAAATATTCTATTTTATCGCGTGAGTATGGAACGCTGTATTCTGATGACAATTGTGTGCTAGTGAATGTTTATGCAAATAGTGTTAGTGTTGTTATAATTATGTGAAAATAATTATTGGTTAATAAGGATGTATGTTTTTGGTTATTATTTTTATCAGTAGTTATATTGTAATTGTGCATATATTAATTGTCTGGTATGCATTTACATAAAAATCCACATATATGGTTATTGTGAAGGTTTTTCTGGAAAAATATGAAAGTATGAGGGTGGTGAAAAAATGAATGGTGTCAATAGGGAGTATAAATGTGTGGGGGGTTAAGGGGAAATATTGTTATATATAACTATTATCAAAAATATATTATTATTGTTGAAAAATGTTGGTTAAATAGGTAAAGTGTGATAATCTTATGACCTTCCACATACCAACAAATGCCCTGAAGATGATCTAATTAATAGATCGAAATACTGAAGCGTCGGCCAATAAACTCACCACTTAAACCATTTAAACCTGTGTTTTTTCATTTTTCTCATATACTTACATTATATATATATATATTATATATATATATATATATATATATTATATATATATTATATATATACTTCTACAAGTCTGTTATTCCATGATTATCATCAAATGAGTTAAATTCTATATTTAAGCTCATTTTTCGACGTCCAGCAACTTTGGCGATAAAAAGACAAAACATTCTTTTAATGTATATATATTTTTTATCACAAATTTTTCGTATGGATAAATAATTTTGGTAGCCATAACTTTATATAAAAATTCCCTGTTCCATACAAATAAGTATTTTTAAAGAAGTTTTTAATGATTCAATTAAGAAAATATTAAAATATAAATTTTATGTTAATCAGTCTATGTGTGTTTTTATTGTCATCATTGCGAATGGATGATAGATTGTATGATTAAATATTCATTTTCCCCCAAAATATTTTCTTTAGACATTTCAGTTTCAGAAGAAAGAAGTGTAATTGTTAGCCAGATAGTCTCACATATCTATTATATTACTGTTGAATTGCGAGTTCGATCATCGCCTGATGACCCATTACTTGCAGTTTTGTGTAAATATCTCACTATTATTTTTTTCAATATACCAAACTTATTGTAAATCTCGCGTGAGAAAAAAAACAGCAAAATAGTTTGATTGTAAAAAATACTATCTACAACATCAACCGGGAAGAAAAAAATTTTTTTGAAAAAAGAAAAGACCAAGATAATAGTACCAACAAAAATAATCTATTAGTACATATTTTGGCAAAAGAAAAAACAATTTATATGGCATATATATAATATAAGATATTATATTCATCACAAAACCGCCAGGAGACTAAAGCTAATAAGTAAAAAGTGCTCAATACCTAAGTAGAGCAAATAATAAAGATAAATCTAATGAGTCAGACGAACCTACTAAAAGTTTCGCTTAATGCTCTTCAGGGCTAAGATCTGACTCTGAGTCAGATCTTAGCCCTGAAGAGCATTAAGCGAAACTTTTAGTAGGTTCGTCTGACTCATTAGATTTATCTTTATTATTTTTTTCTAAATTTAACCAGAAAATCCCGAGTGTTTTGGAACAATTTTATTTTTCTCGAGGTAAAATAATAATACATTCACCCCAAGGGCTGTTGTTTGGAAATGAAGTTTAGGGAAATATTTGATAGGAAATTAATCCCAAACATATATAAGGTGAGCATGATATATATATAATTTTCGTTTTATCTCAATTGAAAATAACATTTTTTTTCCTGAAGATTCCTGACATTGCTCTTTGTTTGCCCTGATGATGGTAAATATATTCAGTATTTATCAAATCCGAAATACTCAAACGGAGGCAGAACTATTTATTCATAAATTAATAAACAAATCCTCTGAATATTTGTATTTCCGTATTCTACACACACACACACACACACACATACATACATACATACATACACGCACACACACACACACTTCTCTTCATTAATATTTGAGAAAACGGTTATTTTACAATGTCGGGTGTTTATGAACTCCATGACATCGCTCGCTCCTTGTTGTTGTCCAGATGATAGATAATATATATATATATATTATATATATATATATATATATATATATATATACGCAAGGTGTGTCAAAAAAGTATCGAGATTTATAATTTGTACTTTTTGACACTTTTTGACATACCTTGCATTTTGAAAAATTTAACATTCCATTCATTTTTCATTTCTATCTTGGTAAATACAGCTTCAATCTCGATACTTTTATGACACAACTTGTATATAAACACACACACACATACACACACACACGCACACACACACACACACACATACATATATATATATATATATATATTATATATATCAGAAGTAAATACACAAACGATGTGTTTTTGATATAGTTTTTTTATCCGAAATTTTTTGGAGAATATGTGCTTAATTGAAGTCGTACCTAATTTTGAAAGTTAATTAATTAATAATTAATTAAGTAACTTTCAAAATGCATACCCGCCTAATTAATTAATTATTTATTATTAACTTTCAAAATTAGGTGCGACTTCAATTAAGCACATATTCTCCCAATATATATATATATTATATATATATATATATAATATATATATATATTTATTTATTTACAATGTTTTCACAGATCAATGTTCATTATTAACAGCGACCCAGGTTTCATGCTAAATAGCAATCATCAGGCTGTTGAGCCATATCCTATGGTGTTTGTTGGAGTTCTTTACTCAATGTCACATTTTTGGATTGTAAATAACGTCGGTTATAACCTCACCATCATCAAAATGTGACATTGAGTAAAGAACTCCAACAAACACCATAGGATCTTGCTCACAACCTGATGATTGCTAATTTAGCATGAAACCTGGGTCGCTGTTAATAATGAACATTGATCTGTGAAAACATTGTAAAATAAATAAATATTAGCTCTTCAAATTGTGATTGAGCACTGTATTTTCTTGTTTCATCGCAAAAAAATTTTTGTTTTTACATATACCTATATATATATATATATATATATATATAAGTCAAAACCAACCTAAAAGATTTCCTTCAAGTGAGTAGACTTACTTAATGGCTTTTCATTTAGGGTTGAAAAAACAGTTATATTGCAATATCAGATGTCTTTAATCGAATTAATCCCGGTGAAAATACCCGTTGAAATGTACGTGAGGACCGCTGCATAAAAACAGTTAATGAGTGGGTTCGCAGCTTTCAAAGATTCCCCTTTCTGCCAACACCCAGAAAATGAATAAATTTTCCGCCCACACAAACAACTATCAATCTGTTGTCATGTCAACTGAGGTTCTTGGTGATGTGGGTGGTTTCATTTAAATTCCGTCTTGCCCTGATATGCATATTTACATTAGGAAATTGATATGTTTACTGGTGAGATCTTTGCTGTTGTCATTGCAGTAATGCAAACAAAGGTGTGCAAATTAAATGCACTTGGCTTTTAGAATATTTAAAAGCATTTTATCCTGAAATTTTTCCTGCAAAGCATCCATGAATTTCGAGAAGAGAAAGAAAATTGATTTGGTTTGTTTGGTTTGTTTTGTTTTACGGCATATCAACCTCAGTGGGTCATTTAATGCCGATAAAGTTTTGAAATAAATCAATTCTTAATGGATAATACAATTTTTTTATAAATACATTTTTCTATTTAACCCATCGATGGGACCCTAACAGGTACTACCACTCCGGGTCAGAGTGGACCAGAGAGCAATGGTGATGAAGGGCTGCTCCACATTCCCCAAACCTCCAAAACTGGAACCTCACCATCAGATAGAGTTTAACGTCATTCCCAGGACATGTAGACCCGCAGATCCACCGCCTTCTAGCACCATATGATAAAAGGAGTTGGGGCTTTGCATAAGGGCTATAGGGTTGGGAAAATCATATAGGTGCTAGGGCTTGACGTGACCAGCCGATTGATCGAGGGGGCCAGATAAGGGGCCAATGTGGAGTATTGCATGTCATGAACTGCTCATCCACCTGGGCTCTATCCTTAAGCATCACAGGTCGCCACCCACGGCCAACAGGTGGCCCCATTGGGGGAGTCTTACCCTTCTGCAGGGGTGCAGTCGGTGCATTCTAACACCCCAGCCGACAGGGCGGAAAGAAAATTGAAGATCTCAAAATGTATACAACAAATATAGGTTGGATGATGGATTTCAACGGCATTTCAACCCGTATGGGGTCATTTCATGCCTAGAGATTAGGGAATAGTATACGTTGTACGTTTATATTTACAATTTTGTAGTTAACAGTTTTAACTATATGTTACAGATCCTGTATAGATTGGTAGGTGCTTTACAGTATATCAACCTTTGTAGATTATTTAATGCCAAACCCTGTTTACACACACACACACACACACACACACACACATATATATATATATATATATATATATATTGAAATGAAGCATAAAGGAAGGAAAATGTTGAATGGATAAAATAGATTTTATTTTTATTTTGTTTTACTGACACGTGTTTCGGCCAGGAGTTTATCCATGTACATATGTACTCTATCTATTATTATTTTAAATCAAATGAAATAACAATAATAGAAAACTATAAAGAATTTAGTATACAATGAATAACGGCCTTCGTCAGAGTAATTATTCATTGTATACTAAAATTTTATAGTTTCTATTATCTTAATTTTATTTGTATTTAAAATAATATAGATAGAGTACATATGTACATGGATAAACTCCTGGCCGAAACACGTGTCAGTAAAACAAAATAAAAATAAAATCTATTTTATCCGTTCAGCATTTTCTTTCCTTTATTTTTCATTTCAACATACGTCGGATTCGCTTCCATTTTCAACTTACACACACACACACACACACACATTATATATATATATATATATATATATATATATATATAATATATATATATATATATATATATATATATTCTTTGTTGGTGTACCAAGTTTCTTGATATAAGGTGATTCTAGGCTGGTCCTATTCTCTAACAGTAGTTTGTTGTAGAGTTTCGGTTCCGTATGAGAGCTCAATGTTTAATTTTTATTAATGGGTATCGTGATTATGGACCATTTCCACTCGTGGAAATGGTCCATAATCACGATACCCATGGTATTTAAGTCCTTTTTATTCACAAATATATATATATATATATATATATATATATATATATATATATATAATGCATGTAATATGATTTGTTTAACTTTATGTGCATTAATAAATTGGTGTAAATAATTTTTATGTTTGATCTTTATTTAATATCATGTGTATTAATATATTGGTGAATATTTTTGTTTACTTTTATAAACTGGTAGAAATTATCTTCATTAGTTTCATATATATACATAAACTGGTAGAAATAATGTTAATGTTTGATTTATATCTGAGCTTTTTCATCAACTTCATGTGTATTAATGAATACTGATGATTACCTCTCACTCACCGCTTTGTCGTACGTATATGTCGTGCGTATATAAAAAGTGGTAACTTTATGTGCATTTATAAAATGGTGATTGAAACTCAGCCACTGTCTTCTAGCAGAATAGCAGAATTAAGATAAAAAGAGTTGTGTGCTTACCAGAAGATCAATTTAAAGAATACGGTAGAGACAATCATGTAGTGCTGACAAGACGTGCTGATTGATTTGATTGGGCCACTCTGATTGCCCGTCTAGATCAAGTAATGACCTAAGTGGAATGTTGCATTTCACGGCAACACTTAGTACCCGTGGCATACACGGCTCAGCAACCATAATCAGGTCCTCGAGTATTACTGGTTGCCACCCGCAGCCAACTGGTGGCTCTATGGTGCGGGGGGGGGGGTCTTACTCATTCTGCAGAAATACAATCGGCCTATTCTACAGTCCCCGTCGACAGGGCGGATAATAAGGCTAATATTAATATTTGATTCCAAGATTTGTAATGTTGATGTTTTGGTTTTGGTTTTGGTTTTGGTTTTTCATGGCATATTTTCAGTTTTGGTTTTGGTTTTGGTTTTGGTTTTGGTTTTCTGGTTTTGGTTTTGGTTTTGGTTTTGGTTTTTTTTTATGGCATATTTTCGGTTTTGGCTTTGGTTTTGGTTTTTTGGTTTTGGTTTTGGTTTTTCATTGCATATTTTCACTTAAAATTATTTTAACTATTCTAAACTGAATACTCTTCACTTTTTCATTAACTTTATTGATTTTTATTTATTTACCTTTTTTTGTTTTTATCACTATTCTTCAGCTTTTCATTTAAACTGAGACTGCTGATGAGGATCCTGTATGATCAAAAATTCTTAAGAGCCTAATGATCCAAGCACTGAACACAATGAACTCCTAAAATATTTTATATTCAGGCTCAGCTTACCTACTGATATATGTGGAGAAAAGTAGACAAACACGGGATGTTATACTGGATGGAAGTTTATTACTGGTGGGGAAGTCAAAGCTATATGGTTTTGGTCTTTCAGACCTTCTTCAGGACACAATCAGTGTTCTTGTATTGAAGGATTCAGTTCTCTTACTACTGATATATATATTTACCAACCCCTCTGCACGAGCAGGATGCGACACAAGGTCTATTTCTTAAGCGGAGTTTAGCAGGTTTGAATTCAGAGTTTTCCTTCTCCTAGACTGGTTACCTAGCCATGGTTAAAGAGCCCAGTCTGCCCTGCTATTTACCCATAGCTGGAGGGAGAATTATTCATACCTTTCCCAAGGTTATTAGCGCTATGTGAAATGCAAACAGTTTCGACAAGGAATTGAACTCGGGTCTTATTACTGATATATGACGTCATGTTGCTTCATTTCGCGCTCAATGATTTCATTATTTTTTGTTATCACAACATTTATTGAAATATTATGGCAAACAAGTGAATCACGATGATTTGTGGCATAGAATTTAAAATTAACAAATAAATATCACCAGAAATGACGTTGAAAAAGAATTGTATTGTATAGATTATTTAGTTATTGCTGTGACAGAAAGGAAACGGATAGTTGATCTCATTAGCTTATGGCCAACTTGTAAATATGCCCCCCGCCATATGTCATATAAGCCGGCTGATTTAATGTAAACAAAATAACTCATTTGTGGCCGCATATGAAATTAACCTAAAAAGGGAGGTAACTTTGAAAATTGAACCAAGAAAATAACATAAAAATGTTGGTAGAATTTATCAGACGTTATTTTAATTCCTTTCAACATTAAAATGAAATATTTACACTTTGTCTTTTATTAATCCACAAATCACAAACGGCTGTGAGTTACCTTGCTTTTATTATTTTCAATTACGTATACGGCCTTTTCTATTTATAGACGCTATTTTGTAAATGTGATAACGCATAATTAATTGTATTTAAATATTGAATACTAGTGTTTTTTGTGATATTTTGTTAAATAAAAATGGTTCACATATGTGTTGCATTTGAGTGTAAAACAAATCAGCCTGTTAGAAATCTGCCATTTTCTCTGGCATGTGAGGCCGTATTTACATGTTGGCCATGATAAGCCTATAAAAATAGTGGGTATTATTCTATTACAAACACTTGGTCCTTAAAATGCATTAGTGTAACAATGGATGCATACCTCTTTCCTTACTTACTTACTTCTATTCTTCTTCTAGCGTCTCTTCTAGTGTTTGGACTTGGTCTTGGTGGTCGGTCGCACTTAACTCATTTCTTCTTCTAGATCAGTCTTGTTACTAAGACATTCACCAACCACAAAACCGTGTTATTTTCGTAAGCTTTTATTTACTTAACTAAACATTTCATGTAATTAAACATAGCGCGCGTGTGCAGGTGAGTTCCAGTTAAGGCAGTACATCTTCTCTGCCTGACGTCTAAGCTGAAACTGAGGACCCAACCAGGTCCCACGTGACTTCACGTATTTCGCGGGCTTTCTTTAATATTCCATGGAAAGTCCTGCCCGTGATATGAAAAGGGCCATCCCTTTAGAAATACAGGGGGTTGACAATAATCTTATGCAACTGCATAGATTATGTAACAACAATGGATGCATTAACATTTGGAAAGGAAAGACACACAATTAACTCGTATGAACAATATACATATGAAGGTTTAATATATACAACATATCATAACAAAATAACATAATACATGAGTTCTAAACAGGTTAATTATGAATAAGGTTCCATGAATAAACAAAGTGTAATAAAAATATACTAAAATATGGTTAGAAAAGATTAACTGTATCTTCAATGGTTTTCAAATGCTATGTCGAAATTAGATTCTAATTGTCTCTATTCTATTCTACGAACAGAATTGAGAGACATGTCCTCTTCGCTCAACGAGCGAGGAAAAAAAGATAGGTCTTGATCCTTCAAAGAAATGGAATCAAAGAGAAAGTTTTAAGGGGCTAAATCATCATGGGATCAATATATGCATGACGTTGGAAGCCACAATCCGAGGGAATACAATTATTTTTGTCTTTCTACAAGATTATCAAGATGCCTACATTTCAGCTCGACACCTGCTGTAACAAAAGCTCATGAAATTCATCGAAATTCCAGACGAGGTCATTAATATTATATCAATGTATTCGAAATGTATGCTAATGAGATTTTCATGTACAAAATATTACACTGAATGGAAAAGATTGGATATCGGTGTTGTGATCGGTGTTGTAACATCTCCATTATATTTTTGTGTTTGTAATTAAAATGATATTACGCAGTGCAAACGATAATATAACGAATGTTGATAAAAAGAATACTGAACTTCCAATGAAGTCCTTTATGGACAACTAGAAGTGGCTACCCGGCGTCGCCTGGGTAGAGGGGGGGTTAAAAGTTAGACTCGCAGATCCATTATTACTTATCGCGAGTGAGATCCTCGCTGATTGCCCCATAAAAATCCCCACGGAAATATATATCAATATAGTAAGAAATTTCCATTCAATGATATACAATTTAAAAAAAAAAAGATATAAATGATGCAATTAATTCAATCAATTAATATTATATTTCAAAGCGAAAAAAAAGAAAAACAAAATAACATGCAAATGACTTTCCCTTCTGTTACTTTTCAAATTTGAATTTTTAAATATCTTCCCAAATATAACTAAAATCTTCATTATTTTTGCTCAAAAACCAAGCCCCGGTGATATTTAATGTGTATATATATTTACTTTGTCGTCAATTGTTTTATTTTCGAAGTTTCCTCCGGACATACAGATTCACACAACTGCTCTTTATATATGCATAGATAAGAATTTTTTTCTATATCAAAATCCTTCAAGGAACAATCTACAAGAAATCTTTAGTTCTACAAGGGAGATAATTAAGCTCGCCAAATCTCACTGTTTATTTTTAGTATAGGAATAAATATGGGAAATCATGATTTTCATCGATGAGGGAGAATTCTCTAAAAACCATAAAATAAGCTGTATAGCATTGCATGATAGACCAACAACTGGTTATCTTGTAGGCGAGCTAATGCCAACAGTGGAGTCGGTGTCTAAGTTAAATGGTGGAGTATTTTTATGTAGACTTGGCATCATTATATGCATAATCACCCAAGACTCATCAATCATAAGTAGGTTCAATTTGTCCGTCAAATTTGTTCTTCTTAGCCCCTTTCTTTGCCAGTGAAGTATTCTTATGTAGACTTGGCATCATTATCTGCATAATCACCCAAGACTCATCAATCATAAGTAGGTTCAACTTGAGTCCGTCAAATTTGTTCTTCTTAGCCCCTTTCTTTGAAAGTTAAATGGTGGAGTATTCTTATATAGACTTGGCATCATTATCTGCATAATCACCCAAGACTCATCAATCATAAGTAGGTTCAACTTGAGTCCGTCAATTTGTTCTTCTTAGCCCCTTTCTTTGAAAGTTAAATGGTGGAGTATTCTTATATAGACTTGGCATCATTATCTGCATAATCACCCAAGACTCATCAATCATAAGTAGGTTCAACTTGAGTCCGTCAAATTTGTTCTTCTTAGCCCCTTTCTTTGAAATGTACCTGGTCACTTCACAACTACTCTTAGATACCCTTCTCAGAATATATATATATATATATATATATATATATATATATATATATATATAGGTATATGTAAAAACAAAATTTTTTTGCGATGAAACAAAGTGCTCAATCACAATTTGTAAGAGCTAATATTTATTTATTTTACAATGTTTTCACAGATCAATGTTCATTATTAACAGCGACCCAGGTTTCATGCTAAATAGCAATCATCAGGTTGTTGAGCTAGATCCTATGGTGTTGGAGTTCTTTACTCAATATCACATTTTGGATTGTAAATAACGTCGGTTAGTTCCGCGGACGCTGTTATAGTCCGGAATTACTAAAAATAAATTTTTTCAAAATTTGCATTTTTTTGTAGTAATGCCAACGAAGTTGCCTCCCTTTATTCGTTAAAAATAGAACATTTGTTTTAACTTTGAAAATTTTTAACGAATAAAGGGAGGCAACTTCGTTGGCATTACTACAAAAAAATGCAAATTTTGAAAAAATTTATTTTTAGTAATTCCGGACTATAACAGCGTCCGCGGAACTAACCGACGTTATTTACAATCCAAAATGTGACATTGAGTAAAGAACTCCAACAAACACCATAGGATCTTGCTCAACGGCCTGATGATTGCTATTTAGCATGAAACCTGGGTCGCTGTTAATAATGAACATTGATCTGTGAAAACATTGTAAAATAAATAAATATATATATATATATATATATATATATATATATAGAGAGAGAGAGAGAGAGAGAGAGAGAGAGAGAGAAAGAGAGAGAGATAACTCATTTCGTTACTGCTTTAAGTCTCGGTCCCTACTCCTCCCTATCTTTACCGATCACCATCGCTGGGAAGGTGTGATGAAACAACTGAAAAATGGCTTGTGCTTAGCTAATACATGCATTTCCACTGTCAAAGATAAATTCTTGTATTTATATTATGGTTTCATATCTAAAACATCGTTCTCTGTAGTGAGCGAAGTCCCCATAGAGTAGTGGCTAACGTGCTAGACTGCGACATTGAAGTAAGTGAGTTCGAACTCCAATAAGCGCTATTACGTTCACTTTCGGACAAATATCCTTAGAAAATGTAAGATATATATCATCCCTCAGTTCTGTGATAAAAAAAAATACCACTACTATTCCGCTACAAGGATGGATTTAGTATTAATTAACTCACAAAAGTTGATGTGCCAATAAATAAAGAAACAAAGCAAAACAATTGCTGATATCTATATATAAATACTTGTGTTCCTTAATTGTACGACCGTATTCATCTTGCAATATTCCCTGGTTAAAAATGATACTGCCCAAATCATCCAAGATGAAATGCGTAAATGTAAATCCAGATTTTCTTGTGTGCTTTATCAGCCGAATTCTAATTTTCTCTGAGTGGCGTCACCTCAGGACCATACCATTTTTATCATAAAGAAAGAAAGGGAAGAAAAAGGACAAGCTACACAGAAAATAATATAACAAGAAAGAAAGAAAGAAGAAAGGGGAAAGATAGAGAGAGGGGGTGAGCGCGCGGAAGTAATAACGCCAATCTATTTCAATCAAACATAATGCAAGATGAAAAGAGGTTAAGAAAGAAAATGAGAGATAGAGATAGAGAGAGAGAGGGGGGGTTAAATCAAGGGTATTATACGTTTTACATACTGAAGTATTTGCAATAGCTCTTAAGTAAACATATAAAACATCGTAATAACTAAAGTATCATACTGTGGTATATCCACAGGTCCTGCTAGTATGAAATATTACAAGAACTGAAACGATGAAGCGTTTAATCGGTAAATATAAAAAAAATGCTTCGGATTATCTATTTCTTTAAAGGATTTAATCTTATACAGTTCGATATCAAAGCAGAATCGATCTTACACGTTGGGCTGTAATGTGCCAGTAATATGCAACACAACGACATTCTGCGTTATTCGCGAGGTACGCTTTAGTGATATGCTTTTACCAACCCAATCTACCTGAACGGAAATTAAAAGTCAAAATTATATACAAGGTGTACACACTTCCCTTAGAATGAATGAAGTTATGGATGCTGTGACAGCTGACAAAACGGGTATGGGTCACTAAAGAAACTTACCGAAAATAGAAGAAATCCACTATATTGAGAAAAACGAGTCTATCTACAATTATTGGTCAGTCAACAAAAGAGGCAAGAACCACGTGGTGATATTAACTAATGAGATTAAGTCTCTTAATAAAGGCAGTATTAACCCAAACCATAATCATTTCAATGGCCTTAGGTTGACATCAAGATAAAAGGCTGAACACGTTATGATCTCATATTTTTCATCAAAGCCCAAAGAATTTTAAAAGCGAGGCATCTATAAGTTTGTTGAGTGATGGAATGCGGTTCTTGGAAGTAATAGATGTTATGTTGATGATTAAATATTTCTATTGGTCTGTGTTATTTTCATTTATTATATGTACTCTAAAATCGGACATTACATTCGTTCCAACTTGATTACTCATTATTTTAGCCTTATGATCCTGTCGTCTCCATGAAAAGTTGAAAGTATGGAACATCCAGCGTGGATTCGTTAATAATGTTAAGTATCTTGCCGCCATCCTTGGCCAGTTGTAAAAGAACTTAAAGTAAATAAGTAAGTAAGTCCCGAGTTATAGCAATCCTTTGGTAAGTCAGTAAGTCCTGTGGTATAGCAATCCTTTGATAAGTCAATAAGTCCTTTGGGTCCGACGTCCAAGAAGATCCAAGCAGTAGTGAGCTAAGACCAGAATCAGGCCAGTATAAATACAACAACAGCAGCAGCAGCACTGCCAGTGATTGGATAAGAGGTTGCCTTCCCTGGTCACATGGTAGTCGTCGAGTCTATATTTAGAAGTAGCCATCTGATACACACCTTATATCCAATAAATCCGGGCACCTCACGTGGTGTAATGGTTAGCAAGCTCGCTTCGCAAACCATTGTTTAGTGAGTTCGATTCTCATTGGGCGCCCCATACTTCTGGCCTTGTGCTATATCTAAGCAAAGCTTAGTTTTTTAAAAAGGCACCTCACGTGGTGTAATGGTTAGCAAGCTCGCTTCGCAAACCATTGTTAGTGAGTTCGATTCTCATTGGGTGCCCCATACTTCTGGCCTTGTGCTATATCTAAGCAAAGCTTAGTTTTTTAAGGGCACCTAGCGTGGTGTAATGGTTAGCAAGCTCGCTTCGCAAACCATTGTTAGTGAGTTCGATTCTCATTGGGAGCCCCATACTTCTGGCCTTGTGCCATATCTAAGCTAAGCTTAGTAAATAACTATATCCAATAAATCCGGGCACCTCACGTGGTTGTAATGGTTAGCAAGCTCGCTTCGCAAAACCATTGTTTAGTGAGTTCGATTCTCATTGGGAGCCCCATACTTCTGGCCTTGTGCCATATCTAAGCTAAGCTTAGTAAATAACTATATCCAATAAATCCCAACAAATAATAAATCTGCAAGACTAAATTACTAACCATTACCCCCTTCTCATAATAAAAGTATACGACATCCTACCAAAAACAGTGTAATTCAATATCCTTTTCACTGGTTGGAAGAATTCCCCGAAAACATTTGGGGACCTCCCGACGTGGTTTAACGGTTAGCAAGTTAGTCCCGCGTTGATGAAAAAAATTCTCATCAAGGTTTTTGACGTGCATACTGGATGTGTGTATAACATCCAGTATCGGGATCCAATTCGTTATTCCGTAATAATGGATATGCGAGATTAGCTTGCTGACCAATACACCACGATGGAACGCTCTACTCTTTGAAAGCATATACATCCAAATAATCCCTCTCCAGCTATGAGCAAAAATTAAGACCATATTACCTTTAGGCACCCCTTTTTGATCTCGATTAAGAAAGGACATGTTTTTCATTTTACACCGTCAATATCCGGTTGTTTGTTAGGGGTTAGGGTTAGGGGTTAGGGTTAAGGGTTTAGTTTTATAATTCTTTTTAAAAAACTAAAAATCGTCTGTTAAAACAATCGGATATTGACGGCGTAAATAAAAAACATGTCCTTTCTTAATCGATATCAAAAAGGGGTGCCTAAAGGTCATATGGTCCAAAAGTTATGACATCCAGTATCCACACAGAGCTGATTGATACAGGGTTTTTTTCTGGGCGTTTTAATTAGGTGTGTCCATCTGTATGTGTCCACCGGAGAACGTCCCTTTTGAGTTTGTCTTTACTACTCCAGTGTGTCTACTATTTATTCGTCTTACTTAGATGAATTATGTGATGGGAGGACGCGTAATGTAATAGAGGT
The DNA here is from genome assembly GCA_023376005.1 of Doryteuthis pealeii. Taxonomy (NCBI): domain Eukaryota; kingdom Metazoa; phylum Mollusca; class Cephalopoda; order Myopsida; family Loliginidae; genus Doryteuthis; species Doryteuthis pealeii. Next base: position 28,785,720 of record CM042145.1, on the reverse strand, counting down.
TAAATTTCACTGTCTCAATCCGCTTAAAGAATGTTTTAACTGTTTGTTTGTTTTTTCGTATTTGTTTTAAATAAAGATTACGTGGGCAATTGATACACCTGTTGATATCATACAACGCTCGCAGTTCATACGAGAATTCTATTGGTCGGTGTGGCACCGGCTAATGTCACAAGACTGTGTGAGAAGAGGTGGGGTTAGATACATTGTTCAGATCTTCATTTCCATGACCAACGGTTGTATTTTTTAATTTTATTTTATAATTTAAGACTCGAATATTTTATTTTTATTTTTTACTGCTAGACTTGGATAATATCCGGTTGATTTTAACAAGAATCTGTCGTACTGGGGTTTCAAGTGATGTGTGTTTGTTAAGTTGATTTCTGATGTCGCTCTGGGACTGAGAAGTGGCAGGTGAGACGTCTAGATAGGGTAGTAGTGGTAGTTTGTCTGATATAGAAATTCAGTTCTTTTTTACGGTGAAAGATGAATCCTCCTCGGGGGGAAAGTCAATTTGTATACATTTATTTGGCTTGTAGGTGTTGTTACATTTTGCCAAAGCGGATTGTGTCTGATTAGTAAATTGTTGTTTTGTTTTTTTTTAATTACTTTTGTAGGAAATTTATTAGTTTTATGTGTCGAAAAATTGTATGTATTTTACGAAACTCTTCCACACTAGGCGGATGCGGTACAATGTCAATCTTTTAAGCGACGTTTAACAGGTTTGAATTCAGCTTTAAGGATATAGGAGTAAGAGTTGAAGGAAGAGATCACAAATTACTTTTTGACTAACGCGAAAAATTCGAAAACACAAAATCAGTAAGACGGAAAAGCCATATGAACTTGAAAAGATATCAAATGTCTAACCTTTCAAAAATCAGACATGGAGAGGCAAAAGTTCCGAAATAAATTTAAATTTATATCTGATTATCTAAGTTACTTATACATACATTTATTGTTGATACTCTGTATATGGAAAACTATATAAGCAAATCTTTATATGCACGTTTGAGTTATATATATATATATATATGATTATTTCCTATAAGTCTAACTTAAACAAATCTTGACTGATAAATTATTTATTTATTTATTGATCTACTAGGAAAAAAGAAGACGGGTTAGGGTTAGGGTTAGTATATGGGAAAATAAATGAATAATTTATCAGTCAAGAGTGGTTCCCCTTTGTTTATCTTACTTATAGGAAATAACCATATATATATATATATATATATTAATAAGTCATCCACAAACACGTGTTTCGGCATATCTTGCCTCTTCAGTGTGGCTAGACACCACTATCCTTGGGTAGAGTCGAACTCAGACTGACCGCATAGTAGTCCGATATCTTATCCCCTCACACACTGACAGCTGATGCGGGGACTGGTGTTTTTAAACTATTAAGAACATAGGAATGTATGTATCTTTTGGTCACTGAGAGATCAAATTTCCGGAGAAATGATCATTGCTTATTTGCTTAGTAGTGAGAGTTAATTTAAATTACCAATTAGAGAGCTCATTACCAAATTCATGGGAGCATATGGGACTTGGATCAGAGTTGAATTTAAATTGTAAGGGTTTGAAAAAATCTTTAGGGTTGTTCATTTTTGTTGGTATAAACAGGAGAGAATAGATGAAATCAAATAGCGTATATCCTAAAAATAAGCAGCGTAAACCCAGTAAGATAAACATAAACACATACTCAAACTAATAACAAATGTAGTCGAGAGCTGGAAAATACTTCATTTAATTTTTTTATTGTACACGCTCTGAAAATGTCAAGTATTCTCTGGTTGAAATAAATTTATAACCACTAATATGACCGACATTCAAGATTATTATTTATCAATATATTATATATATATATATATATATATATATATATATATATATATATATATATTGAGAAAGTAGACAAACACGGAATGTTGTAGAAGATGGTGTTTATTGTAGGTAGTGGTGTCGACGTTATATTTATATATATATATATATATATATATATATATATTAAATTTCATAGAGGAATTACATAATTGATATTGATAATTGAATTATATTACCATGACCAGACAACTCGACAAACACCATTTGCGACATCCGGAGCACTGGACAGCTGTTTCGACCTCCTTTGGTCTCATCAGCAGTGCATACCACAATCTTCACTCTGTGGTCCACTGGTTCAATCTCTAGTGGCGGAGATTGTGGTATGCACTGCTGATGAGACCAAAGGAGGTCGAAACAGCTGTCCAGTTCTCCGGATGTCGCAAATGGTGTTTGCCGAGTTGTCTGGTCATGGTAATATAATTCAAATATCAATATATATATATATATATATATATATATATATATATATTATAATGGTATACACAGGAATATTTATCAATATATATGTTTAAATTTAAATTATAATTATAAATTTGCTCTATTCATATACTTTATATTTGTCTTATCACTGTTTTGGCACTGTGAAACTTGTATCAACTAACAATTGTTGCCAATTTCACCGGTAAGTCACCATTTTCATATATAAAATCATATATATATATATATATATATATATATATATATATAATATATATATATATACACTTTGGTGTGGTGCCAAGTTTCTTGGTACAAGGTGATTCTATGCTGGTCCTATTCTCTACCAGTAGTTTGTGCTAGAGTTTTGGTTCCGTATGAGAGCTCAATGTTTAATTATTGTAAACAGAGCTAAGTTATTTGTGAATAAAAAGATTTAACAAATAAACAAACAGATTTAAGCCCTAATAAAGTAAACTCAGATACCCTCACCCTCTGAGAAAAAAGACATAATAACCCACTTGACCCCCTTAGAGAGGAAGGGCATCAAGGTCAAAAATAGGGCAGAATAAGTAGAATTCTGTGGGTCATTCCTACCCAACTAAGGAACTAACCACCAGACATAGACAGACAAAAAACACTGCCAACCTCGTAAAGGAGGAAGAAAAAAGGAGGAAGAAAGAAAAAAAAATTCCACCAATAAAAAAGACACTCGAAAAGAAAAAATACAATAAGATCGCGCCTGCAGGCGGGGGGAAATGTATGAATGAATTTGGCCATGTGCTTGTCTAAATAAAAGATATACGTGGTCTGAAGAAGTTCGTGGGCCCTAGATACCCACGAGTGGAAATGGTTCATAACCACGATACCCATGGTATTTAAGGCCGTTTTATTCACAAATATATATATATATATATATATATATATATATATATATATATATATTTGGTGATTATGATGATATCTCTTGTAAAATATATGTGATTTTTCTTTATTATATGTTTTATGAGTATTTGTACTCAGCCGGGTCGTTCCACTGATTGAGATATAAAAATAAACATTAATTTAGATTAAACTAAAAATAATTTGTCCTATGTTTCATTCATTTCTTATTGTTTTTATTTCCATGTGACGGGGAATAAATGATTTACTCGTGGGGAAAACCTCTCGTTGTAAACTAAAATAAGAATTGCATTTTTTTGACATTGACACACATCCATGAGTTCACAAAAATCTTTGTTTTTATTTGACTTTGATATTTTCTCAAAAATGTAATAAAGATAAAACGTGAAACAATATCAGAGATGTCTAGATAATACTGGGAAAAATTTTTTTCTTGCTAAAAAATTGATAGGGCTCAAATTGTTGAGAGAATTATTTCTTTTACAACCAATGATCTTGAACCATAGATATCCATCAATTTTTATATGAAAATAATAATCAAATCAATTGTTCGTTATTTAGGTTATGGATGGATATAATGATTCCCATGTTTTTTTTTTGTTTTTTTTTTTTTTAGTTGTTTTTTAGATTCGGAGTCTGTGGAGCTATTAGTTCGATTAGAGATAGAAAAATATATTAGAGCACTTTTGCACCGGTTGGAACTCGTAAATTCCAAGAGGCAAGCGAGCAAAAATGATGTCTTTTTCTTATAAGTCTAACATGATCAAAGGGGAACCACTCTTGACTGATAAATTATTTATTATTATTTATTGATCTACTAGGAAAAAAGAAGACGGGGTTAAGGTTAGGGTTAGGGTTTAGGTTTAGGGTTAGGGTTTAGGGTTAGGGTTAGGGTTAGGGTTAGGGCTAGGGTTTAGGGTTAGTTTAATGGGAAAATAAATAAATAAGCTATCAGTCAAGAGTGGTTCCCCTTTGATCATGTTAGACTTATAGGAAATAACCAAAATGATAACATGTGCTATATAAATCAACAGAAAAAAAATCAGCTATAAAACTAAAAACAAAAATCCTGCAATAATAAATAATTAATAAAATATCATTTTTTTTGTGTGCGAATGAGATATATAATTTCAATAATTGCTAATCTCATCGCTTCGTTTACAACCCTTTTCATTTGTCATTAGAGTTAGAAAACATAAAATGAAGAATTTGTAATGATTTCTCGAAATATATTAATTAAGTATATTTTAAACCATTTAGCCGCATCAAATTCTTGAAACAATATAATCTCTTGAAATTCTTGAAATTATATAGTCGCTGGAAATACTTGAAAGCATATCGTTGCATAATCTAATGTAGCATAGATTATTGACAACACTGTGTAGCGTAAATGGAAATTTACAGACGGTTGGGGACCTTTGACCCCAAAGGCGGAAAACTCGCGAATCACGTAAAGTCGCGTAAGAGCTAGTTAGCTCATCAGTTCCAACGAGGATCTTAAGCAAGAAAGACGTTTCTTGCTTAGTTGGACTCACCTGCACGCGCGCTGTGTTTTAGTTAGTAAGAAAAGAAACATGGCGTTGTTGGTTGATGCATGTCTTAGCTAGAAGACTGACCAAGAAAGAAAATGAATCAAGAAATGAAGAAAGATGTTTCTTGCTTAGTTGGACTCACCTGCACGCGCGCTGTGTTTTAGTTAGTAAGAAAAGAAACATGGCGTTGTTGGTTGATGCATGTCTTAGCAAGAAGACTGACCAAGAAAGAAAATGAATCAAGAAATGAAGAAAGATGTTTCTTGCTTAGTTGGACTCACCTGCACGCGCGCTGTGTTTTAGTAGTAGTAAGAAAGAAACATGGCGTTGTTGGTTGATGCATGTCTTAGCAAGAAGACTGACCAAGAAAGAAAATGAATCAAGAAATGAAGAAAGATGTTTCTTGCTTAGTTGGACTCACCTGCACGCGCGCTGTGTTTTAGTTAGTAAGAAAAGAAACATGGCGTTGTTGGTTGATGCATGTCTTAGCAAGAAGACTGACCAAGAAAGAAAATGAATCAAGAAATGAAGAAAGATGTTTCTTGCTTAGTTGGACTCACCTGCACGCGCGCTGTGTTTTAGTTAGTAAGAAAAGAAACATGGCGTTGTTGGTTGATGCATGTCTTAGCAAGAAGACTGACCAAGAAAGAAAATGAATCAAGAAATGAAGAACCAACAAGATAGAAGTCAACATGGCGACCATGGCGAGAAAGAATAGAAGATAGACGATCAAATGGCCAAACAAGCGAAGAAGAAAGAAAGTTCTGCATCTCATCTCTATCTGTCTACCTCTCTCCCCTCTCTAGTAAGAGAACATTGTGTATATACCCGCAACATGACCATGTGGGCATGAGTATATAACAATATAATTGATATAAAAATACATGAAAGCATATGATTACTCGAATTACTTGATACCATATGATTTCTTGGAATACTTGAAATTATATAATTGCTCGAAATAATTGCTACCATGTAATTGCTGAAAATATTCTTGTGCAGCTCCCATCTAGCTTATTCTCAAAGCGCTTCGTTAGGGTTCAGGTGGTGCTGCCATACAGCAGTACTGATATAACCACAGCCTGGAAGAATTGTCGCTTTAACTTGTCAGTGAGTTCGAATTTCCATATGACTGATAATTTGTTTGTGGCCGACCATGCCTTTCCTATTCGTGTATTAACATCGCTTTCTGTGGATGAGATATTACTACATAGATACGTGAATTGTTCTACTGTCTTAAGAGGCTTACCGTTGAGTGTAGAGATGTCTCCTTTCTTTTTGAAACTCATGAACTCAGTTTTATCGGAGTTCGCATAGAGGTCGATATTCCAGGCTATGTAATAGTGACTCATCTGTTCCGGTGTATCTGCAAGAAGTTCGAGGTCATCAACGTAGTCTGCATCTGTGACTATTTGTGCGGGATATCGCCTGCTTCTTGCCTTTCTTAGTGCAAAACCTTTTTCTTTTATAGTATCTTATGATGTTCGGAGTACATAGTCTAGGCATATTATAAATATATATGGTGCTAATGTATCTCCTTGTAGGACTCCAGTGGCAATATCAAAGAAATCTGTGTCGCCATCAGATGAGCGTACCATTGCTTTAGTATCTTTGTAGAGTATCATTAAAAAATGGGTTGAAATTATATAGTCGCTGGAAATACTTGAAAGCATATAATTGATATAAAAATACATGAAAGCATATGATTACCCGAAATACTTGATACCATATGATTTCTTGGAATACTTGAAACTATATAATTGCTCGAAATACTTGCTACTGTAACGTAGGTGCAAAGTTATACATACTTTGAATATACAAAACTCCGACGAAGGTTAACAGACAAAACATTTAATATAGTACAGCACATGAATATCAGTAGATACAAAGTACATAGGTAAAAGGGTACATAAACAAGGAGTACATAAATAAAGATGAAGACACATTCATGAATGGTACAAGATAACATATAAAAGTACAGACATGAGACTAAGGATAGTCCATGCTGTAAATAATTTACAGTAATGTAAGGGGGCGGAGCCCCAACGAGAGGGGGTAGATAAAATCTACCCCATGTGGCTCGTAGTTACTGGAACAGGAAAAGAGGCCGAAAGGGTTTGAACCCGGCGCTTAAATACTATAGCCCCCTAGCGGGCACCAGCAAACTAAATCGGGCAGATAATTCCACCAGGCAAATACGAAACTAACGCTACACTACCATGCAATTGCTGAAAATACTTGAAACCATATTCCTGTTGTATACTGGCTTCGAATTCACGACGTTAAATTCGTGTACGTATCGTAGCGGATATCGTCACTAACCCAAAAGCGATGTAAGGTAGTAGTCAGCTACTGGACTTCAATAACAACAGATACGCGTATACAAAAGAGGACTTTTCTTTATTTTCTTCGGTGTGTGGTAGGTGAGGGGCGCAGAGTTTACAATGAGAATGCCGGTGGCTAGCCAAGAGCGCAGTGTTCACAATGAGTGCCCGAGGGGTGTTTTGTTGACGAGAGACGTGAAGTGTTCTTTTCCACTGCCGGGCCGGCGTCTGATTCCTGTTGGCTTAACCCTCTGGCTTTTTGTATTGACAACACGCCTACACATTTTTAGTTTGTTTTGTTTTACGGCATATCAACCTCAGTGGGTCATTTAATGCCAATAAAGTTTTGAAATAAATCAATTCTTAATGGATAATACAATTTTTTTATAAATACATTTTTCTATTTAACCCATAGATTGGACCCTAACAGGTACTACCACTCCGGGTCAGAGTGGACCAGAGAGCAATGGTGATGAAGGGGTGCTCCACATTCCCCAAACCTCCAAAACTGGAACCTCACCATCAGATAGAGTTTAACGTCATTTCCAGGACATGTAGACCCACAGCCACCGCCTTCTAGCACCCATATGATAAAAAGGGGTTGGGGCTTGCCATAAAGGCAATAGGGTTGGGAAAATCATATAGGTGCTAGGGCTTGACGTAACCAGCCGACACACATTTTTATCTTTTTGATCTGATAACGGACCTTTGTTATATATCTCTTTATCTTCACCTGCTTCCTTGACTGGAAACTATCTGTTCCGCTTTCTCTTTCTTTTTAAATATATATTTTTATCTTTCTCTTTGTCCCTCAGCCAGAAGTTCCATTTTCCGGGCGAGGACAATACAACATTCCGTTATTTGGCGATTAATTTCTAGTCATATAATGATTTTTGATTTCTAAAATCGGATAACTGTGCAAAATTTACACTTGGTGGTTGTGTCAATCGGCAGCACGGTCAGAAATGACTGAGTTTGACAGTGAGGCACGCACAAGAGCAGGTGCAGGCTCATGCACAAAAATAAAAACATGTGTTACCAATAGCCATACGGACAATATCCTAGTGTCCCCAGCGCTTTGGAGACCTTACTTTTGGGCTGTTCAAGTATTGCGTTTCGCAGACAAATTGTCTTGTATTGCGAATTCAGTAATCACTTCAACCTTCTCTGCCGTTGGTCTGGAACCAAATTAAATTAAGTTTATTAATAACCAAAATACTGTCTGGTCACAATGACTGGAAAGACCTGCATTATGGAAATTTGCTAAGCTTTGTTTAATCTAACACCAGACAACGGGAGTAATATCTAAAGTGAAATTGATCACAGTGGAAGCTCTATGGTGTAATGGTTATGATCATAGGAAATGGACAAGGGGACCCGAGTTCAAATACTTGACGAAGCTGTTTGCATTTAACATATCGCTAATACCTTTGGGAGGGTGAGATATTTATACAGCCTGTTCGCCAAGGCTGGAAGCATGGGACATCGACGAGTATCCAACTCGCTATTTATTAGTAATGGATCTGTGAGACTAGCATGCTAACCATTGTACTATAACGGGACGACTTTTATTGTTCAAACTGTTTGCCACTGGTAGAATGTTACACAAAGTCTCAAGTATGATTGCATCCAACGGGGATCCAATTCGTTATTCAGTAGTAATGGATATGCGAGATTAGCTTGCTGACCAATACACCACGATGGAACGCTCTACTCTTTGAAAGCATGTACATCCAAATAATCCCTCTCCAGCTATGAGCAAAAATTAAGACCATATTACCTTTAGGCACCTCTTTTTGATCTCGATTAAGAAAGGACATGTTTTTCATTTACACCGTCAATATCCGGTTGTTTGTTAGGGGTTAGAGTAAGGGGTTAGTTTTATAATTATTTTTTTAAAAACTAAAAATCGTCTGTTAAAACAATCGGATATTGACGGCGTAAATGAAAAACATGTCCTTTCTTAATCGATATCAAAAAGGGGTGCCTAAGGGTCATATGGTCCAAAAGTTATGACAGACTGCGCACTTTAACCTTGGTAAATCAACCGATTTAGAAGAAGGAAAACTTGTAATTCCAACCATTCAAACTCCGATGAAAAACTAACTTTTTTTTTATTTTAAACTGCTCGGGTGGCGGGGTTAGGTAAGTATATATAGTCCTGGTCAAAATTAGTAAGATTTAAGTACATAGTGTAAAATATCTCCTGACAAAGAACGAATCCAGCGAAACAGCTTTGGTCTATTGAAATATATAATTATAATATATAATATATATATATAATTATAATATATCATTTTGTTTCGGTTAGGTAAGCGTGTATAGTCCTGGTCAAAATTAGTAAGATTTAAGTACATAGTGTAAACTATCTCCTGACAAAGAACGAATCTAGCGAAACAGCTTTGGTCTATTGAAATATATAATTATAATATATAATATATATATCTTATTATAATGGAGATTGTGTGCTTTTTTGTCTGTAACCGAAACTATATCACTACTCAAGTTATAATTCTCTTAGTTATTAACATCACAGTCTCAATGATTTTATTTTTATTTTAACCTCTATTATTAATAAAATTGTATTACATTATTAATACTGTTAACCATATCTACATACTAACAACATACAATTATGTTTATATATACAACAAAATAGCGGTTTACAATGTGAACGAAAAGGCTAATTTGCATATTGATATTAAAAAATCGAATTTAATAAATATGTGCTTAGCATTATTGATTTCTAACTGTTTGGTTTTATTTTAATGAATATAAGCAAAAATCTCTTCAATGAATCTTAAATGAAATCCATTAACAAGAAAAAATAATTTTCATTTTATTCTTTACTTCCTCTTTTAACTAAATACTTAAATTAGAAAAAATAACAATGAAAGACGAGAGTGATGGAAGAGTAAGTTTCATTTGTTCTATTTTTCGATTATACCCACCTCTGTTTCAAATATTTTTATCTGCATTTTTATTTAGTTTCATTAGCCTTTCTAATTTAATATGATATTTCATTACATTAAAACTTAAATACTTGCACCCGGAGGGTGCATATATTTGCTAGTAATTATAATATATAATTTGTTTTCGGTTAGGTAAGTATGTATAGTCCTGGTCAAAATTAGTAAGATTTAAGTACATAGTGTAAACTATCTCCCGACAAAGAACGAATCTAGCAAAACAGCTTTGGTCTATTGAAATATATAATTATAATATATAATATATATATAAGTATAATATATAATTTGTTTTCGGTTAGGTAAGTGTGTATAGTCCTGATCAAAATTAGTAAGATTTAAGTACATAGTGTAAAATATCTCCTGACAAAGAACGAATCTAGCGAAACAGCTTTGGTTTATTGAAATATATCTTATTATAATGGAGATTGTGTGTTTTTCTCTCTGTAACCGAAACTCTATTACTATTCAAGTCACAATTCCCTTCAGTTATTTACGTCACTTTCTCCATGATTTCATTTTTACTCAAACCTCAATTATTAATAAAATTCTTTTACATTATTAATACTGTTGACCATATATACATACTAATAAAATGCAATTGGATTTATATATACAACAAAATAGCGGTTCACAGTATGAATGGGAAGGCTAATTTGCATATTGATCTTAAAAATTTGATTTTAATAAATATATGCTTAGTATTATTGATTTCTAATTGTTTGGTTTTATCTTATTGAATATGAGCAAACATCTCGGGGATAAATCTTAAAAGAAATCCATTAACAAGAAGAAATAACTGTAATATTATTCTTTACTTCCTATTTTAACTAAATAGTTGAATTAGGAAAATTTACCAATGAAATGGTAATGGAAAATGATGGAATAGTTAGTTTCAAAGTTGTTCTATTTTTCGATTATACCCACCTCTGTTTCAAATATTTTTATCTGCATTCTTATTCAATTTCATTAGCCTTTCTAATTTAATATGATATTTTATTATATCAAAACTTGAATACTTGCACCCGGAGGGGGCATATATGTGCTAGTAATTATAATATATAATATATATATAATTATAATATATAATTTGTTTTCGGTTAGGTAAGTATGTATAGTCCTGGTCAAAATTAGTAAGATTTAAGTACATAGTGTAAAATATCTCCTGACAAAGAACGAATCTAGCGAAACAGCTTTGTCTATTGAAATATATAATTATAATATATAATATATATATAATTATAATATATAATTTGTTTTCGGTTAGGTAAGTATGTATAGTCCTGGTCAAAATTAGTAAGATTTAAGTACATAGTGTAAAATATCTCCTGACAAAGAACGAATCTAGCGAAAGAGCTTTGGTCTATTGAAAACTCGTAGTTGATAATAAAAAACAGCAAATTATAAAACAATTTTATATGAATTCGATTATTTTCCATTTATTTCTGAAGATATAACTCGAAAATAAAACGGATGCCGCTAATGGTGACCAGGACTGAATGTACAGTAAACAATCTATTAACAATCTACATCTCGCAATACGCAAATTGATTGAATATAAAATGTTCTATTTTATTGTCAATGTAGCCATTTTGGTTGACATAATTGTCTCTCTTCATCCGAAGAAGAAGAAGTATGTTATTATTTTAACCGTAGCCGAGAAAAATATCACCAATGAATCTTTCAAATGAGAGTCGTTTTTCTTGTAAAATATTCTAAGATAAAATCTTTCCAAATTGTTACTCTTACCGTGGTTCTTATGAATTTCTTTCTGTGCAATTTTACTACGATATCCAAATGCTCTTTCATTGATCTGGGGAAAAAAAAACAGCGCTGGAAAAAATGTCGTATCAAACAACAGAAAATGTTATCTCCATCAACTATATATAATATATAATATATATATATATATATATATATTATATATATATGGGGGGTGTAAGAGAATCCAATTGACTGGTAAGTAAGGAATGTTTCTATTCGGGCTCATCGAAATCTCACTGTACATCCCTACTGTATGCTCTTGTAGGAGCAAACTTATTGACTCACAAAAGGATTTTTATTAATCCCTAAGAGAGCTCAATGTATAATAACTAATAGATTAATTATATAAAGAGCAATATTTAACTTTCAATTTTGCCATCAGGTTGCTAATAATTGTTCTGGTGTTTATGCGAAGACATTTCTTGCTGTTATGTTTTTGGACCGCAAATTACGTCGGTTGATTATTGTGGAAGCTCTTTATGCTTTGGATTTTATTTTGGAATTTTTCAATTTCTGCATTTTTTTAAATGCTCACAAAGTTATCTCCCTTTAATCTTATGAAATTTCGTTCTTATTTGGAATTTTTGTAATCAACTTCATATGTTAAAAGACGTATGTATTTTTAAATTTTCTGATGGTAAAGTCCTGTAAATTTCACAATTTAATTTTTCTGGGTGGATGGCAGTCCAAAAACATAACAGCAAGAAATGTCTTCGCATAAACACCAGAAGAATTATTAGCAACCTGATGATGGCAAAATAGCCTGAAACCTGGGTAGTTGTCTATGGAAAACAATTATATTTTAAAAAATTCAACAAATAAATAAATAAAGCTCCTACAAATTTGTAGTTGAGCACTGTGATTTCTTTGTTTCATCTCAAAAAAATTTTTAAATATATATCTGTATCGCTCCTATAATGGATTAAGAACCTACAACCAGAAATAGTAGAGAACTCTAGAAAGAAGGACATTTTCTGTAATAATACATACGACAATTATAATTGAAAATATGGATCTACACGAAATTGATTATTCGATAAAGAATATACCTACACTCCCACATGAAACCTACATGAAATTACTTATAAACAAAATAGAAGACGTAACAAGGAGGATGAGATGGGAGGCCCTAGCATTTGATGGGAAGATAAACACATCAACGGTAAACAAATTTAATATTAAATCTAATAAATATCCACCAAAAATTAAAGAATTAGCCGAATTTGAAATAGATTTAATAGATATTATTCATAATATAAAATTCCGTAGCTTTAAAAACAACTTTCAATATAAATTGTTTAAAGATTTTTTAAAAATTACATCATCTAATAACATTTTTTTATTTTCAGATAAGACTAATAATTTATATGAACTAGATAAAAATAAACATAAACAACTATTATTAAATAGCATAACAAACAACTATCAATTAACAGAAGCCAATGCATATAACAAGATAAACGATGAGGCTAAGGTTTTGGCAAACTTAAAATAGATGACAGGGTAAAATGCCTTGTTAAACGAGAAGCCTTTAATCACATTAAAAGACCATAAAACTGATTTTAATAACAGACCAACTTGCAGATTGATAAATCCCGCTAAATCAGAATTAGGATTAGTAAGTAAAGATATCATAAATAAAATAAACCTAGAAATCAAAAATAAGACTTATTAGAAACCTGATGGCAAAATAGCCTGAAACCGGGGTAGTGACCTATGGAAAACAATTATATTTTTAAAAATTCAACAAATAAATAAATAAAGCTCCTACAAATTTGTGGTTGAGCACTGTGATTTCTTTGTTTCATCTCAAAAAATTATATATATATATATATAATATATATAATTATATATATATATATATATATATATATATATATATATATATATATATATATAAGTATATATAAGTATATTTTGGCAGCATTTTTTCTTTTTAAACATGTTTTGTTAAACTCTACTGACGATTCTTGTCGGACGAGTTTTTGTTCAATCCTTTCTGTCTGGCCATCTTTTTAATGTCAGGGTGGAACTGGTGTAGCAATCCACCAAAGGTTTCTTCACTTTGTTTTGTTATTGTTTTTTTCTTTCTGTTCGGTGATGTATTTTTCTTTTTAATTATGGCGGTTGTTTGTGTGTGTCTTCCTCATCAGTCCAAGACCATATTACGATTTTTTTCCCTGTGCGGGAAGGCTCTGAAGACTTTCGATTTGGTGTTCAGGAATTTGTTTTTTGATGTTATTCTTTTGAGAATTAGCAATTTTTCTGTTGAACACAGTGAGCACTTTATATATATATATATATATATATATATATATATATATATATATATATTATAATGGTATACACAGTAATACCCTACTCAAGTTTCACCATAAGGATCTTCAGGGTTAAAATCCACTGAATTAATCAAAATATTGATTAATTACAGCCGATTGCAAGCGTGTATTTTGTGGCAATAACGGTTAGTGACAGATAAAATATATATATATACATATATATATATATATATATATATATATATTTCCATTTTATTTTCACATATATATATATGTGTGTGTGTGTGTGTGTGTGTGTGTGTTGAAGAAGCCAGGCCTATAGTTAACATTGTCAATGTTGCTTATAGTACTAGCTTCAAAAATCTGTCTAAGTCTCTTGTCATGAATGTTGGCAAACATATACGCATTTTCGAAATCGAAACTATGTTTGTCATTTAATGCATGTTGGAAGAGACAATTATTTAGAAGTATTAGAATAGGCGACGTAAATAACTGTCTCTTCCAACATGCATTAAATGACAAACATAGTTTCGATTTCGAAAATGCGTATATGTTGGCCAACATTCATGACAAGAGACTTAGACAGATTTTTGAAGCTAGTGCTATAAGCAACATTGATATATATATATATATATATATATATATATATATATATATATATATAAAGAAATATTCTGTATGTCTATCTGTCTATATGATTGTTTATACAATGACAATATTTTTGTTCGAAACGGGATTACAAAAACTTTTCCCCCTTATTTTCTAGAAAAAGCTAAATAAAAAATACAATAAATCAATGATACAAAAATAAAACAAATTGATAAAGGATAAAACATAATAAAGTATAAATAAAATAAAACATACAAACAAGAATAATAAAAAAAACTTAATATCAATAATATATAAAGAATAAAATATCGTAAAACATAGAAATGTTATTAATTTATATATAAATATAGATTACAGTCAAATCCCGATGAAAGCATCAGTTTCCAAAATTAAGCTGCGGTTTGCTTGTTCAATACTTAACTTGGTGATTCTCTTTAATAACAAAAGGGGCTGTAAGCAACATGAATGCTTTCATTATCAAAATGACTTCATTTGGCATTAAATGAACTGAAAATGGTTGATATGCCATAGATCAACAACAGACAATCAACACATTAGTATAGATGAGAGATTTATTTTGATTTTTTTTTAAATCCGGGCAACGCCTGGTAGGCCTGCTGGTAAATTTGTAAATCTTGCGTTTTTTTTGCTAGAATGTCCGCAATGTCTGCGGGGAAATTCACTGCTTCTCTCTTACATAACGTTCTACTAAATTAAAATTGGTTTCTTTTTTCTTTTCTTTTTTCTTTTTTTCAAATTACAATAACTTTTCATTATCAAAGAAACAGGATTAAAATTTCTAATGTTTTAAAAATGTCCTCGAAGAAAACAGACCAATACATTTCCGTAAATCTATTAATAATGGAGATTCGCTTCCGGTTTTTGTCTGTAACAAAAACTGCATCACTTCTTACGTCACATTACCCAACACATGATCCAACGTCATAACATAGAATAAATATACTCAAAATGTGAGCATGCAACGTTAGATAATCCTTATTGTTTCAATAAATAAATGTCCGGCGTTATATATTTATATATAGATTGTTTTATCCTAATATATTATTTAAAGTTATCGGAACTGTTTCCATTTCAAATTGTCTTTCTTTCTTTTTTTTTTTTACTCCTTTAATAAATTTGACGATTTTAGATACTTATCGTACACACTCTATGACATTGAATTTTCAGCTCCCATTCCCTCAGGCAATATCTTTCAAAAAATTATTTTTACATCGCCCGGAGGGTGTCTTTTTATTTTGCTAGTAAGAATAATTGACATTTCCCGTTTATTTCTCTTTGATTAAGTAAAGAAGTATTCACTAAAAATGTCGAATTTCATTTGTATTTAGATAAAATATTAAAGTATTCTATCCAAACACTAAAAATGTCGAATTTCATTTGTATTTAGATAAAATATTAAAGTATTCTATCCAAACAATCATGTGTTCTGGGTATGATGTTAAACTGCATCTAATGGTGAGGTTCCAAATCTTGAGCTCTGGGGAGTGAGGAGTATTCCTTCATTGGCATTATCCACTCTGACCGGAATAGTAGTACCTGCAAGCGTCTCATCTATGGGTTGAATAGTTTACAAAATGAGATTTTAAAAAACGTTTTTAAAAAATGAGTTTAAAAAATTGAACATTCAACAAAAAGGATAAAAACAAAATCGCCTTAGGCATAAACTGATCATTGAGTTGGCGTGTTGTAAAATTCAACCAACCAAATAATTATTAATCATTTGTTATCCGGTTCACTCAAATAATGAAAATTTTGATAATTTGCTTGAAGCATTGTTAAGTAAAGTATTTTATTATTTATAATATATTAATATTTTGAAGGCCAATACAATGTGTATGAAAAATAAAAACAAAAACATGTTATTTTTGTCTTATCGATTTCGAAGCATAAACTTTATCATCAGAGTTTCGTATCAGAAATGGACGTGCTTATGTTTTTCTTTGTGTGGTTATGATTTCTCTTCTTATTTCCTTTTCCTCTCCTTTTTTCTTTCTCTTTCTTCTTCTCCTCCTTTATGAATGAAATGGGCGAATAACTGTAATTTCTTATTTCTCTCTTCTTTTCTTTTAATGTTTGTTGAGAACAAATGTATCTAATATTGTCTGTCATCCGGTCAATGTGTTCCAAGTTTGTTGGCATGTCAAAATTCAAAATTTAAAAAAAAATAAATATATAAAAACCGTCAATAGAGAAATTTATATACCTAGCTTTTGTTTCGTTTTCTTTTTCTTTTCTTTTTCCTTTCCCTCTTTTTTTTTGGGGGGGGTGTTTTTTTTTCTTTTCCTTTGTTCTCTAATTTAAATTATATATATATATATATATATATATATATATATATATATATATATATATATTATTTATATTTTGAAGGCAATTACAATGCGTATAAAATAAAATAAAATAGTGTCCAATGTCTAACCAATTTCGAAGTAACTTCATCTTAAGAGACTGTTTTTGAAATGGACGCGGTCTTGTGTGTTTATATATATATGTTTGTTTTGGACGTTATAAATACGCGTCAGAACGATAGAGATGT
Source organism: Doryteuthis pealeii (assembly GCA_023376005.1). Classification (NCBI taxonomy): domain Eukaryota; kingdom Metazoa; phylum Mollusca; class Cephalopoda; order Myopsida; family Loliginidae; genus Doryteuthis; species Doryteuthis pealeii. Next base: position 28,768,488 of record CM042145.1, on the reverse strand, counting down.
GATTTCCGTTGTTCAATCAATTGATTGAACAACGGAAATCACGTCTCTTCCGCGTGGCGTTCTAAAAACCCACGTGACGCGTGTTTATAACGTCCAAAACAATATATATATATATATATATAAACACACAAGACCGCATCCATTTCAAAAACAGTCTCTGAAGATGAAGATACTTCGAAATTAATTAGACATTGGACAATATTTTATTTTATTTTATACGCATTGTAATTGCCTTCAAAATATAAATAATGAAGATGTAAAATTAATGCAAAAATAAATTCAGATAGCTGATAAAGTGAAGTGGTCGTGGTTTTCTTGTGAAAAGAGTTTTGGTTTGGTCTCTTTGTCTTTACCAACAGGAAAACCATATTTCTGTGGCTTGAGGTGACAGAGAAATCGCAGATATCTGATGGATTGAAAGATATCATTTATTACAAAATTACAGCAATACCAGGACCAATGATTAGGTAGGTGTTGTCGTGGCTTCAAAGTGCGGCCTCAAGAGTGTATATCTCATGAGGGTGGGCATTTGAACAATGTTGTAATTTGGTTCTTAAGTTTAAAGAACCAGAAATATCGGTACTAATGAACAATAGCGCGCAAGAGATTAGATTACGTATAAAAAAGCATCACATTTCACGGTTACCCGAAACCATTGAGACGCTAGAATAGTCGGATCTGTGCGCTAAAGTGGGGAGCTGATGGTAGATGTGGTGCACCACTCCAGGACTCAAAAAATCTCCCTGGTCTAGTGCTTGTGAATAGGGGATGGACTCCCTTGCTGTGCGGCTGAAACCGACAATAAGCTACCCACCGACTTTACTATAGTAAAATTAATTTTACAGAAAAGAAATATAAGCTGAAAGGTTGAGTCCAAAATATAACCCCTTAAAATAAGTAAATTATCTACGAAATGACCATAGATTTTACTAAAAGAAGACCAACCTCTTTCCGCTAATGGTATCAACTGATATTTTGAATATTAGACAAGCCTAATGATTATCGGGTAATTTATGAGGAAGTGCGTCCCGGTCTCCTGCCTCAGAAATTGCTACCCGGTGACTATTAAAATAACGTCCCTAGCTATGTCGGTGTTACTTGAAAGAAAACAACCAACTTAGGGCGTTAAATGTATTTTAGAGGGGGTGGGGCTTCTCTTTTTTGGCGTAATTCTTATTTATTTATCGTAATTTGTCGTAATTCTTGTTCATTTATAGAAATTTGTCGTAATTCTTGTTAATTTATAGAAATTTGTCGTAATTCTTATTTAAATGTTTATTTATCGTAATTTGTCGTAATTCTTGTTTAGATATGAAGATGGATATATAGTTTGGAATAGACTGAGATAGATAGATAAACAAAATAATATAGATAGATATGAACAAATGGAGACAGATAGATAGATAGATAGGTATTTTCTACAAGTAAATGTATTTGTGGGGTGTCGCTTCTTTTTTGTCGTAATTCTTGTTTATTTAAACTAAAAACAAGACATTAAACAAACATGAATAAAAGAAAATCTGAGACGACATAGCTGGGGACGTTATTTTAATAGTCACCGGGTACCATTTTTTGAGGCAGGAGACCGGGACGCACTTCCTCATAAATTACCGATTATTGTATAGATGTGTATCCAAGAGATAACAGCAAGTGAGTTTTATCAAGATAAACTGTTTCCATTTTTAGCGCTTAGCACTAACAAACAAGAAACTACAAGTGCTCGTATCTATATTTCATAATATTCTATTATTGTCCCTGGAGAAAAGTAAGCTTAAGCTTAAAATCATATTGCACATAGGAATTGCCAAAAATACCTATTTTTTAAGAAAATATAAATTTAGATAAACATTGAAAGATCTTAATCTATGAATGGATACACATTTAACCAAGATATAAACAACATAGACTGAGAACAAAAAGGTAAACTCAAGTCCACTTAAAAGATGCACTTAGAATACACAATTGGTTGAAGATAGCATAAGAATTTTAGGACAATTTCGACATTTTCTTCCAGGATTCAATAAAAATGTGGCTTCATTCGTTTTCGTTTTTTTTTTTTGTTAATGGCATATCATCCTTCGTGGCTTATTTAATGCCAAGGCCATTTGTTGCGTACTGATGTTTTCACGGTACCAAATCGATATAATGTTGTATACCCTTCAATACTTCTTTACTTCTTACTTGCTTCTATATCTTGGACATCTATTCTTCTGGCCGACTTTGGTTCTTCTATCATCTATCTTGGTCTGGTCTTGCGTCTGGACTTTCTTGGGGACCTCGGGTCTGGTTTCTGTTAGGGATTTCTCCTTTTCAGAAGCCCTGTGTCATTGTTAGTTTTTAGTAAACACAAGACTTCGATTTTCTTTTAATGTTACTTTATTCGGTAAATCCCCAACCCAGACATAATATAGCGCGCGTATGCAGAGTTACAGTTTAGACAGAGCATCATGGCCGACTGCTCTGTCTGACGTCCACTGCAAAACTAAACTAAAGTTCCTTACTATTCTTAAACTAGAACAGGTTCTTCTATGCCTTCCGGTTCCCACGATTTATCTCCGGAAGGCAGGGTGAGAGTGAGGTCAGACGCCGTCACTCATTTTCAGGGCCATCAACTGCACTGATCGCCACCATATCTCTATACTACCTTACATAAGTATGAAAAGGGTCATCCCCTCAGAATTACAGGGGATTGACAATAATCTTATGCCACCGCATAGATTATGTAACACATTTTTGTACAAGAACTATAGTGGTACTATTTACATTTTTCCCTTTTTTTTATTCCTCTCTTTTTTATCAGAATGGTTTAATTCATTTATGGTTTCATTTAACCACTTTCACCCCAACTAATTTTTACTCGTTCTTTTTTCACCTTCTTAATTTCATTCGATCTTTTTCATCTTTTTTATTGCATTCACTAATTGCATTTTCACTAAACTGGTTTCATTTTTTTTTTCTATTTCCATTCACCCATTTCTTTATCGTATTTTTCATTCCCTCTTCTTTTTATCTCTTCAAATTTCATCCATCCTAATGTTTGACTCTCTCTTTTTAGAGGTAACTCCGTGGCGCAGTGGCTAACGTACTGAAGTGTGACATTGTAATAAGAGAGTTTGAACTCGTTGTGCTATTCCGTTCACTTTCCGAATGATGCCCTTGAAGAAAGGCACGATCCCCCTCACCCCCAAGCAATTGTTTAAATATCATCGCTGCTGTGCTTCTAAAAGGATGGCTTTAACATTAAATAACCCGCGAAGATTGATATGCCATCAGATAACACTGGTTTACAAAAAATATTTTTTGTCTGAGGCAAGAATGTTAATATGTGTTTTTTACTAATTTGGGTGTGCTGAATTCAAATTTATAAAAAGTTTTGCTCTATCACCTCTAGTTTTCAGTCTTTTAAATAGTCTTATTTTAGTATATACCGAGTATATACGTGCTTATTTCAACAGTTGCAGCAGCTTATTACAGATAAAACAGGATAGATAAAGAACATTGACGGAATAAATATACTTGGATGGCACAATGTGCACCATTCATAGTACCGCAGACAGTTAGAAATATGTTTTCTTAGATGATCTGCTGACTGCCAGTGCACTACTGGCCAGTGCACTACTGGCTGTTAATTGAGACGTGTTGGCTACGCTTAACTGCCAAAATCCGTCTTGATATATAGCTATATATATATAATGTAATGCTATCACTTACATTTATTGCATATTAACTAAAAAAGAATACATAAGTCACACAATATTAGAAATTAACCCTGAATGTATATACAGTATGCGTACAAAATGTACAGTATGCATATCTAAAAAACTAGAGGTGATGAGTAAAAACGGATTTCCAATCTGAATTCAGCACCCCCAAATTAGGTTAAAACAGCTATTTTTGTGCTTGCCTCAATTTCTTTGTAAACTAGTGTAATTAAACTAAAACTAACTCCTCTTTTTAATTTCTTGTTTGATTATTCCTTATTTCCCGCTTTTTGTTTCATTCGAACACTTTTTTTTAATTTTAGTAGTTTTACTTACACTTTTTCATCGTTCTATTTGCTTTAATCTCTTTTCAATTCCTCGGTTTCATTCAGTTTTATTAATTCTTCTGCTTTAAGTCACCTTTCTTTCTTTCATCTTTCTGGAATTCATCATGTCGCGCTAGTAGCACGAATATCCATACCAATCCTTCACCAACCATCCCTATCATTCATTGCTTTTGGGACGTCCTCTTCGCAGCATCCATTATCTGCACAGAGCTGGTCCATGTATATCTTTGTTGAGTGGCCCACATTGGCGTCCCCATGTGCTGGTTTCCGCTGGAGAACGTCACTTTCTATTTTTTTTAAAATGGCATAAAATTTTCATCTAAAGTAGCTTTCAAAATATTTGTCTTATCTGTTTGTTGGAGGCAAATAACCAAACATAAACTTAGTACCCAAATTAGGTGATAAGCATCTGTACATTCTGCTTAAAAAACAAAATCTTTTTCTTTTTTATATATACAAATAAGAAAATAAACAACAGTCAAATAGTTTTTGTTCCTCACCACCCCCCGTAGATCTTTCCACCGAACCCCCACCCTCCCAGTGGGTTGGTCCTGCCTATTTTGGGAACCACTGTTCTAAACAGCGCTTCCTATTGCCAACATCTTAGATAAGTAAAAGTAAGACAAACAAAGTGGCCTAGAGTCAGTATCAGCCGGACAGTGAGAGAGTCTATCCCCTTTTCACTAACGTTATACCAGGGAGATTGTAATGAGTTCATCCTTGCTTCTCCATCAGTGCCCAAGATCACTTGCGCCCTCTCACTCAGTTGGTCCGTGTGATAGGGGACAAGTGGCCGTACAGCTGCTTTCTTGTAGGGTGTTGTTTCAAAAAAATATTTAATATCGTGCAAAAAAAAACAGATAATGCAATTTGAAAAATAAAAAAATAAATATATTATACATACTAGCAAATATATGCACCCTCCGGGTGCAAGTATTTAAGTTTTAATATAATAAAATATCACATTAAATTAGAAAGGCTAATGAAACTGAATAAGAATGCAGATAAAAAGATCTGGAACAGAGGGGGCATGATTGAAAAATAGAACAACTTTGAAACTAACTCTTCCATCATTTTCCATTACTCCTGTCTTTCATTGGTAAATTTTCCTAATTTAACTCTTTAGTTAAAATAGGAAGTAAAGAATAAATTTACAGTTATTTATTCTTGTTAATGGATTTCTTTTAAGATTTATCCCTGAGATTTTTGCTTATATTCAATAAGATAAAACCAAACAATTAGAAATCAATAATACTAAGCACATATTTATCAAAATCAAATTTTTAATATCAATATGCAAATTAGCCTTCCCATTCAAACCGCTATTTTGTTGTATATATAAATACAATTGCATGTTATTAGTATGTAGATATGGTCTACAGTGGCCTCGGCCTCTGGACCATTGATACAATTAACGGCGTCGATCCCAGGGGGCCATCCCCCCAGGCAACACCTGCCCCTTGATTTAAAGGGGCAGGGCTGGGTTTATTGCCCAGTGCCTGAGGCGCCCCCCTTGAGGGGGAATGCCGACGGATCGACGCAATTTTCACCTGCCACTCCATGAGCTTCGGTTTGTGGGTGGTCCCACGTTAATAGGGACTTTGTGCCTGACCCGTACAAGTGGGGTACGCGGTAAATATCATGTAGATATGGTCTACAGTGGCCTCGGCCTCTGGACCATTGATACAATTAACGGCGTCGATCCCAGGGGGCCATCCCCCCAGGCAACACCTGCCCCCTCGATTTAAAGGGGCAGGGCTGGGTTTATTGCCCAGTGCCTGAGGCGCCCCCTTGAGGGGAATGCCGACGGGATCGACGCAATTTTTTCACCTGCCACTCCATGAGCTTCGGTTTGTGGGTGGTCCCACGTTAATAGGGACTTTGTGCCTGACCCGTACAAGTGGGGTACGCGGTAAATATCATGTAGATATGGTCAACAGTGGCTTCGGCCTCTGGACCATTGATATAATTAACGGCGTCGATCCCAGGGGGCCGTCCCCCAGGCAACACCTGCCCCCTCGATTTAAAGGGGCAGGGCTGGGTTTATTGCCCAGTGCCTGAGGCGCCCCCCTTGAGGGGGAATGCCGACGGGATCGACGCAATTTTTCACCTGCCACTCCATGAGCTTCGGCTTGTGGGTGGTCCCACGTTAATAGGGACTTTGTGCCTGACCCGTACAAGTGGGGTACGCGGTAAATACTATGTAGATATGGTCAACAATATTAATAATGTAAAACAATTTTATCAATAATTGAGGTTTAAATAAAAATAAACTCATGGAAAATGTGACGTAAATAATTAAGGGAATTTTGACTTGAGTAGTGATATAGTTTCGGTTACAGACAGACAAACCCACAATCTCCATTATAATAAGAGATGTTATGGGTAAATTGTAGGGCAGTCTAGGCTATTTAACGTTCGTTAGACAATCAGTCTGGGGATAAGAAAGCTCTGAAATTCAGACATTGTAAACTCCGATTTAGAAATTGACCATGTGTATACTCATGTGGTGGTGTTTGTAAAAATATATGTAAGAAAATCAAAAAAATTAGAACTCGAGTCTCCACGTATTTTACTAGTTGGTGTAGCTACTTTGCACATTTCATCGGTTCTCAAAAATCAGGAAAAGTAAATATTACTCCAAAAAGGAGACGGAAAATGATACTTTCCATCCGCCAGGTTAAATATCTTCAATACAATTTATATTGTATTTGGTAGCAAGGCAGTTAAACAGCTTAAGAGCTTCATTTGTGCCATGCTTACGATCAAACTGTAAGTATATTACACTTTTCTTCAATGGCAAACAAGTTTATCTGCAGATTGGCCGTGTCTAAGATATTAAACTATTGACTCAGAAATTGTGGAAGGCGACGGGCCACTCCTAGTCAAGGACACGCGTTGCACAGAATGCCTCAAGTGACTATTTTCAGCTTCCAGGTGAGGGGACTTGCATATTTACATTCAATGGTGTGAGGATAACCAATAAATGTTATTATTCATATATCAACCTTGGTGTGAAGGGTAATATTGTCATCACAGATTTGAGACTTTTTGTTGTGCCTTCGGCCTCTGTATGTAATCTGGTAGGTAATCTTGAAAAACACATAAAAAATAGTGGACCCTATGAGATGTTATTTAATGAAAGTCTCGGTTTGTGTTCACAAGTAATAGTTATATCAACACGGAAGCCTTCAGCTTGACCATTATTCTCCTGAAAAGCGACCCGTTTCTTATGCCCCATTACAAGTGGTTGATTGTTATCTCAAACAACTCAGACAATTAGGTGTAATCACGCCACTTTCTGACTCCCAGTGGGCATGACTAATTATGCTGAGTTCGAAAGTCAAAATGTCCATTCGGTTATCTCAACCAACCTCAAAGCAACACACACACACACCCTCACACACACCCACACATACGCACACGCACACACGCACACACACACATATATATATATATATATATATATATATATATATAATATATGTATATACGCATATATTATGGACTCTCTCTTCGATTTTCGACGCATGAGGGTTCGTACAATGAAAACCCACACAGTGATTTGTTTATTGTGATGAAGGCTTGTGTTGGACCATCCACACTTTTTGGTACTGTCGATAGGAAAGAATTGGTGCATCAAGGGTTGCCACAAACCCAATCAACGACCGACCTCAGGAATTTTGAATTCAGAGTTATCCCTCTCCTAGACTGGTTACCTACCCAAGGCTGAAGAGCCCAGTCTGCCCTACTATTTAACTCATAGTTGGAGAGAGAATATATGGATTCATACCTTTCCCAAGGGTATCAGCGCTATGTGAAATGCCAACAGCTTCGTCTAGGAATTGAACTCGAATCGACGAGTCCATTTTCCACGACTCTAACCACTAGCCCACACGCCTCCATATACGCATATATATATATGTATGTATATATACGCATCTGTTTTGCTATGTAAATGCCGAGCACAGAAAATAAATCTCATTGAGCATGGGAATCGTGCATACGTTTTACTATGTTTATAACAAGGAAAGGTGCAAAATTTCGTTTTTGATTTTTACTGATTAAAGAATATAATTCAATAGTTAAAAATAAATCGATTTGTGGAACACTTCACAGTTTTTCATAAAAAAGTACAAAAAAGTTTTTTTTTTTAAATCATTATAGAATAAACAAATATTTTAATTGAAATTGAAATAGATCATGGAATTTTATTAAGCTACGTGCTCGTCGCTGCTGCTGCTGAATCTTGATATACAAATAAAGTGAATAGATAATATCTCTCTCTCACAATCACTCTCTCATCTCTCTTACACTCACACAGAGAAACTAACATATATAACGAGGTGGTAATCTAGATATACATAGGAAGGGGAAAATTAATAGGAATATGTTAAGTAATGGATGGGTTACTTTATGACTTAATTGCAATTTACTACTAATTAGAACCAATTGTAATAGAATTTCTATCAAATATAACTCAATCCTAAAAGCAAGTAATAGTTTACTGAATATATTGTGTTATTAAACTAAACAATATAAAAGCCTTTAAGAGACAAATTGATTCGCTCAGCTTTTGTATAATCTATCTATACATATATAAAATGTTTTACTTGCAAATAAAATTCAAGGATTTTTTTGTATTCATACATTTTCAGGTGAAAAAAAAAAAATCAAATTTTACGAATATATTTTTATCACTTTCACTCAACAAGCAATTAGGAACTGAATTTAATTTTTTTGTAATATGTACAAATCATCATTATGTAGCGCAATTTGCACAGATATCCCTGACGATCTCTCGCCAACCGTCCCTATCATTCATCGACTCTGGGAGCTCCTCCGCGCAGCAGCCAGCATCCTTACATAGTTGGTCGATGTAGGTCCTGGTTGGGCGGCCCACGTTAGCATGTCCATGTGTTGGCCTCTACAGTAGAACGTCGATCACGAGCTCATCCTTGCTTCTCCAGCAGTGTCATGCATACCTAACCCTATTTACTCGTATGGTTTGTGATATGGGAGGC
>CM042145.1:28691916-28756916 GCA_023376005.1 Doryteuthis pealeii | reverse complement strand
TCTATTTTACATACATATATATATATATATATATATATATATATATATATATATATATGTGTGTGTGTGTGTGTGTGTGTGTGTGTGTGTAAGTTGAAAATGGAAATGCATCTGACGGTATGTTGAAAGGAAAAATAGATAAAGGAAAGAAAATGTTGAATGGATAAAAGTAGATTTACTAACACGTGTTTCGCCAGGAGTTTGTTTATGTACGCATGTATTCTATTTATTATTATTTTAGATTTAAAATAAGATAATAATGTTGAATTTGGTTGAAATATTAACTCTCGCTTAAGTGCAGAGCCTGCTGCTATTTATAATTTAAAGTGTTCATGCGTGCGTGATAAAATTACCATAACACTATTATAGGTATACATTTCATCTTCATGTAATATGATTCAGTTTTCGGAGTCGTCCTATGGTGGTATAATCGTTAGCATGATAGTCTCGCAGATCCAGTTCTGTCCTCACTGGATGCCCCATACTTGCGATCTTGTGTCACATCCTACCCGACGGTTAGTTGGTTGGTTATTTTGTTTAAGGCATATTTTCTTATACTAGTTGCTTATACTACCTATTATTGTCTAACTGGTCACCCTATTAAGTATTGAACAGGCTGTGAGAATACCCGTTCTGCACTCCTATGCACCTTCGCTGCACGATGTCTAGACCCCAGCGTTGTGATGTTCTGTGCTGGCCGATTTGAAGGGCACGAGTCAGAGACAGGTTCACAAGGATTAAAACAAAACAAAACAAAACAAACACAAGTCTGTTAATAGGACACTGATAGAAGAAGGAGTTGTGACACTTAGGCAGTTTGTGGTGGCTCTGTCAGCTGAGAAGAATTTGTTATGAGACTAAGTCGAGTTACTGGCTTCACTGGCTAATTTCTACGTCTGCTGCTACTGTCGATATCACCCTCTACCGGCCGAAAATCTAACTGTCTTTTTAGCTGGGACTGTATGCATATATATAAAATTCCACCCCCACCATCTCCTTTCTGACTAACCTTGCTGAACACTCAATCTCATCTACAGCTGTTCTTTTTTTTTAAATATCAAAACGAACAATAATAATACTGGCATAACAGATAAACAAATGTCCACATAATCAATTAACACAATGCCGAAATAAAACCATGTCCCAGACATTTGTCTCAGTTGGATAACAAATATCTTCCTATCTCTCTTATTTATTTATTCATTCATTCATTCTTTTTCATTTCTTGGTTATTTTATCACTAGTGTTTACACACATGATTCACTACCTCCTATCTACGTACGGATATATATATATATATATATATATATATATATATATATATATATATATCTACACACGTGACCCCTTAGTTGCATTCTCTAGCATGCATTTTAGTGCAATGCATAGTGTCACAAGGCCATCGCTGCTTTCTTTGGTTATCTAGCGAGAACTGGTGCTTTCAGCGTAATTGTACCGTAAACAATTTTTCAGTGGCGAACGGGTTGGGTAAATACCTATGATTCAGACTCCAGTTTGTTTGTTTTTATCTTATCAAATTTTAGTGGGGGGGGGTGTGTTACTGTTTTTAGGAGAGGTAACTGTATTATGTTGTTCCACCGGTACGGACATGTTCAGAATTTTTGCATCTGAATTGGTTCCCAAAATTGTTTTGTTTATTTTTTACATTTTTTTTACTATTTTTCTAGTTTCTAGTTTTTGCTGATAATATCTGTCAGGTTTTAGCTGAAAAAGAGCGTGACCGCCATGAATAAGCGGATTTATAATGTGTTGTCTAGTTCTGTTTTCTTTGTGGTGTGATTATGCAACGCCTATGCAAATTATGTCCACAAAGAAACTGGATATAAGGAGTTAGTGTTAGTCATTTTGACTGTCGTGACTTCGGCGCCAATGTAGATTATCGCTATGACTCGGACTTATGGAAAAAAATATGGAACTGATAGTCGAGTCCGTAAGGAAGGAGAAACGACCCAAAGGAAGGACTAGGACAAGAGGCAACTTACAAATTATTTTAATCTGTTTGCGTGATCAAAGTTAGACAGTTATAAAAATTACAAAGTTGTACTAAAATCTGAGACACTCTTTTTTTCTTTCTTTTTTCTTTCTTTTTTTCTTTCTTTTTTTCTTTTTATTTCATTATCAATTTTTTCGTCTCCTTCTTTTCCTTCTCCATGTTTTTATAATAATTATAATATGGATCAATCAATTTTATCATCGCTACTTATATTGCGAGGAAAGAAATTTAAAACTTGCAATGCGTCATTTTGGCTGACAGGTAATAACTTATTATTACTTATTTCAATATAAAAAAAATTCTTGGTTTCAGCAAAAAAATTCTGTCGAACAAATAGATAGACAGATAGACAGAAAAGAAAGAGGGAAAGATAGATAGATAGAAAAAGATCGAGATAGATAAGGAAAGAAAGATACAGGGGTACATAGAGAAAGAAAGAAAGAAAGAAAGAAAGAAAGAAAGAAAAGAAAGAGACAGACAGAAAGAAAGAAAGAAAGAAAGAAAGAAGAGATCGGGATAGATCGATAGAATAAAAAGAAAAAAGTTATTCGGACAAACAGTAAAAAAATAAATGACTGAATCGTCACCCTGATGAAAATAAAATAGATCTGGAGAAAATGGGGCTATATTTGTAATATGGCGCCTTCCTCAACCTGCTGACTGGTGGTAATCAATCATTACTTATTTTGATAACAAAAATACTTGGCTTCAAAAGATAAGATAGATAGATAGATAGATTGAGAGACAGATAGAGGGAGAGATAGAAAGAGAGAGAGAGAGAGGGGGAGAAAGAGACTGAGAAAGAGATCAGTATAGATAGATCGATAGAGAGAAAAAGAGATCGGGACAAAAGAAAGAAAGGTAGATAAAAAAAAGAAAGAAAGTAAAAATAAATAACTGAATCGTTACCATGATGAAGACAAAATTAATCTGAAGAAAATTTTTCGGTATTCAAAATATGGTACCCCACCACCAACAACAACAGCAATGACCTCATCACCCGGCCGGATGTGACCGTCAATGAGAGGTCAAAAGTCAAGCTATACATAAAAGACTCGTAAAGTGACAATTGGTACTGACCGAAACAGCGAAGAGTTAAATCGATGGATTTTGGGGCTCAGTGAGACCACTCCGCCATCGATAGTGGATGCACGATTAATAAAGGTGAACAATTCTTTACACCATTAATAAGAAAAATCATAGGTATTATTTTCTTTTGTTCTTCTTTTCTTTCTGAATTTTGGGGTGGCGCTTAAACAAAGGCTAGTACAGTAATGGCGGCATAATAGAAAGAACGATTCTGAAAATGACGGACATAAAACGTACGCGCATGCGTATTGCGACGGAACCACTAAAGTGTGACTTCTGCGCAGAAAGTTTTATTGAAGTAATAATTGATTGTGCTAGCGGAAAATGACTGAGTTATTACGGGTGTGATAAAATAGATTTAATATACGATCTAGCTATCCTTAATTTGCTTCATTTTAATTTCTTTTAATAATAAATAAATCTCTATTATCTTTTCTTTTTTTTTTTTCTTTTTTTTTTTTTTTTTTTTTTTTGTTGCTTTTTGGTTGATGTATATTCAATTTGCTTATAAATTTAATAAAATGTGAAGCATCACCTTTTATTTGCAATCACTGTACCAGAGACTGCCATTCAAAAATTGGTCTGTTCAGCCACTCACGTAGCTGTAATAAAAAAAAATTTTAAATTAAAAAGTGGACTCTACGCCATCGTCTTTAATAGACGGAAAGTTGCCAATATAAATTTAATAATCTACTTTCGAATTTGTATAATCTTTTAATAAATGTATATTAAAAAAATATTAATTCAAGCCATGATCAACAGTTGATATACTTAGATTACATTCTAAAATAAAAATTTGTCTTTTGTAGATCATGTTGGAGCATACCAAAGTAACACCGAAAACCGGTTCCGTTACTATCTGCTATCATCTTCATCAAATGGAGATGGGTCGATAGATATATATAAACAAAGTAAAAAATGAACAAATTGAGGTAGATAGATAGATAGATATACATCTTCATATCTAAACAAGAATTACGACAAATTTCTATAAATAAACAAGAATTACGACAAATTTCTATAAATAAACAAGAATTACGAAAAATTTCTATAAATAAATTTCTAAACAAATTACGATAAATAAATAAGAATTACGACAAAAAAAGAGAAGCCCCCCCTCTAAAATACATTTAAAAATAAAATGTATATAAAAAAATAATAATTCAAGCCATGATAAACAGTTGATATACTTAGATTACATTCTAAAATAAAATTTGTCTTTTGTAGATCATGTTGGAGCATACCAAAGTAACACCGAAAACCGGTTCCGTTACTATCTGCTATCATCATCAGTCGCGGTGTCAGTACGGATATCCACGACTCTCTCGCCCACCGTCTCTAGGTCCTCCACACGGCATCCAGAATATGCACACAGCTGATTAATGTAGGTTTTTACTGGACGATCTACACTGCTGTGTACATGTGAAGGTGTCGACAGGAGAACACAACTTATGAGTTCGTCCTTACTTCTCCAGCAAGCCAGCATGTCTTGTTGGTCTTACCTTGGATGGTTTGTATTAAAGGAGACAAGTGGCGGTACAGCTGCTGGTAATTTATGAGGAAGTGCGCCCCGGTCTCCTGTCTCAGAAATTGCTACCCGGTGACTATTAAAATAACGTCCCCAGCTATGTCGTCTCGGCAGTGTTACTTGAAAGAAAACAACCAACTTAGGGCGTTAAATGTATTTTAGAGGGGGGAGTCTCTTTTTTTATATGAACAAATGGAGATGGGTGGATAGATATATATAAACAAAGTAAAAAATGAACAAATTGAGATAGATAGATAGATATCCATCTTCATATCTAAACAAGAATTACGACAAATTTCTATAAATAAACAAGAATTACGACAAATTTCTATAAATAAACAAGAATTACGACAAATTTCTATAAATAAATTTCTAAACAAATTACGATAAATAAATAAGAATTACGACAAAAAAAAAGAATTACGACTAAAATACATTTAACGCCCTAAGTTGGTTGTTTTCTTTCAAGTAACACTGCCGAGATGACATAGCGGGGATGTTATTTTAATAGTCACCGGGTAGCAATTTCTGAGGCAGGAGACCGGGACGCACTTCCTCATAAATTACCCAGCTGCTTTCTTATGGTGTGCTGCTTCCAACATTTGTTCAAGACAGCAGGTAGCATCCCTTTTAAGTTCCCATCTAGCTTTTCTCTATGTGCTTCTTTAGTTTCCAAGTGATACACCTCTTGTAAATTCCTCGCATTTTCGTTTGTTTCATTATTTCTTTGTATTATACTAGATCAATAACAACTGCTGTCAAAGTAATTTCTTATTTACGATAATCAAATTTAGCCTTCAGACCGGAAGTCGGGGATTCATATAGATCTCAACCAATCAGAGAAGTATTTTTTTTTAAATTCTCTAATAATAAAATAATGATTTGTGCATAGACTATTGGTTTTTCTATAATTTCCAGTGAATTAACCTTCCTATCCCCGCACAACTATTCCTGTATTTCTTCTGTGTTTTTACGTCTGAGTTAGTGGCGGTTTTTTTTATTGTGTTCTTTTTTAGGGTTTGTTGTTGTTTTTTTTTTACTTTTCTGAATTTCTGAAATTCCTTTCTGATCTGATTGACAATCATGTCTATTTCTGCTAAGTATACATTTACTATTTAACTTTTTCCAGTTTATTTTGACCATTATTATCGTTTGTTCTTAGAGGAATTTTCCTAGGCGCCATTATTAGGATTCTTTTCTTTCTTTCGTAAAACGTCTTCTCCTTATCTGTTCTACAATTCGTGTTTATTTTGTTGATTTGCATGTCTATTCAGTTATTTTCTTCTTGGATTTTTTTCCAAACACTTTTATTTTCCTCTTGTAAATTCTACTGTAGTTTCACTCTCTCACACACACACACACACACACACACACACACACACAGGATATGAAAACAACACAATATGCTGTTAAAGTGAAACGATTTTATATCATATTCACTTTAACAGCATATTGTGTTGTTTTCATATCCCTTTATCTACACTCATACCGTCGGATTCATTTCCTTTCTCTTAACTTATATAATATATATATATATATATATATATTATATATAATATATTATATATTTCGTCGAAATAAATTTATTATGGGATTACTGTATTGAGTTCTTCCTTTATTGATATATATATATATATATATATATATATATATATATGAGAGTGAAACTGCAGTAGAATTTACAAGAGGAAAATAAAAGTATATATATATATATGTGTGTGTGTGTGTGTGTGTGTGTGTGTGTGTGTGTGTGTGTGAAGAAATGTAGATAAACACGAGATGTAACACTGGATGGAAGTTTATCATTAGTCGTAATGTCATGAACATTTAATTTGAACACTAATCAATGAAAGGTTACGAACTTTTTCTACATATTTCAACTCATTCAATTTTTTTTTTTCATTTACTTGTATCATATAGTCCTGAAGAAGGTTTGTATATAAACCAAAACGTTCGAACGTCAACATTATGACTAATAATAAACTTCCATCCAGTGATGCATCCCGTGTTTGTCTACATTTTTTCCCATACTGTCGGATTCATTTCCTCATTTTACTCCCATATATATATATATTTCCAGTTCCGATTGCTCCAACAACGATTTGTATCACTGTCACCTTTATGTTCCACCATTTTCAGCATTCTGAACTGTCCAATCAACAACGATCACTTAATGGCTTTGTTAACTTTATCTATTTTATTGTAACTAGCAAATATATGCACCCTCCGGGTGCAAGTATTTAAGTTTAAATGCAATAAAATATCATATTAAATTAGAAAGGCTAATGAAACTAAATAAGAATGCAGATAAAAAGATTTGAAACAGAGGGGGGTATAATCGAAAAACAGAACAACTGAAACTTACTCTTTCATCACTCCAGTCTTTCATTGTTTTTTTTTTTTTTTTTATTTAAGTATTTTGTTAAAAGAGGAAGTAAATAATAAAATGACAGTTATTTTTTTCTTGTTAATGGATTTCGTTTAAGATTCATTGAAGAGATTTTTGCTTATATTCATTAAAATAAAACCAAACAGTTAGAAATCAATAACACTGAGCACATATTTATTAAATTTGATTTTTTAATATCAATATGCAAATTAGCCTTCTCGTTCACACTGTAAACCGCTATTTTGTTGTATATATAAATATAATTGCATATTGTTAGTATGAAGATATGGTTAACAGTATTAATAATATAAAACTATTTTATTAATAATTGAGTTTTTAATCAAAATAAAATCATGGAGAATGTGATGTCAATGACTTAGGGAATTGTGATTTGAGTAGTAATAAAGTTTCGGTTACAAACAGAAAAACACACAATCTCCATTATAATAAGATGTGTGATATGCAAAGCACCAGAGAATTTTGTTGACTCTGAGCTATCTTTAAATGGACTTTCCATTTATTTCATTAGACAATCTCATTATTTAATTGATATTATTGTTCACAAAATATTCACTTTCAATTTGTAAAAGAAGTAATGACCTTCATCATAAAATAAATGGTGACACCAATTTTCATATTTCATACACGCTGTTTAATTATGAGTTACCACTCACAATTTTGTAATAGTGATTATCTCCCCTGATTATGTCCCCTGTGTGTTGGCTGTAATATCACTTAAGCCATGAATCCGGTTTGTTTCTGCAAAGGGAAATACGTCTAAGACAATCCACACGTGAAGTACCGTTGATTTTCGAGATTACTAGCAGAGATACCGGGCGTTGCTCGGGATTTTAAAAGTTAAAAATAAATATCTTATCTATATTCATATGTAATGTTGTTATGTAAAATAGTTCGTGTAAAGTAGAAATGGTTTCAAAAATATCATGGAGGCATATTTAATTACATGGATGCTTAACCATTTGGTTTCATGCTCGTCGAAGCAGAGCAATCATCAGGCAGGAAAAGAAAGATTTTGAGAAATAGAAAAAATTGAAAAAAAATATGGACAAAAGGAATTGTGCGTTTGGGATTTGAAATTGTGTAACAATATACACGGGCCATTTGGTTATTTTCATATAAATATGTTAATGCGTAAGCGCGGATGCGTCTAATGCGTGCATACGCGTACATATGTTGGATATTGTACAAACGGAAATAGGAATTTCCGGTTAGATTAAACAAAGCAAAGAAAAGACGACAAAAATGACAAAGGGTTTAAGATGCCGGAAATAGATTTGATCGTTGATAAAACGCGAACAAAGGAGGCGCGTAGGCGTTTTGAGATATATAAAAGGCAAGACGGTTCGACCCGACGAAACAGTCAGCAGTCAGTAGTGAACAGTCAGGAGGAGACGGCGAACGGAGTGACCGGCACTCACGGTTACAGCCGATGGGCTGTGAACCATCACGTAGCCACCTCCCCGCCTCCCAACGCTATTCATCCCAACAGCAGCAGTAGTTCCCATTGTCAACGCTCGCCACTCACACGCACCACGAGGGAAGGAAAGAAATAAAAAGTTCAATCTCCTACTAGATACAGATGTCTTGTGTCTTCGTTAAGCGACCTCTACATATATCGTCTAAGGGGTAGTGACGATACCCGCTACGGTACGTACGCCGATTTAGCCGCGTGAGTTTGAAGAAGCCGCTATATAACATATATAGAATTTGATGCCAGTATATAACATATACGATTTAGTGCCGGTAAAGAAGGCGCTATGCAACACATACGCTTACACGCACGCACTCATAACGCACATAAAACACGTGGTGTCATGCTTACACATACGTATATATACGCATGGCAGTGTTTTGTGCAGGTTATTGTATATGCTGACGTATAAGATTTTGTGTGTTGTTATTGAGTCTGTATGTTAATATGTGTCAGGTTTGACATAGTGTATATCAATATGCGGAAATATATGTTTTGATATTCATACTGTTGGTTTGACCGAGAAAAAATTCTATTAGGATTGTATTGATTAAACGTATTACACGACGATAAGTTGTATTGCCAGTCGTACCATTAGGCGGAATACTATTAAATGTATGGTCGAGAAAAATCAATCTCTGTATGTACATTTTATTTTGCATGAACTTCTTAGATTTTATGATTTGTTTAGAGAAGGTTAACATTCCTCTTCTAGTGACTTTTATTACACGACGATGTGGTAAGTTGTAAACAAGGTTTATTAGAATGGCTTTTGCCGATAATTTTTTGGAGAATAAGTGTTTAATTGGAGTCGTACCTAATTTTGAAAATTAATTAATAATGAATTAGGCGGGAATACCTATTAAATGTATGGCTAAACAAATCGAGAAAAATCAATCTCTGTATGTACATTTCGGCCTATTAGGCCTCATCAGCAGAGCTATAGATCGGAAGACCGCCCTGTGCGTGATTTGAAACCGGAATATACTTCTTAGATTTTATGATTTGTTTAGAGAAGGTTAACATTCCTCTTCTAGTGACTTTTATACACGACGATGTGGTAAGTTGTAAACAAGGTTTATTTAGAATGGCTTTTTGCGATAATTTTTTGGAGAATAAGTGTTTAATTGGAGTCGTACCTAATTTTGAATAATGAATAGGCGGGATACCTATTAAATGTATGGCTAAACAAATCGAGAAAAATCAATCTCTGTATGTACATTTCGGCCTATTAGGCCTCATCAGCAGAGCTATAGATTGAAACCGGACTGCCAAGCTGACAGGCCGATCCCATAAACGAACTTCTTAGATATGATTTGTTTAGAGAAGGTTAACATTCCTCTTCAATGGCTTTTGCCGATAATTTTTGGAGAATAAGTGTTTAATTGGAGTCGTACCTAATTGAAAATAATTAATTAATAATGAATTAGCGGGAATACTATTAAATGTATGGCTAAACAAATCGAGAAAAATCAATCTCTGTATGTACATTTCGGCTATTAGGCCTCATCAGCAGAGCTATAGATCGGAAGACCGCCCTGTGCGTGATTTGAAACCGGACTGCCAAGCTGACAGGCCGATCCATAACCCCAACACCAAACGAACTTCTTAGATTTTATGATTTGTTTAGAGAAGGTTAACATAGTGACTTTTATTACACGACGATGTGGTAATATATATATATATATATATATATATTATATATATCATCATCATCATCATCATGTCGCGCAATCAGCACGGATATCCATAACAATCTCTCGCCAACCCCCCATCATTCATTGACCCAGAAAGGTCCTCCACGCCGCATCCAGCATCCTCGCAGAGTTGGTCAATATAGGTCCTTGGTGGGCGGCCCACACTAGCATGCCCATGTGTTGGTTTCCACAGGAGAACGTCGCTTATGAGCTCGTCCTTGCTTCTCTAGCAGTGTCCAGCATGCCTTGTCCGTCTCACTCGGGTGGTTTGGGTGAGATGGGAGGCAGATGGTCATACAGCTGTTTCCTTGTGGGGTGTTGTTTCCATGATTTGTTCAAGACCGCAAGCAGCATTCTTGTGCAGCTCCCATCTAGCTTATTCTCAAGGCGTCTTGTTAGGGTCCAAGTGGTGCAGCCGTACAGCAGCACTGATACAACCACAGCCTGGAAGAATTGTCGCTTTAACTTGTCAGTGAGATCGGATTTCCATACATATATATATATATATATATATATATATATATATAATGAATAGTGAATGAAAATATGAGAAAAGTATTGCATGGAAAGGTGCTCAATGCTAATAAAGCAGAGCAGATTTATAATCAATGGTAATATTATGGTTTCACACTCATAACTTAAAGTTTCATGGTAATCCAATCATCAGATGAGATCAATGGCTGAGATGTCAAAAACCAGTCGTGAAATGGTTGAGATGTTAAAAACCAAATTTTTTAGCGTTTATATGAAGCGTTTTTCACGCGATGGAAATGTAAAGCTAATATATATATATATATATATATATATATATATATATATATATATATATATATATATATATATTACTTTTAAACTCTACCGGTGTGGAAAAAAAACAGGTAATTCAGTTTTTCAAAATAAAATAAAAATTCAAACTGACAACTGGATAAAGAAAAATTTTTTAAAGATGGAAGAAAAGCTCACAATAACTAATTATAAAAAAAAACAAGCGAACTACTGAACCAAAGAATAGAAATTCCAAACGCATGTAAACATTTTTAAAAAAGCATGGCTCCTTAGCCAATAGAGACAAAATAAAATAAAAGTAAAAATAAAAATAAAAATAAAAATAAAAAAATAATTATAACACAACATTCTTACGAATTTTTAATTTTTTAATCTTTATGTTAATTTTTACCCAATCAGATACCCGATACAAAAATTAAAAAACGTGTGTGACAACCTCTTCAGAGTCAGAATTATCCTGCAGAACCATTCGGGTGAAACCTAGGTAGATAGTGTCTGACTCATGTAGATTCTTATATATATATATATATATATATATATATATATACATATATATATATATATATATATATTATAGAAAATTTGATAATTATAGAAAATAACCATGACAAGTGAATTTCGCAAACGATCATGCGATGCTAGAACATCGTACAGTCTGTTTCAACTTTATTAAGTCTCATCAGCGATGTGAAACAGACTGTACGATGTTCAGCATCGCATGATCGTTTGCGAAATTCACTTGTCATGGTTATTTTCTATAATTATCAAATTTTATACGATATACGCATTGTAATTGCCTTCAAGCAAAAAATATAAATAATAATATATACTTTATTCAACAAAGCTTCTAAAAAACAAACATCCAAAAATCTTATATATATATATATATATATATATATATATATATATATATATATATGTGTGTGTGTGTGTGTGTGTGTGTGTGTGTGTGTAAAATGAAACTGGAAGTGAATCCGACGGTATGTTGAAAAAATGAATAAAGGAAAGAAAGTATAGAATGGATAGTTGATTAAAATATCCTATATTATCCATTTTATACTTTCTTTCCTTTATTCAACATATATATATATATATATATATATATATATATATATATATATATATATATACACTTCTTATTGTGTAATTGGATCTATTATTTTGATTCTTTTTGTTTGTGTGTGTGTATTACCAAGATTGGATATTTCATGATAGCATAATCCATTCTAATGTTTTAGTTAAAGGATTCTTCCTTAAGCAATGATTTCCATTTAGTTTTATCTTTCGTAAATGGACAAAAAATGGTTGATTCATTCTGATGATTTGTCATGATATAATTAAACATTATCTTTTGTTGTTTTGGAAAGTAGATACGAAAGTCTCATTAAAATTTACAGTTTTATGCTGGCTTCAATGAATAATCACTCACCCCTGGTCTACTTCTTTATTTTTCTTCCTTTAGATGCAAATTAGATTTGATGTAATTCATCGGTGGATGTTTGTGGCATCCTTTCCAGAAATAGTCCGCGATATACAAGCGAGTAATATATTTCTTCTTTTATCAGTACGCTTAGGAATCGTAGAAGACACGTTATTGGCCTATCGCTGCTAGGGTGGGTTTTGTTTTTTGTTTTGTTTTTTTTTTGGGGGGGGGGGTCTGGATTAGTAGTTACCCTCTTTGCCATTGCTTGTTTCTTGAAGGCATCTGCCGAGACAATCTGTCGTGGGTTGACATGTTTTTTTAAAACCAGAATCCATGTATAATATTTTTATTAATTATTCCCAGAAAACACACCAAGCGAATTCTAAGAGTATTTGATAACATCCACCTTGAAAAGTTACAGACGTTTTTTTTCTTCCTTTAAATGCAAATCAGGCTAAATGTAATTCCTCGCATATTTAAGCATTCCCATATGCAAAGTTGGAGTTTAAAAATCATCGGAGTGGCCTAAAGTCGGTATCAGCCAGACAGTGAGGGAGTTTATCCCCTTTTCAATAGATTGTTTTTTTTTGCATCTGAGGTGGGGCGCCACACCTACCATCAGCTCCTTACTTTACCGCACAGATCCATGTGCTACTCATTCGCTGAGTTGGCGAGGGCCGATATCGAACCAAGAATCTTGCGATTTATAGACGAGTGCTCTACCGACTGAGCTAAACCGGCTATCACAAAAAAGCATGCGACTAAGACGAATAAAACATGCTGGACACAGCTGAGGAAGCAAGGACGAACTTATAAGTGGCGTTCTCCTGTGAAAACCTGCACATGGAGACGCTAGTGTGGGTCGTCCAGCTAGGACGTACATCGATCCGCTCTGTGTGGATTCTGGATGCTGCACAGAGCACTCCCGGGGGTGATAACAAATAGGGATGGTTGGCGAAAGATTCTCATGGATATCCGTGCTGCCAGATTATGATGATGTTTAACTTTAAAATATATGAGGTAGGGTTATCGTCCTTGATCTACGAGCCTCTCTTTCAAGCAACCAATCACAGGCCGGCATTCTTTAGCAGCAAAACCAAAAAGACAAATTCTTCCTTTTCTAATTCAGCCAGCACCGGAGTCGGACAACAAAAAGAACGTCCCTTACATCCATCAGTGAGAGCAGATTAGCCGTAGCAAGGGGCCCCGATAATTCACCTACCTCAGGAACTCAGTTAAGTGGACTGTGTTATTTATATAATAATCATTCCTGCAGACAAAACCTTCGTTTGCAAGTAATTAATTGATATTTCTTTATGTATGATAATACAAGTCGTTTGGAATTCTATGTCGTGTTCATGTGTTTCTCTTTTTAACTCCTGTCTGCCAACACTTGTGGCGTGAATCACCAAAAGCTGAAATAGAAAATTACATGATTATTATTATCTATTATAATTAATCGTATATATATATATATATAATGGATATAATTTGCCTCTCTGTCTGTAACCGAAACTACGTCACCACCAACGTCAGAATTTCCTTAGTTATTTATGTTATATTCTCAATGGTTATTAAATAAACATCATTTAATCTTAATTAACATCTTATTTATTGATGATATCTCTATTAAAGTCTGAGATCGATTTGCCTCAAAACAGCCCATGGTATTAATGTGTTTAAAATCCTGCAATGTGTGTTATATATCATTGAGAAATAAATGTTTACATAGTATATGGTGGGAATAATTTGCTTACTGGTTTTAACAAAACCGTGTTTAATAAATAATTACTTGGTGTTATTATTCTAATATTATTGTTTTATTCTCAAACTTATGAAAAGCAACCCTATGTATAATTTTATATTGAAATCAATTAGAATAAAGTAAAAATAAGTGTAATCTTTTTGTGTTCTTATCTAATTTATTAGTCTTTCTAATTCAATATAATATTATTAATTTATATATTAAATTATATTAAAGCTTCAGTACTTCTATCCAGAGGACACATACTTTTGCAAGTATATATAATTAAAGTTGTAGTTCATGTCTGTTTGTTCATGAACTTCTCATAGGGTTTTAGAGATAAACCCCATAACCATCTATGTTTTGAAACTACATTACCCAGGTTACTTGGATACGTATATAATTTATCAACCCCTCCGTACGAGCAGGATGTGACACAAGGTCAATTTCTTAAGCGGGGTTCAACAGGTTTAAATTCAGAGTTTTCCTTCTCCTAGACCGGTTGCTTAACTAAGGTTAAAGAGCTCGGTCAGCCCTACTATTTACCCATAGCTGGAGGGAGAGTAGGATTCATACCTTTCCCAAGGGTATTAGCGCTAAGTGAAAATGCTGTTACCGCGTTCAGGATTTGAACTCGTGGCGACGAGTCCATTTCCCATGACTTTAACCATTACACCACACACTTCCATTGTGGATACGTATATGTCATTTAAATCAAAGGGGGGTTACTGGGGGCACAAACCCCCTCTGAAAATTTTTGCCTTAGATTTATATGAAAATTAAACCATAAGTAAATGACAAGATATGAGGCCTATTCACAAAATTTCAATAGATTTCAATTATGTTAAACAACCCTGTAGTGAGAGGTGCAATGAATTACCTGCGAGCCTAATGCGCATTTGTCTTGCGTGTAAGATTTCAACCAATAAGAGACTACCCGGCGTGGCCTGGGTAGAGGGGGAAGAGTAAAAAGGTAGTCTCACATATCCATTATTGTTGAATTGCGAGATGGATCCTCACAGGATGCCCCATTAAAATCCATATGTAAAAAAGATAATCTGAAAAGAAAAATTAATGTCTACTATTTAAAATAATAAACGCAAAAAAATTCCATGCTGTTATCATTTAAATTTCATTTTTTAATTATCTTCACGAATATAAATCAAATCTTCATTATTTTTGCCCAAAAACCAAGCCCTGCTAATATTTAATGTGTATATATATTTACTTTGTCTTTGATTGTTTTATTTTCGAAGTTTCCTCCGGACATACACATACACACAACTGCCATTTATATATGTATAGATTACCGGAATGAACAGCACAAGAGATTGAACTCACAACCTCCAGGATATGAGTAATGTCTCTTAGTAATCATCCTGTCATCCCTGTTGGTTGGAATGATTCAGCTAGGGAGGAGAGATAAAAACCAAATCAGTTTCTTTCGAGCAGGGATTACCTTTTTCAACCTTTGTTGTATACTCTCTTTACTTCTATTATTCTCCTGCTCATCTTTGGTATCTTACGTTCTTCTTCTATCGTCTGGACTTCGTCTTGGGACTTCGTGTCTGGTCTTCCATTGGGGATTTCTCTTTATCAGAAGCCCTGTGTCATTGGTAGATTTTAGATAATAATCTCTGACTTCGATTTTCTTTAGATCATATTTTATTCCAAAATCCCCACCAGACTACCTGCGCAGATTGAGTCGGCCGCGTGCTCAACACGACTTACCACTTTCGTGGTTTGGTCGATACTGAACTAAAAACTCTCTTTCTAGTCTAAACCGGAAGAGGGTCTTCTCCACTGATTCTCACGGTCCCCCAGAGGGAGGATCAGACTGGGGTCAAGCCGAGTCACTCAATCCGTCAAGGCCGCCGGCTGCAAATTATAACAGCCAGTTTGGTTTCTACACTACTGTAAATAAGTGTTAGGATACTAACAATTATATAACACCTTTGCTAGTTTACTACTACTACTACTACTACTACTTTTATACCAGTTGGGAGAGCTGTTGTACATAATGGTTATAGGATTAATCGGATGAACTGTCGAGAAATTCAAGGTAGGGTTTGGTTTTGCCAAGTTTACCAAGACCCTGATGAGGCAGGATTGATGATATCTCTATTAAAGTCTGAGATCGATTTGCCTCAAAACCGCCCATGGTATTAATGTGTTTAAAAATTCGAATTTCTCTCCCCCGGAAAATATCAATCCCCCAGAGTGATCATTTTGATAGACCACGCCTTGAGTATTGGAACTTCTATTATCACAGAGGTTTTTTTTTTTAATTAAACGCAAATTAGCAAAAAATGACCTTTTTATTGCTTGGTTTGGTTTGGTTTGTTGTTTTACGGCATATCAACCTCAATGGGTCATTTAATGCCGATAAAGTTTTGAAATAAATCAATTCTTAATGGATAATACAATTTTTTTATAAATACATTTTTCAATTTAACCCATAGATGGGACCCTAACAGGTACTACCACTCCGGGTCAGAGTGGACCAGGGAGCAATGGCGATGAAGGGGTGCACCACATTCCCCAAACCTCCAGAACTGGAACCTCACCATCAGATAGAGTTTAACGTCATTCCCAGGACATGTAGACCCGTAGCCACCGCCTTCTAGCACCGATATGATAAAAAGGGATTGGGGCTTGCCATAAGGGCAACAGGGTCGGGAAAATCATATAGGTACTAGGGCTTGACGTGACCAGCCGATTGATCGGAGGGGGCCTCTCCGACCGACCGTCTAGCCCAAGATATGGCCAAAGTGGAGTATTGCATATCATGAACTGCTCATCCACCTGGGCTCTATCCTTAAGCATCACGGGTCGCCACCCACGGCCAACAGGTGGCCCCATTGGGGAGTCTTACCCCTCTGCAGAGGTGCAGTCGGTGCATTCTAACACCCCAGCCGACAGGGCGGTCTTTTTATTGTAAAGTTTGACTAATTTTGACATTTTAGCAATGGCATAGAATTAAAGCCAAAAAAAATATTAGTTAACTAATAATTTAGTATATCATATTATCAAAACCAAAATAATGAAAGTCAAAACAATATGTTGGATGACAAGACTTTCGGACCATCCTGTACAATGCGCAGAATATTAGCTTTGAAAGTTGTTTTATACAATTTAAGATTTCTAGATAAAAAAAAAAGAAGCTTTTTCAGTCAAAATCTTTACTAAAAAAATGGATTCATCAGCGTTAATCTCTTTGCTGCAGATGTGATTTCTAAAGAAATATCACTTTAAGATCGTCCAAAAAATCCTTTGTGTTTTCCATTTTCTGCTTCCAGTTTTAGTGTCTTTTCAGCGTTAGATATCACAGTCGAATGTCGTTATCGGTTTGTATGGGAATCTCTTGCCGCCGTACATATGTTGTCCCCTCCTCGAAATCTTTGTGAATAAATCGCCTTTAGTTCTCTTCGTCTCAAGTCGCATCTGCTTAGATTCGCACAGGATTTTTATTCACTCTTATAGCTAATTCATTTCGAATCCCATTCCTAACCCAAAGAATATATCAAGCAAAACATAAAGTTAATTTATTTTCCAAATTGCGCTGAGAGAAATATCAAAGAATTTGCTAACATTCACCTCGAAGATTTAGAGACTGTGCTGAATAATGTTTTACGTTTTTTATATTAAATTATCCAAGTTTGCGAATCCATATCATAGGCCTCTCTGTAGTCAATCTATGACCTGATTACAGGGTGGGGGAGTATCTTAACCTCTTTGAGAATATGCTGATCTATGCGTAGTAAATTATGATTCTTTGTTCCTTTGCTGTATTGTGTTAGTATAGCATTTAATTCTAAGGCTAACAGCAACATATAAATGAATTAGTATTTCGTTTAATTCTAACAATTCATTAACCATGAAACAATGAATAACAATATAAAGTCCTTCCTGTGTATCTGATATAATGAATATGTAAATACCTTGGTATCCCCTTATTATAATCTGATTGGACAGTGTCATGTATAATAATCGACACTGTGTTGGACCTACACTTACTCGATAGCCGACGACCGTATGACTTACCAGCTAACTTTACTCGCTAGACGACACCACGACTGCTCAGAGACGGATTACGAACCGATGTACCAATTACTACTGCGATAATATACCAAATACGAACTTTAGAATATATCCCTTAACCCGGATATATCAGTATCCGAAGAAGATATCCGGTATCTTAGGGTTGACTCTCGGAGAGCTTTTTAACGTCGCTGCCTCCTGGAACTGCTTGTGGAATCTGTCTGTCTGGATTTTGGATTTTGTGCCTAAACTTCTGGGCTCATCACGTGATTGGTATATCCAATCACAGAGAGCCTCTCCCTCACTCACTTTATACAGAGGAATTACCATTTTACTGACCCAACAGCGGCATTGTTCTTCCGGAAATAATTCGCGGCATACAAGCGAGTAATATGTTTCTTCTTTTATCTGTGCGGTTCTGATTTTCTACACCGTACGAAGACTCATTATCGGCCAATAGCTGCTTGGGGGGTCTTTTTTTTGGGGGGGGGGGTCCTTCTGGATAAGAGTAGTTACTCTCTTTGTCATTACTTTCTTCTTGTAGGCATTTACCGAGACAATCTGTCGTGGATTGACATGATTATTTAAAACCAGAATCCATATATATTATTATTTCTCTGAATGTTTGAGATGAGGGTTGATGATTAGTATTATCTGCATTATTCGAACTATTGTCCTCGTCATCATTGTTATCTGTACGGCCTTCTTCGGGTATTTCTTGTTGGACTCAGAAACCTTTTCGGACTCGGAAACCTTCTTGTCGTAATCGGGAACCTTCTTTTCGGACTCGGGAACCTTCTTGTCGTAATCGGGAGCCATCACGGAACTTTGAACCTAACCCTTTATTCAGTCCACAGGTGTATCCTGTTCTCATTCCGCTAACCATAGCTGGGGTAGAGGCGTTAAGCTGTGTTAATTATTATTCTATGTTACTGCTGACCTTGACCAGGATTGAACCTGCAGTCTAGAGATAACTGTCACTTAGAACTGTCTTAACCTAACTCCTTTATTCACTAGACCATGTGTCCAATTGTGTATAATATTATAACTAATTATTCCTTAATTGCTTATTGCCAATGGAATTCTAAGAGTATTTCATAACATCCACCTTGAAAATTACTGAGTGCGATGAGTATTTTTGACAATTCCATAAGCAATGTCAATTCTCTTGCTTAACCAGAAATACACCTGTTTAAATCTCTTTCCTCTATAAATAAAGGGAAATGTTTTAAAATCTCGTGTTAAAATCTCAATTTCTGATTTATTAATTAGAAAAATTCTTATATATAATTCATTTGTACAAGATTGAGTTATTGTTATAAAAAAATTAGTTAACATTATGATTGATATTATTCATCATCATCATCATGATCATCATCATCCTGGCTGTATGAAAAAGATAAATTACGACAAAATTATACTATCTTCAAACTTTGTATGTAATTTTGCGAAAATATTTTCTATACTATTTGTTTGAATTTCTGAGATAATGTTTCATAATTTGTATTCGAATTTTTCGGGCTGTAAAAAAGATTTAAATTTCCATATAAATAAGGTAAAAAAATCGGTTATTTCCTATAAGTCTAACATGATCTAAGGGGAACCACTCTTGACTGATTAATTATTTATTTATTGATCTACTAGGAAAAAAGTAGACGGGGTTAGGGTTAGGGTTAGTTTAACGGGGAAAATAAATAAATAATTTATCAGTCAAGAGTTGTTCCCCTTTGATCATGTTAGACTTATAGGAAATAACCGTTTTTTTTTAATTATTAGTGTACAAATCCTAAAAAATGTCACCAGTCTGGGACTTCCAGCTACAACCCTTTTCGTCAGAGGCTCAAATAATGTTGCATAGCAGCTCTCATTTGGAATGGAGTGATAACGTGTCCATGAAAATAATTTGTGGTATACTTACCTTGGATTTAGGGTTAGGTTTAGTGTTAGTTTAATGGGAAAATAAATAAATAATTTATCAGTCCAGGGTGGTTACCCTTTGAACATGTTAGATTTATAGGAAATAACCAAAAGATCATATATAATAAGTATAAGGGTAAATTATAGGTACAACAAAATCATTAGGTTTGAAGGTTCTAAAAATCCACTCTGAATTGTCCAGTAGGACACATGGCATAACGCATATAGGTTTTGAGTTAATACAGTTCTAAGTGACAACCATATGAATGATGCAGGTTCAAACCTGACCACAAGCAGGGGAAAATAACATAAAATATTTAACATAACTTGATACTTGTAACCGGTCATGAGAACAATCTACCCCAATGGATTAAACAGTGGGTTCGGTTCGAAGTCCACGTAGGCTTCCGATTCCGACGAGAAAACGCATGAAGAAGGCCGGAGGGCACATCTACCGAAATGTTGGGAATATAACAAAGATTAGGACAACAGTCCGAAAATCTGAATAATACAAATTATCCATACTTATTAAAAGAATGTTTCTATTTTAAATGTGCTGTTATGAAATATTAGCAGAAGTACTAAGCCTGGGAATAAAGTAATATTCTATTGTAAATATGGTGGTAATCGTTAAAGAAAATGGATTCGGCGACCCGAGTTCAAATCCTGGACGAGGTTGTTTGTGTTTTCCCATAGCGATAATACTATTGTGAAAGGTATACATCTAATTGTTTTCCATCCAGCTATGGGTAAATAGTAGGATAGACTGAGTTCTTTAATCTTGGTTAGGCAACCAGTCTAGGAGAAGGAAAACTATGAATCTAAAATTGTTAAACTCCGCTTAAGAAATTTACCTAGTATCTCATCCTGCTCGCGCGAAGGGGTTGGTAAATGAATATCGTACAATCTCTTATAGAAAAAAATATTCTACAAGAGCCAAAGATTACTTCTGAAGCATGAGTTGTTTTTTTGTTTTGTTTTTGTTTTTGTTTTTGATTTATTTATTTTTTTTTTGCGTGTGAGGTAGGAGGATATTGGAATTTATCGGATGCACAGGGAATGGCCTAATCACGGCTCTGTTAGATGTGACGTTGTATGACCATTTTCTTTTCTTCTTATCTTATTATAATGGAGATTGTGTGAGATTGTGTGTTTTTCTGTCTGTAACCGAAACTATATTCCTACTCAAGTCACAATTCTCTTAGTTATTGACATCACATTCTCCATGATTTTATTTTTATTTAACCTCAATTATTAATAAAATTGTCTTACATTATTAATACTGTTAACCATATTTACATACTAATAACATGTAATTATATTTATATATACAACAAAATAGCGGTTTACAGTGTAAACGGGAAGGCTAATTTGCATATTGATATTAAAAAATCGAATTTAATAAATATGTGCTTAGTATTATTGATTTCTAACTGTTTGGTTTTATTTTAATGAATATAAGCAAAAATCTCTTCAATGAATCTTAAATGAAATCCATTAACAAGATAAAATAACTGTCATTTTATTCTTTACTTCCTCTTATAACTAAATACTTAAATTAGAAAAAATAACAATGAAAGACGAGAGTGATGGAAGAGTAAGTTTCAGTTGTTCCATTTTTTATTATACTCCCTCTGTTTCAAATCTTTTTATCTGTATTCTTATTTAGTTTCATTAGCCTTTCTAATTTAATACAATATTTTATTACATTAAACTTAAATACTTTCACCCGGAGGGTGCATATATTTGCTAGTTTCTATAATATACTTATCTTCTTATTGGTTAGTTGGGTCGTCTATTATCTATCTGGGTGGGTTCTCTATTATCTATGGTCTGGGACTACTTTGGCATTCTTTGGAATTCACATCGTTGTTCCCGTTGTTGATTTTAGTAACGAACACTAGACATGATATTGTTTTTTTAGACGTCTTTTATTCAGCCCAAGTAAGAACACACGAGTGGAGAAATGGCCTACGGAGGACCGATGCCATTGCATCTGTTCCGTTCAGTCACCCAGCCAAAACTGGCTTTATAACTAACTTTCGGTTAAATCGAACTTAACGGATCTAAATTTCACCATCGTATGTCACCGCGCCGAAAGAAAAAAATACCAAAAAATCAAGGAATTAACCGAATTTAATGAAATTTTCAGTGTTGATATATTAATAAATAAAAGATATAATGCATCAGTTATTTTATTTAAAAACTTTTACATTTCTTCAGGTCAGTTAACTTTGAATCATATATCTTTGAGGCGTAACATATATTCTTAAAGATACGTGGTTCAAAGTTAACTGACCTTGAAAAATCCGTATCTATATATTTTTTTTTCTTTAAGTACGAAAAGAAAAGTTTACTAATTATATATGGGAGGCAATACCAAACTGACTTCACGGAACATCATTACGCAGAAATAATATTTTTATTTGCTCTAGATAAAGAAAAATACATCTCATTATAATGGAGATTCGGTGTCTGTATGTCTGTCTGTCTGTAACCGAATGTACGTCACTGCTTGCGTCATAATACCCCAAGGAATTATGTAAGTTTATCAATGAGTATTCAATTTATAGTCAAAATCATTGATACATAAAAACTTATTTATTAACGATGTCTCAATGAGTTAGATTTGCCTCAAAACAGGCCATGTTATTAGTGAGTTTTAAATCCTGCAATGTGTCTCATATATCTCTAAGAAATAAAGGTTTACATTATATATGGTGTGGGTTAATTTGCATACTGGTTTTAACAAAACCGGGTTGAATAAATAATTACTTGGTGTTATTGATCTCTAATATTATTTTATTCTCCAACGTATTCCAATCAATCCTCTGAATGATTTTATATAGAAACCAATTAAGACATAATTAGAATAAGTGTAATCTTTTCATAAGCGTTCTTATTTGACTTTGTTGGTCTTTCTAATCTAATATATTTCATTACACTAAACTTAAATGCTTACGCCCAGAGGGTGCATATTCTTGCTAGTGTAGTGAATAAATATATTTGCTGGTGTTCGCATTCCTAATATTTGTGCGTGATTTTAATTATTATTTATTTTTTTATAATTGGTTGGATCCAATTTTAAAGAGAATTATGAAAATAATGGGTAGCAACAATAACAAAACATTCTAGTTTAGATAATAATTAGGTATGTTAAAAAAACGAGAGGGAAAAGAGAATAAATGATGTTTTCAGACTTTCAAACAATCAGTGAGAATGGACAAAGAACATGGGAGAAAATACATGTCAATTTCATACAGCACACTTAAAATGCGGCAGTCGCAGCGAAAGAGCAAGGTTGATGATGTCAACCCTCGAAATTGGCGGCCAAACTAAGCCTAGTAACGTGTGCTCTGATTGGTCGCTGACAAAGGCCCTTAGCCTATCGCACGAGGTTTCTTATCAGGTGATGGCTAACAGACCCATGGACTCTCTACGGTCGGTAGCTGGTCCCTTTTCCTGCACATGCTCGGAGGTTTCTTCCGGTCTGAAGGCTCATGGGAGTTTGTTACTTTTTTTATTTTAATTCTATTTCAATCCCCACAGTCGTGTGAACGTGTGTTTTAACTGAATCATAAAGCTGAAGACAATCAACTTTATGCTAATAAAAAATTAACGATGATATTATCGCAATTATTTCAGCGTCATGATGTTCGGTGAAGTCAGATTTCAATCAAGTGACGGTCGATATTATAATTGCCTTCCGGCGGAGACTTGAATTTACTGACACTTGGTAACTGACAGTTTCTGCCTAAGTGAAATCCAAACCAATCACTTGGTTTGAAAATCGCATAGGTGAGAAACTGTCAGATGAAATATTACTACCGAGATATATGAAATGGTCTAATAATTCAGAGGCTTGCCATTAATATTAAAAAATTATGGCACCGTCTAGATCAAAAGTATAAAAAAATAATATTACCATACACAGTCACCTCCCTTTGACCATTGCCAAACACAGAGAGTCCATGGGTCTTTTAGCCATCACCTGATAAGAAACCTCGTGCGATTGGCTAAGGGCCTTTGTCAGCGACCAATCAGAGCACACGTTACTAGGCTTAGTTTGGCCGCCAATTTCGAGGGTTGATATCATCAATCTTGCTCTTTCACTGCGACTGCCGTCGAAGAATGATGTGCTTTTTTGAAGCCAGCTTACGGAAGGGCCGGTGACGCGTAACGTCAAACTACTCTAATTATCAAGAGACACTTCTTACCAGAGACAGTTAAGTCACGCAAAGCATTATTTTGCAACCAAACCATACCCTCTTACACCTTACGCCTTCAATTGTAACACATTTGTAAACTTCACACATTTTGTATCTCACAAGTTACATATTATATATTGTATGTTGTATATGCAAGTTGTTAGATAAATGCATCGTCTTTTATAAAGCCTTGAGTTGTGTTCGTTACCTGTTGACTTTATCTTTAACTGTCTTCATAATTAGCACATTTTTCAATAAAAGACATGAACTCTGTTTTATAGAGACAACCCTAAAATCAAACCCCTCTTCATCACCACAGGGTGGTGTAAACGTGGTAATGTCAGAGCCATGCCGTCGGGAATTTCCTTTCTTGGTATAGCCACCCAAGGTGGACAGGTCTGGTGGTTATTTCCCATAACTCCAACATAAACAAAGGGGAACCACTCTTGACTGATAAATTATTTTCCCATTAAACTAACCCTAAATCCTAAACCCTAACCCTAACCCCGTCTTCTTTTTTCCTAGTAGATCAATAAATAAATAAATAATTTATCAGTCAAGAGTGGTTCCCCTTTGTTTATGTTGGAGCTATAGGAAATAACCGGTCTGGCACCCAGGGGTATTAGGGCCACAACTCGGTCAAAGGGGCTCTGGTGAAATTCCAAGAGCCGTCTGCACCGGAAACCAGCGGTTACTTTTTGTCCACTCGTCCATGTGTCTGTTAGATAATCTGCGGCAAACAAGAATGTCTGCATGGGGGTCCGCTTGCGTACTTCCTATTTCCATGATACTCCATTCTTTGATGAATGGGACCGGATCAACACACGACGGGTGAATGCTGCCACAAGACAAGACGTAAATATCAATTTCTCTTAAATTGTTATACTTACATTCTTTGATGGCATATCAACTTTCATTGGTCATTTAATGCCAAAGACATCCTTGTAGAAGAACAGTAGTAAGTAAAGTTGACAAAGTGGCCTATCATCGCTATCTTGACAGCCAGAGCGTCTATCCACTTTTCGCTAGCTCTAGATCAAGGAGATTTGTTTTTGCTGGGGTGGAGCGACACACATTCCGTCAGCCACCTACTTTATCACACAGATTAAATTACCCACAATGTGCTACGCATGCGTTGAGTTGCTTGGGACTAGTATCGAATCTAAAACCTTGTGATTCCTTGGTGAGTGTTCTACATGTCTAGTGGGAGGGGGGCATTCATACCTTTCCCAAGGGGATGAGTCTGAAATTAAACGTAATATCGCGACTGTAGTTCGATCTTTTGCGGTCAAGCAGGTTACCCACTATACCACGGAGACTCTCCCCACTTGAAAACACCGGATATCGTTAGATCGCCGATGTTAAGCAACGGTAAGTTCTGACATGGGTGATCAGTTAGTAACCGCATGTGTTGTATGTATGGGGCATCGAGCGAGGATCGAACCCGCTATTCCGTAGTAGTGGATCTGGGAGACTAGTTTGCTAAACATTAGACCACTACAGAACGCCTAACCGCATTTATAATAAGCAACCAGTGTGCGAGACTAAGCTTATTAAATAACATGTATAAATCAATAAAAGATATAAACTTGCAAGGGAGATAATAAATCTAAAATAAAATTAGAGTTACTTCCCTTAGGTAAAGATTTTAATTTTTATAAACTTGCAAGGGAAATAATACGTCAAGATAAAATTCGAGTTGCCTCCCTTACGTAATCATTTGAGGATATTTTTTAGTATAAATTTGCAAGGGACATGACTCATCTTAAATAAAATTAGAGTTACCTACCTTAAATAAATATTTTGTTTTTAAACAACTTATTGATGTGATTATTTTTCGATCACTTTCAATTTGTTTGTGAGTTTCAGATCAATTTTCGAATAAAGGAATAAATTTAGTGCTGAAATATTCCTTAAATTTATTTGTGAATTGTGAAATACGAATTTTATATGCATCTATTATTTCTCTGAAAGAAATCCTATGAAATAGTTTTCGTGGACTATGGTAGACATTTATTTAGGTATTTCTAATATATATCTCCAATTCTGCTAAAACGGTGTAAAAAAAAAAGAAAGGAAATATCAAATTCTTAAATTTTAAAACACTTACCGGAAATCAAGGAAATATCCAATTTTAATGAAATTTTCAGCACTTTATTAATTATGAACTTAATTATATAAGGAATAGCTTATCTTATTTTTTAAAAATGTTTTTTTTTATCAATTAACATTGCCGTGGGGCGGGTTCAACCTTTGATCATTTAAATAAGCAAAATTTCCAATCTCTATTTTTTACATTTATTGAAGGATCAAAACTAGATAATTTCATTGAAAATATCAACACCCGAAAAAAGTTATTTGAAAATTTAAAAGTTATAATTCTTGTCGCGTGTTTTCTCTTTTCGTAGTTTTAAAAACAGTATTTTCTTTAAATTGATGCAAAAGAAGTCTTTTCTCTGATTCAATTGACCTATTTTTATTCATTTAGAAACGTGTAAAAACGTCTGGATGATACTATGTTGTAAAAATATTTTTCTGATGAATAAAGATTTATTTAATCTATCTAAAAATCTATGATTAAAAATGCGCAGTATTCGGTAACATATTTTCCGTGATTTTTATATATTTAAAAATTATCACTTACGATTGTTCGTTTTCGTTTACGGAAGACACCAGTGTTAATCTTATAAAAATTTATGTTATAAAAATGAAAATAAAAATTAAAAATATGAAGAATCTTCCGAGAAGCCCATGACGTCACGGTTGCTGCTTCGTCCCAGAATTTGACCCTAGCGAACAACTACTACTACACTGTCATCCTTAACACGTACGCCTTTGGGAAAAGGAAGAGCCAGGCTTACAGAGAGAAATGTGACGTCACGGATTAGGGCAAGGGAGAATTTGTTTGGAATCTTCAGTGTCGCACTGGCCGGTAACCTGGGTGGACCTCGTAGCTTTTCGCTACCACCACAGGTTGTGAAAATCAACCACGTCTTGGGGAATTAGAGTCTATCTCCCTCAAAGAATGAAAAAAGGATAAGCCGGCACTCACTCGAAATTCAACAACTCAAGAACTTAAATTAATACTTCTACAATAAGGAATTTGTAGCATAGCTACCTTATTGTCAAAGAACACTACGAAATCTTCAACTTAAGAACTCCACGACATTCTACAATTCAAGACAAGTCAACTCTTCAACAACCAGAGAACTCTACGAAATTCAAACAACACAAACGACTATTATTTCATCATCTAAAGAACTCTACATTTTTTACCTGGATCTAAGTTAAGTTTCCCCGCAGAACATCGTTTTGCAACCACCTAAATCTCTCTCTCTCTCTCTCTCTCTCTCTCTCTCTCTCTCTCTCTCTCTCTCTCTCTCTCTCTCTCTCTCTTACGAACTCTACCTTATTGCCACCCTCTATCAAATTGACATTCACTCTTTCTTCTTTCTTCTACCTTTTTTATTTGTTATATTAAAATTGCTGAACCTTAGTATTTGTTATCGTGTTTTCTTTCATTCAGTATCCGATTTGAATCTGCGTATTTCCCGCCCCCTTAAAATTGTCTTCCCTTTGTACTTGAAAAGGTTTATTCTCTTGTATATCGGAACTTAGGAGATTTTCCCCGGTATATTTACAAAGGGAATTTACCCGTACTCTGGAGCTAGAAGATATCCCCATGTTGGTATTGGTGCATCACGGTGCTAATCCCGATAATCTCACAAATGGGTTTTCCCCTTTTAAGTTCAAAATACCCTCATTTTCACACTGTGGACAGTAACAAATATTTTTGAACGTATGTCTTTGTTGTGTTGGTATTTTTTTACGTGTTTTCGCTACGCAGTGTAACTGTTCCGTATGAAATTTTATACGGTATAGGTTCCCATAAATTTTTTTGATTTACACTCACAAAATAGAATCATGAAAACATCATTTATCTACCTTTAACTCGACCTACATATATTTATTCAAAACTAGCTTAAAAGTTGTCTTATCGGGCGGCAGTTAAGCTAGCTCCTGCGGTGGCTTCCTGATTGAGCGCTTGTCCCAACCATGATACTTCATGCATTGAAAACATTAAATTTTATTTAAGCTTGCCTTTTAGAAGTTCAATGATAAATCTTCTTCGTCACTTAATTTAAAGGACCTCACTTTCCATACAAACTATTATTTTTATGTTGTGGGTGATTTTTGCAAGATTTCTCAATTAATTTTGATTATTCCTAAATTCATTTCCAAGTATTGGAAATTCCATAGTTAATTATCTCCCCTGTTGCTAGGGGGGGGGGGTCGCCAACATCGTATGTTGGCGCCAAAACCAAAAACTTCACTTATCACAAAGCAGTTACTGGACGAGAGACGTAAAAGCAAACGCTCTCATCACTTAGCCCAAAACAGGGCCAACTTATCACGGAGCAGGGTAGTCGAGTAAATAGCGGTCCCTAAACTTCACTCATCACTTAGCCCAAAACTAGAGCTTACTTATCTACGGACCGTTGACCTGGACGGAGGCATTTTTTCACAGCACACATTCGAAGGCACAAAAGCACACTATAGAAGGCTGAAGACCAAATAGTCTACTTGAAAAGGGTCCATTCACCGTCATTTAAAGAACTGTTAACCCGGGCGAAAAGCTTCTAAAATAGCATTCCCCATCTCTTATCACAGAACCGGCTACGAGGAAGAACGAGAAACGTCCGAAGAAGCGTCCTATAAACTTTCCAACCAGCAACAGAATACCCCTGTTATCACTACTACTCCAAGAACATTACTTAACTCAGATAAGTCTAGTAGCAAATACCAATAAAATTTGCAGCAAGTTCTTGTATTATTTGTCATGTATTAAATTTCCATTGTGTGTTTGTCTTCTTTGTCCGACAATTTGCCTACAACTACGGAGAAATAAGAGCTCCTTCGAAACCCGTAAATACTCTTCCAAGTTACAAAAATTGTTATCGTACAAAAAAAAAAAAAAAAAAAAAAAAACAAATCATAAAAAACATGTTAAAAATCGTCGACACCAATCGTAGTAATTAAAACTTAGGAATTTGACATTTCAGGGTCCGGATTCGGAGCGGAATGTTTTTAATTTGCTCATGGAGTCGGGTTTATTCCAAAA
The DNA here is from genome assembly GCA_023376005.1 of Doryteuthis pealeii. Lineage (NCBI taxonomy): Eukaryota > Metazoa > Mollusca > Cephalopoda > Myopsida > Loliginidae > Doryteuthis > Doryteuthis pealeii. The sequence goes on along the minus strand of CM042145.1, from coordinate 28,727,466 downwards.
GAGTATATGTTGGTTTATGTCCTCCACGTGTAAAGTGAGAAAAAATGTGATACACTGACGTATGTTTTCATTATAAGAGAAGAAAAAACGTGTTGGTTTGTTTCAATTGTTTAACGGCATAACAACTCCTTGTGGGCTATTTAATGTCAAAATTTGATTCATTTGTCAATGATTGATTTTAATGATAACTATTTATAGGTCTAGTTTATTTGTTTAAAACATATCAACTCCTTGTGGGTTATTTAATGCTAAAATTTCATTCATTTGCGTTTAATTATAATCACGTTATCCACTATGCCATGGGGACTTCCCCTATAATCCTTTTTTTTTTTAATTAAAATGTTTCTTTTTGAAACAATTGAATTACACAGGAGATAAATTCTCTACGTTTCTTTTTCACCCGAATGTCAAATCCCATTGGATTATTTATGGACAATGGTTGCATCAGGAACGTTTGGTTTGGCTTCTTTGTTTAATGGCAGATAAACCTCCGTAGGTTATTTAATGCCGAAGCCATCCTTGTAGAAGAACAGCAGTGGTACTATTTAACCCATAGCTGAGGAATGAGGTGTTTCATGACTTTTCAAAGGGCATTAGTCCGAAAATGAACGTAAGAGTGTGTCTGGATTTCGAACTCGCTTACTAGCATGTCAAAGTCCAACACGTTAGCCACTACGCCCGGATAAAAAAGGATTCGTGCCAATTCAATCATATTCTTTTTCCTCTTTTTTTTTTTTTTTTTTTTTTTTTTTTTTCAAGAGCGAAATATCTTTCAATATATTTTATAAATTTTCAAACTAGATTACAAAATTAAGTCGTTCTTTTTTTACTGTTAAACTATCCCCTTTATGATCCTTATGGTTCGATTCGGTTACTTTGTTTAATACCATATCAACCCTTGTGGGTTATTTAATGCCGAATCCATCTCTTGTAAAAGAACAGTTGTAATACTGCTTAACACATAGCTGAGGGGATGAGGGTGTCCATACTTTTCCGTATGGTATTATTCCGACAGTGAACGTAACGAGACTGGATTTCGAACTTGCTTATGACGATGTCGCAGTCCAGCACGTTATCCACTACACCACGGACCCCCTCCAATGATCCTTATGTTGTACACAATTTTGACTCAAGAAAAATTATGAATAAAAAGGTTTAGTCATTATTTTTAGTACAGATTTATACACTTGAATGGTGATTTTTTTTAACAGAGATTTTATTATATTTGTTTTGTAAGTTTTCAAAATGTTCTCTCTTACATTTACTGATATTTAAATCTACATTTTTAAATCTACATTTCAAATCTACATTTTATTTTGATTTCTAAACAACTTTTAAAAAATAATTCGGTTATTTCCTATAACTCCAACCTAAAAAAGGGGGGGGGGGAACAACCCTGATTGACTGATAAATTATTTATTTATTTATTGATCTACTAGGAAAAAAAGAAGACAGGGTTAGGGTTTAGGGTTAGTTTAATGGGAAAATAATGGATAGATTAATTAACAGATAAAATTCATTCAGAGTGGTTCCCCTTTTTTAGGTTGGAGTTATAGGAAATAACCAATAATTCTTATGACAAAACATTGATTTTGTTGCTTGTAACAACATTATAACTCGTCGGTCACTACTGAGCTAAAGGGCTCACAGAATTTCCGAAATTGGCCGTCAAGATCGGATTTTCTGCATCAACCAAGGATTGTAGGGTCTCTATATTTGCTGAAAGTCTAGCCGAATGCCCACGTTGTGTTCAGATCTCAAACGACTAGAAATCCGCTATAGAAACTGATTTCCAAGGTTAATGGCGGCCTAGTGGTCACATAAAAAACGACTCTTTTTCTTCTTCAAATTCAACAACATTTATATTCAAATAACAAAAGAATACAAACAATTATTTCTCAAGACTGTGGAAGTGATGGACCCGTAATTAATAATTTCTGGTCTTCTGCAAAGTATTGTGCAAAGCAGTTTGTAAAGTTTTCAAATGGTCTTAGCTGAAATCAGTTTCTCTCGGCTCTCAGTATTTTGCGTTAATCTTTTCTACTAGCCCAGTCAGCTCATGTGATTCTCAAGCAATCACAACTTCATCTCTCAAGCCTAGTTTGGCTTCATCTGATTTTTCGTCAGGAACGTCTCAGTTAAATAATATTTCAATCAGAACATTCGGATTTCTGGCTGACGTGGAGGTATCAGAAATTTTCTCAGCACCTCCCACTCTGGAAAAGTACCGCCTCCTTTAGTTCCAACCAGCCAATCGAATTCACTTCCGCCAAATTGACAGGGGCTTCAGTTCTTCCGGGGTTCTCAAGTGTTTCCCAACAAAATGGGTGGTCTTAAATACATTTAGGTTTAATTCGTTTCTATAAGATTTTCAACAAAGAGTTTATCTCTTTTCTTAAGTGGAAAAGAAAAATAATAAAAAGATTCTCTTCAAGTGGTCCAAGATAACCATGGCCAACCAACTTCTGGATTATCTTGTTTTGCGCCCTTAGTCTGGTCACATCAAAGGACTGTCTCGCATATCAAAGGATAACTACTGCTGACTAATCCAAGTGCTATCTCTTCCGGCTGTTTTTAAATACATTTGATTTTCTTTAATTCCGTTTTTTTCTTTTCCGGTCAACTATAAAACAGAGTTTAGCTTTTTCTGCGCGACTTTAGTCTGGTTATATTAAAGAACTGTCTCCAGCCATCACAGTTAACTTCAAGTGGACTCCCAGGCCATTTGAATTTCTCCAGCATCAACCTCTCCCAGACGTTCCACTTACACTATGTGGTCCTACGATTGCTATCATATGTTTTGACCTTATGACGACTCAAGTTTTATCGGAAGATTTTAACTTCCGATTTCTTTCTTTCTTTTTCTAATTTCAAACCAAGAATCAGGTCACAACATAGCGTTTTTACAGATCAAATTTTATACGAGGTGAGTCAATAAGTAATGTCATTTTGTTTAGGACAGGTATAATTACCAACACAGGAACATGTATCATACATCAAAATGAAGCTGGTCCTCTGTGGGTCGCATCCCTACTTCTCCACATAGTCACCGTTTCTCTCAATAGCAATGTTCCACTTTTGAATTAGAGCATGTATCCCTGCCCCGTAAAATTCTGTTGACTGTTCTTTGAGCCACTTCTTCATTATAGATTTTACTTCCTCGTCACTGGAATAATGTTTGCCTCTCTTCGGTTCCATGAAAAAGGGTTTGAGAGGCAAACATTATTCTATTGACGAGGAAGTCAACAGAATTTTACGAGACAGAGAACCAATACTTTTGAACCAACTGAAAGAGAAAGATAATTCATTTGATCCTAGCAACATAGATGCAATCATCCAAACCTTCGAAATGGCAGTAAAAGAAGACATAAAAACATACAAAGATCTACACTTATCTTTATTTTGATACCTGAATTTCCCTTATATATATATATATATGAGAGAGTACGTAAATAAACAATGTGTTTATTTGATATGGCTTTTAGCCGACAATCTTTGGAGGATATGTGCTTAATTAAAGTCATACCTAATTTTGAAAATTAATTAGTTAATAATTAATGAATTTTAGGCGGGCATATATGTTCAAATGTAAGGCTAAACAAATCGAGAAAATGTCAATCCCTGAATGTACATTTCGACCTATTAGGTCTCATCAGCAAGGTTATAGACATTGGAGACTGCTCTGTGTATGACTCTGGCAGTCGAGGTTTTGAGTCACACACAGAGCAGTCTCCCATGTCTATAACCTTGCTGATGAGACCTAATAGGTCGAAATGTACATTCCCAGATAAGAAAAATCTTTTGAATAATAGAACTGAATCAATCTGCAATTGTAGACATAAGTTGGGTCAATCACTGAAATATTATTAGAATTACAATAATAAATTTAAATAAATTGAAAGTTTTTTTAAAATAGTTATTAATTTTAAATAGGAGTAATACTAAAAAGAACAGTGAAAAACTTTAAGTTAGTAATATTCAACTAGTTCGATACTGGTCCTCGGCAACTCAGCGTATGAGTAGCACAGGGATCTGTGCGGTAAAGTAAGGAGCTGATGGTAGGTGTGGCGCTCCACCTCAGATGCTAAAAAACAATCTCCTTGGTCTAGCGCTATTGAAAAGGGGATAGACTCCCTCGCTGACTGGCTGATACCGACTTTAGGCTGCCCCGTCGACTTTACTTTACTTACTTATAATTAGAATTAAATTAATAATACAGAAATGAGAACTAAGAAATTAATAAAATAAGCCGCACGTGATAATTGAGAGAGATTAACATAGAATTTATATATATATATATATATATACCAACCCCTCTGCACGAGCAAGATGTGACACTAGGTCAATTTTTAAGTGGAGTTTAACAGGGATTTTCAGAGTTTTCCATCTCCTAGACTGGTTGCGTAACCATGGTTAAAGAGCAGTCTACCATACTATTTACTCATAGGTGGAGGGACAGTAGTTGGATGCATACCTTTCCCAAGGGTATTAGTGCTATGTGAAATGCAGTTTCATCTAGGATTTGAACTCGAGTCGACGATTCCATTATGCCACATGCCTCCATAACGTATGTGAGTGTGAGTGTGTGTGTGTGTATGTGTGCGTGTAAAGAGGCGTGAAGGAGCCCTACTTAAATTTCTCATCAGACTCGACTGTCCAGATTAAACAGGTATTCCTGCAGATGTTCATGTACCTCCGCATATATATATATGTATATATGTGAGTGTGTGTGTATGTGTGTGTGTGCGTAAAACGAAAGGAGAGAGGTAAAATGAAGGCGCCCTAATTACATTTCTCATCAGACCTGACTGTCCAGATGGATAAATAGTAGGGCCAATAGGGCTCTATAATCTTGGTTAGCAACCTGTCTAGGAGAAGGAAAACTCTGAATTCAAACCTGTTAAAGCCCCATTAAGAAATTGATCTTATGTCACATCCTACTCATGCAGTGGGGTTGGTAAATATGTAATATTAGTTAAATCTTACTTTTATATACAAAAAAGGGTTATTTCCTATAAGTCTAACATAAACAAAGGGGAACCACTCTTGACTGATAAATTATTTATTTATTTATTGATCTACTAGGGAAAAAAAAGACGGAGTTAGGGTTAGGGTTAGTTTAATGGGAAAATAAATAAATAATTTATCAGTCAAGAGTGGTTCCCCTTTGTTTGTTAGACTTATAGGAAACTAACCCCAAAAAGATAAGTCGTTTGACAGAGAAATTCGAAATGGATCAATAGGTAACTTTTTATGCTTGATTTTAAGTCTACAATCATCATACATAAATGCAGTATTTAGTATATAAGTGGGAGGGAGGGGGGGTCAAAGTTTAAGTACCAGACATGTATGCCAAAAAGGAGGGATCCCTTAAAGAAAAATATATATATATATATTAAAAAGTTCCTGGTGGGGAGCTCAGTCGGTAGAGCGTTCGGCTAGAAACCACAAGGTTCTTAGTTCGATACCGGCCTCTCGCCAACTCAGCGTATGAGTAGCACAGGGATCTGTACGGTAAAGTAAGGAACTGATGGTAGGTGTGGCACTCCATCTCAGACGCTAAAATAATCTCCTTGGTCTAGCGTAAGTGAAAAAGAGATAGACTCCCTCTCTGATTGGCTGATACCGACTTTAGGCCACCCCGATGACTTTACGTTTTTACTTATAATTTAACCATTGCAGTTATTTTGGACAATAACGAAATAAATAAAATTATTCTAATTAATCATTATTCTGATAGCTCCATTGCAATCTATTAGATTTCCATATGTCATGGTTGAATGAGCTGTCTGTCTTTATTAAATATGAAAATGACTGATTAGTTAATTTTTAACATCCTGTTGAGAATTTTCTAAGTCCAGAGCCCAATTCCTATAACCAGTTATCAAAAAATGGCTTTTTTATTTAAAGTTACCTAAGTTATTTCCCTTAAATCAAAGGCTTCTAAATATGTTTAATATTACATTTAAATAAAGGCTATTATTAGGGGTAGATTAGGAAAATGAAAATGAATTCTAAGAAAACCAAGAGCAGAAGGATAGCTACCCAGTAATAGACAGATCCATCTACGCAGATAATGGATAACATCTACCCAGATCCTTAGTAAAAAAAAAAAAAAAAAAAAAAAAATGGACAAAGACACAGAACACTTCCCAAGATCAAGACATGAATTCCAAGAAACCCAAGAGCAGAAGGATAGCTACCCAGCAATAGACAGATCCATCTACGCAGATAATGGATAACATCTACCTAGATCCTTAGCTAAAAAAAAAAAAACAACGGACAAAGACAGAACACTTCCCAAGATCAAGATATGAATTCCAAGAACCCAAGAGCAGAAGGATAGCTCCCAGCAATAGACAGATCCATCTACGCAGATAATGGATAACATCTACCTAGATCCTTTGCTAAAAAAAAAAAACAATGGACAAAGACACAGAACACTTCCCAAGATCAAGACATGAATTATTTTTTACAGCGAAGTAAATAACAATAATGAACAAAAACATTTAATTTAATGATTAATAATAATCCAACTTTGTTTTTATCATTAATACTTTCATTTTAAAATAAAATATATGCAGTTTTAATCAGTATTTTTTTTTTGTATGTACAAAAGAGTTTTAGAAAAAAAAGCCTTTTACCAAAAATCTAGACAGGAGTTAAAAATACGAGGTAGTTCAGCTATATAACTTATTTGAAGAAACTTAACTTACATTCGTAAATAAATAGTAAACAAACAGTAAAAGAATAAAGAAATATCTAAATAAATACATACATACATATAGTTGTCAAAAGTTTATTTATCTTTACATTTTTTTTTTATTAGTAATACTTAGTTTAACATTTAAATATGAAATACAACGTACTCTGTTTGATATTTCAATGCTAAACAAACATCTCTCTATATAAAAGTTAATTACAATAACAAGTAAATGTACAACAACAATAACAATAACAAAATTTTAAAAGTAAAAATACGAGGTAGTTGAATAATTTATATGAAGAAGCTTAACTTAACATTTTGTATATAACAGTGTTTATATATGAAATTATAAGTTAAGCTTTATGTTTGTTTAGTGTTTATTAAACACTAAACAAACATAAAATAAACATGATTCTAATGAATGTAACTTGAATAAGAAAATTTGTTAATTTATAAAGAATATAATTCTAATAATAAATAAATAGACAGATTTTTTTAAATTAAATCACCACTTCCCTTTATCTTTTTACTAAAAACCATTAAGAGAAATGGTCTTTCGAAAATATGTATATAGTATATACTTATTAGATATTTTTTTACTCATTTATTAAATTTTTTTTTTTTAAATTTAGAAGTTACTTTAAGTCATTCCTATTAGTGGGGTCTCGAATTTTAATGTTTATTTCAACCGTTTATTCATTAGACAATTCTTGGCAATTTTTTTTTTAATTTGATAAATAATTTTTCCTCTTATTTTCTCCCCACTCACTCTCTGGTGTTCCTAATTTTTTTAGGCCGGTCATGGACCGGCTACTATAGCTAGTATTTTTATATACGAAATGGTGAAGTCCTTTGTCATAGAAATTCAAAATGGATTCTTCTAAGCCTAGTAGCAATATAGCTATGTGTTGACTTTTTTGTGATATAAGGTGTGTGCTGGATGCCCGCTCCTACTTATAGACTCGGCGATAATCATGTGACCATCTTCTTGGCCAATCACTGGCAGTACTCTGCTGCTGTTATAATATTTATACAGGCTGTTCGGATATTAACTACACTCAATTGCTTTGAACCTTCGTGGACGACGGAACATAGGATTATATCACTGGACCTTTGACACTACGTAGGATTCCATAAACTCAGGACTTATTCACTTACCAAAGGATTCTATACCAGGACTTACTTACTTAGTTACTTACTTACTTTAAGTCCTTTACAACTGGCCAAGGATGGCGGTCAGAAATTTAACAATAAAAAAAGAAAAGAAAAGATAGCAGCATCTTTCCACTGTAACCCTTTGAGCACGAGCATAATGGTGAGCGATTTTCCATAAACTACTTATTCACTTACCAAAGGATTCCTTACTTACTTAGTTACTTACTTACTTTAAGTCTTTACAACTGGCCAAGGATGGCGGTCAAAATTTAACAATAAAAAAAGAAAAGATAGCAGCATCTTTCCACTGTAACCCTTTGAGCACGAGCATAATGGTGATACTTTTTATTCCCCCACATAAACACAATATATACTTATCTAGATATTTCTTTTACTCATTTATTAACCTTTTTTTAAACTTTAGAAGTTACTTAATTTCTATTAGTGGGTCTCGAATTTTAATGTTTATTTCAACCGTTTATTCAAAATGGATTCTTCTAAGCTTAGTAGCAATATAGCTATGAAAAAAAAGAAAAGATAGCAGCATCTTTCCACCATAACCCTTTGAGCATGAGGATTATGCTCATGTTCAAAGGGTAATACTTTTATTCCCCCACATAAACACAATAGCACTGGTTTACCAGTGCAGATATATTATATATATACACAAATGGCAGAAGGCACAATATTTCACAGTACAAACAGTTAAAAATAATCATGAAAAAGTAAAAGTTTAGATTCTCTTGCATATTTTAGTTTTTTTTCGTAGACCATTGATGGTTCGCAGTGGGTTGTTACCCTGGGAGATGAGGGACGTTGTAAATGACGTGTGACCACCTAAACCATCATAACCACGACGAAAGTTTTGTAGAATTGGTACTTGGGGAGAGCGATCAATGATATTTTTTGAGGGGATTTTAATTGATGGAGTAGTGGTGGTGGTCATTCTAGACTTCTTACTGGCCGCAGACGTCATCCTGAAATTCAGTTGTTGCGTAATGTTTTCACTGTCACTATCGTCCTTATTGTAATGAAATTTGGAATGGGTTTTGCTCAAAAAGAAGTTCTTTGGAGCATCCAGCAATCGACGATAAAGAAACTGAAGAAATTGCAGCTGTCAAGTTTCCATCGCTGGATGGAGAGGCGGAAGGAAATGGTTTCTGGCAGATCCGGGAAAGATCTTTTGTCAGCTTTTGTGCGAAGACTTTCTCCGCGTTTTTCAGCTTCGTTTAATTGTTCTTCCATTCTTTGACATTGTTGCTTCAAAACTTCATTTTCACTTTGTAGCTCTGCCATTTGAACTCGTAGCCCTGCCGACTCCTTTCGTCTTTGATCCAATTCGAGACGTTGCACCTTCTTTGAACGCTTGCATTGCGCATATTCTCTTTTAATAATTGAACACATACTGGCTAATCTGTCAATGGCATCAGATCCAGACGTCAGAGTCTGCATTAATTCTTTGCTATCATTTTCACTATCTGGAAAAAAAAAAAAAAAAAAGAATTAGAAAAGTTACTACTTTATTTCATCCTCATCATCATAAAAAAAAAAAAATCTTTTTAAAGAAAAGTTACTACCATATTTGACTGCATATGAGACGCACCCGCACGCACCCAGCAGGTCAGATTCAGGAAAAAAAGTTTTTAGTGTATTTAAGCATACATTGTTGAAAACAGTCTAGCTGTGCATTACACAAGCAGAAACATAGCTGTATAAAAGCAATTTGGCAGTACAGGCAAGCAATAAGCATACACAAGACATCTCAATAGCAGGAAATAATAATAATAATAATAAGCCTAGGTCTATGGGAGGTCTCAAACTTCACCTACTATGTATAAGATGCATGGCAATTTTTTGAGCCAAAATTTTAGAAAAAAAGTGCGTCCTATATGCCGTCAAATACGGTACTTTGTTTTATCATATCATCATCATCATCATCAGGACTTCAAAGGGAAAAATATTAGAAAATAGTGGCAAATACAAGAGTCTTCATTAAAAAAGGGGATTTTTTTTTTAAAAGCCAAATAATATTTCTCTGAATTTTTGAGATGAGGCTTGATAATTTGTATTATTTGTATTTTTCGGACTATTGTCCTCATCTTTACTGTTATCTGTACAACATTTCGGCTGAAGAAGACCGGATGGCGCATCAGACTAAACGTTGTACAGATAACAATAAATGAGGACAATAGTCTGAAAAATCTAAATAATACAAAGCCAAATACATTTTCCCCCCAGAATTTTTTTCCATACAAATCATTATTTCAATATCACAAAAATATCTATTCTAAGGCTATTCAAAATGGAGGCAAATCAAACAGTGTTCTAGGTTTTAACAAAAGTCTGGCATCAAATGTTGGGTGTTTATAAGTGAAAATGATGAGATATTTACAGAAGACTCTGTGATGTGTATAGAGAAGGATGTTTTAGTCAAAACATATTTACAAATTGGCTAAACATGGGTTTGCCACAATGATCCGCAAGTCGAAAAGACAGTCCTGGAGTAGAAACACAATGACTTTCTGGTAAAGAAAAAGTTTTGGTTGCAGCAGTCAGTAAAGAAGGTCATGCTGACAATCTTCTGGAACATGAAGGGACCCACCACTATTGATTTCCTTGAAAAAGGTGCAATTGTAAACAGTGCTCCCTATTGCCAACACCCTAAACAAAATTCACCTCATTTATTGAATGACCCTCATATATGTTTAGATTATTTTGTTTAATGTCATATATGAAGAATAATTAAAGTTCCAATTACCATCGACTGGGAAGACAAGGCAACAAACGGTTGTAACTTAAATACAAACCCAAATGTCACAAAGTCTACTGCAGAATGACAGGATATATATAAGACTCCACAATATCATTCAAATCAAGCAGTCAAGCCAATCAGAACCCAAGGAATGGAATGACCCAAATCACCCAAATTCATGAATGGGTCATTCTGGATTTCTGTATATACCAACTGGCTTGGACACTGCTTAAGTTCTACTCAGCTGCTGTTATTCAAACAAACAGTAGACTTACTGACTTCAATAATATAAACCTTTGTGGGTTATTTAATTCCAAAGCCATCCTTGTAGAAGAAGAATAGTGGTACTATTTAATCTAGAGTTGGAGAATGAGGGGGTTCAGACCTTTCCCAAGAGTATTAGTCCAAAAGTGAATTTAATAGCACAACTGGAGTTCAAACTTGTTTACCTTATCCACTACACCACAGGGACTCCCTCTCGTTATATGTTTATATTAAATAGTTATAGTTTTGAAAATCTAAACAATACAACATCATTTGTGTGGAATATAGATACATGACAGTTGACTTATGTTAATCATGGTCATTGCATTTTCCTGCATGGACTGACTTGGATTGATTGATCGATTAATTGATTTTAATGGCATGTCAACTATTTCAGGTTATTTTATGCCTAGAGATTAGGGAAGTGCAAATCTATTATTATACTAAAGCTGAGCGAATCAACTTTTGGTTCTCTAAGGCTTTTTTCCTATTTAGTTTAATGACATGAAAATTATAAATTATTCCTTACTTTTAGGATTGAATTAGGTTTGAAAAAAATTCCTTTTTTATTGGTTCTAATTAGTCATAATTTGCAATTAAGTCAAAAAACTGACCAATCTGTTACTTTACTTCCTGCCTATCACTTTCTTCACCACTATGTATCTCTTGATCACCCCCTCGTTATATAATCTTAGTTTCTCTGGGAGAGGAGAGAGAGAGAGACATACACACACAAACAGGAGAATTTGAAATGTATTTCTATCATAAATTTCACAAGCAGCAACCAGTAGCTTAAATTAGGTAAAACATTCCCTTTCTTAGAAAGCTTCACATACAAAATGATTTTAATGTTTTGCCCGGCCATATTTATTATTATTATTATTTAAATTTTATTTTATATTCTAAGCCTTGCCGACAGAGTGGAGTCCAAGCAGCATCACCCTGTATGAGTAGAACAATAAGCTGATGTTCTCTATCAGCAGCAGCCTGAATAAAGAATTCATGCTAGGGAGGTGCTGCTATAACAAGATCTCATGCAACATAAAGGTAGCAAAGCAAACCACTGGAAAAATGCACAATTAATCAGCAAAGCAAAACAATCTAATTCAAAAAAATATGATACTACATATGGTAATCTTGAACTAATGGACTTTTTAATTCTCATTTAAGTCTTAAAAAGACTTAACTCTCAAAGCAATGAGAGTTAAGTCCCTTTGTTTTTTCCGAGAAGAAGCTTGTAAACAATGGCAGCCATCTTTTATTCCACGTAATTTTCATGGAGAAAACACGTTTTCCAAATCCATTTTAATGCATGTTTTTAACTCCAAAATATCATAAAATGTATTTTTAATAACAATTAAGTTCATTTTAAATAATGCGCAAGTACAATTCTATAGTAGGAATTTAGTCACTTAAAGTTCAAGATTACCCTACATTGAAGTTTATTTATTTCAATAAGCTAAATTTTTAATTTTAATTTTCATAATTATGAGAGTGGGTGAAGGAGAATGATGAAAACTCATGACAAACCTTTTACAAGACGTTCGATTTGTTGATAATTCTCAAGAAGTTTTTTTAGTCTGGTGCATTCTTTTTCTGTGCGTTTCCACTTCTGCTCATGAGATTGATAGAATAAAAGTTCCTTGTGCAGATCCGACTTTTCAGCATTTGCAGATCTTAATTTCTGACAAACTTCATCATAACAACAAGACAATTCTTCTTTCACCTCAATTACCTCATTCAATTCTTTAGTTAACGTTTTCACTTTACTGTCAGCTTCAGAAAGTTGAACCTGAAAATTGCTGAGATCATTTAACAATCTGAAATACAAAAACAAAAATAGGTGCAAGAAAATTTTACCAAGTTTCACAAAGACATTAACACTGTGTTGTATTATCGTCGCCCGGAAGAGGAAGCTTCTGGCAAAAAGACAAAGAGAAATATAAAAATATATATTTAAAAAAAAGGGGAAAACAGAAGAGAGGTTTTCCGGTCAAAGAAGCAGGGAGAAGATAAAGAAATATATAACAAATGTCTGTTATCAGATCAAAAGATAAAAATGCATAGGCATATTAGCAGATGTAAAGACCAGATCAAAAGATAAAGATGCGTAGGCGTATTTATCGATATAAAGGCCAGAGGATTCGAGCCGACAGAGAGACCCAAGTGAACAGCCGATAGCCTGTCTAGCCTAAGTAATGACCAAAGTGGGGTGTTACATGTTATTGAGTACTCATCCACCAGGATTCTGTCCTTAAGCAGCACAGGTCACCAACAGGTGGCCCTATTTGTGGAAGGGGGGTCTTACCTCCTCTGTAGAGGTGCAATCAGTGTATTCTAAAGTCTGACAACAGGGCTCTAACATTCTGGTATACAAAGAATCGAGAGTAGGGTTTTCAGACTGGTTGTGTCCTGTATTTACCAACCCCTCCACACAAGTAGGATGTTGTTGCGTAAGGGCCAAGCCGAGGAGTAGTAGTAGTAGTAGTCATCATTAGCATGAAGAAACAACATACAAAAGTCGTATAGTCAAAAAGGGGCTGTCATTTTCTTTCTAAGCTCGTGGGTTCTTTTTCAGAGAGAGAGAGAAAGATTGGGGGTAAAGCTGTTCTATCCTAAATCACATTGCTGTTCGTTGCTAGCCTAGACACGCCACGACAGAGCCCAGAAAATATGTCAGTCCCTTATCGTTTCCCAGCCTGAAAAGAGTTCCCTCTACTTCCGTTTGTGGTCCCAGGAGAGGGACGGATCCGCTTCCGCTCCTCTGCAGACAACCTGGGACTTCCATTTTTATCTTCAAATCCAGTTCAGGGGTCACCAACCAGTCACCGGCTGACACACGTTTATCTTCTTTCTGTTCTTACTCCTTTTTCTTCTTTTTCTCCAGAAATCTGACTACCGTCCTCCTTTCAATCCCAAATTCTCCGAAGACCATAATAATTACGACACAAGGTCAATTTTAAGTGGGCTTTAACAGGTTTGAATTCAAAGTTTTCCTTCTTCTAAACCAGTTGCCATACCAAGTTTAAAGGGCTCATTCTGCCCAATTTACCCATAGCTGGAAGGAGCCCAAAGGCATTAGTGCTTTGTTAAATGCAACCAGCCTAGTTTGACTGTCAAACTATTCAAGGGACACCTGAAGTAGGTGACGAGTTCAAATCCTGGACGAGGTTGTTTGCATTTCACATAGCGCTAATACCCTTGGTAAAGGTATGAATCCAATCATTCTCCCTCTAGCTATGGGTAAATAGTAGGCTCTTGAACTTTGGCTAGCAGAAGGAAAACTGAATTCAAACCTGTTAAACTCTGCTTAAGAAAATGACCTTGTGTCATATCCTGCTCATGTGGAGGGGTTGGTAAATATATATCACAATAAAGATGAGGACAACAGACTGAAAAATCAAAATAATACACATTAAGCCTCGTCCCAAAAATTTAGACAAATAAGAACAGTGATACTGATTGCTTTTTAATTTAGTGCGTCCTGGGACGTATGTATTTGATTTGAATGAGTCCCCGGAAAATTTGATGGTCCCAACTAAAGTTTCTTAATAAATTATAGAGTTTTTATTTATGAACAACTAAAGCCGTTTAACCCTACCTTGTACGCCATACAGTATAATTTGTTTCTAAGAAAATATTGAAATGTATTTGCAGTTAGCTGGAAATTGTGAGGGAAGAGAAAAAAAAACAAAAAAAAAAAAACACTAGGGCGCATTTTTATGCGTCAGTGACGCAGGACGCTTACCTGTCAGCATCTCTCTAAGAATGGAATAGTTATCAAATATTTACCTTGATTCGCCATCTTTTTCAACTATTGTGTTGTCATATTCAAAATACAATTTTTTAATGACTTCTTTCTTTGTCCATTTTTGTCGACATTTTGGACAAGTTGATGAAGTAGCCAACCAAGTGTCCAAACAAGAAGAATGGAATGTATGACCGCATTTACCAGCGGCAATATCCAAATTCTCATCTCCAGCTAAAAACCGGTCCGAGCATATTATACAACATGCATTCATTGTACAACTGAAATGGAAGAAACAGAATTAAAATAAGTTGTGTGAGTGCACATGCGTGTGTGTGTGTGTGTCCTTTTTTTTGGGGGGGGGGGATTAAGGATCACAAAACAAAATTTTAGTAAAAGTAAATTATGAATAACCAAGAGTGAAAGTAATATTTTGGAAAAATATTTTCAAAGGAAGAATCTGGCTGGAATGAATTTTGATTGTTTGTGAATTGTTTGTTTAAATTTCAACATGAAAAGAATTCTGACTTTAGATATTTTGGGAAAAATAAAAAAAAATACAGAAATAAGTAGGTGAATGATGTAAGAAAAATAATCAGCTGATTAACAATAATCATAAAATAGGGGACCAGTATTTGAGTGGAGTGGAGCGAGTGAGTGAGTGGAGAAAGTGATTAGAGGAAGAACACGACACATTAGTTTAGCTGAAAATCAGCTGACCTTTTATTTATTTTTTACAATTTTGACAACTGGGTCACCGGCTGACCGTGATAAGCTTACTAGCTCCAGGTATACTGATTCTGGTATTATAAACACCTCTCAATCTCTCTCTGTGTCATTCACTACTACATGACGATCGAAGGACATTGTTAACTATTGGTTAATGGAACAAGCCAAACACCTCCTCAACTTAGTGGACTGTTCCTAGCAGTAGTAGCAACAACTACTTAATCTGTTGCAGTTTGTCCATTGGGGCTGAACTAGTAAATGCCTGGAGGAACTATACCATTCAACACCTTGACATTTATTAATGGTAGTAGAGTGTAGTTGCGATCTATGGACCTCTGGGTTATGGGCCCAGCACGCTTCCACTGCGTGACTCTTGTTGAAACTTGTTGACAAAAGAAACAACTTCACTTGTGCCCAAATTTGTTTTTAAAATCCAACACAGGGTAACCGGGGATCTTAATTTAAGATTCATTTTCACACACAAAGAAATGAGAGCCCATTTATAAGAAATGAAGACTCAGTACGTTACAGTGGGTAGGGGAAGAGGTTCTAAGCTTAAGATATTCTTCTGACTTCCTACCAAGCCAGAATAGATAGGAAGTCATTTTACTATGAGGTGCCATGCACAAATCAAAACTCATGGTCCCATCTACATTCCCCTTTAGCAGCACCTCACACTCACTGAGCAATTAAAAATAAATAAATTTTTAAATAAATAAAATTAAAATAAATTATATCTCTGAATGTTTGAGATGAGGCTTGAAGATTAGTATTATCTGCGTTATTCGGACTATTGTCCCCATCTTCATTGTTATTTGTACAACGTTTCGGCCAATATGCCCTCCAGCCTTCTTCAGGTATTTCTTTGTCGGACTCGGGAGCCATCACGGAACTTTGAACCTGTACAAATACTGTTGTTCTCTGTCATTTTTGTAGATGCCACGTAACTTTTAACTGTCTGCTGTGTGTTCTTGTTCTTGTCTATTAAAGCTTACGTCGGATTGTAAATAAAATAAAATTCTGCTACAGTTAAGATAAGTTCAGTGTAGGAGTAACAACAACAACCCAACCACTTCAACGTCAACTGTGGCTACTGACAGAGAACAACAGTATTTGTACAGATTCAAATTTCCGTGATGGCTCCCAATTACGACAAAAAAGTTCCCGAGTCTGAGAAGGTTCCCGAGTCCGACAAGAAATACCTGAAGAAGGCCAGAGGGCATATCGGCCGAAACGTTGTACAAATAACAATGAAGATAGGGACAATAGTCCGAATAACGCAGATAATACCAAAATAAATTAAATTGAAATAGATCACTAAGTAGGCCTGAGCCTATTCTAGTAGTGACCAGGTTTGAATTCAGAGTTTTCCTTCTAGACTGGTTGCCTAACCAAGGTTAAAGGGCCCATCTGCTCTACTATTTACCTATAGCTGGATTGACGAGTTCATTTCCTACATTCTAATCAATACACCACACACCTCCAACTGACCACTCTAATGAACACCTGTAATTTGATCGAAACTTCCATGTGATCGACAGGACAAAATTAATATTCCTGGAAAAAATCATTGCCAAATAATAGAATGATTAATTTATAATTCCCAACAGCATTGCATAGGATTACCATGTTACTCTATATAAGTGTAAAAATAAAAGAGTAAAGAAAAATAAAAAACACTTCGAAATTTTTTTTTTTTTAAACTTACCATGGAAGGAGAAAAAAAAATCAGGAGAAATAAATTTCAAGATGGAGTCTGAAAGAAAAGAAAAAATAGTCAAATTTGGTAATTATTCTGGAAATTCTGTTGTCATTCTTAAGAGTTGAATAGGGAAATTTGATACATTTCTAAATACAAAAGCCCCCCTCCCCTCACTTTTTTGTATATTTACCACGTATCCCACATATACGGGTCAGGTACAAGGCCCTATTAATGTGGGACCACCCACGAACGAAGCTGATGGGAGGTGGAATACAAAAAATACATTGATCCATCGTCATTCCCCCATAAGGAGGGGGGCCTCAGGCACTGGGCAATAACCAGCACTACCCTTTAAATCGAGAGGGCAGGTGTTGCCTGGAGGGATGGCCCCTGGGATCAATGTTGTTAACTTCTGCGGTTCAGGCCGAAGTACAAGGAAAACAAATAACATTCATTAAAAGGATAACAATAGGTACCTCCAATTTTACCTGTGAAATTTATCCCTCATATTTAACACAATGAAACTTGCACAAAGGTTAATATTATCTTGAAAAGTTTATGTCCAATAATGTTTCCAGAAGAAACATAAAAAAACTCCTGATCATTTTTTTAAAAATTTTCAGCTTATGGAAATAATGAAAATTATGAACAAAAACAATGTTTACATTTTCACGCCATTAAAACGATTGAAATTTAACGTAGCCAAAAACAATTTACGACTAGAGGCTTTTAAAAAATTCTATGAAAAATCAATTAATAGTTGGATTTTCACGAAAAATTTCCATAATTATTTACCTCTTGATAAAATATATTTGAAATAGTTTTTTCTCAAATATATTTGGGGAATTTTTTTTTAAAGCATTACGTAATTAAAAACAACCTTAATCCCCCCTAAACCGTAACCCAATTCATAGTTTATTCATAGACTGTAGTTAAACTGCCATGGGGGACACCAAAAAACTTTCCGTTTTAATTTTCCGACCAATTTACAAGTATACCTTTCCAGTTAGGGATTCATAGACCTCAGAAACTAATGGTCAACACAAAATGAAATTAATAAAACCCACAAAATAATCTAAATTGGATACTGTGGTTGTAGTTAATTTTATAAACAAAAAATAATTATATGAAAATAAGATATAATTAACTGGTCAAGTTTAGCGGTAGTTACAATGCATTCATCCCCTACTTTTGATAATATAACCTTTATACAAGTTTCATTTGAATCATTGTTAAATATGGGGGGGGGGTAATTTCTAATTATTTGGTTTTATCTTAATAAATATGAGCAAAAATCTCGGGGATAAATTTAAAAGAAATCCATTAACAAAAGGAATAACTGTAATTTTATTTTTACTTCCTATTTTAACTAAATAGTCAAATTAGGAAAATATAACAATAAAAGACGGGAATGATGGAAGAGTAAGTTTCAGTTGTTCTATTTTTCGATTATACCCCCTTCGGTTTCAAATATTTTTATCTGCATTCTTATTTAGTTTCATTAGCCTTTCTAATTTAATATAATATTTTATCACATTAAAACTTAAATACTTGCACCCTCCCGGTGAATACATTTGCTATTTTGTCAAAAGATTTTTTTTTTTTTAATGCGAAAATTCCACGGGAGATTAACTTAATTTCAAGAAAGAAGATAAATAAAATACAATACATTAACCATAAACATATTCATGTCAACTTCCAGATTAAAAAAAAATCACAGTGTTAAATGATCACCACTAATTAAAAATCATAATGCAAAAAGTGTATATTAGTAATATAAAAGTTAATTACCAAAATATAGTAAATATCCACATCCAAATGAACAAAGTAAGTTTATCCGTTTATATGCGTGTTGAAAATGGCGCTGTTATAATTTACGTGCCTCTAAAAACGAAAGAGCAGCAAGGGAGATAACTCCATGGTATTTCAAGACTTGAAACAAAACAAAAAAAAACCGACAACAACGAAAAGATATCTTTTAAAATTCAAATTTTGAGTAAATTACATGAAATTCAAACAAACAAACCACAAAAATGTTACTTAACTAAATCAATGCCACTCTGTGCAGTTACATTCATTTATCTATTAATTCAATTTTAATTTCAATTTATCGATTATTGTTTAACCGGAAAAAATTACATTCTATTATGATCTAGAAATAAATCATTTAAGAAAACACCATATTAGATTGCTTTACGATGAATAATAATAACTAATAAAGAGAAAATATTTCTACATTTCTTTAAGATTTTTTTTACATTTTATAAATTTTGAAACTAATCGGAGTTACCTCCCTTTGATCAGGCTCAACCTATGTGAACTATTGATCGATTAGAAAGCAAAAATAAAACCCAAAATCATTGCATTTGAATCTGAGAAACTTCATAGAAGTAATTATAAGTTATAGTCAACTGAATGTCACTCCTGATTGAAGAACATTCTGTACAACCTAAGCCTTTATTAGATTGTTTTAGACGAAATTATAGAAAGAAAAATAATTATTTCTAAAGATATTTATTTTTTATTTTCACAATGGATTTGTCTTATATCCCTTCTTTATAAAAAAAACTTAGAGAGAATGAGATGGTCGAATACTGGTGAGATATCCAAAAAATTAAAAAAATAATAATAATAATCAGATGCAATTAAAATTATTTTCCCTCGTTAGTTATGACTCGTCTCCTCAATTCAAACAAAAACTGTGAAAAAAATGGAAGTGAATTATTTTTAGTTCCAACTTTCAAATTAGGACTTCACTACAATCATAATTGATAAAATAAAATAAAAACTTCTTTAAAGATTAAAAAAAAAAGAAAGAAGAAGCTATCCATTATGAAATTAAGTCCTTACTGAATAAAGTGCTGAAAATTTCATTAGAATTGGATAATTCTATGATTTAAAAGTTATTTAACCTGGTCAAGGGTGACAGTAACATAGAATAATAATTAACACAGCTTAACACCTATATCCCAGCTATGGTTAGGGAATAAGAACAAGATACCCCCATGGATTGAATAAAGGGTTGGGTTCAAAGTTCTGTGATGGCTTCCAATTACGACAAGAAGGTTCCCGAGTTTGAAAAGAAGGTTCATGATTTGAAAAAGGCTGACAAAAATACTTGAAGAAGGCTGGAAGGGCAAATCGGCTGAAACATTGTACAGATAACAATAAAGATGAAAACAATAATCCGAATAATCAAAATAATACTAATTATCAAGCCTCATCTCAAAAATCCAGAGAGACAAATCAATGAGGAATTCAACAAGGCCATATATAAATATGAATATATAAATATGATTTATGACGGAGAACGAAAAAGAGCAAGACATTGTCTTGCCTACCGGGATCGAACCCGCGTCCTCCCACATGTGAAAGCAGATGCGAGTTAAGCACTGGACAGACGCGAAGTGCCAGGATGTTTCGGTAAATACATAATAAATAACATGTGAGTCGAGCGCTGGGCAGTCAGGAGTTGCAGTAGCAGGTTGACTGACGCGAACGACCGAGTAAAGAAATGTGATTTTGAACTGCTAAAAATTATTTTGACTACGGTGACGGATTTTGCTGCTAAACGAAAACGAAGAGTGTGTTGACCAGGGGAAGGTTTGGCTTGCTGGAAGACTGTGGACTCGCTTGTTTTTTAGCCCCCCCCCCCTCTCGGCGGGATCTTGTTGATACGAACATCTATTTTCCCCCCATATATTTCCCCCCCTTCCATATGATTTAATCAATTGATGTTAGCTTTCCCTGTACAGTCTTTATACAGGAAATGAAATGTTGTTTCTGAGGAAAACTGATAGTTTCAGAGGCAATGTACTGTTCTGTGATGTCAGAATCACCAAGATCAAAGATGCTGAGTGTGCACACAAGTTATTCCCAAATCAATGTTTTGCTGTAGTAGTAGTGTCATGTCATACATAATAGCATTAGGTCCCTTATAAGTTACCTCCCACAGAGGTCCTTTTTTTTAGTTATTTCCTATAAGTCTAACATGATCAAAGGGGAACCACTCTTGACTGATAAATTATTTATTTATTTATTGGTTTGGTTTGGTTTGTTTTGTTTTACGGCATATCAACCTCAGTGGGTCATTTAATGCCATAAAGTTTTGAAATAAATCAATTCTTAATGGATAATACAATTTTTTTATAAATACATTTTTCTATTTAACCCAAAGATGGGACCCTAACAGGTACTACCACTACGGGTCAGAGTGGACCAGGGAGCAATGGTGATGAAGGGGTGCTCCACATTATTTATTTATTGATCTACTAGGAAAAAAGAAGACGGGTTAGGGTTAGGGTTAGTTTAACGGGGAAAATAAATAAATAATTTATCAGTCAGAGTGGTTCCCCTTTGATCATGTTAGACTTATAGGAAATAACCCGTTTTTTTATTTATTAGTGTACAAATCCTAAAAAATGTCACCAGTCTGGGACTTCCAGCTACAACCATTTTCGTCAGAGGCTCAAATAATGTTGCATAGCAGCTCTCATTTAGAATGGAGTGATAACGTGTCCATGAAAATAATTTGTGGTATACTTACCTTTAGTCCGGTACTACTTTGAGAAGCTCGAATCTGGTTGCTGGGCAAATGTTGGGCTGATGTTAGGTTGGCTGGAAATTCTTTGATGTTTTGAATCTGGAACCAACTTGGGATGTTGGAGGATATATTGCCTTGTGTCATTTATAGTTCTTAATAATAACACAAGACAAATTTTTTTTTTTTCTCATGAGATATTTTTATTTTCCCCCCAATCAAATTGCCCTGGGTGAGAGACACGTCTCACCGATCACTGCTTCATTCCAAACTTCCAATATTCTTACCTCTCACTCTTCCACACATGATGTCTCTTGACCAATAAGAAAACACCATGTCGCGTTGTGCTGACTCATCCTAAAAACTTTCCACGTTAAACGACACATGACTCTTTGTTGTGGACTAGCCTAGTGTATCTTGCATAGAGAGTGAATGCACTGGTCCAGGTCTATTTATACATGGCTGCCTGAGAACACTGGAGTGATTACTTAAACTGCAAGGATTACAGAACCATTATGTGAAACGTCTACTTCAAGGTTTTAGCACTCTGTTGTGGGTTACTATATGTCTGGCGCACATGTAGTTAAATGTGTGGCGAGCAGGAAGTTCATACTTCGACAGACAGAAGTCGAATGACAAAAATAAGTAGTTTGCGCATGTGGATCGCGCAACCTAGTAAAAAATAAAATTCAAAATAAAAGTCGTAAAATTCAACCAATCAGAGGCGTTCCCGCCTAATAAGAAAAATTATCGAATGAAGCTATTCGGAGCCTACCTGATTACTATAAAGTCTCAGACTTTTTCATTTTCAAGCAGAAAGATTTTGCCTGCCAAAGAGAATCCTTGTCACTTGTTTTAAGAAATTTTAATGCAGAAGGTACGAACTATCTATCTTTCTCTCTTTAAATAATCAGCGCTTTAAGAGACAATCTAAATATCAGTACAAATACAGCTTGACTGATGATTATTTGGAAGTATAAACTTTAACGTTCTTTCTCATTGTGTGAATTGTAAAATATTTATTACATTTTACATTTGAACTTTAAAAAAAGAACTTTGGCGGAACCTTGCCCAGTATTCGATGCTACCTTTTTGTACACATTTTGTTAATACAATTTTGTTTGTTTAATCAAGAGTTTTGTCTTCTATGCCATGTGATTGATTTATTTATGGTCTTTAAATGTTTGAACACTTTTATTAAATATTGACATCAAACAGTCCTACCTACCACCATAAATGTACTAGTATACTGAATATTGTTGTTGTTGGCTGTCAACTCATGTTCAAGACATTTCCTGTTTTTTTCTCTCATAGTTGGGTGCCAGTAGCATTTGACACTGTATCCTTGTGTTTTCTCAGATGACTCACCAGGCCAGTCCTGGAGAGACATACACTTCCATATAAACTTCATGTTGGAACTTCTCCACTTTGAATGTTGCTGGGCTGAAAATTACCCTTTCTAATAGCCCACTTCAATTTTTGGTGTTTAATTCAGTTGGACTCAAATTCTTCCACAGACGGGTAAATGGTGGCTCTCCAGCCAGGTCTATTATGAGCTAGCTTCTCCCAGTCCTCTACAGCAATAGCAATGTTCTTCATTTGGGTTTGCACTGACAACATTTGCCAGTTGAGATTTCCCCGTAAAATAGTTGTTTTGGGATTCGGCAATCAATCATCCGAACTAGATGACCAGACCAGCGAAGACGAGATCTAAGGATCAAACTCAATACTAGGCAGGTGACATCTTTCAAGTATTGTGGTGTCTGATGTAAATGACAACCATTCTATCCCTAAAATCCTGTGAAGGCAATTCTGATGGAATTGCTCGAGTGTCCTGAGATGTCGTTTGTAAACAACCCAGGTCTCACAGGCATACATACTGAATATTGTATGATCCAGGATACAACACCCTTCCATTCTTGGCCGCCTCCACTCTCCCTATTATTTTATTACTAAGAATGACACAGATTTTTAATCTCTCTTTGTCAATCCTATAATTTGGACATCCATGGTTAGATTCTCAATTTATCTTTATCCTAAAATAGATCCACCATAATTATCTGAGATTTTGTTATTCCTTTTTTAAGTTTATTAAAAAGTAATTTTTCTCCATAACACATGGTGGTCATAATCCCTTTATATATATTTACCAACTCCTCCGCACGAGCAGGATACGATACAAGGTCAATTTCTTAAGCGGAGTTCAACAGGTTTGAATTCAGAGTTTTCCTTCTCCTAGTAGCCATGGTTAAAGAGCCCAGTCTGCGCTGCTATTTACCCATAGCTGGAGGGAGAGTAGGATTCATACCTTTCCCAAGGGTATTAGCGCTAAGTGAAATGCAATTACCATGTCCAGGATTTGAACTTGCGATTACTCTAGCTTCACTTAAACATAAAGTCTGCTCTTTTTTAAAGTATTTCTTTTCTAAATACATTCCATTCTATTAAAGAACCCTCAGATAAGCAATAGTTTAGTACTAGACTAATTAATGTAAAGGATATTTGTCTCATACCCCACTTGTATGGACTGGGCACAAGACCTCGTTTTAACGTGGGCCCAACCACAAGCCGAAGCTCATGGGTGGGAAAGAACAAAAATTGCGTCAATCCCCTCAGCATTCCCCCACAAGGGAGGCGCCTCAGGCACTGGGCAATAAACCCAGCCCTGCCCCCTTAGGGGCAGGTATTGCCTTGGGGGATAGCCCCCTGGGATCGATGCTATTATTTGTACTTTAACCTGGTCCAGTGGCTGAAGCAAGGACCAGAGCACAGTATCCGGAAATATACTACACTCTGATCCTTCCCTTCTAATTAGGTAAGAGTTTTTTACTGGCTGCCGGCCAATCCTTTTGTGTAACCTTTACGTACATTTACATCAAACTTACAATGGTTAGGAGAACCTTCAGCCCTGGCTACGTTTTTGTATATTGCTCTTTATACTTGGGAATAAGTGTTGAAATATTTTTATTATATAAGGTGTGCTGAAGTCCACCACTTAAACTAATAGACTCTGCATGGGCACATGGATTAAAGGCAGCCAATCAACATGCTCAAAAACGTGGTTAGTTAACTATTTAATCGCCGATCTTGAAAGCCGTTCATTTGCATGTATTCGACACAGACGAATGGATCTGCAGCCAAGGACTCTGCTCAACCAAAGAATTCTAGCCAACACTAAGGAACAACCAAAGGATTCTACCCAACACCAAGGAACACCAAGGATTCTTCACTAAAGAACACAAGGGATCTCCACTGTAAAGTACTCTCACCTGCAGCTTAAAAATGGCGACAAAAATCATAACACTAAGCCTTATGACTAGGCCATTTATTTGCAGTCTCGTTTTTGTGTACCCTTGTTTGTTTAATGTATTTTTAGGTTTCAGTTTTACCCTTTCAGATGTCAATAAACTTACAAATAAATAAATAAATACCTACAATTTTGTATAAAATTCATGAGTAAAATATTCAAAATAATTATTTAATTAATAGTTAATTTATTTGAGGGGGGACAGAACTAAGTTTCATTTCAAATTGTTTGATTTATTTTTTTTACTCCTTTAATAAATTTGATGATTTTATTTACTTAAGAGACAAACCCTCTAACATTGAATTTTTAACTTCCACCCCCTCAGACAATATCTTTCAAAAATAAATTTTTACACTGCCTGGAGGACGTTTTTTGTGCTAGTATCTATAAAAATAAACAAACAAATAAAAAAAAGCACACAACATGAATGATGATTGCTGGCATATTTCTTTTTATTTTTTAAAACTTTTTTTTTTTGATAATGCTTTATTTTTCTGAATGAAGGTGACATAGCAGAATGACAATTTTAACATGAAAATAAAATTTACAATTTGAATGATGAGAATCATCTAAGATGTTGGAAATTCACCAACAAATAATTGTTTTTTTTTTTTCTTTCTTTTATTAATGTTACCTAGAAAACTATATAGATACAATTTTTTTAATTTTTTTTTTTTCAACAGAAACAGCTTTTTTTTTCTTTTTTTTTTTTTTTTGTTAAGAGGTGCACCATGAAAACAATAAAAGTTGGAGGGAAAGAAATTGAGGTGGGGAATTTTGTAAGAAATGAAAATGAGATTTTAAAAAAACAAAACAAAAAACACACAATAGAGATATCGTCTGAAGCGTTTTTGGATGACAAAATCTACATGCAACTCAAAAAGGGTCTTTTTTTTTTTTTTTTTTTTTTTTTTTTTACTTTTTTCTTTTAATTATCTAAACCACTCTAGATAAGTTGCTTATTATCTATATACAAGAGGACTGTATTATGTATTCGTGGATTTGTATATGTATGCAATTGTTTGGGTTTTTTTATTGGTCAAACAGGGAGTCTGCAGAAGCAAGGGGGGAAAACTCTTCTTTCTCTCTCCATTTTTACAACCCAGAAAGAGATTGTTCCCGAGACCATAAAATGTACAAAATAAGGATGATAAAAGTATTCAAAAAAGTTTTCTTTGACAAAGATAAACTGGTAGAGTAAGAATTTAACTACTTTTTCATGTTGCTATTTATTTAATTTTTTTTTCTCACTGTGTTAGGGAGAAAACACTTCAATTGGGAAAAAGGCAAAGAAAGAAGAGGGAGACATTGAAAAAAAAAATACATATAACCTTGTTTTACATTTTGTATATTAGTAAGAAGTATATCAATAATAGTATGCCTGACTTTACGTAAGTTATGTATACATTTCTACTTCTGTTTTAAGTCGATTTTTTTTTTTTAATTGATATGTTCAATGCTTTAAGAACATTTGTTCATTTTTCTTCTTCATAAATAACATTCACACTGTCCAAGTTTCCATCTTGTGGGCAGGGAGTGGGGGATTAATATATCATCACCAATATAGTCCAGCTGTTAAAAGTAACCTGTAGCCGAATATTTTAAAATCTTATTTTTTTGATGCATGTATCATTGGGGAACAAGAAGAGTTTTGATAAAAGAGCCAGGCTTTGGCTCATTTATCAAAAATTTCTTGTTCCACTAATGATACCAGTATCGAAAAAATAAGGTTTAAAAAAGTTTGGCTTCAGGTTACCCTTACTGCATTTTTAACCAGGACTCTTTTTTTTTTTTCTTTCTTTTAGACAAATAAATTCTTTTCATCAGGTTGTTTTTTTTTAATTTTATTTATCAATTTTGCTTTCCTCTTTACCAAAAAATATTTGATTAGCAGCGTGACACACCATACACCACATCAAATGTGGGGGAACCTTTACATAGATATATATATATATAATTTATATATCATTTTTATTTTAGTTTCATAGCTCAGACACTCACACAAGCAGACCGATTGTTCTTTTTTTTTTTTTTTGCTTTATTTTTTGTTTTGTTAATCAAGAAAAAGAAGCTTAGGAAAAAAAAAAATGGAAAAAAAAAAAAAAAAAAAAAATTAGGAAAAAAGAAAAGTTTTACTTTTGAGAAAATCAAGTGGAAAGAAATTTAAGAAAATGAGAAAAAAAAAGACTAAATAGAAAAAAAAAAAAAAAAAAAAAAGAAAAGAGAAAAATTTTTAAAAAAAGGAAAAAAATTTTTAAAAAAAGGAAAAAAATTAAAAAAAAAAAAACTTGAAGGAAAATAATTTTAAAGTGAACAAGTAAAAAAAAAACATGAAAAAAAAATAAAAATAAAAATAAAAGAAAATGAAAAAAAAATTGCAAAACAAGCAAAATAGCAATTTTTTTTTTATGTGTCCGTTTTGTCCGTTTTAGTTTTTTCAAATGGCTTAACAATATTTTTCACTGGAGGGAGAAAAATATACAACCCCAAACAATAACAACAATAACATTAACAATAACAAATAAGCAAATAATATACAAAAAAACCCACATCCATTTTTTTTGGAATGTGTTCAAGTATATTTTTTGATTATTTTCTTTTCATTCTTTATGAGATTATTCAAGATATTTCTTTGATTATTTTATAATTTCTAAGGTCACCATTTTGTTTTCTAGGAATTGAATTTTTTTTTGGTTTTCAAACCCAGTTCAATAACCATTTGAATAGTATAACGTTTGATTAGAATGTTCAAGTATCATGTGACCTATAATCTGGTATTTGATTGGTTGATTTCAGTAACTGCCCCCAGCAGCTACAGCAGCAGCATTAGTAATAATAATATTAGGAAGGAGTGAAAGTATTAAGTTTGTAGTTTGGTCGTTTCTTTTACATATGGTACATAATTTTCTTATCCACTTCATTAATAACAACGGACATTTCGCTGCCCCTCAAATTGGAAACATTTTAAATCGTCAGGGTCTGGTTGGTGAGTATTCTAGATTGGCCGGTCCCCACCTCTCAGTATTGACTTCATTGGAATTCATCGTCGGAGCTTAGAAGTGTGGTTTTTTCATTAAACTTCATCTTGTTCGGAGTGGCTCCAGTCGGTGGCATGGGTCTGGTGGTTGGTATTGCTCCATTGGGGTAAGGGGGCTGCTGCTGATAAGGGTACTGCTGGTCGTATGGCCACCCAGGTTCGGTACCCTCCTCGTCGTGAGGGATTTTCATGCCTTGCTGGGTGTACTGCTGGTACTGCGGATGGAAGTTGTGGATTGCATCCTGCATGATGTCACGCGGGTTCATCGTCTCCTTCAGACTACTGGATATGCTTTGAAGCGACACCGTGCGTCCGTGGTTAGACGTTGGGCCCGAGCTATAGATCATATGCGGGAAGGCAAAGCGAAGAGCAATGGCTGCAAAAACCATCTCAATACAAATCAAGAAGTTTTGCCAGCCAGCCGACACTGTACCCACACCAACTCGCAGTATGCCAGCCTCGGAAAAGATAGGACTTATTAAGTCAGCCTTTTCAAATATAGCAAGGACGACACCTACAAAAAAACAATGAAAAAAAGAATAGATATTGGTCATATATATATATACACACATAGACATAGACAAAGGAATAAAAAAATACAATGAAAATAGTTAGAAATTGCATTATTAGAAGACACATGGAACTCTTGGATTCCCATTGTAATAGCAATCTATGATTATATATACACAAATACATATATACACAAACACCATATATATATATATATATATATATATATATATCAATAAACATATGTAGTAATAAATAGAAGTTGTAAGTGGAATAGTTATTTTCATTACATTTATTCATTGTATATTTTTTGGGAAAATGAAACACACACACACACACACACACACACACACACACATGTATGTTAATGTGAGAATACACAGAGACATGACACTGGTTGAGGAACATAAAGCATCTAAGTGTGTTAACTGGAACACGTATTCAGAAAATAAGGAAATTTTTGAAGGAAAAACTAATGTCAATTCCTTTGGTCCTAAATTTGATAAACTTTTTTTGCATTATTTCCTTATATTATCCAGTCCATGACATACCAAAACCCACTTTGGCCCTTACTTAGGCAAGACGGTTGGTCGGAGAGGCCCCCTCCAATCAATCAGCTGGTCACATCAAGCCCTAGCACCTATATGATTGTCCCGACCCTATTACAACCCCTAACCCTTTTTATTCATATGGATGCTAGAAGGCGGTCGCTGAAGGTCTTCATGTCTTGGGTATGACGTTAAACTAACTGATGGTGAGATTCCAGTTCTAGACGTTTGGGGAATGTGGGGCACCCCTTCATCACCATTGCTCCCAGTTCCACTCTGACCCGGAGTGGTAGTGCCTGTTTGGGTCCCATCTATAGGTTAAATAGAAAATATGTTTACAAAAAAAAATTAAGTTTAAAAAATTTTCTTTTAAACTATCGCTACAAATCTTTCAAAACTTTGCCGGCATTAAATGACCCACCTTGGTTGATATGCCGTAAAACAAAAAAAAAACAAATCTATATTACCCTTTTTCCTGGTTCCTTTAAATTGGCAATTATTATTTTTAGTTTGGTTTGTTTTGTTTTGTTTTGTTTTGTTTTACGGGATATCAACCTCAGTGGGTCACTCAGTGCTGACAAAGTTTTGAAATAAATTCATTCTTAATGGATACTCAATTTTTTTTATAAAAACATTTTCTTAGATGGGACCCTAACAGGTACTAGCACTCTGGGTCAGAGTTGATCAAGGAGCAATGGTGATGAAGGGGTGCTCCACATTCTCCAGACCTCCAGAACTGGAACCTCACCATCAGATAGAGTTTAACGTCATTCCTAGGACATGAAGACCCTCAGCCACCTATTATTTTTAGAATATTACATATAATTTGGAGGCTTAATTTGAAGAGAAAAAAAAGGTCAGATTGGTTTAATTGAATTTCCTTCAATAGAAAATTAAACAAAAATGGGATAAACACAAGTGTCATTCTTAATTTCATCATCATCATCATGTTGCACAAGTAGCACGGATATCCATGACAATCTCTCGCCAACCGTCCCTATCATTCATTGCCTCTGGGAGTTCTTCTGTGCAGCATCCAGCATCCTCACATAGTTGGTCAATGTAGGTGCTGACTGGGCGGCCCACAATAGCATGCCCATGTGTCGGCTTCCACAGGAATATGTCGCTTATGAGCTTGTCCTTGTTTCTCCAGCAGTGTCCTGCATACCTACTCCATCTTACTCGTATGGTTTGGGAGATGGGGGGCAAGTGGCCATACAGCTGCCTCCTTGTGGGGTGCTGTTTCCACGACTTGTTCAAGACTGCATGCAGTATTCTTGTGCAGGTCCCGTCTAGCTTATTCTCAAGGCGCTTCGTTAGGGTCCAGGTGGTGCATCCATACAGCAATAATGATATAACCACAGCCAGGAAGAATTGTCGCTTTAGCTTGTCAGTGAGATTGGATTTCATAATTTGTTTGTGGCCAACCATTAAAAAAAAAACGAATTCTTAATCTAATATGCTTAATTTAATTCTTTAGAGAGTTGTGTATTTATATTGTCTAGTGTGAGTTTACTTATCTTTCCTATTTCTGGTTTTGTGGGGTTTATTAGTTGGTATGTAGTTTTTGTTGGGAAGTCTGGTTTGTGATCCTTGATTGTTAGGAATGCTTGTTCCGCCATCGAGATTATTTTTCCGTCTATATTTAACTTGCTGGCTATTTCTTTGGCTTCCTACACTAGACTTGGACCATAACATCTTTGTTCCACTATGTGTCACTAAGGGTTTATCTTAACACCGCAAATCAAGCACAAATTATTTCACAATTAAATTATGTCATTTAACACAAGCGTCTCTTACCTTGCCAAAAAGAGAGGAAAATCACAGATTTGACAGTGAAGAATTTCAAAACAGGCTCAAAAGGACTCAGCAGCTCTTTGGTTGCAAAGTAAAACAGGAAAAGACCATAGAGCGCCAGACTTATAGAAATGTTGTAAATTATTGTGATGTACAGATAACCACTTGCTGGTCTAAAAAATAAAAAACAAAGAATATTTAATTACAATTTGTCCACAGAATACCTATAAGAATCAAATAATTGATTATCTATCTATCTATACATATATATTTTTTTCTTTGTGCATATGTATGTATGTCTGGATGAAACTACGAAAAACAAAACAGTTAACGACAAAGTAAAAATACACATACACTGTTACTGAGTCTAGCTTTTTATTAAAAAATTATGAAAATTTGATTTATATTCACGATGATATTTAAAAATTGAAATAGCAGTAAAATTCTACTTAAAAATGTCCGTGAATCTTTAAACAAATCAATATGGAAGTACAAAACAATCATTTTTTTCAGGCCGGATTAACATAAGGTCTTTTTACGTGGGGATTTATGGGGCATCCAGCGAGGATTAAACTCACTATTCAGTAGTAACGGATTTGCAAGACTAGCTTGCTAACCATTATACCACTTTGTTTTTTTTTTGTTTGTTTGTTTTTTTTCTCCTCTACGCAGGTGACGTCGGGTAGTCGCTTCTAGTACATATATAAAGGGCAGTTGGTGTGTATGTATTTCCGTACAAAACTATGAAAATAAAACAATTAATGACAAAGTAAATATATATATACACATTAAATATCATCGATTCTTGCTTTTTGTGCAATAATTATGAAGATTTAATTTATATTCGAAGATATCTAAAAATAAAAATATGCATAGAAATAGCATTAAAATTCTACTTAAAAATTTCCAGTATTTGTAAATCTTAAAAGTAACAAATCAATACACAAGGTATTTTTGCCTAACCTCCACCCAAGAGACACTGGGTAGTCATTCTAGTATGATAATAATAAAATTAGAGTAATCTGAACATTAGCTACATAAATGAGAGTAACCTCCCCTTGTTTATTTCACTTTGAGGAAATCATGTTTTTGGTCGCCCATTTTCATTTCACCGTAAATCTAACACTGAAAATACGAATTTATTCGAATCAATACAACTGAATGTTTTAACATGAAAATATCATAAAATGTGTTCTTAATAACAATTAAGTTCATTTCAAATAATGCACAAGCACAATTAAGAACACATTTTATGATATTTTCGTGTTAAAACATGCAGTTGTATTGATTTGAACAAATTGTATTTTCAGTGTAATTTACGGTGAAATGAAAATGGCTGACCAAAACACATGGCTTCCTCAAAGTGAAAGTAGCTACTGTTCAGATTACCAAAATTAGTATACCTGTTTTTGATAAATATAATCTTGTTCTTTTTAGTTTAATCCAAGAATTTTTATGCCTGGGTAGAAAGCTTTTGGCATTTGGCATATGGTGCTGTGAATTATTCTTATTAAAAAATGTGTAAAAGATAGAGTAGCACTTAAAAGAATAACTGGAATCAATACACACATGCATGCACATACAAGGCCCTATTGTCGGAATTACAGCGAGGGAGTCTATCCCCTTTTTGCTTGCATTAGACTAGGGAGATTGTTTCTGCTGAGGTGGAGTGCCATACCTACCGTCAGCTCCCAGATGCTTTACAGATCAGTTTACCAAGCTGAGCTACCCATGCACTGAGTTGACTGAGGACCGGTATCGAACCAGCAACCTTGCGATTCCTAGTTGAATGCTCTACTGACTGAGCCAACAAGATATGTTTTAACAAGAAATAAAATGGGATTAGATGATCTCAAATTTACTGAAATACATTTTTTGATTATTGAAAATTAGAAAGAAATTTCAAAATTTTCTATTTCCTATTACCAATCTTTTTTTTTCTTTTTCCTATTATACTTTATTGTATACCAAGTTAAAAACAACCATTTTTTGAGAATTACAACATTGAATTTCAAAATTTTCTATTTCCTATTACTAATCTTCTTTTTTTTTCTTTTTCTATTATACTTTATTGTATACCAAGTTAAAAACAACTATTTTTGAGAATTACAACATTGAATTTCAAAATTTTCTATTTCCTATTACTAATCTTCTTTTTTTTCTTTCCTATTATACTTTATTGTATACCAAGTTAAAAACAACCATTTTTGAGGATTACAACATTGAATAAATAAAATCAGTGTTTTATATACAAAGTCCGAAAAACGATCTCACAGATTTGGAACATAAATAAAAAATCCTGTATTATTTGGATTATTTGGACTATTGTCCTCATCTTTATTATTACACGTTTTGCCCTCCGGACTTCTTCAGTTATTTCTTGTCGAACCCAGGAACCTTCTTGTCATAATTGGGAGCCTTCACAGAACTTTGAATAGTCCAAATAATACAAATTATCAATCCTCATCTCAAAAATTCAGAGAAATAAAAAATCCTATTGAAAATTTAACTTTACTATAAAAAAAAAAGAAGAAGAAATAGTGGTACCTTTATTTACAAGTTTAATTAAAAACAATAAAAATGAAGACAATAGTATAACAAACAAGTGAAATAATGAAGAATTTATTGTATACTTACGAAAAATTACCGTCCTTATAGAGTCCAAAAGATTGCAAAACCAATGTAATGACAGCCATTACAGGTTTGATAATGCAAAATTGCAAAGTGGCCTACAAAGAGATAAAACAAAATATTAATTCAATAATCAAAATATTTAGGTGTATGAGAATAGATTGTTTGTTTTGTTTTGTTTTACAGGATATCAACCTCGGTGGGTCATTTAATGCCAATAAAGTTGTGAAATAAATTCAATCTTAATGCATAATACAATTGTGTTTATAAACTCATGTTTTTCTATTTAACCCATAGATGGGACCCTAACAGTGTAGATGCTCCGTGTCAGAGTGGACCAGGGAGCAATGGTGATGAAGGGGTGCTTCACATTTCCCAAACCTACAAAACTGGAGCCTCACCATCAGATAGAGTTTAACGTCATTCCCAGGACATGTAGACCCTCAGTCACCGCCTTCTAGCACCCATATGATAAAAAGGGGTTGGGGCTTGCCATAAGGGCAATAGGGTTGGGAAAATCATATAGGTGCTAGGGCTTGACGTGATCAGCCGATTGATCAGAGGGGGCCTCTCCAACTGCCCGTCTAGCCCATGATAGGGCCAAAGTGGAGTATTGCAAGTCATGAACTGCTCATCCACCTGGGTTCTATCCTTAAGCATCACGGGTCGCCACCCACGGCCAACAGGTGGCCCCATTGGGGGAGTCTTACCCTCTGCAGAGGTGCAGTTGGTGCATTCTAACGCCCCACCGACAGGGTGGGTATGAGAATAGATTAATGGATTTATATCATAAGTAACTAAATTTTCTATAAATAATTACCATTAGAAATATTGTTTAATATAAGTGTTAACTTTTATTCCCAAAAGCCAATATCATTCTTAAAAATCTGCCAAATTGTAAGCATTTGGCTTTGATACAATTATAGTTGCTTGTGTAGCAACTGTCTGCCCCTGCTGGGGTAGACTTGAGTCCAAAAGGGTTATCTTCCCTTACCACCAGCATTTTGCCAATAGGTGACACTACTAGCTGGGTATTTAAACAGCAGCCCAGGAATTTCTCTCTCTCTTTTTCTCTTGGTCTAGTATCCACAAAAGATGGACTAGACACGTGGTGTCTCTGTCCATTAAGTGGGAGGCTTAGCCCCCTAAATATCAGTAAGTGACTCTCATATACTTTATGAACTCTTTCTCACTTCCAAAGGACTTTTTGTCCTATCTGTTTTGTATATTGTCATGTATATCATGTTGCTTATTTAATTGTTATATACCGTCACCGGACCCGACAAAGAACATGGAAAACATGTATATATAAAAATATAAAGTTATATTGAAATTTTAAAATTCAACTTAACAATGAAAGAAAAAAAAACTTATTCTACCAAATAATCATGACAGCAATAAAGATCACCCCTCCCCAACAATTTCAAAAAAAAAAAAAAAAAAAAAAAAAACTCAGTCGGTAGAGCGTTCGGCTAGAAACCACAAGGTTCCTAGTTCAATACCAGCCATCGCCAACTCAGTGTATGATCTGTGAGGTAAAGGGATCTGTGAGGTAAAGTAAGAAGCTGATGGTAGGTGTGGCACTCTACCTCAGATGCAAAAACAATCTCCTTGGTCTAGCGCTAGAGAAAAGGAGATAGACTCCCTCGCTGATTGACTGATACCAACTTTAGGCCACACCAACGACTTTACTTACATCTTCCTACCACTTGATATCATCATCAATAACAACAAAAGCAATTTCATTGTAAAAGATGTTTTTTTTTTCTCTTGTTTGATTTGTGTTGTATCCTAAATGATAACAGCAGAAAGTCAGGCAGTTGGGTTCATGCAACACCCTCCCCCCCCCCCACACACACACTTTGAGGTAAAAAGGGAAAACTGTATTAATGTCGATGCAATTTTTATGTTGTGGGATTTTGAGAGGTTGGCGTGGACAATTGGATATTAAATAAATAGAAATAAATATTTAACATTTATTTGTTTTCTTTTTATCTCTTTTACCAGTGGAATTTAATCAACAAACAGAAACGGATTCTATAGTCTTTACCGAGGAAGTTTACATGTGTGTGTGTGGGGGAGTGATGAGAAGTTTACATGTGGAGGGGAGCTTATAAAACAAAT
>CM042145.1:28579416-28684416 GCA_023376005.1 Doryteuthis pealeii | reverse complement strand
GAAAAAAAAAGAAAGAAAAAAAAAGAGACATAGAAAGAAAAGACAAGAATAAAACCATGGACAGCAAATAAAGAAATATCATAAATCTGGAATTTTCTGACAAGAAAGAAGTGTTGGTTGTTTCTTGTGTTTTTATGGCATATCAACCCTTTTGGGGTTATTTAATGTCAAATCAAGTAATTTTCGTTTATGTTACTTATGGTACCTGCTGTTGCTTAAGTAGTCACCCAACTAACTATTGAACAGGTTCGTTGCTGCTTAACTTCTGTGATCAAGTAAGAACTGGGGTTTTCAGTGTGACTTGACTGTAAGCCTATAAAGTATTGCCTTAATTAAACAAGTGACTATAAACCATGTTTATGTAGAAGGTGCCTTCCACCACCAGTGAACCTGGTGCCCAGCTGTGTGTATATATTTACCCAAACTCAGCATCTCACAGTCCAGTGTGGGTCGTCACCTTCATGACCTTGGCAAAAGTAGCTAAATCTGGCAAATCACACCACCAAAATATTGCAAAACCATTGACTCTTATATTTTCATTGCTTTTTATTACATGGAATTTATCGAATGTTGGTTTCTTTGTTTAATGGCATATCAACCTTCATGGATTATCTAATTCCAAAGCCATCCTTGTAGAAGAACAGTAGTAGTACTGTTCATACCTGTCCTAAGGGTATTAGTCCGAAAGTGAACGTAATAGCATGACTGGAGTTTCGAACTTGTTTATTAAGATGCCTCAGCACCCCCCCCCCTTAGTGATTTACTTCTCATATATATATATATATATATATATATATATATAAGAAGTAAACAAACAAACAATGTGTTTGATATGGCCTTAGCCGACAATTTTTGGGAGAACATGCGCTCAATTGAAGTCATACCCAATTTTGAAAATTAATTAATGCCCGCCTAATTCATTAATTATCAATTAATTAATTTTCAAAATTGGGTATGACTTCAATTGAGCGCATGTTCTCCCCCCCCAAAAAAAAATATATATATGCGCACGTACACACACATGCAAAAACACACACACAACAACAACAACAACAGTTTGTTTTTAAAAATCTACATATTATCTTCATTAATAAAAAAAAGCAAAATTTTTTTCAAACAAATGAAAAAGTGAGAAAGAAAACAACATGGCTGACTGACCTGTTTGCAAAAGCGTAGAAAGCCTATAGTATATTGTCTCCCTGCCAAGCAACACGTGCACCACATCCAACTGGATCTGAAAAAGGATCAAGATGTAAAAATTTCAATTTTGTTCTTTTATAAACCTTTTCAAATGCTGTCTACCTTAAGAGCGAGGAATACTTTCACTCTGTTATAATAAGCTATTTGATGAAAATACCAATAGCATTCCAACTTCTCTTGGGATAATTTAGATACACACTGCCAGATCTTCTACCTTGCAATATGATCTCTTACTTTTCTTTTCTTACTGTTACATAATTTATAAGCAGCTTATAAATTATGAACGTACCTGTAGTTAGAATATTTTGAATTAGGGTTCATGGAAAGTTACCCAATAGTTGTTGATAGGTAATAACTTTTACCCCCTTGAAAACATGCGATGGACACCATGAGAATAAGTTTTAGTTTAGTTTAGATTCAACCTGGTTTCTGAGGAGCGCTATTGTTGGCTCTGATGGGTCGGTCTCACCATAGCGGAATTATGGACTGGGTTCTGAAAAAGCTTTATTATTATAAAACAACCAAGTCTTGTTTGTTAATTGAATATTAAAAACAATGACCAGCCCAGCATGAAGAAGAAATCAACAAAGAAAACCAACCCTTAACAAGAAGCCTACCAGATCAACAAGAGAAGCTAATCGATTTAATTAATTTTAATTTGTTTTTAAAATGAAAATGTGCACACAAATTGGTGGTACCTATCAAATATGAACTGTGACGTTTTTTTTTTTTGCTTTTTATCGACAAATATATGTAGATATTATTACACTACCTATCCCCCCCCCCTTTTTTTTGCCAATGGCACATCAATTTAGATATTTTACAACCCAACCCATTGAAAAAAAAAATTTTTTTTTTTTTTAATGAATTTGTACAAATGGCGGCTGATGAGCAGGAACCAGTAAGCAGAGTGTAAAAGTAAGACCACCATTATCATCATCTCTACCTGTCTGTCTCTCCTGTTTATATACCCAATGTTGAAAGAGTATATAACATAACAGCATAAAGATACATTTTTTGGCGGCCCAGATTGATCTGAACAAGACATAGGGGTTTCTTTTCTTTTAGTAGTGAATTATCACAGTTACACAGTTTACAATTGGAAGAGGAATTCCCAGATACATTTTTATATTGACTTTTTTTGTTAAATAATAGACTAGCAACAGAGCCAGATTTAGACCTTAAGGTCATTCCATGTCAATTCATCAGGGTGTTACACCCACCGACACCGAATTACTTGAAATTTGGCACAAATGTTCCCCTTCATGAGTTAGGAAAGTGTGCCAAATTATTTTGTTTTAAACCTTACAGTTCCGATTTTAGAGGGGGGGATATAATTTTGCTATTTTGCCTCAAAATTAAGGCTGTGCGGTGTCACAAAATCTCAGTGTTTTTTTTTTTAATTCTTAAAAAATACTTTCATACATTCAATATTTCTGAAATTTGGTATGTAAGGCAAATAAGGACTGTAGAATCCAAATATCCAACTATTTTAACCCTATACCTCACAGAAAATTTTATTTTGCCCACCCAAATGCATGACTCCAAAATCAACAACTTTTCACCTATGTAGCTTACGGTCAGTCTATCGAAAATATCTCCTCTTCAATTTTCATAATATTTTTTTCTTAACATCTACTATGTCTGCCTAAGTTCACCAAAGAATTTCATGAGGGGGTCAAGTCTACTTTAGAAGATATGAACCTGCCAAGTTCAGAGTTTTTTTCCTATGTACGTGCAGGATTTCAGTGAAAGATTATAATTAAAGACAATCATCCTAATGCTCCATGAACTCTCAAATGTTGATATTGTTTGTGCTCAGTGACTTCTTAAACTATTCAATAATATTGTTTTTATCAATTAAAAAAAAAAAAATTAAATACGAGGATGAGTCAAAAAGTAATGCCATTTTGTTTAGTACAGGTATAATTACCGACACAGGAACATGTATCATGAATTAAAATGAAGTTGGTCCTCTGTGGATCACCTCCCTATGCTATGTGTCCAATTATTTCTTTTTATTCAACTCCAACCAGAATATGAGATTCTGAATAATTAGGCGGTTCAATGATTATTTGTTTTGATATTTTCATATTTCATTCTTCTTAATTATCTGACTTGCAGCTGTTTTTAGTTTTTTAACAAAATAAAATGAATTTAACAATTCTCATTTTTTGTTTCAGGTCAGTTAACAAGAAAGGCTTTCACCACTTAACAATAATAGCAAAAAATACTTTCATGTTATTAAACAGAACCAACCAAATTTGAAACAGATGTGGATAATCAATTAAAAAAAAAAAAGAAATAACAACAACAAAGTCGGTCTGTAGCAATTCAGAAAATGTATTAATCTGCTTCAAAACAGCCTTCATTGTCAATATATTAGGCTGTGCTAAATCCCCCCCCTTCCCAACTATGTATTTAGTTTTTCAAAGAGAGTGCTAGGAACTTTTGCACACATTTAATATTAACCACTTGGAACTAGTTGACTAGATATCTCATGAGTTATTTTGTATCTTATTCCACCAAGAAAGCTGTTAATAATTCAAGACAATTTGTACATGGTGATGAAAGAAATGAGTTGGAGGCTGTGGTGTAATGATTAGTTGTAGGAAATGTACTCGTTGACCTGAATCCAAATTCTTGACAAAGCTACAGTTAACATAGCGCTAACACCTTGGTAAAGGTAAGAATCCAACTACTCTGCCTCCAGCTATGGGTAAATAGTAGGGCAGACTGGGCTGTTTAACCTTGGTTAGGAAACCAGTCTGAATTCAAAACTGTTAAATCCACTTGGGGTGGTCACAGCTAGAATAGCCTCAGTCCTAATTAGTGATCTATTTCATTAATTCTAATAAACCATGATTGTCCTGAAGCACCTGACAAGATATTTTCCTGATAATATTGTCACATATTGAAATTAAAAGTTTATTAGAAACAAAGCACGGTTATTTTTATATGAAATATACTAAAGTCTGCAGCAAGGGAGTCTATCCCCTTTTTGCTATCGCTACTGTGGTATGTTAACTGCATCTAATGGTGAGGTTTCAATTCTGGAGCTCTGGGGAGTGTGGAGTACCACTTCATTGCCTTTACTCTCAGGTTCACTCTGACCAGGAGTGGTAGTACCTGTTAGGGTCCTATCTGTGTGTTAAACCACATAAGTGAATGTAGTTGACTGGCTCAGGAGGAGTACAAGAACAGACACAACTAAGCGTGGAAATGATACACGGGGGGTTGTGCAAGACTGAAATTTGACCAAACAGACCAATGGTATGCATACAGACTAGAACCTAGAAAATAAGATAAAATTATCTAGAATTTTGAGATACAAATGGATCACCTGATCCCGGCCAGAGACCAGATCTTGTTTTAATTTACAAGAAGAAAAGAACTTGTCAATTAGGCAGTTTGCCATTCTAGAACCCCCCCTTCCCCATGAAAAAACTCGACAATTACCAGGACCTTGCCAGAGAGTTAAAAAAAAAAAAAAAAAAGGTTATAGAAAATGAAGAGGAGAGTGATACAAATCACAGTTGCAGCCTTTGAAACAATCCCAAGAAACCTGGAAAATAGACTTGGGGAATTGGAAATCTGAGGAGGAATTGAGATCATCGAGACCACAGCACAGCAGAAATCAACTAGAATACTAAGAAATGTCCTGGAGAGCTGAGGTTTGGTTGTTTTGTTTTATGGTATATCAATCCTTTTCGGGTCATTTAATGCAGAATCAAGTCATTTTGATAATTAAAGGTTGCTCACAGTACTTGCTATTGCGTAAATGGTCACCCAATTAAGTTTGTTTTTTTTTTAATTTTTTATTATAGCATTTCAACCTCAGTGGGTCATTTAATGCCGACAAAGTTTTGAAATAAATTCATTCTTAATGGATACTAATTTTTTTTTTTATAAATATGTTCTTTTATTCAACCCATAGATGAGACCCTAACAGGTACTACCACTCTAGGTCAGAATGAAACTGGGAGCAATAGTGATGAAGGGGTGCTCCACATTCCCCACCCTCCAAAACTAGAACCTCACCATCAGATAGAGTTTAATGTTCCCAGGACATGAAGACCCTCAGCCAATGCCTTCTAGCACCCATATGATAAAAAGGGTTGGAGCTTGCCATAAGGGCAATAGAGTTGGGACAATCCTGATTGATCGAGGGGACCGCCCATCTAGCCTAAGTGGAGTGTTGCATGTCATGGCCTGCTCAGTTCTATCCTTAAGCATCATGGGTCACCACCCATGGCCAACAGATGGCCCCATTGGGGGAGTCTTACCCCTCTGCAGAGGTGCAGTCAGTGTAT
The DNA here is from genome assembly GCA_023376005.1 of Doryteuthis pealeii. Taxonomy (NCBI): domain Eukaryota; kingdom Metazoa; phylum Mollusca; class Cephalopoda; order Myopsida; family Loliginidae; genus Doryteuthis; species Doryteuthis pealeii. The sequence goes on along the minus strand of CM042145.1, from coordinate 28,678,903 downwards.
TCTAACACCCTAGCTGACAGGGCGGACCCAATTAAGTATTGAACAGGTTCATTGATGCTTAACTTTAGTAATTTAGCAGGAACTGGTGTTATCAGCATGACTTGACCATAATGGAGAGCAAGGAGCCCTGATGTCACTCACACTTCAGTGAAAACCACCAATTAATACATGATAATAATAATAATAATAATAATAATAATAATAATTCAAAAGGAGGTACATATCATAATGGTTATACTTGTAGGAAATGGACTCATTGACAAGAGTTAAAATCCTGGATGCGGCCGTTTGTATTTCATATACCACTAATACCCTTGAAAAATGTATGCAATCAACTATTCCACCTTCAACTATGCCTAAATAGTAGGGTAGACTGGGCTCTTTAACCTTGGTTAGGTAACCAGTCTAGGAGAAGGAAAACTCTGAATTTAAGCTCTGCTTAAGAAATTGGCCATGTGTCGCATCCTGATCATGCGGAGGGGTTGGTAAATAGATAATAAATAATAAAAAAAAGTGGTAGAGAATATTAAAAGTACCACTTTTCAAAGGTCGTATTGATTCATGACACCCTATACGACCATATGCATGTAGCAGAAATCTTGGCTCGGTTTATATAACTGTTGCCAGAACCAAGAACAAGTAGGATTAATAATTTATACAGTGACAGCAAATCTCAGTGAATTTATAATTCACTTTTTCTCTCCTTCCCAAAAAAGGACGAATTTAAGACGAAAATGTAAGAATTTCCTTTGTAAGAAACTAAAGCAGTTTAATCAATTTAGACTGAAATTGATTTCAATCATAAAAAAAAAAAGATGGAGGAGATAAGAAGTTGAATTTTTCATAAGAACATTGGCTTAAAGAGAAAATAATGACCTTAGAGATTATTATTCTATTTATTATATGGTTATTATAATTACTAGAGAATGTTTGTTTAAAGATTGAACAAAGAGGAGATAATGTACTTTATTAGACATCAATGCAAAGAGACTGGTCATGAGGTAGATTATATATATATATATATATATATATATATATATATATATATATATATATATAAAGATAGAGAGAAGGGGGGTATGATGTAGAGAGAGAGGGAGGGTATAGGAGGAGAGAGGGGAGGTATGAGGAGGAGAGGGGGGGTATGAGGAGGAGAGAGGGGAGGGTATGATGTAAAGAAAGAAAGAGAGAGAGAGAAAAGAAGAAAGAGAGAGAGAGAGGGTGAGGGTATGATGTAGAGAAAGAAAGAGAGGAGGGTATGATGTAGAGAGAGAGAGAGGGTATGATGTAGAGGAGAGAGAGAGAGAGGGGAGGTATGACGAGAGAGAGAGAGAGAGAGAGAGGGAGGGTATGATGTAGAGAGTGAGAGGAGCGTATGATGCAGAGAGACAGGTCATATACATATATATATATATATATATATATATAGATAGAGAGAGAGAGAGAGAGAGAGAGAGAGACAGAGAGACAGAGAGGGGGGTATGATGTAGAAAGAGAGAGGAGGGTGGTATGATGGAGAAAGAGAAGAGGGTTGGTATGATGTAGAGAGAAAGGGGGAGGGGGTATGATGTAGAGAGAGAGGAGGGCATGATGTAGAGATAGAGAGACAGAGAGAGAGGAGGGCATGATGTAGAGATAAGAAAGGTAGTATGATGTAGAGATAGAGAGAGATGGTATGATCAAAGAGAGAGAAAGAGAGAGAGATGGGTATGATCCACAAAGAGAGAGAAAGAGAGAGAGACGGGTATGATCCACAAAGAGAGAGAGATGGGTATGATCCACAAAGAGAGAGAAAGAGAGAGAGATGGGTATGATCCACAAAGAGAGGAAAGAGAGAGAGAGAGATGGGTATGCCACAAAGAGAGAGAAAGAGAGAGAGAGATGGTATGATCCACAAGAGAGAGAAAGAGAGAGAGATGGGTATGATCCACAAAGAGAGAGAAAGAGAGAGAGAGATGGGTATGATCCACAAAGAGAGAGAAAGAGAGAGAGAGAGAGAGAGATGGGTATGATCCACAAAGAAGAGAGAGAGAGAGATGGTATGATCCACAGAGAGAGGAGAGGAGAGATGGGTATGATAGAGAGAGAGAGAGAGAGATGGGTATGATGCAGAGAGAGAGAGAGAGAGAGAGAGAGAGATGGGTATGATGCAGAGAGAGAGAGAGAGAGAGAGAGAGAGTGTGTGAGTATGATAGAGAGAGAGAGATGTGTGTGTGTGTGTGTGAGTATGATGCAGAGAGAGAAAGAGGGAGTAGGATATTTACTGATAAGGATAAGAGAAAAGTAAGTGAAAACATGAAGCAATCACCAAATAAGTGACAATTGCCAACTTGTTTAGCAAAATGTGCAATTGCCAAGTCAAAAAAAAAACCCCAAAAAAACCCAACTTCATAAATATTGAAACACACTAAATGGTGCCTGGTCACTTGGTGGTTGACTCACTTGACTCCACTCAACATAAAATCAAATTGACACAAGAAATAAAAAGTAAACATTTCAGTTTGGCAAAAGACAAACAAATAAAATTGGTCGGATATCTTTAAAAATAAAATTCTTTTCGATGAATTGTCTTTTTAACTCAGGCTTGTTTTAGTAAACCCATGTTTAGCCCATTTGTAAACATTTTCTTTGACTAAAACATGTTTCTCCATACACATCACACATTCTTCTGTAAATTTCACATGGTTTGCACTTCTCATCCACCAAAAATTTGATGGCAGATCTCTGTTCAAGCCTGGAAGATTCTGCCTTATTTGCTGCCATTTTAAATAGCCTCAATACAAATATTTTTGCAAGATTAGAATATTTGTTGCTATAAACCAATTCCAAACAATGCATTGGAAAAATATTTTTTTTTAAATAAAAAAAAAATTATATTGTATTTATATGTTTAAATACATTGGAAAAAAAATTTTTTTTAATTTAAAAAAATTATTTTGCTTAAAAAAAAAAAAAGAAAAAGAAAAAAGTTCTCTCTATCTATTAGACTAGAAGTGGCTACCCGATGTTGCCTGGGTAGATAGGAGGGAAAAAAAGTTAGTCTCACAGATCAATTGATTGTTTTGGTCGTCCATATTGTTTTAATCACTAATGTAACCAATGACATTCTCTTACTATTCATATTCTAATTTTTAAATATCTTTACGAATATAAATAAAATCTTCATTATTTTTGCACAAAAAGCAAGCTGTGGTGATATTTAATATGTACATGAAGAATAATTAAAGTTCCAATTACCGTCGAACTGGGAAGACAAGGCAACAAACGATTGTAACTCAAATACAAACCCGAATGCTACAAAGTCCACTGCAAAATGACAAAGTATATATAAGACTCCACAATGTCATTCAAATCAAGCAGTCAAGCAGCCAATCAGAACTCAAGGAGTGGAATCACCCAAATCACCCAGATTCATGAATGGATCATTCTTGATTCCTATTTATACCAGCTGTCTTGGACACTGCTTGAGTGGTACTTAGTTAGCTGCTGTTATTAAAACCAACAGTAGACTAACTGGCTTCAATAATATATTTACTTTGTCATTAATTGTTTTATTTTCATAGTTTCCTCCAGACATACATACATACAACTGCCCTTTATAGATGTGTAGATAGATGTATATGTATAGATGATACTTGTGGGTTCCCTTTTCTATGCAACAGACTTATTTGCGAAGAAAAAGATTCAAATTTCTCTTGAGTTTTATTTACTGAAGATCATAATTTCTAGTTATTTTGTTTTTTGGTACAGCAATATTTCAAAGTCATCAGTTAAATCATATGAGGCATTATTGCTGTCTGAAATTACCTCTGAATTTATTTAATAAAAAATGAAGAGAAAGAAGAGAAATCTTTTTTTAAAGAAATAAAAGATTTTGTTTCATACTTACTGTATAGGTTTGCCTCTTATCTCTGACATTATGGAGCTCTCACCTCCAAGGTATTCATAGCAAAGGCTCAGGAAATTATAAATCACAAAAGCTGAAATGAAAATAAGCTCAGATTACAAAAATATTTAAAAAAAAAAAAAAAAAATAGGACAATTAGAAACATTCTAATTTGGAAAAATTGTTTGATTTTGTCATAATGAATATGAGTAAAAATCTCGGGAATAAATCTTAAAAGAAATCCATTAACAAGAAGAAATAACTGTGATTTCATTCTTTACTTCCGATTTTAACTAAATAGTTAAATTAGAAAAATTTAGGAATGAAAGACAGAAGTGATGGAAGAGTAAGTTTCAGTTGTCCTATTTTTCGATTATACCCACCTCTGTTTCAAATACTTTTATCTGTATTTTTATTTAGTTACATTAGCCTTTCTAATTTAATATAATATTTTATTACATTAAAACTTAAATACTTGCACCCAGGGGGTGCATATATTTTCTAGTTTTACATAAAGACTTTGGACAGAGCAAAGAAGCAAAATGTGAAAATGTAGTGATTAAAATAAGATCTGAGGAAGGACAGAGAGAGCACCAGCCAAAATATTGTGGCTGAAACAAAGTCAAGGAAACTAATTTGAATAATCTAGAGAATAATAAATATGTTTGTTTGTTTTGTTTTGTTTTACGGCATATCAACCTCAGTGGGTCATTTAATGCCAATAAAGTTTTGAAATAAATCAATCCTTAATGGATAATACAATTCTTTTATAAATACATTTTTCTATTTAACCCATAGATGGGACCCTAACAGGTACTACCACTCCGGGTCAGAGTGGACCAGGGAGCAATGGTGATGAAGAGGTGCTCCACATTCCCCAAACCTCCAAAACTGGAACCTCACCATCAGATAGAGTTTAACGTCATTCCCAGGACATGTAGACCCACAGCTACCGCCTTCTAGCACCCATATAATAAATATGAACATATCTTGAATTATGATGTTGCTGTATTGGAAGAGAATTCTCTTAAAAGGATTTTGCCTTTTGCTTTGATTTAGAGTGAAGCTGGAATTACAGCTCATTCATTTCAATGCATCCATATGTAAACATACACGCAAGCATTTATACACTTACACACGCAAAGGCATTTACATATAAATACATACAAGCATATAGATAGGGCATTTATACAAAATGTACACACCTTTTTATATACACACACACCATCATATATATATATATATATATATATATATATATATATATATATATATATATGGAGGCACATGACATAATGGTTAGAGTTGTAGGAAATGGACTTGTCGACCTAAGTTCAAATCCTAGACAAGGCTGTTTGCATTTCACATAACACTCACAACCTTAGGAAAGCTATGAATCCATATATGGGTAAAATAGTAGGGCAGACTGGGCTCTTTAACTTTGGATAGGTAACCAGTCTAGGAGAAGGAAACTCTGAATTTGAAAATTTTATGGTTTGTGGCATTTCTTGTGCACCAATTCTTTCCTATCGACTGTGCCAAAAAGTGCGGATGGTCCAACACAAGCCTTCACCACCATAAACAAACCACTGTGTTGGTTGTTCATTGGATGAACCCTTATGCATCAAAATCGAGTCCATTCCCATATATACATACACACACACATCATATATACACACACATATATATATATATATACACATATACACACCATTATATATATAACATATATATACACCATTATATACATATATATATACACACATATATATACACACACACACACACACATATATAAACACACACACACACCTCATCATATATATACACACACACCTCATCATATATATACACACACACACACGCACCTCATCATATATTACACACACACACGCACCTCATCATATATATACAACACACACACACACGCACCTCATCATATATATACACACACACACACACACACCTCATCATATATATATACACAAACACATACACACACACACACACACGCACCTCATCATATATATATATATATATATATATATAATATATATACACCATAATATATATACACAACACATACCATTATATATATATATATATATATACACAACACACACCATTATATATATATATACACAACACACACACTTTGGTTGTGTGTGTGTGTGCGTATATATAATATATATATATATATATATACACACACACACACACACACACACACACTTGCATAGATACACATCACTACATGATTTGATAAGATTGGCCTATAATAATCATGGGTAGATTTAGAATGCATCAATTTTTATTCACAATGAACCACAACAGTTCATTATTATTTATTGATCCATTGAGAGATTTGCCTGTTGACCGGCCAGAGTATTAAACCTGTCAGTTGAGTAGTTTGTGCATGTTGGCGGAGGGGAGGGGTTGTACATATCAGAAAAATCCACAAAATATACCAAACTCATACAAAGGCTGGTGAGAACAAAAGATCAGAATATATTTACACCAATGTACAAAAGTAAATGTATGTAGTATTATTTGGATTATTCAGACTATTGTCCTCATCTTTATTGTTATCTGTACAACGTTTCGGCTGATGAGCCCTCCGCCCTTCTTCAGGTATTTCGTGTCAGAATCGGGAGCCTTCTCGAACTTGGGAACCTTTTTGTCATAATTGGGAGCCATTACGGAACTTTGAATCCAGTCCTTTATTCAATCCATAGTAGTATCCTTTTCTTATTCCACTAACCATAGCTGGGTACAGGTGTTACGCTGTGTTAATTATTCTTCTATGTTACTGTCAATTATGACAAGAAGATTCTCGAGTTTGAAGAGAAGGCTCCTAAGTCTGAAAAGAAATACCTGAAGAAGGCCAGAAGGCACATTGGCTGAAACGTTGTACAGATAACAATAAAGATGAAGACAATAGTCCAAATAATACAAATAATACTAATTATCAAGCCTAATCTCAAAAATTCATAGAAATAGTAAATGTATGTACTTTACCCAACCCCTCTATTGTGGAAATTTATTGGGAGACAGGATATCCAGCTTCACCAGACACCAGCAGCAGTCCCTTAACATGATGCTAACTATAAAAAAAAGGGGCACCCAAGAATTTGGCCTCTTTTTGTCTCTACCCCTGGCTAGCAGTGTTAGTCCGTATTGAAGTCAGTTAGTCTACTGTTGGTTTTAATAACAGCAGCTAACTAAGTACGACTCCAGCAGTGTCCAAGACAGCTGGTATAAATAGGAATCAAGAATGATCCATCCATAAATCTGGGTGATTTGGGTGATTCCATTCCTTGAGTTCTGATTGGCTGCTTGATTTGAATGACATTGTGGAGTCTTATATATACTTTGTCATTTTGCAGTGGACCTTGTAGCATTCGGGTTTGTATTTGAGTTACAACCGTTTGTTGCCTTGTCTTCCCAGTTCGACGGTAATTGGAACTTTAATTATTCTTCAGTCCGTATCGTTAGCAGCTCAAGACAGCGACAACTCGGAATCATCACCACATAGAAGCTAGAGCAGCAAATGCATACCAAAAACCATTTCTACAGGGCTCAACAAGTTACGAGGAGCAAAACTCACAAGGATTACAGCTAAGTTACGCAGGAATTTTTTTATCTCCTACCTTTAACTACCTTTTACCTACCAAACACTTTTGAACTCGTTTGGTTGTTTCACATTGTGTATATCCCTGTTTGATATTTGCTTATATGTACAGTAAACATTTTGTTGTATAAAAAGTCGTTTGTATCCTTTTCTTTTAAAAGCAGCACCCATCTCACTGCGTTCAAAGTATGGTTTATTCTCCTACAAAACTTAGGGTCTAAACAGTGCTTTTTCCAGGGACAAAAATCTGCACACTATATCAGTTTTTGGGGGCTGCTTGCATACTTCCTATTTCCATGACACTTCATCTTTGAATGGATGGAGCCCGCTCAACCCACCCCCCTCCCATGTATACTGCTACAATCAACCCAACAACCAACCCCTCTTCTACAAGAACAAGGTGACACAAGGCCAATTTTTAAGCAGACTTTCACAAGTTTGAATTCAGTGCAATCCTTCTCCTAGACTGGTTGCCATAGCTTTGTACAGGATTTGACAAGTAAATGTAAAGAGCGAACAAGACTTTCCTTTTCTAGTATTTGCCCCCCCCCCCAAAAAAAAAACACAATCACTGGTTTCATATTTTCATTTTTAGATTATAATTTGACATATACATATTTGCCAACACTTCTGCATGAGTGGATGTGAAACAAAATGTCAATTTCTTTAGCGGAGTTTAACAGGTTTGAATTTTGAGTTTTCCTTCTCCATGACTGGTTGCCTGACCAAGATTAAAGAGCTCAGTCTGCCCTACTATTTACCCATAGCTGGAGGGAGAATAGTTGGATTCATAACTTTCCCAAGGTACTAGTGCATGGGAAATGCAAACAGCCTTGTCCAGGATTTCCTACAATGGTAACCATTAAAACAGCCCTACATGGGAGTAATGTCAAAGAAGAGGTACTTCACCCTCCCCTAGATCAACAGAAATGGAGGTTCACTATCAGCTGTAGTTTAGTGTCATACACAAGACATCCCTTTTTTTTTGGGGGGGGGGTCTTACCCCTCTGCATGGAATTACCATCACAGGGCAAACATTAATTTGAAATTCTTGGGTGTAAGTAAACAAAATGGTTACCCAACCTGTTTGTGTGATGATAGTTAAGTGAAGTTTCTAGAGAAGAATGCAAGTTATGTACATCTGTGCTTCAGTGACACAAAAAAGTTTACTGACTGGGGAGACGATGTCCAGGTGAGAATGTTCACACACAGACAGAGACATGCACACACACACAGGGAAAAAGTGTTTGAAATGATTGATCGTAGAAATGTCTGTTTTGTTTAATTTCACTAAAAAAAATTTTTTTAAATTAATGTATTGCATTATTTCTAAACTTTTTTCCTGTTTTTATGATACCTCAGAAAAACCTGTCTACTTCAAGTGATATATAAGAGAGTAATTAAGATGTAAGTCGATCAAAACCTTCAGGGGTGTTCATGTCTGTCCAGTGATTCATATATAAACACTGGGGTTCAACTTACATAAGCCCAGTTTGTTATTTAATAGACACACATACACACACTATATATATATATATGTGTGTGTGTGGCTATTAAATTACAAAACTGGGCTTATGTAATATATATATATAAGCCCAGTTTTGTTATTTAATAGCCACACACACACACACATATATATATATATATATATATATACACACACACACACACACACATACATACATATATTACATGTACACACAGAGAAATTGTAAGGTGATTCGTTTCACTCTACTTTCTCCAGACACTTGGCTACAAAATTATTTTAGTAGAAACTGGAAACTTTTTATAAGTATACATTCTCAAAAAGTTAACCAACTACCTTATTTTTTATTTTATTTATTTTTTTTTTAATTAAAAAATTTCTGAATTTTTAAAAATAAAAGTTGTTTTCTGACTATTTTCATTCAATTGACAAAAATAGATACAATGAAATTTGCCACCCTTTCTCTCTTCTGCTTCACTCTCTACTCCTATCGTCCTGCATCACTGACGCATAAAATCTAAAAGGACACAGAAAAATCGTATCCATGCGTCCTAGGGATTTTTTTCTTACTCCACCATTTCCAGCTAACTGTAAATACATTTCAATTTTTTTTTTTAAACGAATTACACTGAATGGTGTACAAGGTATGTGTTAGACAGCTTTAGTTATTCATAAATAAAAACTTAAAACTTAATTTATTAAGAAACTTTAGTTGAGGCCCATCAAATTTCCAGGGGACTCATTCAAATCAAGTTCGTGTATTCCAAGATGCACTAAAGAATGTGACATAAATAACAAAGGTAATTGTGACTTGAGTAGTGACATAGTTTTGGTTACAAACAGGCAAACACACATCTCCATTATAATACAATATCATACATATTCCAGTGTCTAGTTTTTGACAAGGTACATTCTTTTTTTTTTTTTTTCAACCTACCATGTGATGTAATAAATTTAGCTTCGTAAATAGCCACTCGACACTGGTAACGAGAAAACAAAAGGTAAAAAATAATGGAGGCAAGAGGTCATTTGACTAAATGTGATAGGATGAGCAAAGAATAATGATCTTGATTGTAATAAAATTTATCTGCCCACCTGAACATATTGATTATATTTTAAGTCACAGTGTTTTGCCCTGACTGACATACAGCCTTACTGTCAAGGGATGGCCTCATTATCTGCTATCAATGATAATTCTATCAAGCAACCTGTAATTTACCATAATAAATGCTTTAAAAGCCATTACTCAATTTATGAGCTCGTCAAAAATACAACTGGACATAATTTTATGTTTTGTAATGTTACGGTATTTAGTTAAGTGTTAATAAAATATTTCATTGGTTCCCAAAATAAATTACATAGACTAGCAAATATATACACCCTCCAGGTGCAATTATTTAAATTTTAATGTGATAAAATAATATATTAAATTACAAATGCTAATGAAACAGGGGAGGGGGTGTTGAAAAATAGAACAACTGAAACTTCCATTACTCCCATCATTCATTGGTAAATTTTCCTAATTGAACTATTTAGTTAGAATAGGAAGTAAAGAATAAAATTACAGTTATTTCTTCTTGTTAATGGATTTCTTTTAAGATTTATCCCCATGATATTTGTTCATATTCATCAAAATAAAACCAAACAATTAGAATTCAATAATACTAAGTACATATTTATTAAAATCAAATTTTTAATATCAATATGTAAATTAGCCTTCCCGTTCACACTGAAAACCACAATTTTTTTGTATATATAAATACAGTTGCATGTTATTAGTATGTAGATATGTCCAACATATCAGACTCCGGTTTCAGTGAGCTTCCGCCGCTGGACTTTACGAGTTAACATTGTTGATCTCAGGGGGCCATCCCCCCAGGCAACACCTGCCCCCTTGATCTAAATGGGCAGGGCTAGGTTTATTGCTCAGTGCCTGAGGCACCCCCTTGTGGGAGAATGCTAACGGATCAACGCATATTTTGTGCCTACCACCCATGAGCTTAGCCTTTTGGGTGGGCCCCACATAAAAATGTCCTTGTGTCACGCCCTCATAAGTGGGATGAGAGGCAAATACCTCTAACTCCAGTTTCAACCGGGGTCCAGTGGCTTTGGCTTTGGCTCTAGACCTTACAATTTAATATCGATGATCCCAGGGGGCCATCCCCCCAGGCAACACTGCCAGCTTGATTTAAAGGGACAGGGCTGGGTTTATTGCCCAGTATCTGAGGTGCTCCCCTTGAGGGAGAATGCCAATGGAATCAATGCATTTTTTGCACCCCCCCCCACTCATGAGCTTCGGTTCGTGGGTGGTCCTACATTAATAGGGCCTTGTGCCTAAACAGTAAATGTGGGGGTATGTGGTAAATATCTAGTATGTAGATATGGTCAACATATCTAACTCCAGTTTTGACCAAGGGGTCCGGTGACTTCGACCCTGGATCTTACAAGTTAACATCGTTGATCCCAGGAGGCCATCCCCCCAGGCAATACTTGCCCCCTAGATTTAAAGGGGTAGGGCTGGATTTATTGCCCAGTGCCTAAGGCACCCCCTTGAGGGGGAATGCCAACAGGATCAACACATTTTTAGCACCTGCCACCCATGTCTCGGTTTGTGGGTGGTCCCACATTAATAGGGCCTTGTGCCTAATCCGTACACATGGGGTACGTAGTAAATATCCTAGTATGTAGTATGGTCAACAGTATTAATAATGTAAAACAATTTTATTGATAAATGAGGATTTAATAAAAATAAAATCATGGAGAATGTGACATAAATAACTAAGGGAATTGTGATTTGAGAAGTAATATAGTTTTGGTTACAGACAGACAATCACACAATCTCTATTATAATAAGAGATGAAAACATGTCTTAGATCCTCCCCTTTATTATTGTAATACATATGTATAGCTTGGGAGACAAATCCCTGTAGTTAAGCTAAATTATTTAAGAGAGCAAGTAAACTGGGCTTTATGACATGTCAATCCTTGGGTTATTTTATGCCAAAGATGTTTTTGTTTTATTCATTCTTGTTAGGTATTCAATCTTTTTTTTTAAACACAATTTTTAAAACTCATTTTTTATCTATTTAACCCATAGATGGGACCCTAACAAGTTATACTACTCCAGAGTGGACCTGGGAGTAATGGTGATGAAGGGGTACTCCACTTCTTCCCAGAGCTTCAGAATTGGAGCCTTACCACTAGATGCAGTTAAAAGTCATACCCCCAGACATAGGAAGTGAAATGTTAAGATAAAGGAAATTCCGGGGAAAAATTATTTTCTGAATAATCAATCAGCTTTCCAATTCAATCAATATTCCTTCGGAGTTTTCCATCTTGGAGGCAAAAATTAGACAGCAACATCAATTTACGAGACATCTTTATTTCTCGAATCCTTATCTTTGTTGTTTTGATAATTACATTCGGTTGATCAACCGTCTCACCTTCTTAGTGTTACATGATATTCAAAGGTGAGGTTTTGTTATTATTTAACAAATCTTTCGGAATACTATTTTCACTTGTGATGTTTCAATTATAACAATTTAGCCTGTGGGCTCTCCAACCTGCCTCAGATATACTGAATTGAAGATTACAGGATGCAAAAGAATCCTGAAGAAAATTAGAGAAATGTTTTTGATTTAAACATCAAAAGGAGAGGAATTTAAAAATCACAATCTCTTCAATCAATACGACTCATGACAAATTGATTTTTAACGGCATGTGAATTTGTCTAGGGTTATTTTATGCTTAGGAGATTAGAGAATGGCATTCATATTTACATTTTTTTGTGTAGTTGTTTCTCAAGAGATTTTTTTTGCACATGGTCATCTTCATATATGTTTGTATATTGTATGTGTGTATATGTATGTTTTGTATATGTTTATGTACGTTTGTGTGTGTATTTGTGTGTATGTATATATATGTATATGTCATTTAGAAAGAAAAATATAATTAAATAGATTAATTTATATTTCACTTTAAATTTAAATTTCACTTTATCCTAAAAATTTAAAAACCTTACATTCTTTCTTAACTCTTACTTTATATATAATAAAAAATATATAGATATTAAATAATTTTATTACAAAATTTAAAAAATCCTTCTTAATTTCCGTTGCTGGCTTGCCATCAACGGTTTATTTTCATATTGGTTGAATAGGTGAATTCGTCTGGTGATGAATTTGAAATATGTCTTTCTTTTTCTGAATATGTCAAAATAATAGATACATTAAGAGATACATTTATTGTTGACAGATTTTTTGTGGCGGAAGTGTATTTGAAACTACAACCTAAAATTTTTTTTTTTTGCAACATCAAGGATTTCATTTGGAATTCATATCACAGGACTATGAAATTAAAAAATTAAAAAAAAAATAAAAATCTGTTTTCAAATGCCTTTAAAGTAATAAATAATTCATCATTCGCATCTGATGAGTCGGGAGAGTTAGACCTTTTGTCTAAGCTCTCTGAAATAGATTATAATGCTAAATCTCTAAGTCTTTTGTTATTTCTTTACTTATATATTTGCTTTATATATATATATATACTTAAAAATTAATTGTATTCAGTTTATATATATCTATTTGACTCATAGATGGTACCCTAACAGGTTCTACCACTCTGGGTCAGAGAGGACCAGGAAGTAATGGCAATGAATGGGTACTCCACACTCCTCGGAACTCCAGAATTGGAGCATCACCATTAGATGCAGTTTGTCATACCCAGGACACTGACCTTCAGCCACCGCCTTCTAGCACATATGCTAAAAAAGGCTTGGGTGTTTGCCATAAGGGTTGGGACAATCATATAGATGCTTCGGAAGCGCGTGGTGTAATGGTTAAAGTCATGGGAAATGGACTCTTCGCCCCGAGTTCAAATCCTGGACGTGGTAATTGCATTTCACTTAGCGCTAATACCCTTGGGAAAGGTATGAATCCTACTCTCCCTCAAGCTATGGGTAAATAGCAGGGCAGACTGGGTTCTTTAACCATGGCTAGGTAAACAGTCTAGGAGAAGGAAAACTCTGAATTCAAACCTGTTGAACTCCGCTTAAGAAATTGACCTTGTGTCGTATCCTGCTCGTGCAGAGGAGTTGGTAAATATATATAGATGCTAGGGGTTGACGTGACTGTCCAATTGATCGGAGGGGGATATTCAGATTTGGAACCTCACCATCAGATACACTTTAGTATCATACCCAAGACAACCCATTTTTACTTGTCTGCACTGTTACAATTTGTGTAGCCATTTTTAGACTGCAGGTGAGAGAGCACCTTACAGTAGAGATCCCTTGTGTTCCTTAATGTTAGGTAGAATCCTTTGGTTTTTCCTTAGTGAAGAAACTTTGTATTAAGCAGAGTCCTTGGTTGTTCCTTGGTGTTATGCAGAATCCTTTGGTTGCAGATCTGTTCATCCATGTTGAATATGTGCAAATGAACGGCTTTCAAGATTGGCGATTAGATAGTTAACTAACCACGTATTTGAGCGTGTTGATTGGTTGGCTTTAATCCACACAGACTCTATAAACATAATGTGACTATTTCATAATTGTAAGATGTGTAGTGTTATGATTTTTGTGGCCATTTTGAGGCTTCAAGTGAGAGCACTTTACAGTGGAGATCCCTTGTGTTAAGCAGAGCGTGATCTTTAGTGAAGAATCCTTTGGTTGTTCCTCAGTGTCCCTTAGTGTTAGGTAGAATACTTGGTTGCAGATCTGTTCATCCATGTTGAATATGTGCAAATGAATGGCTTTCAAGATTGGCGATTAGATAGTTAACTAACCACGTATTTGAGCATGTTGATTGGTTGGCTTTAATCCACACGCCCACGCAGACTCTATAAGTTTAAGTGGTGGACTTCAGCACACCTTATAAAATATTCCAACATACACAAAATACAGTCAACGTATTTTAACCCCTCCTCCTGACAGGGTGATAATGGCATTAGTGAACAACTGATACAAACACAGAAATTAAAATGAATTACTAATTCTGTTTCTGCATCACTTCAAACATCAAATCTCTACTGCCATTTTATCTTTGTTTTCTTCTCTTTTTAAAAAATTTAGATATAGTTATTTCTTAAGGTTTCTTTGTACATGGTTCTATCGAATAGGAATAATTTTTAAACAGATGTATTAACTAGATGCAGTTTAGTGTCATACACAGGGGAAAAAAAAAAAAAAAAAATTGGGGGGGGGGGATCCTACCCCTCTGCAGAGGATACAGTCAGTAAGACCCACCAACAGGGCATACATATAATAAATTTTATTTTTACTACTTAAATTATGATGACAATGCCATGGACTAACTAATAGGTCAAAACCCTAAAGAAACAAGCATGCACACCAGACAATCCTTGAAAGTGTCAATTCAGGATTCAATTAAGTCATCAGATTTTGGCACTTCTTCAGTTCCATTAGAGTTTATTGCTCAATCTAGACACATCTACACAACTTTCCAAAGAGATATACCACATTCCCTTAATTTTTTTTTGCCTAAGGTTTGTAGAGAACTTTTCTAAGCCTAGAAGTTAGGGAATCACATTCATTGTGTGTTCATATTTGAACCGCTGTTCAAAGACCATATTAAGATGACGCTGAAGAAATGCACCATCACACACTCCCCAAAATTGGAACCTCACCATTAGATGCAGTTTGTCATACCTAGGACACCGACCCTTAGCCCCTGCTTTCTACCATATATGCTAAAAGGCCATGTTGGGATTGTCTGCCCTTTTTGCCTGGAAGAGTTATCTTCCCGCTGGGTTTCCGTGCCGACCACCAGGGAAGTCTGGTATTTAAGCGCGAGGTTCAAACTCTTCTGGTGCTTCTTCTAAACGAAATCACATGGGCTAGACACTGTCTACCCCTTTCTTGGTGGGGGCTTCTGCCCCACTGTCACTAATAAGTGAATTATACAGCATGGACTATCCTTAGTCCTATATCTTGAACTCCTATATTTTATATGTACATTTAGTATCTCTTTTATACCTAAATATTGTATTTCCATTCATGAATGTGTCCTTTTATTATATCTTATTTGTATCTTGTATTTTATGTTATATCGTATTCCATGTGCTTTTAATTAAAGTCCATCTTGTTATATGTTTAACACCCTTGTCGGAGTTTGTTTCATTTCAACAAGTTATAACATTGTTATAACCTTGAACCTTACAGCCAGAAGTATGGGGCACCATAAACTAAGTCATCAGATTTTGGTGCTTAATTTGAAATTTTCTTCAGTTCCGTTTGATTTTATTGCTCAATCCAGACACATCTACCCAATTTCCAAATGGACATACCACATTCCCTTAATTTTTTTACCCGAGGTTTGCGGAGAATATTGAACTTTTCTATACCTTTTTCTATTAATTCTTCTTCTTAAATGTATGTATTCATTAATAATACCTAACCTTTACGTTAGATTTACTTTCTCGAGTTTTGTTTTTTTATTTCATTGTTTTATGTTCTTCCTTCACTGTTTTGGTTAAACTGCTGTCCGATTCCTTCGCACAAATGAGAAGGCAGAATAACAGTGGTTCAGGCCTTTTCCAAGGGCATCATTTGGTTGGTTGGATTTTACGGCATGTCAACCTTTGTTGGGTTATTTTATGCTGAAGACGTTTTGTTCTATTCATTCTTGATGGGTATTTTATTTATCTTTTTAAAACTCAATTTTTTTTTAAAACAACCTTTTAAAACTCATTTTTTCTATTTAGCCCATAGATGGGACCCTAACAGGTACTACCACTCCGGGTTAGAGCTGACCAGAGAGTAATGACAATAAAGGGGTACTCCACACTTCCTAGAGCTCCAAAATTGGAACTTCACCATTAAATGCAGTTTAACATCATATCCAGGAAAACCAAGGGTATCAGTGTAAAGGAAACAGACAGTTTCATCTAAAACACAAAGTAGATTTGCTAATTTGATTTTGCCATTTCAGGCTTCCATAGGTAAAAAATATAAAACATTACTTGATACTTATTCATAGGCATGTCTGTGACTGCAACTGTTATCATTCAATATTGACATATTTGATGGCATACAAGATCTTCAGATTACAGTATTATGGAATTATACGCGGTAGAAATACTGGTATATGGCATCTGAGTAAACACTAGTCTATCAGATACTTCAACTTTTCATATTAAGTGTGATAGTCTTTTAGTCATTTTTGGAGAGAAAAAGTTTTTTTTTTTCATATCCCATCAAATAGGATACATGTGAAAAGGAATGGTTAGAAAGTATATTTTGGTTGATTGATTGATTGATTTTAATGTCATGTCAACCCATCTAGGGTTATTTTAAGCCTAGAAGTTAGGGAATCACATTCATTGTGTGTTCATATTTGAACCGCTGTTCAAAGACCATATTAAGATGACACTGAAGAAATTCACCATCAAGCTTGGAAGATCTGGTCTCCAACAGACAGGGTTATTTAATGCCAACAAAGTTTGGAAATAAATTCATTCTTAATGGATACTTAATTTTTTTATAAACTCATGTTCTTCTATTCAACCCATAGATGGGAACCTAACAGGTACTACCCCTCCGGGTCAGAGTGGATCAATGGTGATAAAGGGGTGCTCCCCATTCCCCAGACCTCCAGAACTGGAACCTCACCATCAGATAAGTTTAAAATCAGCAACCACCTTCTAGCACATATATGATAAAAAGGGTTGGGGCTTGCCATAAGAACAATAGGGTCGGGGCAATCAAATACATTGACATGACCAGTCGATTGATCAGAGGGGGCATCTTCGACCACCCATCTAGCCTAAATAAGGGTCGAAGTGGAGTGTTGCACATCATGGACTGCTCAGCCACCAGGATTCCGTCCTGTAGCATCTCAGGTCACCACCCACAGCCAACAGGTGACCCTATTGGAGGGGGGTCTTACCCCTCTACAGAGGTGCAGTCGGCGTATATTCTAAAGCCCTAGCCAATAGAGCTGGGGATATTTTAGATTAAACTGAAAGAAAAATTTGACAGTAAAAGAAAAAGAAAAGAAATTACTTACCTTCATAGCAATATTTTATACTATCCACATAAATATAATAACTGTCATTGTTAAAGAACATAAGACTGAGGAAGGAGTCGAATGAGTAAATAGGAACGATGAATAAAATTCGGACAATCCAAAGTTGTTCATTTGGGCACGAGTAGTAGCGTAAGTGCAGGTAAATCTGAAAGAAAGAAAAGAAAAAGAGTGATGATTAGAATTTGGAAAAAGAAGAAAGTTTAGCTTCAGGTTATCCTTACCACATTTTTAACAGAGACTAAAACTGTTTATATATCAAAAATGTTTAAGAATGAGAACATAACTTGAAATTCAGTACAAGCTATGTTAATTGTGCATTCTATTTAACTCAGCATATTAACTTATCTTTTAATTAGTTTATATATTGCTTCAGTTTAAAAAAAAATTTCAATCTCATTAAAAACGCTATTTAATTTACATATTCTTTAAACTACAATATTAAAAATAAATTTAATGCTGAAAACAGCCATTAAGATTGACTATTCATATATATCTAATACAGCAAAGAATTGGAATTTGACAATTTTTTTTTTTTTTAATTACCCCAAGAGGTTTTTTATAATGGCTTATTATAATTATTGTTGGTTGGTTGGATTTTACAGCAATTCTGTTACGATTTTTGTGGCCATTTTTAGGCTTCAAGTGAGAGCACTTTACAGTGGAGATCCCTTGTGCTAAGCAGAGGCTGATCTTTACTGAAGAATCCCTTTGGTTGTTCTTCAGTGTCTCTTAGTGTTAGGTAAAATATAAGTTATAATGTTAAGTAGTGACAAATAGTTTTCAAGTTAATTTGTTCTAATTTATTCTATTTTAATTTGGCTCTGTCTTTGGGATTCAAAGCCCATGTGTTGTTAATAACGTCTAAAAACCTGACTGATTTTTAACCCTTCGGCAGTCATTATATATTTACTTATTTATTTGTTGAATTTTTTAAATATAATTGTTTTCCATAGGCAACTACCCAGGTTTGAAGCTATATTGCTATCATCAGGTCGCCAATAATTATTCCGGTGTTTATGTGAAGAAATTTCTTGCTGTTATGTTTTTGGACCGCAAATTACGTCGGTTGATTATTGTGGACGCTCTTTATGTTTTAGATTTTGATTTTGAATTTTTCAGGGCTGTGGAGTTGGAATACAAAAGCCTTTGACTCCAACTGTTCTTTATATAATTATGTGATTATAATTCATAATAAATATAAAACCATGATTTTTTTATAATCTATTTATAAGGAATGTCCACTGTATAACTTTATAGATTAAACTAGGGTCATATAAAGTGTAAATTCAACTGGCGTCAGAGTTGGTATAGTTTTACCGACTGACTCTGGTGACCCATTGTTTCCGACTCAATGACTCACTTCACAGCCCTGATAAAAATGTGTGGGATAATAAAAATAATACAACTCAGAAATTCAGATTGCACAGATGGGAATAATTGAATAAAACCCTTCTAATATTCACGATTGGTTTTATCTTGCTAAAAATCATTAGAACCATTCTGATTCCTAACATCAATAAACACTTGCTCTAATAGAGGCCATATTTTCCCAAAAAATGTTGCCAACTTGGGTTCTCCAATGTTTCCTTGGCAACAAGACTTTATCTTGGGGATGATTTTACAGCTGGTTTCTTTTAAGTAATACATTTTCTGTACTATTCTTTTTAAGGAGTATCATCATGACTTTATTAAAAAAATTTTTTTTTTTTTTTTTTAAATCCACCAGGGACTGTACAGAAAGTGTAGGTTGATTTTTCACTTTTAAAAAAATATCAAATTCTCTCAAACAGCAAAAATTGTCTGTTGATATAATGAATACAGATACCAAAAACTAGATCTCTTACTGGTACCATTATTTGAGGAAATAGCATCAAGGATCATCAGTTAAAATGCAGTAAAAAATCCTTGTTTTCATATCTAGCCTAGAAATTGATTAGACAATTTAGCAATTTCAATATTTAAAATAAAAAAGGTTGTCATTTTATTTTACTAAGAAGAAATGAATAAGATATAACTAGAATTTAAATTGAAAATATCCGCCCCCCATCACCACTGACACCTCCCATATGCTGCTTTTTATCTCATTGATTAAGCTGTAATGTGGATAACATTTTAAAAGATTGAAATCTATTTCCTTAAATGAAAGCAAAGTTTTGAAGAAAAATATTTTATGCAGTAATTCTTTATGTTAATTTGCAACTTACGTCACATGGTAGACGTTACAGTTCCAAAATCAACCTACCCTACTGTACAGTCAGAAAGCTATTTCATGAAAAATAATTATTTAATATATTATAATGGTTTGTCTGAATTTTTCGGATGAGGCTTGATAATTTGTATTATTTAGGTTTTTCAGATTGTTGTACTCTTTTTTCATTGTTATATACACAACGCTTCAGCCGATGTGCCCTCTGACCTTCTTCAGGTGTTTCTTGTTGAACTTGGGAACCTTCATTCACATGATGCAACAGATATAAGGGTTAAGTTAATACAGTTCTAAGTGACAATCATCAGTAGGTTATAGGTTCAATCCTGACTAGAGGCAAGAATAACATTGAATACTTACTATAGCTTAACACTTGTATCTGGTCAGGGGTAATGAAATGAGAACTATCTACCCTAAAGGGTTCAGTTTGAAGTTCCATGAAGGCTCCTGATTATGACATGAAGACTCACATGTTTGACAAGAAACACCTGAAGAAGGCTCGAGGGTACATTGGCCGAAACGTTGTGTATATAACAATAAAGATGAGGACATGAGTTTATTAGTCTAAAAGTTAATGTAATAGCATGACTGGAGTTCAAACTTGCTTACTATGATGCCACAGTCCAGCACACATTAGCCACGATGGCATGGGAACTCCTCCTATGGAACTGGTGGGAAATTTAAGACTATCTTAACCACAAGGCAAACTTCCTTCCCTCACAATATTATATATATATATATATATAAAGATAAATCTAATGAGTCAGACGAACCTACTATTAGTTTCGCTTAATGCTCTTCAGGGCTAAGATCTGACTATTTTTTCCAAAAGAAAATTTTTTTTCCCCGGTTGATGTTTGGTAGTATATTTTTAATCAAACTATTTGCTGGGTTTTTCTCACCGCGAGGATTTACCAACATGCTTTGTATATTATATATTATATATATATATATATAATATATATATAGTGATACCTTGGCTAATATTTGTCTTTCTCATAATAAATTTGGAACATTAGATGTTTTTAGTGAACATATTAAAGTAAGCTTATGAGACATACTGGTACCTCAAATTTTAGCTCTCAACACAAAGCAAAAAAAAAAAATAAACCAAGTAAAAGCTTGTAACTCAGAAAAACTCATAAGTTAAAGTAACATTATATATATATATATATATATATATATATATATATATATATATATAGTAATCGACGGGGCGGCCTAAAGTCGGTATCAGCCAGTCAGCGAGGGAGTCTATCCCCTTTTCAATAGCGCTAGCCCAAGGAGATTGTTTTTAGCATCTGAGGTGGAGCGCCACACCTACCATCAGCTCCTTACTTTACTGCACAGATCCCTGTGCTACTCATACGCTGAGTTGGCGAGGACCGGAATCGAACTAGGAACCTTGTGGTTTCTAGCTGAACGCTCTACCGACTGAGCTAACCCGGCCCATGAATATATATACACACACACACACACATATATATATATATATATATATATATACACATACACATATATATATATATATATACATCTCTGTATGCGGGTGTGTATATATATATATGTGTGTGTGTGTGTGTGTGTGCCTGTGTTTATATGCATACATATACAAGGTGTGTCAAAAAAGTATTGAGATGTTTTGTACTTTTTGACACCTTGTATTAAAAAAACCAACATTCTATTCATTAATTTTTTTCAGAATACAAGGTGTGTCAACAAAGTACCAAGTTTAAGCTCTATTTACCAAGATAGAAATGAAGAATGAGTGGAATGTTATATTTTTTCAGAATGCAAAATGTATCAAAAAGTACAATAAATCTTGACACACCTTGTATATATATCTGTGTCGTATATATTGTGTCATCATCGGATATGATGGACAGTCAGTAATGATAGGTGTATGTGTGTGTATATATATATATATATATACACACACATATATTATATACACACACACCCACACACAGGATCATCCATAAATAAGTACACACCTTGTATTCTATTTTTTAGTAAAATGTTAATTTTCTTATGGAACAAAGATTATTTCTAGTGGAACATTTTTACAATAAAAAGGAAATAAAGTAAAGTAAAACTAATAATACAATACAAATAATGAATAATGCATAAACCATGTGTATTGTGATAAAAAAACCATAATACTAAGATGAAATAAAACTTGTGAAAAAGAATATTAATAATACCAGAGAGAAAATGTGATTTAAATGTGGAAAAACAAACAAAAAGAAAAAAATGCCATTAAACTCATTTTCTTTTAATCTTAGTAAAAATAAAAATTGATGTTTAGTAAAAGCACAACTCTAATGTTTTAAACTAATTTTAAAAAGCAAAAATAAAAAAATTTAAAAAAAAACTAAAAAAAGTTGTTTGTATGATCAATTGATTTTCAGCAAGTGGATAAAACAAACATTAATTGTTTGGCATTGTGCACATTGATTCTAAGTTAATCTCTAATTTCTCCTTGTTGGTTTAAAGTGTCAGTAGGTCAAAGGCAGGATTTAAATTTAGTAGGATTTTTGGCTTTCAAGATGATTTTGACAGTTTACCAACAGTTGTGTCAATAATGCTGACTTAGTCTAAATGGTGTCAGTCAAAAAAAAAAAAAAAGATAAAAAGAAAAAAAAAAAGAAAAAGAAAAGATAGAATAATAAAAAAAAAAATATGAAAAACGAAAAAAAAAAAAAAAAAAAAAGAAAAAAACGAAAGAAATAGAAACAAAAACGATAAAAATGAAAGAAAGAAACAAAAAATGTAAAAAGAAAGAAACAAAAACGATGTAAAAATGAAAGAAAGAAAAAAAAACAAACAAAAGTAAAAATGAAAGAAAGAAAAAAAAAAAAAAAAAATGAAAAAAAAAAAAAAAAAAAAAAAAAAAAAAAAAAGATGTAAAAGAAAGAAAAAAAAAAGATGTAAAAAAAGAAACAAAAAAGATGTAAAAATTGAAAAGAAACAAAGATGTAAAATGAAAAAAAAAAAAAAAATGAAAAGAAAAAAGAAAACAAACAAAAGAATGAAAGAAAATGAAAGAAACAAAAATAAACAAACATTAAACATACACTTGTTGAAAACCCATAGATCATACTAACAAGACCAGGAATATTGTTTTTGTGTCTAAAGTGGAGCACCACACCTATCATCAGTTCCCCATTTTACTGCACAGATTCCAGCTGTGCTACTCATGAAAGCCTATGGTTCCAAGGGCGGATGCTCTACCACCTGAGCTATGATTGGTATTTACCCAACCTGTTCATCATGAGTAGGATGTGACACAAGGTCAAAGTATTGGGCATCTAGTGAGGATCAAACTCACTATTCCGTACTAAATGATACTCAGGGTAATGAAGAATGTATGCATATTCAGCCGGCAATCTTGAAGAATTCACTAATCAATGCACATATATCATCCGCTTTCTTTATCATTGCAGAAATTAAGCCAAGATTATTTTAATCAAATTAGTGGCAATTTCAGAAAAAACCTTCATTTGTATATTAAAAATAAAATTGTTTTTAGACTCAATCTCTTTGTCCATTCATCTTTGTCACCCTAGGAGGAGGGGGGGCATTCTTATAACATTCATATTTTGTATTGCAGTAATCAGAGAAATAAGACTAAATTACTCGGGATAAAATTTTTTTCTTTCTTGCTAGATTATTGTCTTGGTATAGGTCGACCAGCAAAAACCAATAATAATCAGCTCTGTTCAATTCTAGATGCTGCACAGAGGACCTTCCAGGTAGGGATATTTAGAGAGAGAGGGTCATGGATATCTGTGCTGCCAGCAAAATCTGTTGATAAGTCATAAAAATTTTCTTGCTAAAATAACCACTGATGTTGCATTCTGGGGAAAATGAATCTTCTAATTTACTATAAAAAGGATTGAACCTTTGACTTTATTCTTCTTCACCTGATTTTATTTGTCTGAATTTTTGAGATGAAGTCTGGTATTTTTGATTTTTGGGCTGTTGTCCACATCTGTATGGTGATATGTAAAAACACAATGGAAAGAAGAAGAAAAGAAGAAAAAGAAGAAAAAGGAAAAGAAAAAAGAAGGGAAAGAAGAAAAGAAGGGAAAAGAAGAAAAAGAAGAAAAAGAAGAAAAAGAAGAAAAAGAAGAAAAAGAAGGGAAAGAAGAAAAAGAAGAAAAAGAAGGGAAAGAAGAAAAAGAAGGGAAAGAAGAAAAAGAAGGGAAAGAAGAAAAAGAAGGGAAAGAAGGAAAGGGAAAAAGGAAAGGAGAAAAGGAAAGGAAGGAGAAAAAGGAAAAAGGAGAAAGGAAAGGAAGGAGAAAAGGAAAGGAAAGAAGAAAAAGGAAAAAGAAAGAAAAGGGAAAGAAGAAAAAAAGAAAAGAAGGGAAAGAAGAAAAGAAGGAAAAGAAGAAGGAAAAAAAGAAGGAAAGAAGAAAAAGGAAAAGAAGAAAGGAAAAGAAGAAGAGAAAAGAAGAATAAGAGGGGAAAGAAAAGAAAGATAGAAGGAAGAAGGAAGGAAAGAAAAGGAAAAGAAAAAGAAAAGGAAAAAGAAGAAAGAAAGAGAAGAAGAAGAAGAAGAAGAAAAGAAGAAGAAAGAGAAGAAGGGAAAGGAAAAAGAAAGGAAAGGAAGGAAGAAAAAGGAAAGAAGGAAAGTAGAAGAAGGAAAAGAAAGACTAAAATCCCAGATTGCTAATTTTCTTTTGTTCACTTTCCAACACGTTAGCATCAGACTTCTCTGATTAACAACATTTTTTGTGAGAAATCCGTGGGTTTCTCTGCAATAATCTCATCATTACGTCAAATGGAAATTAGAATAAATAACATCTCCATAGCGACTTTCAACCACATCTCTGTTTAGGGGGTGGGTAGGTGTGCGTAGAAGAGAGGATGACAATCTCGGAAGATGAGCAGGTGCCTAAGCTGGAGGAGGCTTCACTAAAACATCGTGGCTTTTAGTTCTTAAAAGATGAAAGCAGCAACCAAACCTCAAATTGGATCAGAATGGAAAGAATGTAATTACATCTAAGAAGGGTTTTGTTTCTCTTCTTTATTTCTCTGTAGTTTCTTCTTTTGTCTTTTTATCCCACCAAAGATCTTTGAAAGGGAGGAGGCAATATCAAAAAAGGTGTAATATATAGATACATGCAAGTACATCTAATAGATATTCGGGTTTAGGGTTTTTTATGTCCAAGAACCGAAAATCATGGCTATTCCCAAGAATGCAAGGAGATGAGTATCAAATCAAAATGAAAAATTATGGGATGTAATATTATGCCAATAAAATGGTCACTTAATGCCAAGAAGATTCCATTTTTTTTTCCTTAAAGTACTTTCTCATATCCTTATACAAGGTGTGTCAAAAACATAATGAGATTTTTTGTACTTTTTGACACACCTTGTATTCTGAAAAAAATTAACATTCCATTCATTGTTATTTCTCTGAATGTTTGAGATGAGGCTTGAAGATTAGTATTATCTGCGTTTGGACACATGGCCTAGTGGATAAGGTAGTTAGGTTAAGACAGTTCTAAGTGACAGTTATCTCTGGAACCCGAGTTCAATCCTGAGTGAAGGCAGTTAGAAAAATAATTAACACAACTCCTACCCCAGCTATGGTTAGCGGAATGAGAACAGGATACCCCCGTAGACTAAATAAAGGGTTAGGTTCAAAGTTCCGTGATGGCTCCCGATTACGACGAAACAAAGAAGGTTCCTGAGTCCGAGAAGGTTCCCGAGTTCGAAAAGAAGGTAGTGCAGAGTCCGACAAGAAATACCTGAAGAGGGCATATCGGCCGAAACGTTGTACAAATAACAATGAAGATGGGGACAATAGTCCAAATAACGCAGATAATACCATTCATTGTTCATTTCTATCTTCGTAAATACAGCTTCAATCTCAATACTTTTATGACACACCTTGGATTCCGAGAAAATCAACGTTCCATTTATTGTTCATTTCTATCTTGGTAAATACAGCTTCAATCTTAATACTTTTATGACACACCTTATACATCTAAGATTTTCCAGAAGTATAAAATTTTTACTAAACAATTTTTTTAAAGAACCATATATACTCGCAGATAGTTTGCACTTTCTTTTAACCAAAAATTCCACCAAAATCAGTGGTGCTGTTGGAATATTTTGGAATATAAGATGTGCTGAAATCCACCACTTAGACTTATAGACTGTGTGAGCGCATGGATTAAAGCCAGCCAATCAACAGCTCAAATATGTGGTTAGTTAACTATTTAATCGCCGATCTTAAAAGCCATTCATTTGCATGTATTCGACATGGACAGATGGATCACCACACAAGGATTCACCAACACTAAGGAACACAAGATTCTACCCAACACTAAACACTCAAGGAACTTACGGAACACAAGGACGGAACACAGCGGCACTACGGAACACAAGGTACACACAAGGATTCTACTACGGAACACTACGGAACACAAGGATTCTTACCTAACACTAAGGAACACAAGGGATCTCCATAACACAAGAATTCTACCAAACACTAAGGAACACAAGGATTCTACCTACACTAAGGAACACAAGGGATCTCCATAACACAGAATTCTACACTAAGGAACACAAGGATTCTACCTAACACTAAGGAACACAAGGATCTACCTAACACTAAGGAACACAAGGATTCTACACTACAAGGAACACAAGGATTCTACAACACTACGGAACACAAGGATTCTACCTAACACTAAGGAACACAAGATTCTACCTAACACTAAGGAACACAAGGATCTAACACTATTCTACCTAACACTAAGGAACACAAGATTCTACCTAACACTAAGGAACACAAGGACTAACACTAAGGAACACAAGGATTCTCTAACACTCACAAGGATTCTACTAACACTAAGGAACATAAGGATTCTACTAAACTAAGGAACAAAGGGATCTCCATTGTAAAAGTGCTCTCACTTGCTGCCTAAAAATGGCACAAAAATCATAACAGATGCAACCTATCCAATAGGCATTTGAAATCTTTCGTATCCAAAAAAATATATATCAAAGATTCTTACTGACTCATTGCTTTAAACTGACCTGATGCTGCTGATTGTTATACTTTTTAGCCAGACTCATTTACATTTATAGTACTAAGAAACACAAACCTTATTTCTATATGTTTGCATTATGTATCACAGTCTATAGCAAAGTGTTCTAGATTTAATGTTTGTAAGTAAAGTCTTGAAATAAATGTGAATATTTGATAAGTTTTATGTTAGAATAGGTTGTGTAACTAGCCAGATTATAACACGACCTACCTGCGAGTCACCCCAAATATCCACTTTGATAATCACAAATTAGGGGTGCGACCTATCCACAAGTATATATGGTAATAAAACGTAGTGGTCTAGCACTAGAGGATAGACTCCCTTGCTGGCCACTCTTGATTTTATTTACAAGGAATATTATAGAACCCAATTTTAAGTTTTGTAGAACTTGTAGCAGAGACTGGTGACTAAAGGTTGTTTTTATGTTTGTTGTATTTGGGTATCATAAGTAAAGTATTTTGCTGTATTTGGGTACCATAAGTAAAGTATGTTTGCTGTATTTGGGTACCATTGGGTACCATAGTAAAGTATGTTTGCTGTATTTGGGTACCATAAGTAAAGTATGTTTGGGTACCATAAGTAAAGTATGTTTGCTGTATTTGGGTACCATAAGTAAATGTTGGGTACCCTGTTTTGGGTACCATAAGTAAAGTATGTTTGCTGTATTTGGGTACCATAAGTAAAGTATTGCTGTTTTGGGTACCATAATAAAGTATGTTTGCTGTATATGGGTACCATAAGTAAGTAGTTTGCTGTATTTGGGTACCATAAGTAAGTATGTTTGTGTATTTGGGTACCATAAGTAAGTATGTTTGCTGTATTGGGTACCAATAAGTAAAGTATGTTTGCTGTATTTGGGTACCATAAGTAAAGTATGTTTGCTGTATTTGGGTACCATAAGTAAAGTATGTTTGTTGTATTTGGTACCATAAGTAAAGTATGTTTGCTGTATTTGGGTACCATAAGTAAAGTATGTTGCTGTATTTGGGTAACCATAAGTAAAGTATGTTTGCTGTATTTGGGTACCATAAGTAAAGTAGGTTTGTTGTATTTGGGTACATAAGTAAGTATGTTTGTTGTATTTGGGTACCATAAGTAAAGTATGTTTGCTGTATTTGGGTACCATAAGTAAAGTATGTTGCTGTATTTGGGTACCATAAGTAAAGTATGTATTTGGGTGTAGGTTTGTTGTATTTTGGGTACCATAAGTAAAGTATGTTTGTTGTATTTGGGTACCATAAGTAAAGTATGTTTGCTGTTTTGGGTACCTTGTATTTGGTACCATAAGTAAAGTATGTTTGCTGTAATTTGGGTACCATAAGTAAAGTAATTTGGTACCATAAGTAAAGTTGTTTGCTGTATTTGGGTACATAAGTAAAGTATGTTTGCTGTATTTGGGTACCATAAGTAAAGTATGTTTGCTGTATTTTGGGTACCATAAGTAAGTATGTTTGCTGTATTTGGGTACCATAAGTAAAGTATGTTTTGCTGTATTGGGTACCATAAGTAAAGTAGTTTGCTGTATTTGGTACCCATAAGTAAAGTATGTTTGCTGTATTTGGGTACCATAAGTAAAGTAATTTGGGTACCTGTATTTGGGTACCATAAGTAAAAGTATGTTTGCTGTATTTGGGTACCATAAGTAAAGTATGTTTGGTACCATAAGTAAAGTAGGTTTGCTGTATTTGGGTACCATAAGTGTAAGTAAAGTAGTATTTGGGTACCATAAGTTAAAGTAGGTTTGTTGTATTTGGTACCTGTATTTGGGTACCATAAGTAAAGTACTGTTGGTGCTGTAGTAGTACCACCATAAGTAAAGTATGTTTTGTATTTGGGTACCATAAGTAAAGTATGTTTGCTGTATTTGGTACCATAAGTTATGTATTTGGGTTTGCTGTATTTGGGTACCATAAGTAAGTATGTTTGTTGTATTTGGGTACCATAATGTTTGGCTGTATTTGGGTACATAAGTAAGGTATTTGCTGTATTTGGGTACCATAAGTAAAGTATGTTGTTTGTATATTAGTAAGTATGTTTGCTGTATTTGGTACCTAAGTAAAGTATGTTTGCTTATTTGGGTACCATAAGTAAAGTATGTTTGCTGTATTTGGGTACCATAAGTAAAGTATGTTTGTTGTATTTGTACCATAAGTAAAGTATGTTTGTGTATTTGGGGTACCATAAGTAAAGTATGTTTGCTGTATTTGGGTACCATAGTAAAGTATGTTTGTTGTATTTGGGTACCATAAGTAAAGTACCATAAGTAAATATGTTTGCTGTATTTGGTACCATAAGTAAAGTATGTTTTGTGTATTTGGGTACCATAAGTAAAGTATGTTTGCTGTATTTGGGTACCATAAGTATGTATTTGGGTACATAAGTAAAGTATGTATTTGGGTATAAAGTATGTTTTGCTGTATTTGGGGTAATAAGTAAAGTATGTTTGTTGTATTTGGGTACCATAAGTAAAGTAGGTTTGTTGTATTTGGGTACCATAAGTAAAGTAGGGTTTGTTGTATTTGGTACCATAAGTAAAGTAGGTTTGTTGTATTTGGGTACCATGAATAAAGGATTTAGTTTGAAATTTTGTGAAGGTTCCCAATTATGACATAAAGGCTCACAAATTCGACAAGAAGGTTCCCGAGTTTGACAAAAAACACCTGACGAAGCCCATAGAGTACATCGGCCAAAATGTGTATATAACAATAAAGATGAGGACAACAGTCTGAAAAATCTAAATAATACAAATTATCAAGCCTCATCTCAAAACTTCAGATAAATAACAGAGAGATATGCATCAAACCCTTTATTCAATCCATAGGGGTAGACTGTTCTCATTCTGTTTACCATTACCAAGTAAAAGTGTTAAGCTATGTTAAGTATTCTATATTATTTTTACTCATACTAATAATTGAACCTGTAACCTACAGATGATTGACAAAAAACACCTGAAGAAGACTGGAGAGTACATCGGCCAAAATGTGTATATAACAATAAAGATGAAGACAACAGTCTGAAAAATCTAAATACAGGGTGACCCAAAAAGAAACAGAATTTAAGTTCATTTTTTTTTTTTGTGCTGGTAGTCTGCATCAATAATAGTATATATACAGGGTGACCCAAAAACAGAATGTGGGTTCTGTTTTTTAGGGGGGTTCACCCTATAATACAAATTATCCAGCTTCATCTAAAAAATTCAGTCAAATAACAGACACCACACACACATTAGTTTTAAAAGATTGATCAAAATGCAAAAAAAGAAGTTCATTTTTTCCATTAATTCCCAGCCAGAAATCTATAAATGTAAGTCAAAACCAAAAAATGAATTACAGGTAGGATTGTGTAACAGGTATCATGTGACAGAGAATCCAGGCTGCCATGTTTGACATTCAAAAACATCAGATTCGAGATTATAAAAAAAAAATACAAAAAGAAAAAAGATAAACAAATGTTGTCAAGACTAAAATAAACTCACAGGAGAAGACAAACACTTATCCACATTATGATAGCATAGACACAGTCAACAGCACCTGGTGACTGTTAGTTTCTTGCCTATGCAGTGATGCTAATAGCTTTTTGATTTAGTGCATCCTGGGACACACACAATTGCTTTGAATGAGTCCCAGGGCAAATTTATGGGTCCCAACTAAAGTTTATTAATAAATTGAAGGGTTTTTATTTATGAACTGGGGAAATAACTAAAGCCGTCTAAACCCCTACCGTGTAACCTATCCTATGTAATTCATTTCTAAAAGAAAGAAATGCACTGGAATATTGAAAATATAGTTGTGATTACAACCAAATATTTCCAAATTAATCTAATTTTGGTATTAAATAACCCATAAGGAGATTATATGCCTTTTTCAGTGATGCTGATAACTTTTCGATTTAGTGCATCCTGGGATGCACATATTTGCTTTGTATGAGTCCTGGTAAAATTTATGGGTCCCAACTAAAGCCACCTAACTCCTACCTTGTAACCTATCCTGTGTAATTCATTTCTAAGAAACTATTGAAATGTATTTACAGTTAGCTTGAAATGGTGAGGGAAGAAAAAAGAAAAACACTGGGACGCATGGATATGATTTTACTGCGTCCTTTTAGATTTTGTGCGTCAGAGATGCAAGATGCGTACCTATCGGCATCTCTGCCTTATGCAATCATCAGATCAAAACTTGGTCGGATGGTTGCATAGACGAGAAACTAACCATCACAAAATACATTACTAATATCAATTTATATCTTATTATAATGGAGATTGTGGGTTTGTCTGTCTGTAACTGAAACTATATTACTATACAAGTCACAATTCCTTTAGTTATTTACATCATATTCTCCATGATTTTATTTTTATTTAAACCTCAATTATTAATAAAATTGTTTTACATCATTAAGACTGTTGACCATATCTACATACTGTATTTACCCACGTACCCACTTGTACGGGTCAGGCACAAAGTCCCTATTAACGTGGGACCCACCCAAAGCCGAAGCTCATGGAGTGGCAGGTGAAAATTGCGTCGATCCTGTCGGCATTCCCCTCAGGGGGGGGCGCCTCAGGCGCTGGGCAATAAACCCAGCCTGCCCCTTTAAATCGAGGGGGCAGGTGTTGCCTGGGGGGATGGCCCCTGGGATCGACGCCGTTAATTATATCAATGGTCCAGGGCGAGGCCACTGTAGACCATATCTACATACTAATAACATGCAATTGTATTTATATATACAACAAAATAGAGGTTTACAGTATGAATGGGAAGGCTAATTTGCATATTGAACTTAAAAAATTGATTTTGATAAATATATGCTTAGTATTATTGATTTCTAATTGTTTGGTTTTATCTTATTGAATATGAGCAAAAATCTCTTCAATAATCTTAAAAGAAATCCCTTAACAAGAAGAAATAACTGTAATATTATTCTTTACTTCCTATTTTAACTAAACAGTTTAATTAGGAAAATTTACCAATGAAGACGGGAGTAATGGAAAATGATGGAAGAGTTAGTTTCAAAGTTGTTCTATTTTTCAATCATACCCCCTCTGTTCCAAATCTTTTTATCTACATTCTTATTCAGTTTCATTAGCCCTTTCTAATTTAATATCATATTTTATTATAAATTTAACTAAAATACTTGCACCCAGAGGGTGCATATATTTGCTAGTTATATATATATATATATATATATATATATATATATATATATATATATATACATGAGGATGAGCCAAAAAGTAATGCCATTTTGTTCAGGACAGGTATAATTACCAACACAGGAACATCTATCATACATCAAAATGAAGCTGGTCCTGTGGTTCACATCCCTATTTCTCCACATAATCACCGATTCTTTTAATAGCAATGTTCTACCTTTGAATGAGAGCATGTATCCTTGCTCTATAAAATTCTGTTAACTGTTCTTTGAGTCACTTCTTCACTGTAGATTTCACTTCCTCATCACTGGAATAATGCTTGCCTCTCAATAAAATCTCTTCGGCTCCATGAAAGAGGGTTTGAGAGGCAAACATTATTAGTTTTTTTTTATACCTATTTGACCCTTTTCCTACTTGTAGCCACTCCCAACGACTCTCCCAACACTGCAATCCTATCGTTGG
Organism: Doryteuthis pealeii; assembly: GCA_023376005.1. Taxonomy (NCBI): domain Eukaryota; kingdom Metazoa; phylum Mollusca; class Cephalopoda; order Myopsida; family Loliginidae; genus Doryteuthis; species Doryteuthis pealeii. Next base: position 28,645,972 of record CM042145.1, on the reverse strand, counting down.
CAGTGGCTCATGCATGTCTCACTTGTTTACACTGAAAAATCACTTTATTTGAATCTGAGGTGAATAGATAGTGAACTTTTAAATAACCCATCCTACAGGTAAAAATACTAAGAAAATTTGGTACAGCCATGGGGGAAATTTGGTAGGCAAAGAGTTTAAAAATGTATAATTAGCGGGGGAAAAAAAAAGAAAAGAAAAGAAAGAAAAGAAGAAAGAAAGAAAGAAAAAAAGAAGAAAAGAAGAAAAAAGAAAAAAAAAAAAAAAAGAAAAAGAAAAAAGAAAAAAGAAAAAAAGAAAAGAAGAAAAAAAGAAGAAAGAAGAAGAAAGAAAAGAAGAAAAGAAGAAGAAAAGAAAAAAGAAAAGAAAAAAAGAAAAAGAAAAAAGAAAGAAAGAAAGAAAAAAAGAAAAAAAGAAAAAAGAAAAAAAAGAAAAAAGAAAAAGAAAAGAAAAAAGAAAAAAAGAAAAAAGAAAAGAAAAAAAGAAAAAGAAAGAAGAAAAAGAAAGAAGAAAGAAAAGAAAAAAAGAAAGAAAAAGAAGAAGAAAAAAAAGAAGAAAGAAAAAGAAAAGAAAAAAGAAAAGAAAAAGAAGAAAGAAAAAGAGAAAAAAGAAGAAGAAAAAAGAAGAAAAAGAAAAAGAAAAAAAGAAAAAAAAGAAAAAAGAAAAAAGAAGAAAAAAGAAAAAAGAAAAAAGAAAAAAGAAAAAAAAGAAGAAAAAAGAAAGAAAGAAAGAAAGAAAAGAAAGAAAAAAGAAGAAAGAAAAAGAAAGAATACTGATATATAAAATTATTCAATTCCTATTTCTTTTTTTAAATCCTTGAAGTGGAATTTAAAGTTAACAGAAGAGTAGAACAATTGAAACTATCTTTGTATTTTTGATATAGTTCTTCTGTAAAATAAGACTCAGTTCATGTCATGATAATGCTTCCATCTAGTGTTAAAATTAATCAGGAATCCATTTTAGCATCAAGAAAATTCATAAAATTAATAAAAAAAAAAAAGTTTTTAAAAAAAAAAATTAAAAAAAGAAAAAAAAAAAAAAAAAAAACATTACAAAGGATGAAAGCAAATTCAATGAAATATAACATGTCTTTATTGAACAGCTCTGCATTGAAGTCATGCATTGAACAGGGTAATTCTATTTATATTTTTCTCGTCTTTTCTCTTCCTCCCTCTGTATATATTCACTTTCTTTCTTTCCTACCCTGCAACATTTGTGTGGGATGTATACACACGACACAGTTCATTGCAGAGTTGTACACGGAGAACAAGAAAGAAAGAAAATATAGAAAAGCAAAAATAACACAACCTGTAAAATAAAGCACTTTTTTTTTTCTTTTTTTAAAATACAAGGCTATGAAGTAATCTGAGCTAGAAGATGGTGATAGCAGAAAACATTCTGGCTAGTAATTAAAATTTGGTTGGATAGGTATCTACTAAGCTTATTTTAGTCTGGTTTGGTTTGTTTCACGGCGTATCAACCTCAGTGGGTTATTTAATGCCGACTAAGTTTTGAAATAAATTATTTCTTAATGAATACTGAATTTTTTTATAAACTCATGTTTTTTTATTTAACCCATAGATGGGACTCTAACAGGTACTACCATTCTGGTCAGAGTCCGGGTCAGAGTAGACTTGGGAGCAATAGTGATGAACGGGTGCTCTGCATTCCACAGACCTCCAGAACTGGAACCTCACTATCAGATAGAGTTAACGTCATTTGCAGGACATAAAGACTCTCAGCCACCGCCTTCTAACACCCATATCATAAAAATGGTCGGGGTTTGCCATAAAGGCAATAGGGTTGGGGCAATCATATAGGTGCTAGGGCTTGGTGACCTCTCTAGCCTAAGTAAGGGTCTAATTGGAGTATTGTATATCATGGACTGCTCATCCACCAGGATTCCGTCGTTAAGCATCACGGTAGGCCACCAACAGCCAACAGGTGGCCCCATTTGGTGGTATTTTAGACTGGCAAAAGACCATAAGTGAGGATCAAACTCACTTTAGTTGCAATGGTCTGTGAGATAAACTTGCTCCTTTTTAGGTATTTCACATTATACTTGACAAATTTGATGCTATTACGTAGTTAAATTGAGATAAATTGTTACTATTGTAAATTATGTTTATCTCAGATTAACTAGGTAATGATACCAAAGAGCACAGATATGAATAGAAAGAAAGAAATATGAACAGAAAGTAGGAAAGAAAGAAAGAAGATATGAACAGAAAGTAGGAAAGAAAAAAAAATAAAAGAAAGAAAGAAGATATGAACAGAAAGTAGAAGGAACAGAAAGTAGAAAGAAAGAAAAAAAAAAGAAAGAAAGAAAGATATGAACAGAAAGTAGGAAGAAAGAAGAAAGAAAGAAAAAAAATAAAAGAAAGAAAGAAAGATATGAACAGAAAGTAGGAAGAAAGAAAGAAAGAAAAAAAAAAGAAAGAAGAAAGATATGAACAGAAAGTAGGAAAGAAAGAAAGAAAAAAAAAATAAAAAAGAAAGAAAGATATGAACAGAAAGTAAGAAAGAAAGAAGAAAGAAAGAAAGAAGAAAGAAGTAGAAAGAAAGAAAGAAAGAAAGAAAGAAAGAACAGAAAGTAAAGAAAGAAAGAAAGATATGAACAGAAAGTAGAAAGAAAGAAAGAAAGATATGAGAAGAAAGAAAGAAAGAAAGAAAAAAAATGAAAGAAAGAATGAAAAAAGAAATATGAAAAGAAAGAAGCAAAAAGAAAGAAAGAAAGAAAGAAGATATGAACAGAAAGTAGGAAAGAAAGAAAGAAAGAAGATATGAAGAGAAAAAAGCAAAGAAAGAAAGAAAGAAAAAAATGAAAAATAATCTAATTAATAGAGATTGGTTACTTGGCCCATTTTAGTTTCCAAATTTAAATCTTTAATTATTAGTTTAACTCTTGACAGACAGTTGAGTTTCATTTTGTTTTATTTAACTTGAAATTGCCAAGAAGACATTTACTGATTATCAGCAAGCCAAGTTCAAATTAAGGCTAAAAAGACTTATGTCACCTTACCATTAATTCCCTGGAGAAAGATTAGTTGATTGGTTGTTTTACAGCATTATCAATCCTTTTCAAGTCATTTAATGCTGAATCAAGTCATTTTAATAAACAAAGGACTCAGGTTGCTTACAGTACCTGCTGTTGCTAAAGTGGTCACCTAATTAAGTATTAAACAGGCTCATCATTGCTTGGTGGTCTTTAAAAAAAAAAAATAAAAAAATAAAAATTTTTCGATTAAAATCTGTTGCGGAGCCAAAAGTGTTTAAAATTAGTGAAATAGATCATTAATTAGGACTGAGTCTATTCTAGTAGTGACCAACCCAAGCGGAGTTTAATAGGTTTGAATTCAGAGTTTTCCTTCTCCTAGACTGGTTGCTTAACCAAGGTTAAAGAGCCCAGTCTGCCCTACTATTTATCCATAGCAGGAGGGAGAGTAGTCGGATTCATACCTTTCACAAGGGTATTAGCCCTATATGAACTGTAGCTTCGTCCAGGATTTGAACTTGGGTCGATGAGTCCATTTCCTACAACTCTAACCACTAGACCACGCGCCTCCTGCATTCTAGTGGGAACCAGTGCTTTCAGTATGACTTGACCATAAACTGGAGAAAGGCATAAATCTACTTTTCCCTGCATTATTCCAACTGAGATATTTTTGCAAGATATTTTTTTACTGGCCCAAGCAGAGGCGCTGTCCCATCGTGGGGTAATGGTTAACAAGCTCATCTTGTAGATCCATTAGTACTCAATTGAGAGTTTGATCTACACTGGATGCCCCATACTTTCGACCTTGTGGCAAACAGGTTGGGTAAATATCTACTGGCCCAAGAAGGGGATTGATTGATTTTAACAGCATGTCAACTAATATAGGGTTATTTCATGCCTAGAGTTTAGGGAATCACATTCATTGTATGTCTATATTTACATTTTTTGTGTAGTTGTTTCATCAGGTTTTTTTTGGGTTTTTTTGGTGGGAGGTTGCACATAACGTTACAATATTACGTATTATTATACAATAAAAATAATTTGTATACAATTGTATGGTTTTAAGTGTTCATATTTAATACTAATTTATACATAATTATATGATTTCAAGTAACTATTTTTATTTAATAATAGTCATTTGTTTACAAACTCTTTTATAGTTTTAACTAACTAACTAATAATAATAATCCTTAGTAAACAATTTCTATTCAATACACATAATTTTTAAACAGATCTATTTGATATTTCTCTGAATTTTTGAGATGAGGCTTGATAATTAGTATTATTCAGACTATTGTCTATTGTTATCTGTACAACATTTCATCCGAAAGAAGGTTCTGAGTTCGAGAAGGCTCCAGAGACCAACAAGAAATACCTGAAGAAGGCTGGTGGGCACATCGTCCGAAACATTGTACAGATAACAATACGGGTGAGGACAATTGTCCAAATAATCCAAATAATACTAATAGATCTATTTAACTCATAGATGAGACCCTAACAGGTACTACCATTCCAGGTCAGATTTGGTCAGTGAGTAATGGCAATGAAGGGGTGCTTCACATTCCCAGTTACTTTATACAAATACAAAACACTAACAATACATGATGAAGAAAGAAAGAAAAAGCAAATAGCAGATTAGTGCATCCTGGCCTCCTGCCCTATAAAAAGCTAAGTGGTGCCTGTTGAAAAAGTGAACCTTACTAGTTAAGAACCACTTAGCTGTATGAAGGCGTTTTTACAGACAAGTTAATGCGATATGAAAGCGATATTTACCGCCCCCCCCCCAAGTTTTTTATCGACAAGTAATTGTATATATTTTACCTGCTCTTTAAAATATTTATTTTTTTAGCAGTTTGAAGGCATTTTTATCAACAAATCTTTTTTTTAGTGGTTTGAAGGCATTCAAATCAACAAGTTAATGCGATAAGAAAGCAATATTTTACAGCCACCCTCCCAGATTTTTTATCGACAAGTAAATGTAAATATTTTACCCCCATCTTTTAAAAAAAATTATTTTTTCGGTATTTTCATTTTAATTTAATTCAAAACAACTGTTACGTATTTTCAAATAAATATGACCGAATTTTGAAAATAAAAACAATCAGTACATTAAACAAATACAAATAATAAAATAAACTAAGTGGTTCATAACTAGCACGGTTCACTTTTTCAGCAGGCACCACTTAACGTTTTTTAGGGCAGGATGCCAGGACGCTCGAATCTGATATTTACCAAGTTTTCTTTTGTATGTATCCTGTAAAATCAAAAAAGGTCTAAAATATTTGTTTTTATTTTTAGCCCTATGAAAAACTTACCAATTGGCAAATTGTGCCTCACATCAAAATATTGCAAAACTTTTTGTTGCATAACCTTTCTTACTTCTGGTCGTATTTTCTTCTGACCGGCTTTGCTATTCTGATCGTCTATCTTGGTCTGGTCTCTTCTAAGGTCTGGACTTTCTTGGGGACTTCGGGTCTGGTTTCTGTTAGGGATTTCTCCTTATCAGAAGCCCTGTGTCATTGTTAGTTTTTAGGTAATAAACACAAGACTTCGATTTACTTTGATGTTACTTTATTTGTAAATCCCCAAACCAGACATCTGCGCACATCCTACGAGCTCGGCTCCTACTTGCTAACTGACTGAAACTTACTATCCTTAAACTGGAAGACAGAGTCTTCCATGCCTTCCGGTTCTCACGATTTATCCCTGGAAGGCAAGGTGAGAGTGAGGTCAAGCGCCGTCACTCATCCTTCAAGGCCGTGGGCTGTAGCTTATAATGGCCATTTTGATTTCTACACTATTGCCATAAATATTAGGTATTCTAATAATTATGTAACATTTTGACTTACTCTAGTACAGTAATACCTTGACTTATGAGTCTAATTTGTTCCACTCATAACTCAATTTCCTCGTATATCAAATCGATTCCCCCCTCCCCATTGAAATAAATGAAAATGCCATTAATCTGTTAAAAAGAAACTAATTTTTATTATGCTTTTTTAGATAAGAAAAAAATAGCATTGCATTGTATAAAAACATAATAAAATAGAATGTAATGAATTATGTTTTAATGTTTACTTTTTTATAAATGATATTTTGTAATAAATTTGGAAACTTTATTGTTTTTAGCAAACTTATTAACATAAGCATATCTGAAGTACTCTCGTATATAAAGCAAATAAAAAAATTTAAAAAATCAAACGAGTGACTGCTAGTAACTCGAAATAATTAGATGGATACCATTTTCTTTTCTTTTAATCAATCAGTAATGAAACTTTTTTTCTTTTTCAGGTGAGCCTGCATCTGAATACGAAGCTAATAGATCAATTAAATGGACAATTCCTCAAAAGACAGAACCACTTTCTCTACCCTCAAATGTTAATGATTTGGTTACTTGTCTGCAACAGGTTGGAATTCTTTAAAGTTTTTCTTTTTACTAAAAAATATATGCACCCTCCAGATGCAAATATTTAAGTTTTAATGTAATAAAATATTAAATTAGAAAGTCTTATGAAATTAAATAAGAATGCAGATTTAAAAAATTTAAACAGATGGGGGTATAATCGAAAAATAGATCAACTGAAAGATACTCTTCTATCACTCCTGTCTTTCCCTGCAAATTTTCCTAATTGAACTATTTAGTTAAAATAGGAAGTAAAGAAGAAAAATTAGTTATTTCTTCTTGTTAATGGATTTCTTTTAAGACTTATCTCTGAGATTTTTACTAGCAAATATATGCAACCTCTGGGTGCAAGTATCTAAGTTTTAATGTAATAAAATATTGTATTAGATTAAAACATAGGATGCACAAATTCAATATTTGTGAAAGAAAGAATGAACTTACTTGATAGACTGTAATCAGAATTGAAGCAAAGGCAAATGTCCCAGCAATTATTTGAGCTGCAGTTGTTTGGAGGAAAATTAAAGGCTGTAGTCTGGTGGTGTTTACTGTAGTGTTGCTTAACAGGGAATCAGGACTTGAAATGATATCCTGGGCAAGAGATGAGATTGTTGTACTTAAGCTAGGGATCCCTGCGGCCCCAGCTGCAGCAGCTGTTGTGGTGGTAGAGGCCTGCGTGCTTGGCATTACGGTGACGTTTGTGGACAGATTAGAGTGAGTGATGGCCTGGGTAAAGAAAGCAGTTGTATTGTTTGTCATCTGGAAAAGAAAAATGACAGGATTTAATAATAGTTTTTATTTTTCTAATGAAAATTGGAGTAAACAGAAATTTGTAACGAAAGTAGAAGAAAATTATTTTTCAAAACATTTATCAGAAATTTCTTGTAGGAAAATGATTAGCAATAGCAACCAGTGGTAAAAAAATTACAGAAACATAAAAGACAAATCTTCTTATTATAATGGAGATTTGGTGTCTCTTTGTAACTGAAACTATGTCACTGCTTACATCACAATACCCTCAGGAATTGTGTAAGTTTATCAATGAGTATTTAACTTATAGTCAAATTATTAGTGCATAGAATAATAAATCTTATTTATCAACAAGGTCTCTATGAAAATCTGAGTTAGATTTGGCTCAAAACATCCTATGTTATTTATTAGTGTGTTTAAAATCCTGCAATGTGTTTTATATATCACTAAGAAATAAAGGTTTACATAATATATGGTGCAGTTAATTTGCATACTGGTTTTAACAAAGCCGGGTTTAATAAATAATTACTTGGTGTAATTGATCTCTAATATTATTGTTTTATTCTCTAACATATTAAAATCAATCTTATGAATGATTTTATATAGAAACCAATTAAAATATAATTAAAATAAGTGTATTCTTTTCATGTGTGTTCTTATTCAATTTATGTTGAATAATATCTACATGTTGAAACTTTGGAATGATACAAACATCATTGACAAACGTTTCTGTGATTTCTAAATATTTTGGAGACTGTGCCTTTGGGATTATGCTCAAATTAATGATAATCGTATATTTTCAATTAAAATCTGTTGTGGGGCCAAAAGTGTTTAATTATCCTGCACATGTATTATACACTCCACACATAATGAATCACACTAACAATTTTACTTTTATATTCATCATAAACTTATCTTTAAAATTAAAATCTCTTGTTGGATGAGAAGTGTTTAATTATTGTAATGACAAACGATAACACTGATAGACTTTGAAAAGCTTTTCTCCTTAGAATAATTGGTACACTTATTAAGAGTTTATATAGTTTAGTATTACCTAGAGAGTTCTATGTAGGGGAGGTAATCATAAAGTAGGGAAGGTTACTTATTACAATTATATATTATACATTCAGCAGATAATGAAGCACTTCAAAAGTATTGAAACATTCATACAAATGTAAGAATTCTATGTTTGGTAAAAATGTCCAATTTTCAAGAGTTCTGTTTATTAGAATCATCTCTGATATACAAGAACTCAAATCCATAGTACCCCCCCCCCCATTCAATTACTGTCAGATATGACCCAAACTATTTTTTTTCTTTTCATTGTGAGACAGACAGACAGATTTCCATGGTCAAATGACAAACTAATTGCAATCATGCAATATGATTGTATTCTGGAATAACAATAGACAAAAATAAAATAAAAAAACACTTGAGTATAATTAATTGAAGGCTAACCTCAGGCTAATCTCAATCATATTTCCATTCTTTGTCGTTCATGTAAACAGAGAGAGGGGGGATGTGTAGAGAGAGAGAGAGAGATGTGGAGAGAGCGAGAGAGAGAATTTGCAGAGAGAGAGAGAGAGAGAGAGAGAGAGAGAGAGAGAGATTTGCAGAGAGAGAGAGAGAGAGAGAGAGCAATTAAATAACAGTATAAATCCCATAAAAAAGGGATCTACAAATATATTTTCTTTAATTCCATCCACAAAGAACATTTTTTTTTCTTGTTAGAATTAACAAGAGATGAACAGTTACCATTACAAAACAAGATAGAAATTTAACCTTAAGTAAAAAAAACAAACAAAAAAAAAAAACAAACAAAAAAAAAAAAAAAACAATCAATTATTCATGTCTTGTTTGAATGATCTGAACTTCTAATATGAAAACCAATTTTTTCCAAGCCATACAGAGGAAAATATTGAGGAATAACCCAATGTTGAGGAATGATCTTGTAATTTGCATTCCTCAAACAAATACCAGCAGAAGCTGAAATATGGAAAAGGAAAAAAAAAAAAAATTATATCATTAATTAGATAAAACTTAGAGTAAGAAATAGTTCAACAATTATTAAAAATGAATTCATCAAACCAAGTTCAAGTTCTTGACAGGGAAGACTTTGTCCTTTCATTGTATCTGACTTTCTCAGAGTAACTGAGGAAGTCAAATACAATGAAAATGGCAAAGTTTAACTAAGTACCAATTTATAGATTAATCTGTGCAATGTACTACCCCTGGAAAAAATTATGGAATTCAAACACTTAGAAGATTTCTCTGAATTTTTAAGATGAGGCTTGATAATTAGTATTATTCGGACTATTGTCCTCATCTTTATTGTTATCTGTACAATGTTTCGGCTGATGTGTCCTCCAGTCTTCTTCAGGTGTTTCTTATCAGACTCGGGAGCCTTCTTGTCATAATCGGGAACAAGGAGGTTCCGAGTTTGAAAAGTTTGAAAAGAAGGTTCTCCAAGTTTGAAAAGAAGGTTCCCAAGTCCGACAAGAAATACCTGAAAAAGGCCAGAGGGCATATCGACTGAAATGTTGTACAGATAACAATAAAGATGAGGACAATAGTCCGAATAATACCACTTAGAGGACATTCACTATTTTTTTTTTTTTAATTTTATTTAGCAGTAAATAAACTAATAACAGATAAGTACAAAACATGTTTTCTTTAATAGCTGAATATACTGGTTTCATAAAATATATCTTAAATAAACTAGATGAGATTATTCAAATTAATGGTATAAATCTTTATGAGCCATGCAGAGAAAAATATCATGAAATAACCAAATATATATAAGTAAAAGTAAAGTTGTTGGGATGGCCTAAAGTCGGTCTCAGCCAGACAGTGAGGGAGTCTATCCCCTTTTCACTAGCGCTAGACCAAGAAGATTGTTTTTGCATCCGAGGTGAAGCGCCACACCTACCATTAGCTCCTTTACTGCACAGATCCCTGTGCTACTCCTACACTGATGTTGGTGAAGGCTGTTATTGAACCAGGAACCTAGTGGTTACTAGGTAGATGCTCTACCGACTGAGCTAAACTGGTCCTAGAGTAAAGTCATTGGGGTAGCCTAAAGTTGGTATCAGCCAAACAGCAGGGGAGTCCATCCCCTTTTCACTAGCAATATATAAAGGGGTACTATATGCCAAGTAATACAAATAAAATCTTAGTAGTTAATCAGCCTTAGTAGAGATATTAAGGATTATTGAGTTGGTACCACACAAAAGACTAATTATCCCCAAAACATTTCAGTGGAGTCAGAACACAAAACCTCTTATTCCTCTATTTTTGGCACCTCTAACTCCTCCTTATGTAATTAAATGATAATGGCCTACAAATAATAAAACCATGACTTTTTTAATGATCTATTTATAAGGAGTGTGCATTGTATAACTTTACAGACTAAACAAGGGCCATATAAAATGCAAATTCAACTGGAGTCGGAATTAGTATAGTGACCCCTTAATTGCTAATGACTGACTCAACAGCCCCAGTAGAAAGCAGTTTATTCATCAGATTCAAGGGCCCTAAGATGCTGGATGGTACACATCCTCCGTCCTGTCCCTGACGCATAAAAATCTAAAAGAACACAGTAAAATCATATATATTAGTCCCAGTGTTTTTCTTTTTTCTTCCCCCACAATTTCCAGCTAACTGTAAATACATTTCAATAGTTTATTAGAAATTAATTACACAGGATAGGTTACAAGGTAGGAGTTAGACGGCTATAGTTATTTCCCCACATCATAAATAAAAACCCTACAATTTATTAAGAAACTTTAGTTGGGACCCATTCATTTTCCCGGGGACTCATTCAAAGCAAATATGTGCCTCCCAGGACGCACTAAATCAAAAAGCTATTAGCATCACTGGGGGGGGGGTCACTCAAAACTATTTACAAGGAGTGTGCACTGTATAACTTTACAGACTAAATTAGGGCCATATAAAGTGCAAATTTAACTGGAGTTGGAATTAGTAAAGTGACCCCTTATGTGCTAATGACTGACTCACAGCCCCAGTAGAAAGCAGTTTTATTTATCAGATTCAAGGGTCACTCAAAACTATTTAGAAAATTAACCCTTTTCAATATTAGCAACTAATTTGTTGGCTAATGTTCACTTTCGTGACTGATCACAGCTGCCAATTTGCTGCGTTTTGGGTAATGAAGACGCCAAATGATGTCTGATTATTGTTGCATACTGGCTTCTTCAATCTCACGCTACTCTGACTCGTATACGTTGCGGGTATACAGCGGACAGCGTTCCTGACCCCTAGACGATGTATCTAGTAGTAACTTCAATAACAACAGATACGCGTATACAAAAGATGACTCTTCTTTATTTTCTTCGGTGTGTGGTAGGTGAGTGGCGGGCACGGAAAATGAAACTACGACTACTTATGTGGTGGAAGGTGGTGGGCGAGCATCACTGCCCGCTCGACCGTGTCGACGGTCAGACACCTTGTGCTTTCTTCGCCGTCTCTTCGGGTCTCTCCTGTGGGGTCTGTCCGGGTCTGCTTAAGTACCGACGACCGCCCACACATTCCTTTGTTCCTTGACCGGAAGTCCTTTCCCCTTGTTCAAGTTAGCGTTTGTCCAGATGAGTCCTTTGTCACACCTCTTTTGTTATACTAAGATTTCTGTCTCGCCTATCTATTGTCTTCTCAGTTCAATTTTCCTTTGTCTTTTCGACTTCCCGCGCAAAATAAACAGTCAATCTGCAACATTATGTGTTAGGCCAAGTGTGTATTGACTAAAGGTTTACATTGTTAGACATCAATTAACTGCTTTTAAAAAAGAAACTTGAGGGTCTTAATTCATTCACACAGACAAGGATTTTCTTTGCTTTTATTCTAATCAAGCATTAAAATGGCTACAGAGAAACAAAGAATTATCTTTTTTTAAACTATTAAAAAAAAAGGTTACATTGAATTTATTTTGGTGTAAAAATAAGATACAAGGGCAGAGATGCTGATAGGTACACATATCCTGCGTCCATGATGCACAAAAACTCTAAAAGGATGCAGTAAAATCATATCCATTCATCCCAGTGTTTAGTTTTTAAGAGCCATCCTTGGCCAGTGGATTCTTGGTAATGAGTCCTCCAATAACGAATCCTTTGGTAATCCTCTCAGGTAGAGAATCCTAGGTTCCTTTGTCAATGGTCACAAGTATACTGAGAAAGAATCAGTGCTTAAGTAATGTATCAGCCACGCAGTATGGCCAGTGATTGGCTAAGGAATAGACCACATGATCTCGCCTAGTCTATAAATCCAGGCGGGGAACTATATCACACCTTTTTTTAAAAATGTCCATCACCCAGTGTTTTACTTTTTTCTTCCCCCACCATTTCAAGTTAATTGTAAATACATTTCAATAATTTCTTAGAAATGACACACAGGATAGGTTACAAGGTAGGAGTTAAATGGCCTTAGTTTAGTCTGTAAAGTCATACAGTTTATAAGGAGTGTGAACAAATAAATATGAAAACATGATTTTTTATAATCTATTCATAAGAATAGATTATTAAAAAAAAATCATGGTTTCATATTTATTTGTAGGCCACAATCGCTTAATTACCTAAAGAGGAATTGGAGTTGCCAAAGACAGAGGAGTCGGAGTCAAAAGTTTTGTGTTCTGACTACACAGCAATGTTTTACCCAAGCCCGTGTCCAAGTCCATACACAGATCCACAATCTCACAAGATTAATGGATGCTACCAGCACAATTCACACGCCTGTGTTGTTCTTATCGGACAAAATGCTAATTCTTTGATGACTTTGCTCAACTGTTTAATTCTGCGAAAATGTTCAACTTGGCCACAAGGAATCAGAAAGGGCGGCAAGATGCCAAAAATGCCACTGCTCTTAAAATGATTGATGTCAGAATTTGGCACCAATGGCGTCTTTTCTCAGCATAACGTCCATTTTTATGTAAATGACTTCAAGTGAAATGTCGGCTGTTGCTGGCATCAGTGATGGTGAATATTTGACCCTAAAGTGCACAAAGCTCAGTAGGGCCAGTATTTTACTTTCTCGCCCTTGGTGTCAGTGTGATCTGGTCAGATCAGGACCGAACAGGTTCAAGCAATCAAGGAATTCATTATTTAAAGCTTAAATAAGACTAGTTAGCAGTTTAGCATTACCTATCCAGAGATGCTGATAGGTATGCATCCCTGATGCACAAAAATCTAAAAGGACACAGTGAAATCCTATCCATGTATCCCAGTGTTTTTCTTTTTTCTTCCCTCACCATTTCAAGCTAACTGTAAATACATTTCAATAGTTTCTTAGAAATTAATTATACTGGATAGGTTACAAGGTAGGAGTTAGATGGCTTTAGTTGGGACCCATAAATTTACCCTGGGACTCATTCAAAGCAAATATGTGCATCCCAGGACGCACTAAATCAAAAAGTTATCAACATCACTGCTTATCTATTAATAATGGAGATTCGGTCTGTATCTGTCTGTAACCATAACTATGTCACTGCTTATGTGACAATTACTAATATTGTCAATACATACAATAAAAAATAATTAGTATTGATAAAATAAATAAAAGCTGTTCCTTATAATTCAACGTTTGAACTTTCCATTATATTAAACTAGCAGTGGCTATCTGGCGAAGCCTGGGTAGAGGAGAAAAAACATGGCTTAATAATCGTCTGCAGATCTATTACTGAATAGTGAGTTCGATCCTCACAGGATGACCCATAAAAATCCCCACGTAAAATAGATCTTATTTTAATACGGCCTGGTGGGAGGTCAGGGAATTTTTTTCATCAGAGTAGAAGAAATGACATCACATAATGATATAATAAGAAATTTTAATTCAATGTTATACTATATTTTTAAAATAAAATATGACACGATTTGCTAAATTTCAAATTAATATTTCAAAGCAAAAATAAATAAATTAATAAATAATAAAATTAATGTAAAACAATAAATAATCTTTAAAAAGATAACATTATTAATTCAAAGCATAGCCGATCAAAAATCAAATTATTATAGTATACTATACTAATTTGATAATAATTTGATAAAAAATATGAAAATAATATACTATACTAAGTATATTATATTATTTTTTTAAATTGAAAAGTGCACTGACTTGAAAACATTACGAAAAGACAAGAAAACTAAATGCGAAACAAAAATAAAAATAAGAATAAAAAAAATAAATAAAAAAATGAAACTTTAAAAAAAATAATTTTTGAATGTGCTTAAAAGTTAAATATCAAATGACAGTTCTGATTTTGGTACAAATACAGAATAGCGCACAATAGATAATATCATTAGAATCGTATTTTACGAATAAATAACATTAGATAAAGTAAACTCCTGTAATAATTATTTCGATGTCAAAAGTGTAACTAAGTGATTAATTCTTAAACAGTCCATAAAAAATGTATAATAAAAAAAATAGATTAAATAAACAATTGTTTATCCTGTAAAATGAAATATTTACTACAACTTTGAATCAGTAAAAATGTAGATTTAATATGAAAAAAAATGAAAAGAAAATTGATTGAGTGTCTGTTATTCATTTGTTTACTTTTAGCAAGAAACGCCGAAAAATGGCAGAGTATAATTTTAACATTAATTTATAATGCTGTTTAATTTTTAGATGTATTCGAAAATAAATCAAATCTTCATTTTGCTCAAAAACCATGCCCTGGTGATATTTAAGGGTTATATATATTTACTTTGTTGTCAATTGTTTTATTTTCGAAGTTTCCTCCGGACATACAGATTCACACAATTGCCCTTTATATATGTATAGATAAACTATATATTATCTAACTATATAAACTATCAAATTAATCAAAAAATTGTATATGGAAAAAATTATTTGCAAAATTTGTAATCAATTTTAAGAATTATTTTTTACTCTCGCCCTTTTTCAGTAACAAGAAGTTAACTATAAAAATAAAAATCCCAACATAAATAAGACCTTGTGTTAACTCAGGTGGGAGGTCAGGAAAATTTTTTTTTATTTTCCACTGTTTACCTAAAAAGTAAAATCAGCTGAGTGGCCTATTGCTGGTATCAGTCGGACAGCGAGGGAGTCTATCCCCTTTTCACTAGTGCTAAACCAGGGAGATTGTTTTGTGTCTGAGATAGACCACCAAACCTACCATTAGCTACCCACTTTACCACACAGATCCAAGCTGTGCTACTCATACACTGAGTTGGCAAGACTTGGTAACAAAACTGAACTTTATGGTTCCTAAGCAGATGCTCTACTGACTGAGCTAAACCAGCTCTATATAGAGATAATAATATTGTTAAAGTCAATGTATTAAATTTTGTTTAAAAAAGAAAAAAAAAAATTGCCTTTCATTTATCATATTCTTATATTTCTCTATCTCCTTACTTAACTTATAGATACTTACCTGATTTAGGAGTCCTAAATCAAGTAAGTACCTGTAAGTTGTTTTGTTTTGTTGTGGTGGTGGAGATCCTTGTGGAAGATATATATATATATATATATATATATATATATATCTTATTATAATGGAGATTGTGTGTTTTTCTGTCTGTAACCGAAACTATATTACTACTCAAGTCACAATTCCCTTAATTATTTACGTCAAATTCTCCATGATTTCATTCTTTTAAACCTTCAGTTATTAATAAAAATTGTTTTACATTATTAATACTGTTGACCATATCTACGTACTAACAACATGCAATTGTATTTATATATACAACAAAATAGCGGTTTACAGTTTGAACGAGAAGGCTAATTTGCATATTGATATTTAACATTTTATTTTAATAAATATGTGCTTGGTATTATTGATTTCTAATTGTTTGGTTTTATCTTAAGAAATATAAACAAAAATCTCGTGGATAAATCTTAAAAGAAATTTATTTACAAGAAGAAATAACTGTAATATTATCCTTTACTTCCTATTTTAACTAAATAGTTGAATTAGAAAAATTTACCAATGAAAGAGGGGAGTAACGGAAAATGATGGAATAGTTACTTTCAAAGTTGTTCTATTTTTCAATCATACCCCCTCTGTTCCAAATTTTTTATCTGCATTCTTATTCAGTTTCATTAGCCTTTCTAATTTAATATGATATTTTATTATATTAAAACTTAAATACTTGCACCCGGAGGGTGCATATATTTGCTAGTATATATAAGGTATGTAAAAAAAGTATCAAGATTTTTTGTACTTTTTGACACACCTTGTATTCTGAAAAAAATTAACGTTCCATTCATTGTTCATTTCTATATATATATATATATATATATATATATATATATAAATTTTTATGTTATGCAAGTACTGACTATTAATCAGTGTAAGCACTTAAAATGATTTACAAAAAAATAAATAAATAAATGAAAAATAAAAAAAATAAAAAGAATTGCAATTACCTGCTGAACAATTGTACAAGAATGGTGCTACCAAAATAAGGACAAGAACAAAACCATTTTGGGGAAGGAATTGCATGTAGAATTAAAAGCTGGGAATAATAATCGGTGATTAGAGTAGCCAGCAGACAATGGTTTGATTTGGGGTGGGGGGAGGAAGTGGGGGGGTTGAATCTTGAACAGCAACTAAACAGACACAATATAAATAGACAATGGCCACAATAAATGAAGCTAGAATTGGCGCTGAGGTAAATGAGAAAGAGGGGGGGTGAATAAAGATTTGACAGATCAGTTCAATCAAATACAAATATCATTTCTAAAAGGATTTAAAAAATAAAATTTAAAAAAACAAAAAAATGACAATTAAAAAAGTTTTTTTTTCCTTCTACTTGGAAAAATGTGGAGATTTTTTTTTTTTAAATTGGTATCTTGAGAATTTTTTCAATTTTTGGTTGATTGGTTGGATTTTACGGTATGTCTACCCTTGGTTGTTGGGGTTTTACGGTATATCAACTTCAATGGGTGATTTTATGCCAAAGATAATTTTTAATTTGTTTGTTTGTTTTGTTTTACAGCATATCAACGTCAGTGGGGCATTTAATGCCGATAAAGTTTTGAAATAAATCAATTCTTAATGGATAATACAATTTTTTTATAAATACATTTTTTCTATTTAACCCATAGATGGGACCCTAACAGGTACTACCACTCCGGGTCAGAATGGACCAGGGAGCAATGGTGATGAAGGGGTGCTCCACATTCTCCAAACCTCCAAAACTGGAACCTCACCATCAGATAGAGTTTAATGTCATTCCCAGGACATGTAGACCCACAGCCACCGCCTTCTAGCACCCATATGATAAAAAGGGGTTGGGGCTTGCCATAAGAGCAATAGGGTTGGGAAAATCATATAGGTGCTAGAGCTTGACGTGACCAGCAGATTGATCGGAGGGGGCCTCTCCGACTGCCCGTCTAGCCCAAGATAGGGCCAAAGTGGAGTATTGCATGTCATGAACTGCTCATCCACCTGGGCTCTATCCTTAAGCATCACGGGTCGCCACCTACGGCCAACAGGTGGCCCCATTGGGGGAGTCTTAACTCTCTGCAGAGGCGCAGTCGGTGCATTCTAACGCCCCACCGACAGGGCGGAAGATAATTTTTAAACTCATGTTTTGTTTTTTTTTTTTACCCATAGATGGGACCCTAACAGGTTCTACCTTTCCGGGTTAGAGTGGACCTAAGAGTAATGGGGATGAAGGGCTACTCCACATTCCCTGAGCTCCAGAATGGAAACTTCACCATCAGATAGTTTAACGTCATACTCAGGACAATTTACCCTTGTTGGGTTATTTTATGCCAAAGATGTTTTGTTTATTCCTTTTTGATGTGTATTCAATTTCTTTTTAAACACTTTTTTTCTATTTAACCCATAGATGGGACCCTAACAAGTACTACTACTCTGGGTCAGAGTGGACCAGGGAGTAATGGCAATGAAGGGGTACTCCACACTCCCCTGAGCTCCAGAATTTGAACTTCACCATTAGATGCAGTTTAACGTCATACCCAGGATGTTAAGTTTTTGGGATGGATATCTAAAATAATAATAATAATAATAATAATAATAATAATGAAATTATTGTGTATAGTGCTCAGGTGCACTACAACTCATCAAAGGTGCATGTATAGCACCTAGAATAATGTACAAATATCAGGAAAATGAACAGTGCATAGTCATGTTATATACTAGCAAATATACCCACCCTCTGGGTGCAAGTATTTAAGTTTTAATTTAATAAAATATTATATTAAATTAGAAAGGCCAATGAAACTAAATAAAAATGCAGTTAAAAAGATTTCAAACAGAACAAAAATCGAAAAACGTACTGAAGCTTACTCTTCCATCACTCGTGTTTTTCATTGCTAAAGTTTCTTAATTTAACTATTTAGTTAAAATAGGAAGTAAATAATAAAATTACAGTTATTTCTTCTTGTTAATGGATTTACTTTTAATTTTATCCCCAAATTTTTTGCTCATATTCATTAAGATAAAACCAAACAATTAGAAATCAACAATACTAAGCACATATTTATTAAAATCAAATTTTTAATATCAATATGCAAATTAGCCTTCCTGTTCACACTGGAAACCGCTATTTTGTTGTATATATAAATACAATTGCATATTATTAGTATGTAGATATGGTCAACACTATTAATAATGTAATTTTTTATTAAAAATTGAGGTTTAAATAAAAATAAAATCAGAGAATGTGTCATAAATAACAAAGGGAATTGTAACTTGAGTAGTGATATAGTTTCGGTTACAGACAAACACACAATTTCCATCATGATAAGATATGTGTGTGTGAGAGTATGTGTGTATGGAGGAGAGATATCAAGTATAGTGCTGTCATAAGGAAGCATGGAGGTGTTTGAAGGATGCAGTGTTTCAGCAGCTAACAATGAGTCTTAGAAATTCTTTCTTATCCGAAACAATCCACTTGGAAAAAAAAAAAGAAAAAAAAAAGCCAATCATTACAGCTGATAGTCAAGGCTAGTTACTACAATAAATAAAAAAGGTTTTTCTATTGAGCAGCATAAGAAATAGTTTAGCAGTACTTTTTTTTATTTTTTTTAGAACTTATCTTATTATAATGGAGATTGTGTGTTTGTCTGTCTGTTACTTTGTCTACTTTAAACTACTTACAGCAGCTCTCCCAAGCAAAGTACAAAAACTGATAGTTCATTATAATTGAGCAGAAGGACTCAGATTACAATAATAATAATAGGACTTTATTTAAATAGAATGAATTCTGAGGTGAATAGATAATGAACTTTGAAATATTCCATAATACAGGTAAAGAAAATACCAAAAAGGCAAAGATATATACAAGGTGTGTTATAAAAGTATAGAGATTGAAGCTGTATTTACCAAGATAGAAATGAACAATGAATGGAACGCTGTGTCAAAAAGTATAAAAAAAGCTTGATACTTTTATGACACACCTTGTGTGTGTATATATATATATATATATATATACATACATACACACACACATATATATATATATATATACACACACACACACAGTGGTACCTTGATTTGATGCATGAAACGAATACATATTATGTAGAGAATTTTTGTACTAATAAAGTTTAATGCAGTGCTATTTGTTGTCTAATAAAGTTTAATAAAACTAATTTCCTTTTTATTTGCCTAAAACATTATTGCCTAATACATTATTTGCCTAATACATTATTGATATTATTGATCTTCTCTTATTGAACAACAGAAAACAATCATTCAGTAATGATATGCATATACTAAGCACATCAAAAAGAAAAATGACATTGAGTTTAGTTTAAATTGGATATTAAATAATAGAATTTAATTTACGTCAGATTAACAAAACAAAACAAATACTCAAGTTGACATTTTAATGTGATTATGATTTTATTTAAATGATTTTATTATTTGATAATCGAGATGAAAGCAAAGTCATTTTAGGCTACATTTCATCAGAGCCTGTTGTAATTTAAACTTATTTCTATCTATTATTTTAAATTATTTTAACAGGTTAGATTATTTGCATTTATATTTACATTTTTGTACTCAGTTATATGATATCAAGTATTCCTATTTAATACAAATAATATGCTTCTCTAAATTTTCCATTCATTATCATCCTACAACACAGTCTGGTTAAAATTGAAACTGTACAAATTGTTCAAGATACAATGCAAAAATGTAAATCCAGATTATCTAGTGTTGCTATCACGCCGCCTATCATGATGTCTTGTCCTATTACCAGGTGCATTGAGACAGTCTAGTTACGTGCAGTTAAACCTCTCTAACAATAAAACACAAATAACCATGGGTTGGCATTAAAAGGTCTTTATTCTGAAGGAAAAGGTAAAAAGCGTGTTGCCTAGAATAATCTTCAGAGATGGGAGGGCTTAGAGGTCGACGAACACGTCTGTTGCGGTCGAGCAGAAGTGGTAAAGAGACTTGAAAATTCCCGCTGACTCACAACATCGGAAATGACCGGTGTAATAGCAAAAATGTATACTATTTACGAAAAATACAGTAATGGGTCCGAGGGGCATAACTCTTACGGGCAGAATCTTACTTTAAGCCCAGACAGTCGCTTAATTGCAGATTTCCAAATGGTTTTGTGATGCTTAAATGTCCAACATAAAATTAGAATGTAGATATTTTATTAATATGATAATTTTATCAATGTAGATATTCTAAACGTCCCCCCCCCCAGATTTTTATCAGCAAATCAATGTAAATATTTTACAACCCCCTTTTTAAGAAAGTGTGTGAGAGAGAGAGAGTTAAATCAAGATTATAATATTTTTTACATACTGAACTACTTTGCAATAGTTCTTAAGTAAACATATCAAACGTAATAATTAAATTATCATACCATGGTATATCCACAGGTCTTGTAAGTGCAAATAATTTGCACACAGTTGTATGATATCAAGTATTCTTAATTTGATACTAATAATTCTATACTCAATTGTATGATTTCAAGTATTCATATGTAATATTAATACTAATGATTTTGGACAATTACATTTTTCAAGTAATTATTCCTATTTAATAATAATTTGTTTGCAAACAGTTATATGGTTTAAAGTTAATAATAATAATACTTTATAAACAATTATAGCTTTAATTAACTATTCTTAATACAAATAATTTGCAGTTATACAGTATCAAGTATTCCAATCTAATACCAATAATTTTCAAATAGATCTACTTGACTCATAGATAGGACCCTAATAGGTACAACCAGTCTAGGACTGATGGTCTGAGTAGTGATGAAAAACACTAAAATTAAGATGAAAGAAATACTATTCCAAAATTAATAATGGTTGGTAATGCCTCGTTTTTATGAAAAAAAATTGAAGTTTCAATAAAAGAAAAAGAAAAAGTTAAAATGATATTATATTCAGTTTTGTATTTGATCAGTGATGCTGATAGTTTTTTGATTTAGTGCATCCTGGGATGCACATATTTGCTTTGAATGAGTCCCCAGGGAAATTTATGGGTCCCAACTAAAGCCGTCTAACTTCTACCTTGTAACCTATCCTGTGTCATTCATTTCTAAGAAACTATTGAAATGTATTTACAATTAGCTTGAAATGGTGAGGGAAGAAAAAAGAAAAACACTGGGGCGCATGGATATGATTTTACTGCGTCCTTTTAGATTTTTGTGCATCAGGGATGCAGGACGCGTACCTATCAGCATCTTTGTTTGATATTTCAATATTAAAAGTCTATTGAAAATAATGGCAAAATAAGAAATATCTTCAAAAGGTGAATTGTTATTTATAATCATTCTAATTTAAAAGTCTATTGAATATTTGTAAAGGAAATTAAAATGTTTTTAAGGAAAATAGAATAAAATATGAAACATCCAATGTAAAAATTTGAATATTAAGAGAATTTTATTTGTAAATATATAATTATCTGTTCAAAGAACAGTTAGTGATTTTTAGCAGAGAAAGAAAGGTCAGGTTTTTTTTTGTTTTGTTAAGTATGATTGATTTCAAATTTATTATTGATGAATTGATATTTTGAGAGAAAAAAAATTTAACCTTTGGAATTTAAAAAAAAAAAAAAAAATCACTGTAGAGAAAAAAAACAACAAAAAAAAAACAACAAACACGGTATAATCAACCCAAGTGAAATAGTATTATTTTCAAAGAAACAAAGTCAGACTGGTAGGAGAAGTGAAAAAGCAAAATGCATTTTTATTTCCTAATCAATACAAGGTGATTATCATTATGAAAAAAAAAAAATTTTTTAAATTTGAAAAAAAAAAAAGAAGATTTTTTAAAGAGATATTCTAAGGGTATTTCATTTTTGTTTTTTATACTAATTCGTCCATCAATGTTTTTTTTTTCTATTTTGAAATAGAAAACCAAGTTTGAAATTTCACAGAGTTGTCAAAACAGACACACAAAAAGATTTTTTTCAAATTAAAGATTCTGATTTTCACTTTGAAATTGAATATCTTTAAATTTTTATGGAAATATTTTTTGTTTTTATTTGTTTGAATTTTTTAAATGAGGCATGATAATTTATATTATTTAGATTTTTCAAACTTTTGAATTTAAATTTTTTTAAATGAGGCTTGATAATTTATATTATTTAGATTTTTCAAACCGTTGTCCTCTTCATTATTGTTATATACACAACATTTCAGATGTTGTGTCCTCCAGCCTTTTTCAGGTGTTTCTCATCGAACTCAAGAACCTTCTTGTCGTAATCGAGAGTCTTCATGGAACTTCAAACCAAACTCTTTATTTAATCTATTGGGGTAAATTGCTCTTTTCTTTTAACCATGACCGCATAAAAGTGTTAAACTATGTTAAATATTCTGTTATTTTCGCCCGTAGTCAGGATTGAACCTGCAACAGATCATTGTCACTAAGAACTGAATTCACTCAACCCTTATATCCACTGTGCCATATGTTTTTATTTTATATTACTTTTTCTTTTAATTCTAATTTTTTTTTTTTAATAAGCTTAGCCAAAATTGGCACAACTGAGAATAGGAATATTGTACCCTTCTTACAAGTATTCCTACCTGCCTTAAAAATCAGCATTCAACATCTCATCATCAGGTCGTGCTGGCAGCATGAATATCCATGACTCTCTGCAAATGTTCCTATCAGTCACCACACCCCTGAGAGTTCCTCTGTGCAGCATCTGCACAGCTAAGCCGGTAGAGCATCTGACTAGGAAGGTTCCAGGTCCAATACTGGCCCTTGTCATCTCAGCATATGAGTAGCACAGGGACCTGTGCGGTAAGGGTGACGAGCTGATTGTAGGTGTGGTGCTCCACCTCAGACACCAAAAACAATCTCCTTTGTCTAGCACGAGTGAAAAGGGGATAGACTCTCTCGCTGTCTGGCTGATACTGACTTTAGGCCACCCTGACGACTTTTTTTTAAAACCATGTATTCAGAGGCTGTGCTCTAAGTTACAAAGGCAAATCAAGTAAACTCAGCATTTCCCAGTTTTGTGAGGGTTTGCCAACTACTATAGGGATCGGCCCCTATATTTTTACGGCATGTGGAATTGACCAAATTAAAATAATTAAGTTTTCTTAAATAACTAGTTTTACAATGGTATGTCATGAGTTTAGAATTAGGTAAACAAAAGAGAACTGAATGAATATTAGTTTAGAAATATTTTAGAAACAATAGAAACAATGGTTTAAATTCATCCGATAATTTATGTCACCAGAATTCCACAGATACCAAAATCATTCGATATTGCATCATTGCAAATCACCTGATATTTGAGGAATATTTTAGCTTAATCATCACGTAGACAAAGACAATAGGAAAATTATAAAAAGACCCTTTTAGTTGAAAGATCAGAGAGAGACACAGAGATAGTGAGGAGCTTTCTCTCTTCCTGACTCAACAGAGTTGGAGAGGATGCTCCTAACTCGACAGTGGGAACATCCGAAAACATCAAATACGACTCAACAGGTCCGTCTAATTTTTCGTCTCCTATTTCTCTCTCTCGCTCAACAACAACAAATTTCAATCACAAGTTCCAATCACAGACAAACTACTAATATGTTGACACAAGCAATCACACTAATATAAACACCATGTCACAGTTGTCACACACAACTATGCACAGACACAATCAGACTGCAACACCACTGAAAGAACAATGAAACTATATTAATTGTATTTATGTATATAAAGTTTGTTTCCTTTATCAATGTCTTCTTCTTTTGTTACCTATGGAAACTACATTTTCCGTAGTCCTTATACATATAAATTGTAGGGACCCATAACTCGGATCTTCAACTCCTCAACCACACACTAACCAAACAAACCGGGTCCCTACACTACACAACCTTTGCAAAAAAACATGGAGATTCTGAATTGTGTCTCATGTTACCAAAATATTGAAAAACCTTTGACCCTTATATTTTGCATTTTAGTCACATGCTATAATTTTCTAAACAGATTATCAATTCCTCAGTATTTTAAAAAATAACTGTTACATAATCTATGCGGTTGCATAAGATTATTGTCAATCCCCTGTAATTCTGAGGGGATGACCCCTTTCATATCATGGCCGGGTCCCTCCATTGAAAATTACAGAAGCCCGCCAAATATGTGAAGTCACGTGGGACCTTTTTCAGAGTCCCCAGTTTTCAGTTAGACGTCAGGCAGAGAAGTCGGCCATTTTAGGTCCTGCCTAAACTGGAACTCACGCGCGCTATGTTAGTTAGAGGATTATGTACAGTTAAGGAAATAAAAGTTTGGATGATTAATATGCTCTTGTGGTTAATGAATGTCTTGGTAACAAGACTAAGAAATGACGACCAGCCAGCAAGAACATAGTAACAGAAAACCAGACCGAAATCCCAAGTCAAGATAGATGATAGAAATACCAAAAGACGATCAGAAGCAAAGCCGGCCAGAAGAAAATACGACCAGATATAGAAGAAAGAAAGAGATATATAACATAATTATTTAGTGTCAGTGAAGAAGGCGCTATGCAACATAACTTTTAAAAAGCCAATATGCCACAAATGAAGTGACAAAAAAACGACTGGTAAATGGTATATCTAATCATTAAATGAAAATTATTTTTTTGTCTCCAAGTGTTGTGAAATGACTATTTTATGAATCTGCTATCAGAAAACATGTAGGACAATGTAATTACTATAAAAATTATGGGCCAATGTAATTACTATAAAAATACACTGAGCAATAATTTTACTACAAAACAACAATACATTGGAAATTACTACAATACTTTGGAAATGAAATTGGTATAAAATGCATTGAAAATGAATTTATTTATTATAAAAATACATTGGACAGTGAACTCTAAAATTGAAAGATAATTGTTAAGCATGGGTGGTATGAGTTTCAAATTAGCGGTAACTGTTTTTTTTTGTGAAATATCAAGTTTAGTTACTTATATATTTAGATATTTAAATAAACTAGCAAGAATATGCACCCTCCGAGCATACTTATTTCTATTCATATGTTATAATTTTCTTAACAGATTATCAATTCCTCAATAGATTTAAAAATAACTTTTGCATATGGTAAGATCTTAAGATTAAATTCTTAAGAGCCACTTCAAGTATAAATATTAAGTAGATGTTCTTTATTCTTAGAATATACAAAAGACTTTTGAAGTCGGAGCAGAATTGGTTCTATTGTACTAAGAAAGAGTTTTTTTTTCAAACTTTTTGTTACTGTGACCCACAGCGAGAACAACAATTTGAATTGCAATCCATTAAACTTGAGTGTAATTATATGAAATGAATAAATCAAACACAAGCACTGTACATAATTTTCCTTTATTCTCTATAGCCCTGTCGGCTGGGGCTTTAGAATATACTGACTGCACCTCTGCAGAGGGATAAGAACCCCCCAATGGGGCTACCTGATGGCGACCCGTGATGCTTAAGGATGGAATCCTGGTGGATGAGCAATCCATGACAAACAACACTCCAATTAGGCCCTTACTTAGGCTAGACGGGTGGTTTGAGAGGACCCCTTCCGATCAATCGGCTGGTCATGTCAAGCCCTAGCACCTATATGATTGCCCCAACCCTATTGCTCTTATGGGAAGCCCCAACTCCTTTTATCATATATGTGCTAGAATGCGGTGGCTGAGGGTCTACATATCCTGGGAATGACGTTAAACTCTATCTGATGGTGAGGTTCCAGTTTTGGAGGTTTGGGGAATGTAGTGCACCCTTTCATCACCATTGCTCCCTGGTCCACTCTGACCCAGAGTGGTAGTACCTGTTAGGGTCCCATCTATAGGTTAAATAGAAAAATGTGTTTATAAAAAAAATTGAGTATCTATTAAGAATGAATTTATTTCAAATTTTATCGGCATTAAATGACCCATTGAAGTTGATATGCTATAAGTAAAAAAGTAAAGTCATCGGGGTGGCCTAAAGTCGGTATCTGCCACATAGTGAGGGAGTCTATCCCCTTTTAACTAGACCAAGGAGATTGTTGTTGCATCTGAGGTGGAGTGGCAAACCTACCATCAGCTCCTTACTTTACTGTGCTGCTCATATGCTGAGTTGGCAAGGGCTGGTATCGAAACCTGGAACCTTGTGGTCCAAGGCGGACGCTCTACTGACTGAGCTAAACTTGCCCTTATGCCGTAAAACAAAACAAACTCACCTCCCCAGAAAGCCCAGTAGCTGAAAAGCAGTGATAAAAACAACAAAGGTGAGGATTTTAGTCTAATAATTCACCAAATAATAACTGTCTCACCTAAGAACTTCACACACTAAAAGTGGCAATTATGACATAATACCAAAAAATAATCAACATTAATTTTCATATGATAATAACAATAATAATATTAGAACATATTACAATAAAATATGATTGAAAGTAGCAGTAGCTAAGTGGCACTTAAGATTAAGCCATTGATATGCTTATTAGATTTTAAAAAGGAGGCCTTGACAATCGGTTGAATGTAATGAATATTACCCAGCTTAAAAGCTGCTTAGTCCTAAAAAGCTGAAAATCTATTCACTCCACCCCACTTCTCTTCTCTTATTGTTGGTTAGTGAAGACTTAAAAAAAAAAACAAAAAAAAAACACTGTCCTATGACTCCATGTCACACCTAAAAATTGTATCTCCTCTTCCTCATCCTCCAAAATGAACTGTAAGGCAAAGTTGAGATTTGCAGGTTGTTGGCCATGTCAGTTTTGACATTACACCAGATTATATAAATACTAGTGAGTGAGTCAAGAGTTTTGCAATATTTTGGTATGTGCTACTTTGCGGCACATGACCTCTGATGATGGGATTTATCCTGAAAATATTTAGGAATAAAAAGGTAAATAAACATCATTTTCAACACCTATTCCATCGCATTGTCAATTGCCTTCAAATTTCTATTTTACACATACATACAATGCTTCAAACAAACTATTAAAAAAAACCTTATATATATATATATATATATATATATATATATATATGGAAGTACAATGAGAAAATTAATCCGACAGTATGTGGAGAAAATTTTTTAAGAAAACAAACACAGGATGTCATGAATGATGGAAACTCTTTATGCCGATACTTAAGTATTTTGTTCTTTTTTAAATTAAAACCTTCTTCAGGACATTGAATATTTGTATGAGTAAAAGATGAAAGATGTTCAGTGTATGTTGAACATCTTTCATCTTTTACTCATACAAATTTTCAATGTCCTGAAGAAGGTTTTAATTTTTTTTTAAACCGAAGTACTTAAGTATCGACATAAAGAGTTTCCATCATTCATGACATCCTGTAATTGTTTTCTTTAAAACATTTTACCAAGCCTCTCATTGGCTTATTCATAAGACTGACACTTTATTGATTGGGTAAGTTTAGCCAAATTTTTATTCTAGTGCTGATAATTTATAATGTGTAGATTATATATATATATATATATATATATATATATATATATATATATATATATAAAATGTTGAATGGAAAGATAACACTGGCTACAGTCATCTCATCATGGCTTCAGTGGGAGGCCAAAGTGATCAATGAAAGACAAAGAAGAGAGAGAGTTATTTATTTGGGTATGGCAGCTTTAAGAGTACCCAAGAGAGATGAGAGGGGTAGAGCTATATCCCCCTGGGGATAAACTTGTAATGAGGAGTCTCTCATTTCACATCGCCCCCACCCCCGCCCTCACAAAACCCCATGATACATTATGTTTACTTACTGTTCTAGTGAAAGCATAACTCAAGTTACATTTTATTACATGTATTTGTATCAGGGGAGGTGCTCATGGGGTAACGGTTATCATTATAGGAAATGGAATCAATAAGAATGTTAGCATTTCACTTTGGGCTAATGCCCTTGGGAAAAGCATGAATCCATCTTTTCTCCCTCAGCTATATGAGTAAATAGTACAGTAGACTGGGCTCTTTATCATCGGTAAGGCAACCAGTCTAGAAGGAAAACTTAATTCAAACCAGCTTTACTCTCCAGTCCCATTTATGGGTTAAATAGATAACATGAGTTTATAAACGAAATTGTATTATCGATTAAAAATGAATTTATTTCAAAACTTTGTTGGCATTAAATATTTTTGAATACCAAATTACCAATAGAAGTATTTGGCATAAAATAATCCAAGGGGTTGACATGCCGTAAAACCAAACAAACCAAACCTTTACTCTGAAAAAAAAGAAAAAAAAAAAAGGATCTTGTACCACATCCTGCCCTTGGTGGAGGAGTTAAGAGTTCGGTAGATATATATTTTTAGATTATCTAACAGAAGTAAAACTTCTATAAGAAAAGTAAATTCATTTTGAAGATCTATGAATATAAGATAAATATTTATAGTTTTCTGAGGTACGAGTGACTTAACAGTACCAAACATATGGAAAATCAAATTAGAAAACCAGGTTCAAATTATAGCTTAGACAATTTGCAACCGGTCTAGGAGAAGGAAAACTCTGAATCCAAACCAGCTGTACTCCGCTTTAAAAAAAAGAATTGACTTTGTGTCACATCCTGTCTGTAGTGGAAGAGTTGGGTAAATACATAGTGGGATGGTGTTGTAGGGTGATGAAGTAGGCAATCTGACATTTTTCTCACTTTTGTTTATTTGCACAATTATTAACATGCTAAACCTGTTACAGCTGGTTTGAATTCAGAGTTTTCTTTCTCTTAAATTGGTTGCCCAACCAAGTCTAGAGAGTTGAGTGTGTTCTCTTATTTATCAATAGCTGAGGGAATAGATGGATTTATGTCTGCCTTTCTCAGGGGCATTAGTGCAAATTGAAGTGCAAACAGATTTGTGCAGATTTTGCTCACTGGGTTCTCTCTCAAAGAAAGAAAACTTTACATTCAAACTAGCTGTACTCCACCTTAAAAAAAAAATTGATCGTGTGTCACATCCTGGCTGAGGCATTGAGTAAATATATTAATGTATTTTCATCAATGGCTAAACCAGTACCTCAAGAAATTAACTTCTGAGGATCTGGTTAAATCAATAAATTGGTAACACAATTTTGAAATATATAAGGGTAATCCCACAGGTAAGGTCTCCAAAATCATGTTGTATACCCTTCTTTCCTTTCTTACTTCTATTATTCTTGTCATCTTTGGTATCTTAAGTTCTTCTAACGTCTCTTCTGGTTGGTCGTCCTTAATTCATTCCTTCTTCTAGAAGAATTTGTGTTTTCTATGCGGAAAAATTTTGACTGATGATTTAGTGAGTTAAACATCGACATCCAAATATGTTAGATATCACCGTTCCATGTCGGTGACAACTAATCACAATCTGTCTTTGTTGTATACTCTTCTTTTTACTTTCTTACTTCTATTTTTCTTGTCATCTTTGGTATCTTAAGTTCGTCTAGCATCTCTTCTAATGTCTCTTCTGGTTGGTCATCCTTAATTCATTCCTTCTTCTAGATCAGTCTTGTTGCCAAGACATTCATCAACCACAAGACCATATTATTATTTAAGCTTTTATTTACTTAACTAAACATTTCATGTAACTAACATAACGTGCGTGTGCAGTGAGCTTCAGCTAAAGCAGAAAGACCTTATCTGCTGGACATCCAAGCTGAAACTGAAGACCCAACCAGGTCCCACATGACTTCACAAATTTCGCGGGCTTTCTGTAATATTCCATGGAAAGTCCCGCCCGTGATATGAAAAGGGTCATCCTGTCAGAAATACAGGGGATTTACAATAATCTATGCATAGATTATGTAACAATCACAGAAACATTGCTTATTGTCAAAAATGTTTACATCATTTTAAAGTTTGAACATGTATATATTTTCCTATATAATTGCCATTTTTATCAATGTATTTTTGTAGGTATTGTGGCATTTTTTGAATGCCTATGTCATACCAGCTCACCACCATTTTGTCCAGCTGATACCGACAATAAACCACTTTGCTGACTTTACTTTTTACTTACAACTGATAAACTAAAATTGTGTGCTTTTATGAATTTATAAATTAAAAATAAATCCTACTTTAAGAATCAAATTTATAAGAATACAAAATTATGAAAAATTAAATGCCTCTTTCTGCAAAATTTTCCTCAATTAGGAAAAATATAGGCAATTTAATATGAAAGTTTGAGTGAAATAATCCAAAAGTAGAAAGGAAAAAATATTGT
This sequence comes from Doryteuthis pealeii, assembly GCA_023376005.1. Classification (NCBI taxonomy): domain Eukaryota; kingdom Metazoa; phylum Mollusca; class Cephalopoda; order Myopsida; family Loliginidae; genus Doryteuthis; species Doryteuthis pealeii. Next base: position 28,615,242 of record CM042145.1, on the reverse strand, counting down.
AATGATGTGTCTACTGTTGTCATTTAAAATAACCTACATATATCAGCTATTTTAATAGTATCCTGTATATGAAAAATTATATATAAAGTAATGGAACAGTTTAAGATTTAGTTTCTATAATGGCAAAATTAAGTCAGTATTAAGACTTTGGCTAAGATATTTGGCAATGAGGCACAGCATAAATACAAATGGATTCATACATTTAACAAACACATTAGTTTCAAGTGGACATAAATGGCCTTAGTTAAAATTTAAACTGTCCATTGATTTTTATTGTGTCCTTTTTCTATTGATTTTACTATAACCAAGCAGGTTACCTCAAACTATTTTATGAAGTGTTCCTATCTCTTGCTCTCTGTATATCTATTATTATATTAAAGCTGAGTGAATCAACTTTTGTTTCCTAAAGACTTTTTTACTGTTTAGTTTAATGACATGAAAATTATACTAAATTATTCCTTCCTTTTAGGATTGAATTATGTTTTTAAAAAATTCCATTTTAATTGGTTCTAATTAGTTGTAATTTGCAATTAAGTCAAAAACTGACCAATCTCTTCTTTACTTTATGCCTATCACTTTCTTCACCACTATGTATCTCTTGATTACCTCCTTGTTATATAATGTTAGTTTCTCTGGGAGAGAGAGAGAGAGGGGGGGGGAGAATTTTAAATGTATTTCTATGTTAAATTTCACAAGCCGAAACCTGTAGCTTAAAGCTTACAAAATGATTTTAATGTTTTGCCCAGCCATATTTATTTAAAAAAATATTTTATTCACTTAACTAAGCCACTTTTTCCTAATCTCAATTATCTACCCAGAGCTGAATGGATGATCCAACAGTTCATGATTTGTCTCATTATATATATATATATATATATATATATATATATATATATATATATATATATATATATATATATATATATATACACACACACACACACATAGGTAAATGTATCCAACTGACTGGTATGTAGAGAATGATTCTATTTGGGATCATCAATATCTTCTGTACATCCACAATGCATGCACATGTTGATGCAAACTTATAGATTTATACAGGGATTTTTTTACAAATCCCAAAGAGAGCTCAATGTATGATAACTAAATATAAATAATATGCAGAGCAGTATTTATACTTTCAAAGAAAGAAAAACTTAACAAACTGTCATTTGTCTATTATAGATACTAGCAAATATATGCACCCTCTGGGTGCAAGTATTTAAGTTTTGATATAATAAAATATCATTAAATTAGAAAGGCTAATGAAACTGACTAAGGATGCAGATAAAAAGATCTGCAACAGAGGGGGTATAATCGAAAAATAGAACAACTTTGAAACTAACTATTCCATCATTTTCCATTACTCCCCTCTTTCATTGGTAACTTTTCCTAATTTAACTATTTAGTTAAAATAGGAAGTAAAGGATAATATTACAGTTATTTCTTCTTGTAAATAAATTTCTTTTAAGATTTATCCACAAGATTTTTGTTTATATTTCTTAAGATAAAACCAAACAATTAGAAATCAATAATACCAAGCACATATTTATTAAAATAAAATTTTTAATATCAATATGCAAATTAGCCTTCTCGTTCAAACTGTAAACCGCTATTTTGTTGTATATATAAATACAATTGCATGTTATTAGTACGTAGATATGGTCAACAGTCTTAATGATGTAAAACAATTTTTATTAATAACTGAAGGTTTAAAAGAATGAAATCATGGAGAATTTGACGTAAATAATTAAGGGAATTGTGACTTGAGTAGTAATATAGTTTCGGTTACAGACAGGAAAACACACAATCTCCATTATAATAAGATATTTCAACCAGAACTCAATACGAGTCTAGTCTCACCAGATAGCTTATTACATAAACGGTCTTTATGTAATAAGCTATGTGATGAGACTTGAAATTAAATCCAGACAAAAAAGAAAACTAGCAACAAGCAGATAGTAACAAAAAATTGAGCTAAAAATGCCTAGATAAGACCAGAAAATAAGTAAAAAATGTTGTGAACAATCAATACTGTTTTCAGGTCAATAGAGAAAACCCAATACCAAAGGGATAAGGTGATAAAAATATTAAATACACCCATTCTATTATAAATATTACATACAAAGAAATAGTCAAATTTGTTAGAAATTTCAACATCAGGTGAAAGATAATAAATTTACTAGCAAATATATACACCGTCCAGGTGCAAGTATTTAAGTTTTAATGTAATAAAATATCATTAAATTAGAAAGGCTAATGAAACTAAATTAGAATACAGATAAAAAGATTTGAAACAGGTGGATATAAATGAAAAATAGAACAACTGAAACTTACTCTTCTACCACCCCCATCTTTCATTGCTAAATTTTCCCAATTTAATTATTTAGTTAAAACCTATTAAAAGTAAAGAATAAAATGACAGTTATTTTTTCTTGTTAATGAATTTCTTTTAAGATTTATCCCCAATATTTTTTGCTCATATTTATGAAGATAAAACCAAACAATTAGAAATCAATAATACTAAGTACATATTTATTAAAATCAATTTTTCAATATCAATATGCAAATTAGCCTTCCTGCTTACACTGTAAACCGCTATTTTGTTGTATATATAAATACAATTGCTTGTTATTAGTATGTTACTAAGGCCAACAGTATTAAAAATGTAAAACAATTTTATTAATAATTGAGGTTTAAATAAAAATAAAAACATGGAGGATGTGACGTAAATAATTAAGGGAATTGTGACTTGAATAGTAATATAGATTCAGTTACAAACAGACAAACACACAATCTCCATTATAATAAGACATATCAAAGACATGTTGATCCAAGGATATTCTTGTTCTCCTTTCTTTTTTTTTCTTTTACAATCAAAGTAATCTGAGGAGAAATTTAATGATTTCTGCAACAGATCTTCTTTTGATGGTAGTTATAAAAAGAACATTTTTTCAGATAAGACTGATATTTGAAATATGTGAAATGGCAGAAGCAGAGGAATACAACATTTGGAATATGACATTTTATTTGGAAAATGTTTTCACTTTAACCTTGAAAGGTTATATATATATATATATATATATATATATATATATATATAAAAATCCACCATTTAAGGTCCACATGTTTCACAGTCAAGAAAAGTGAGGAGCTGATGGTAGGTATGGCACTCTGCCTCGGATGCCAAAACAATCTCCTTGGTCTAGCGCTAGTGAAAAGGGGATAGACTCCCTCACTGTCTGGCTGATACTGATATTAGGCCAACCCGCCGACTTTAACTTTACTTTAACCTTGGAAAGTTATATATATATATATATATATAAAAAAAAATCCACCATTTAAGGTCCACATGTTTCATAGTCAATGAAATGATATTATTTCATTTCCATATTATTTCATTGACTATGAAACATGTGGACCTTAAATGGTGGATTTAAATGATCACAACTCAAACAGCTCAAAATCATCACTTGAAATCTAGTGACCAATAGCTGACATTGATACTTTGAGGAAAGGCATGAACTCTAAAACTTTAACAAATAAATTAAATTAGTGAAATAGATCACTAATTAGGACTGAGCTTATTCTAGTAGTGACCACCCCAAGCGGCGATTTAAAAGGTTTGAATTCAGAGTTTTTCTTCTCCTAGACTGGTTGCCTAACCAAGGTTAAAGAACCCAGTCTGCCATACTATTTACCCATAGCTGTCAGGAGAGTAGTTGGATTCATACCTTTCCCAAAGGTATTAACGCTATGTAAACTGTAGCTTCGTCCAGGATTTGAACTCAGGTTGAGTTCATTTCCCATGACTAACTGTTACACCACACGCATCCAACAATAAAGAGAATTAGACACATTTACTGCAACTTTTTGAGAAATTGTTGACTCTAAAAAATGAACTGAGTGCACATATATACAGTCTTTGCACGTGGTGTAATGGTTAAAGTCATAGGAAATGGACTTGTCGCCCCGAGTTCAAATCCTGGACGTGGTAATTGCATTTCATTTAGCGCTAATAGCCTTGGGAAAGGTATGAATTCTACTCTCCCTCCAGCTATGGGTAAATAGTAGGGCAGACTGGGCTCTTTAACCTTGGTTAGGCAACCGGTCTAGGAGAAGGAAAACTCTGAATTCAAACCTGTTAAACTCCACTTAAGAAATTGACCTTGTGTCACATCCTGCTCATGCGGAGGGGTCGGTAAATATATATATATATACAGTCTTTGCTGTAAACAGCTACAAATATTGGTGACTGCTGCAGACAACAACATTATTATATTTGTATTTCTCAAACTATGCCAGTATATATAAAATTTTATTTTTATTTATCCTTTCAATTTTGAATGTAGATTACAACTCACATTATAATGACATTAATATTACCAAATTAGAAAAGGACAGTCTTGTTCGGTTTAAAAGCCACAGAAAATACTATATTTATTAACTTAATGGTCTTCAAGAATTGCCTGTAATTTGTCCAATTAAATTTTGAAAAGAAAAACAAAATTTATTGGATAGTTAGCTAATGAATTACAAAAGAACAGTCTGGTTCTTAGAATCAACTGCGTACCAACTATGATGTTGATAAATCTATTTATCTTGTATACATCTTATTATAATGGAGATTGTATGTTTTTCTGTCTGTAACCGAAACTATATTACTATACAAGTCACAATTCCCGTTATTATCTGCATCCCATTTTCCATGATTTTATTTTTATTTAAACCTCAATTATTAATAAAATTGTTTTACATCATTAAGACTGTTGACCATATCTACATACAAATAACATGCAGTTGTATTTATATATACAAGAAAATAGCGGTTTACAGTGTGAATGGGAAAGCTAATTTGCATATTGATCTTAAAAAATTGATTTTAATAAATATGTGCTTAATATTATTGATTTCTAATTGTTTAGTTTTATCTTATTGAATATGAGCAAAAATCTCTTCAATAAATCTTAAAAGAAATCCCTTAACAAGAAGAAATAACTGTAATATTATTCTTTACTTCCTATTTTAACTAAACAGTTTAATTAGGAAAATTTACCAATGAAAGACGGGAGTAACGGAAAATGATGGAAGAGTTAGTTTCAAAGTTGTTCTATTTTTCAATCATACCCCCTCTGTCCAAAATCTTTTTATCTACATTCTTATTCAGTTTCATTAGCCTTTCTAATTTAATATCATATTTTATCATAAAATTTAACTAAAATACTCGCACCCGGAGGGTGCATATATTTGCTAGTATATATAAAGGGCAGTTGTGTGTATGTCCGGAGGAAACTTTGAAAATAAAACAATTAATGACAAAGTAAATATATATACACATTAAATATCACCAGGGCTTGGTTTTTGAGTAAAAACAATGCAGATTTGATTTATATTCGTGAAGATAATTAAAAAATAAAATTCAAATAGTAACAATATGGATTTTTTTTTTTTTGCATTTAATATTTTAAATAGGATACGTTAATTTTTCTTTTCAGAAGGCCTGTGCACTTTTTCATCTGACACCTTACCTAACTGGATCAATGCAAGGTCTTTCTTAAATAGGGATTTTAATGGGGCATCCTGCAATGATCCAACTCTTTATTCAGTAATAATGGATCTGCGAGACTAACTTTTGCTCCCCTCTCTACCCAGGTGACGCTGGGTAGCCGCTTCTAGTACTAAATAAAGTTAGTGGAGTGGCCTATTATCAGCGATGGAGTCTATCCCCTTTTTACTAGTGCTAGACCAAGAAGATTGTTTTTGCATCTGAGGTGGAGTACCACACTTTCCATCAGCTCCCAACTTTACCGCACAGATCCAAGGTGTGCTACTCATAAACTGAGTTGGCCTTTGTGGTTCCTAGGTGGATTCTCAACCAGGTGAGTTACACCTATTTTTAAAAAAAGATGTTGCGGTGCTTTATGGTTCAGTTATTGTAAATAAACCTGCTCAAGCCAAATCTCTATTGCATAGCCTAGAGCAGGCAGCAAGAGGCACTGGTCTCTATGTGAACTCAGATAAAACTGAGCTAAAATAAATATAGTAAATGATTGAATACACTAAACCAAACACTTGATATTGTACAAATAGCAACAAAGAGTATTTTCTTACTTGTCTATCTTGAATTGAAGTTATTTGGACATATTTATGTTTTACTTAGTTGCCTAGAGATAAAAACTTTGAGTAGATAAACCATGACCTACAACATAGTATCACCAAATCTGAATAGGCAAATTATTACTAACGAATTACATTAACGATTTTTATGTTAAATAAATAATTTGTGATGCTGTTGTATAGGCAGAGATGATGATAGGTACGCGTCCTGCATCCCTGACACACAAAAATCTAAAAGGGGACAGTAAAATCATATCCATGTATCCCAGTGTTTTATTCTTTTTTCTTCCCTCATCATTTCAAGCTAACTGTAAATACTATAACCCGTCGGTCGCTCCCGAGCTGAAGGGCTCACAGAATCTCCGAAATTGGCCGTCAAGATCGGATTTTCTGCATCAACCAAGGATTGCAGGGTCTCTATATTTGCGGGAAGTCTAGCCGAATGCCCCACGTTGTGCTAAGATCTCAAATGACTAGAAATCTGCTATAGAAACTGATTTCCGAGATTAATGGCGGCCGATTGGTCACATGAAAAAAAAATAACGAATCTTTTCTTTTTAAAAAAATCAACAACATTTATATTCGAAAATATAAGAATACAAATAATTACTTCTCAAGGTTTGTGGGAGTGATGTGCCCGTAATTAAATACTTCTGGTCTTCTGCAAAGTATTGTGCAAAACAGTTCGTAAGTTGACTAAGTTTTCAAAATGGTCTTAGCTGAAGTCAGTTACTCTCGGCTCTCAGTATTGCGTTAATCTTGTCAGCTAGCCCGATTCTCAAGCGATCACAACTTCATCTGCCCGTTTGGCCTCATCTGCCTATTCGGCCTCTTCTGCTCCTCAAGCCAAAAACGTCTGAGTTAAATAATACTCCGACCGGAACAATTTTATTTCCGGTCGGCATGAAAACATTGGGAATTTTTCTGCTCCACCCACCCAAGAAGGGTAACCGCCTTCCTCTTGTTCAACGAGCCAATCAAATTTACTTCCGCTCACCAATCTGGGTACCATCTCTTCCGGCCACTTGAATGTGTTTTTTTTAAATACATTCGACCCTTCTTTTTTAATGTCGATTTCCAACAAGAGTTTATCTCCATTCTCCAGCCATAGGGAAACATAAAAACAATAGATTCTCTTTAATCCTGGTTTCTTCATGTTCCGGTAATCCATAAAACAAGATTTATCTTTTCCCCGCGACTAAAAGTCTGGATACATCAAAGACTCGTCTAAGAACGGCTTCCCTCACTTCTGGGAGTTCCGACCTACTTGAGATTTTACTACCGGCTACTATCGCCTCGACCTCCCCGGTCGAGGTCATTTTCGGATCGCCCATCTGTTTTAGATCTACGGCTGAAGTCGGCCAGCGAGTTATATTTCCGTTTATTAATTCTTTCTTTCTTCTAATTTCAAAACCTAGATCAGGTCATATTTCGATCGCGGCCCTGTACTTCTGACCCAAACAATCGGAAGATTTTAACTTCCGATTTTTCTTTCTTTCTTTTTCTATCTTCCAAACCTGAATCAGGTCACATCACATTTCAATAGTTTCTTAGAAATGAATTACACAGGATAGGTTACAAGGTAGGAGTTAGACAGCTTTAGCCGTTTCCCTAGATCATAAATAAAAACCCTACAATCTATTAAGAAACTTTAGTTGGGACCCATGAATTTTCCCAGGGACTCATTCAATGCAAATATGTACGTCCCAGGATGCACTAAATTAAAAAGCTATCAGCATCACTGCTCATCTTGGTAAAATTAGCAGGATTGCTTTAGATTAAAAAGTTTTGTCTCTTTATTTTTTATTTTTCAAAAAATGTTTTTTTAAGTTATGACAACTTAAAAAAAACATTTTTTGAAAAATAAAAAATAAAGAGACAAACCTCAATAAGGTTCTTAATCTAAAGTAGTTGTATCCATGCATCCCAGTGTTTTTCTTTTTTCTTCCCTCACCATTTCAAGCTAACTGTAAATACATTTCAATAGTTTCTATAGAAACAAATTACACAGGATAGGCTACAAGGTAGGAGTTAGACAGCTTTAGTCGTTTCCCTAGATCATAAATAAAAACCCTACAATCTATTAAGAAACTTTTGTTGGGACCCATGAATTTTTCCAGGGACTTATTCAATGCAAATATGTACGTCCCAGGATGCACTAAATTAAAAAGCTATCAGCATCACTGCTCATCTTGGTAAGGATTGCTTTAGATTAAGAACCTTATTGAGTTTCGTCTCTTTATTTTTTTTATTTTTCAAAAAAGTTTTTTTTAAAGTTACTAGCAAATATATGCACCCTCCGGGTGCAAGTATTTAAGTTAAAATGTAATAAAATATTAGATTAAATCAGAAAGGCTAATGAAACTAATTAAGAATTCAGATAAAAAGATTTGAATCGGAGGGGTATAATCGGAAAATTGAACAACTTAAACTTACTCTTTCATCACTTTCGTTTTTCAATGCTAAATTTTCCTAATTTAACTATTTAGTTAAAATAGGAAGTAAAGAATAATATTACAATTATTTCTTCTTGTTAATGAATTTCTTTTAGGATTTATTGAAGAGATTTTTACTCATATTCATTAAGATAAAACCAAACAATTATAAATCAATAATACCAAGCACATTTTTATTAAAATCAGTTTTTTTAATATCAATATGCAAATTAGCTTTACGTTTACACTGAAAACTGGTATTTTGTTGTATATATAAATACAATTGCATGTTATTAGTATTTAGGTACGACCAACAGTATTAATAATGTCAAACAGTTTTATTATTAATTGAGGTTTAAATAGTTATTTACGTCACATTCTCCATGATTCTATTTCTAAGGGAATTGTGACTTGAGTAGTAATATAGTTTCGGTTACAGACAGAAAAACACACAATCTCCATTATAATAAGATGACAACTTATAAAAAACATTTTTTGAAAAATAAAAAATAAAGAGACAAAACTCAATAAGGTTCTTAATCTAAAGTAGTTGTAGTTGTATCCTTGCATCCCAGTGTTTTTCTTTTTTCTTCCCTCACCATTTCAAGCTAAATGTACATACATTTAAATAGTTTCTTAGAAATTAATTACACAGGATGGGTTACAAGGTAGGAGCTAGATGGCTTTAGTTGGGACCCATAAATTTTACCAGGGACTCATACAAAGCAAATATGTGCGTCCCAGGATGCACTAAATCGAAAAGTTATCAGCATCACTGAAAAAGGCATATCATCTCCTTATGGGTTATTCAATGCCAAAATTAGATTCATTTGGAAATGTTTGGTTGTAATCACAACTATATTTTCAATATTCCAGTGCATTTCTTTCTTTTAGAAATGAATTACATAGGATAGGTTACACAGTAGGGGTTTAGACAGCTTTAGTTATTTCTCCAGTTCATAAATAAAAACCCTTCAATTTATTAATAAACTTTAGTTGGGACCCATAAATTTTCCCAAGGACTCATTCAAAGCAAATATGTGTGTCCCAGGACACTATCAGCATCACTGCTGTTGTATAGGATTACCAGGATTTCTTGTTCCGGTAACTTGTGAAACTTAAAATTTTCCTCACAGGCTTGTGAATATATATAGATCAATATTTTCCGAAGTTAACCAAAATCAGAAAGAGGGCGCCACCAATTTGCCAACAATTCTATTCTCAGTTTCTCTAACCAGTTGAACGGGTTGGGCAAGCTAAACAGGATGAAAGAGTTAATCAAATTTTTTATGTTATTTTTTTAAGCGAAAGGGGGAGAGGGGGGAGAGACAATAGCAGCATTGCTGGAAAGACTGTGGAAATAAAAAGAAGGAAAAAAATGGTTGCTGGTTGGATGGAGTTAAAGAGTTTCTTGCTCTTTGCCTGATGGCTTTTATAAACCTATTTTTATGTTTATTTTTAGTATACCTACTAAAAATATAACAACACAGCAATAACTTTGTATAAGAAAAATACATTTAAAAAAGATTAAAATCATTAGCATAGTTAGCCATTACACTGTTAGGTGCTCTAGTTAGCTTATGTTATATAATTGATAGGTAACCTATCAATTGTGTGTGGTAGTGTAGTTAAATGAAACTAACAATCTTAAGGAAAAATATAGGTAATTTGATTGACAGATTTTGACCTTGACTCTGATTAGACAGAGACATGGGAAACTTAGTGTAGGGAAATCAGATTTGGCTGGGTTGCGAGACAAAACGGACACAATGGCAGTCTGTCTGTTTGATGCCATTTCTCATTCGTGTTTGATTTAAGTTTAAGAGGTCGGGTTAGCTCAGACAGTAGAGCGTTCAGCTAGAAACCACAAGATTCCTAGTTTGATACTGGCCCTCACCAACTCAGCGTATGAGTAGCACAGGGATCTGTGCGGTAAAGTAAGGAGCTGACGGTAGGTGTGGTGCTCCACCTCAAACTCTTAAGTAAAACAACAGTCTTGTGTTTGTTAATTAAAAACACTAAAAATTAAAATAGGGTATGTAAAAAATTATTTACACAATTCATAGAGAAATATGATCATTACAAAAATATACAATAGTACCTTGATTTACGAGTATCCCATCTTAAGAGTTTTCCGAGTTATGAGCTCTCATTTGGTCAATTTTTTGCCTTGTGTTGTGAGCTAAAATTTGAATTACGAGTGAGTTTTAGATATGCTTATTATGGTAATGTTGGTTATTGAAATAATAACCTGAATCATAGATTGTAGAATTGTAGAGAAAAGCAGTCAATTTTTCGAAGAATATTCTTATGACCACATTCGTGTTAGAGCTGTAAAAATATATTTATACACAAAATTTAACACTCAATAAAATACAATGGTACCTTGACTTACGTGTTCTTCGAATTACAAGCAGTCACTCTGTCGATTATTTGCTTTTTGTTGTGAACTAAAATTTGAGCTACGAGTGAGTTTCAGATACGCTTATAATTATAATGTTACTGGAGTTGGTTATTGTATGTTAAGCTTCATAAGCAGCCAGCCCATAGCTTCAACATCTATGCCTCTTGATAAATTTAAATTAGGTCAAATGATCCCTTTCTTAGAAATCTTACAAAATGATTTTAATGTTTTTTTTGGGTTTTTTTTTTAAATTCTCCGGATATATTTATTTAAAAAGAAAATTGAATTTGCTTTGCAAACTCACTTTCCCCTCATCCCAATTATCTACCCAGAGCTCAATGTGTGACCCAATGAGTCACATTTTGTCTAGTATATTATTAAATTGGACTGATTTTTGTCATTGTTAAATTTTCAGAATGTTCTTGTTGGGTATCCTGTGGCCTACTTAAGGCCACAGGATACTCTGCTAAAACATTGTCTATTGTACTATTTCTCTGAATGTTTGAGATGAGGCTTGAAGATTAGTATTATCTGCGTTATTAGGACTATTGTCCCCATCTTCATTGTTATTTGTACAATGTTTCGGCTGATATACCCTCCAGCATTCTTCAGGTATTTCTTGTCGGACTCGGGAACCTTCTTTTCGAACTCAGGAACTTTTTTGTCGTAATCGGGAGCCATCACAGAACTTTGAACCTAACAGGATACCCCCGTGGACTAAATAAAGGGTTAGGTTCAAAGTTCCATGATGGCTCCCGATTACAACAAAAAAGTTCCAGAGTTCGAAAAGAAGGTTCCCGAGTCCGAGAAGGTTTCTGAGTCCGAGAAGAAATACCTGAAGAAGGCCGGAGGGCATATCAGCTGAAAAGTTGTACAAATAACAATGAAGATGGGGACAATAGTCCGAATAACGCAGATAATACTAATTGTCTATTGTATTCTGGAATATTGAATCTTGCTTTCAAAAAACACGTACTTTCCCCCCATTATACTTGTAAAATCTTATACCTGAACATGTGTGTTTCTGTTTATTGTTGTCTAACCTTTGCACTGAACTTATATGTGCTCATATCATTCAATCAGCAAACATTAACAGTTTGTGGGAGCCATTTATCAGGATAAAAATACAGAGGTAAATAGCTTGCCTAAAAAAAGATAAGGATATTCTACTTCATATATTGATCTTTCTCTCTACAACACTAGAAGGGGATGCCCTGCGTCGCCTAGGTAGAGGGAATGACATCAAATATAACAACAATATAGTAAGAAATTGTAATTCAATAATTCACAATTTTAAAAAATAAGACACAAATGAGGCTAAACAGGCTAAGTAGAATTCAATGCTATTACTAAGTTTTAATTTTGAAATGTACCATTCTGCCTTTTTTCCGGGCACTAAAACGATATCTGTAACGTTGTCGTATATCTGGTCACAGTACCCAAAGCGTATATATTCACCGTACTAAAAATGTCTTCTGCACATGGTGGTCATCTTGTTGATAAAAATTACAACGTGAGAAATATGTAGTCACAACTGCTAGCTTTTATTTCTAGGGTAGGCTCGTCTCGTGAGCTGTATCGGAGAGGAGAAAGGCAGAGAGAAAGAGAGAACACTACTTGATTACTGTGACCCCATCCTAGGCACCAAAGGCCCGTCCGTTCCCCTAGGCGTCCGAAAGCAAAAAGAGAGTCGTCCTTTTCCTCGTTGTTCCACGTCACCACGTGACATCCGGTCAACACCCAAAACTTCCGATTGACACTCAATTCTCCATTCGGGGTCACACTACGGTCAAATCATCGTTCATCCTTTTTGTGGTCATCACTATTTTTTAAACCTTTATCATCTCTTATTTATTTATTTCTTCCTCCCCCTTCCATTAGTAGTCCTTGCCAAATCTAATCTTGCTACAGAAATATCTTCGAATATAAATCAAATCCTCATAATTTTTAGCGCAAAAGCTAGTTTTGGTGATAATAAATCTGTATATATATATATTTACTTTGTCATTAATTGTTTTGGTTTTTAGTTTTAGCCAGACATACATACATACATACATACATACAACTGCTCTTTATATATGTACTAAAAGCGGCTACCCTAGGAAGCAATAAAGTTAGTCTTGCAGATCCGTTATAACTGAATCTCAAGTTGGATCCTCACAGGATGCCCCCATTAAAATCTCTATGTAAAAAAAGATCTTGCATCAGGAAAAAAGTGCACAGATACTCTGAAAAGAAAGATTAATGTCTTCTATTTAAAATACTAAATGCAAAAAAAAAAAAAAAAAAAAAAATCCATGCTGTTACTATTCGAATTTTTTTAATTATCTTCACAAATATAAATCAAATCTTCATTATTTTTACTCAAAAAGCAAGCTCTGGTGATCATGAATGTGTATATATATTTACTTTGTTATTAATTGTTTTATTTTCGTAGTTTCCTCCAGACATACATACACACCAACTGCCCTTTATATATGTATAGATAGAAGATCGATTTACATGATAAAGTATGATCCCTGAAATACTAGGCTCTTTAACCTTGGTTAGGCAGCCAGTCTAGGAGAAGGAAAACTCCCACATTAAAACGAGGCCTTGTGCCCAGCCCATACAAGTGGGGTATGAGGCAAATACCTCTAGGAGAAGGAAAACTCTGAATTCAAACCTGTTAAACTCTGCTTAAGAAATTGACCTTGTGTCGCATCCTGCTCGTACGGAGGGGTTGGGTAAACATGTATATATTGATCTTTCTTATTGTTAATCTTTTATTTTGGGTCAGAGCGTACCTGTTTATAGGTAAGCTGCCTTGATTGTTTGTTGTCAAACGATGAAAGACATTTAATCAGGTGAGACTGGGTTTTTTTTTTAGCGACAAGGTCGTCTGGATTTGACTGTCAATGAACTGTCAATGTAAAGCATTAATACATTAAAATTTTGGATGTTTTTAGTTTTTAAATCCAATTACTAGTAGGGCAGGTTTGGCTCAGTCGGTAGAGCATCCACTTAGGAAACCACAAGGTTCTGGCTTTGATACCAGCCCTCACCAACTCAGCGCATGAGTAGCACAGCTTGGTTTTGTGTGGTAAATTAAGGAGCTGAATGTAGGTGTGACACTCCACCTCAGATGCAAATGTAAATCCTTGTGTAGTTTTTTCCCAAACATTTCATTAGAGTCCAAGTGGTGTAGCCATACAGTAGTACAGATTTCCAAATGATCAATAACCTATCAATAACATTCCATGCTTTATCTATCTATTAACTTGATTCATAAGCTTGACTTGTATATTTATATATGTAAAGGGCATGCACAACAGATACAACAGTGTTGTCAATAGCTGCATGAACAGTCTCTCTGCATCCCCAGCACTTTTGAGACCTTACTTTTGGAATTACCTTTGTGTGTGTGTGTGTGTGTGTGTGTGTGTGTGTATATATATATATATATATATATATATATATATATGGTATGTTTAGTGTAATAGTTATTGTAGGAAATGGAATCAATGACATTAGTTTAAATCCTGGATGAGGTTGTTTGTTTCACTTCTTGCTAATACCCTTGGGAAAGGCATGAATCTATCTGTTCCCTCTTCCAGCAATAAGTATATAGTAATAGTAAATTAACCTTTTGTCACTTCCTGCCAGTTCACAGGTTTGGGCAATATATATATATATATATATACACACATACATACACACTAGACAAAATGTGACCCATTGAGCTCTGGGTAGATAATTGGGATTAGGAAAAATTAGGTGAGTTTGCAAAGCAAATTAAATTAAATTATTTTTTTAAATTGTCCAGAGAATTTTTTTTTTTAAAAACACCAAAAAAACATTAAAATTATTTTGTAAGATTTCTAAGAAAGGGAACGTTTGACCTATTTTAAATGTAGTAAAAGCCAAGATGTTGGCTGGGATTGCTGCTTATGAAACTTAACATACAAATACATTTCAAACTCTCCCATCTCTCTCCCTCTGTCTGTTTGTACTCTCAATGAGAAACTAAAATATATAACAAGGTAACCAAGGGGAAGTGACAGGCAGAATGTCAAGTAAGAGACTGGTCAGTTTTTTACTTAATTGCAAATTATGACTAATTAGAACCAATTAAAATGGATTTTTTTTCAAACATAACTCAATCCTAAAAGTAAGGAATAATTTAGTATAACTTTCTTGTCACTAAACAGAAAAGAAGCCTTTAGGAGACAAACATTGATTCACTCAGCTTTAGTATAATAATATATAGATAGATAGATAAATGAAATCCTTTAAGTTATCAGATATAAACTTATTTCAGCTTTATAAATTTTTTTCAAATCAGCTTTCAATATATATATATATATATATATAGGCACGTAAATTAGCTTTCTGAAGTAAAAAGAAATAAGAATTCAAGTAGAAACTAAAACTAAGATGAAAGAAAGCTAAAAAAATCTCGTACAATGATTTTTGTTTCAATTCTCGTGTACTTGCATTTTTAAATATGTTCCCATTGACGAATGATTTCAGAAAATTAATAGAAATTTCTGTACAGCTATTTTCCCACTGAAGTTAATTTTGTGCAAGAATTTATTTTAGGGTCAGCAGTTTTTGAATTTCTACCGATTCAGATTCATTCTATTTGGAATAATAATAATAATAAAAAAAAAAAAAATCTTGTTTCACAGCTGATGAATTCTACTTAAAATATTTTTGTTTGATTGTTTTTTTTAATGTTTTATGCATCAAGATTTTTTGGGGTTTTTTTTGTTTGTTTTTTTTTGTTTTTTTTTTAATTCAATTTGGTATTCAATTCCTATTCAAATGATTTTGGTTTTGCACAATAAAACCTTTTGAAAAATGTTCTCATTGATATTTCTAAAATGGAATCAATCCATTCCAAATATCTACATCATTTTCTATTTGAATGTTTGAAATAGAGTTGTGCTATTATTATACTCTGATTCTTTTGGACATGCAACCATTTCAATCACTCTACTCTTAAAACCTGTTATATTTAAAGATTATTGGAATTGATGGACACTTGGAAAAGCTTTAAGTGTTTAGTGGTTGAAATATTGTAATAAAAACAACTAAAATAATGATGAAAATCTGATAGAATTATTGTATAATAATCTAGATTGGTAATTCTTTTTTTCTTTAAACTGAGGTAGGTTATATCATTATACCATAAAAAAAACATTCACAGAAGAATAAAAATTAGAAGCATAGATGTTTTATTTTTATTATTTTGTTTTTCACACCTGCCAGCGTGACCTAATGATGATGATAATTCATTAATAATGCAGGTGGGAGAGAAAGCTTCAGAAAGTGAAACTAATTTTCATAAACTCTCTTCTTCAAACTGAAATACTACGGGGAGTCAAAAGTTTTGCTACATCTCTTATTATAATGGAGATTGTGTGTCTGTCTGTCTCTAACCGAAACTATATTACTATTCAAGACACAATCCCCTTAGTTATTTACATCACATTTGCCATGATTTTATTCTTATTTAAACCTCAATTATTAATAAAATTGTTTTACATTATTAATACTGTTGGCCTTATCTATGTACTGATAACATGCAATTGTATTTGTATATATATATATAACAAAATAGTGGTTTACAGTGTGAATGAAAAGACTAATTTGCATATTGATATTAAAAAATTGATTTTAATAAATATGTGCTTAGTATTATTGATTTCTAATTGTTTGGTTTTATCTTAATGAATATGAGCAAAAATCTTGGGGATAAATCTTAAAAGAAATTCATTAACAAGAAAAAATAACTAATCTTATTCTTTACTTCCTATTTTAACTAAATAGTTAAATTCGGAAAATTTAGCAATGAAAGACAGGAATGATGGAAGAGCAAGTTTCAGTTGTTCTATTTTTCGATTATGCTCCCCTCTGTTTGAAATCTTTTTATCTACATTCTTGTTTAGTCTCATTAGCCTTTCTAATTTAATATAATATTACATAAAAACTTACATTCTTGTATATATTCACTATTTTTGGTAATGAGAGGTACAATTCAGCAGCTAAATTGTTGAAGGTAAGGAACCATAGTGTACTTTGAGATACCAAGCTTGACTGACACTCTCCAAGTGCTAATTTGCTGGATTTGGCTCTATGGCTTGGAACACGGTTTGAGGTTTAACTCACCTTGCCTGATTGTCTGTGGTTAACTGCACCTTCACCTCTTGCACAACAAATGTTTTTGCTTGCTTTCATGGCGTTATAGCCCAGTTCAAACTCATTAAACATAAGTTCCCAAATTAGACTACATTGCACATTCATTTGTGCGGCTCTGAAATCTCTCACGGAGTGATGCAATGCACATGTCAGTGCACCAACTATCATGGATTGAACTACTTTAGTCATATGATATATGCACCCCAAACTAGCACATACCAAAATATTACAAAACTTTGGACTTTTAAGCTCGTATATATAAGAACTGAAAAACACATCAGTATAAAATCATTAAATGAGCAGAGAGAACATAACTGGATAAATAATTTAAAAACTTATAATCCATTTGGACTTAATATGAAATTTATTTACCCAGCCTGGTGTTAAAATGTGGGTGTCACTAACACTTATATAAACAAATATATTAACCACTGGTCACCTACATCTAACTTGAACTGGTTCAGTCATGTGATTTATGCGCCACAAATTAGCACATATCAAAATATTGCAAAACTTTTGACTCACCCAACAATTTTCTAAAATCAAACGAAGCGTGATCATGACATGAACCAGATTGTTATTATAAGAAGGAAGAAATTGTTGAGCAAGATAATTAAATTGAAGTAACTCATTAATTTATGTTGGTCATACTACTGTTGCCCTTCACTGTCACTGGGTTACCATTAAATAAATTAATCTGACATTACAAATAGAAATGAAGAACAATGACTCTTCATATGTTTCCAATTAGTGTTAACAAGACAGGCCAATAAAGCAGGAAAATGCTTTAAAAAAAAAAAAACACACAAAGAAAAGAAAAGTTACATAAATAAAAACTATATAGTCGTGAATTTATCTGCTCAAGGATTTGTACAAGAAGATTACCTAGTTAATTACAAAGTCAAAACAGCGACAAATGATTAAAACTAAATGAGCAATCTTCTTCCAATGATTATTGAAGTGGATAATATACAAGATAATTTGCTGGTTACTAATGAGGATGCAAGTTCAATCCTTATTTTGAAGTCATTCTTTATTGAGTTATTTATAATTATATCTACTGTTATTTATAGAGACAGAAACAGATTCTGATTACATCCCCTGTAGAAAAGTAAAGCAGAGACAGAGGCAGGCAGAGATAGGCAGAGGCAGGGAGAGGGAGAGGCAGAGGCAGGGATAGGGAGAGGCTGAAACAGAGGCAGAGATAGAGACAGAGGCAGAAGCAGAGATAGGGAGAGGCGAAACCCCTAGTGACATCTTGCAGAACCCTAGGGTTCCAAGGAACACCGGTTGAAAAACAATGCCCTAAAGAGTAAATAGTATTGCTATAACGTAGATATTAGTGATAGCAGTATGCAGAGGATAAAATGAAGACATGGCTTTCAAAAAGGGGGATGTTATGCAATTAATCTCCTTTGGCACTGACTATGTTTCATTCATTTCATTGAGAAACAATGCCCTAGAGAGTAAATAGTATTGCTATAACGTAGATATTAGTGATAGCAGTATGCAGAGGATAAAATGAAGACATGGCTTTTAAAAAGGGGGATGTTATGCAATTAATCTCCTTTGGCACTGACTATGTTTCATTCATTTCATTGAGAAACAATGCCCTAGAGAGTAAATAGTATTGCTATAACGTAGATATTAGTGATAGCAGTATGCAGAGGATAAAATGAAGACATGGCTTTCAAAAAGGGGGATGTTATGCAATTAATCTCCTTTGGCACTGACTATGTTTCATTCATTTCATTGAGAAACAATGCCCTAGAGAGTAAATAGTATTGCTATAACGTAGATATTAGGGATAGCAGTATGCAGAGGATAAAATGAAGACATGGCTTTCAAAAAGGGGGATGTTATGCAATTAATCTCCTTTGGCACTGACTATGTTTCATTCATTTCATTGAGAAACAATGCCCTAGAGAGTAAATAGTATTGCTATAACGTAGATATTAGTGATAGCAGTATGCAGAGGATAAAATGAAGACATGGCTTTCAAAAAGGGGGATGTTATGCAATTAATCTCCTTTGGCACTGACTATGTTTCATTCATTTCATTGAGAAACAATGCCCTAGAGAGTAAATAGTATTGCTATAACGTAGATATTAGGGATAGCAGTATGCAGAGGATAAAATGAAGACATGGCTTTCAAAAAGGGGATGTTATGCAATTAATCTCCTTTGGCACTGACTATGTTTCATTCATTTCATTGAGAAACAATGCCCTAGAGAGTAAATAGTATTGCTATAACGTAGATATTAGTGATAGCAGTATGCAGAGGATAAAATGAAGACATGGCTTTCAAAAGGGGGATGTTATGCAATTAATCTCCTTTGGCACTGACTATGTTTCATTCATTTCATTGAGAAACAATGCCCTAGAGAGTAAATAGTATTGCTATAACGTAGATATTAGGGATAGCAGTATGCAGAGGATAAAATGAAGACATGGCTTTCAAAAAGGGGGATGTTATGCAATTAATCTCCTTTGGCACTGACTATGTTTCATTCATTTCATTGAGAAACAATGCCCTAGAGAGTAAATAGTATTGCTATAACGTAGATATTAGGGATAGCAGTATGCAGAGGATAAAATGAAGACATGGCTTTCAAAAAGGGGGATGTTATGCAATTAATCTCCTTTGGCACTGACTATGTTTCTGTGGCGAGAGAAACCACGAACGTAGCAGTTCGAAGCGTGCACAACTGTGTTTGGCATGCAGAATGAAGATCAGAGGCGAGTGGGGAGATTGAACTCGCATTCTCCTGATCGTGAGTCGTGGCCCGACGCATGGGAATGACTAAACTATCCAGAGTGGCCAGGATGTGAAGGATTGACGCGTGCTGATTAGTGTCACACGTGCTGGTCAGAGGAAGGAGCCCGGATGAACACTGTAATTGTGTATTTATTTGACCAGCTCTGAGAAACCGGGAAGAGGGCTTGCAGTAGCATTTTGGCTGTGGTAACGAGTGGACGAGAGACGAGACCTTTTGATAGTATTGGTGAGAAGAGTGCAGCACTGTTGGGAGAGTAAAATTCGTCGGACTTAACTGTGCCCCCCAGAGAACATTCATATTACAGTTTCAGAAATTTTTTGCATTAGTAGAACAAATTTAGAAGAGGCAATAATAAGGTGTTTTGATTAATCAACAAGTCAAATTTTACAAAAATAAAACCAAATATTTTCAGAATAGAATTAAAAGCATAAATTGAATTAAGTTGCTGATAATTTCATGATATTTAATTGGCATTTTTTTCTTTTGTTAAGGTTAATTTGATTAAAATCATAGAGGCTTGAAAAAGAAGACTAAGTTGAAATAATGGGAAAAGAGAGTTAAGGTTAATTAGATATAAAGTCAATTGACTTTTAGAACAAAAGACAATACATAAAAATACTAGAGCGATTCAAAAGTTTTGCAATATATTAGTACGTGCTAGTTTGCAGCACATATATCATGTGACTGAAGCAGTTCAAGCCATGCAAGGTGCCTAGAGTCATTGATAGAATCATGGTAGTTGGTACATTGACACGTTGTGCATGGCTTCACTCTGCATGAGATCTGAAAGCTGCACAGATGAACGTGCAATGTAGTTTAATTTGGGAACTTACGTTTTACAAGTTTGAACTGGGTTTATAATGCTGTGGTAGTAACCAAATACATTTGTTATAGAAGAGGTGAAGGTGCAGTTAATCACAGAACAGTAAACAGATGCTATTTCTCTGAATTTTTTAGATGAGGCTTGATAATAAGTATTATTTGTATTATTAAATCCTGGTCAGGAGTAGCAGTAACATTGAATAATAATTAACACAGCTTAACACTTGTATCCCAGCTATGATTAGCAGAATGAGAACAGGATACCCCCGTGGCTGAATAAAGGGTTAGGTTCAAAGTTCCGTGATGGCTCCCGAGCTCAAAAAAGATGGCTCCCGAACTCAAAAAAGAATGGTTCCAGATTCCAAAAAAGAATGGTTCCAGATTCCAAAAAAGAATGGTTCCAGATTCCAAAAAAGAATGGTTCCAGATTTCAAAAAAGAATGGTTCCAGATTTCCCAGATTTCAAAAAAGAATGGTTCCAGATTTTAAAAAAAATTGTTACCAAGTCTGACAAGAAATACCTGAAGAAGGCTGGAGGGCACATTGGCCAAAACGTTATACAGATAACAATGATGAGGGGGACAATAAAACCAATAATACTAGTAAACAGATGGTTTAAGAAATATCACTCAAGTAGCAAGAACCCTGACAATCAGGCAAGATTAGGCAGAGATGAGCAGAGGCATTGATTCTGAGGCCATGCTCCAAGCCATAGAAGCAAATCCAGTAAATAGCACTCGAAGAATATCAAGTGATGCCATTCAATTACATACCAAGAAAATACACTGGAAGGCTACAAATTTACAAAATCACAGAAAAAAGTGAACCACCTTATGTACATGGATGATATCAAGATATATGCCAAAAACAAAAAAGAACTAGAAACCCTTGTATGGTTTATAAGAATATAAAGACAGGAGATATGAATAGAATTTGGGATTGAAAAGTGTGCCATGTTCATAATGAAAAAGGGGAAAAGAAAGACAATGGATAAAATAAAACTACCAAATCAGAAAAATATAAAAACACTTGGAGAAAAAAAGAATTACAAGTATTTAGGAATATTGGAAGTGGACACCACCAAACAGATGAAATTAAACGCAATAATATTCAAAATGATGGAAAAAATCAAACAGAGTGCTCCAGGCTTGAAAAGAGGTCTGTCATCAAATTTTTGGTGGCCAAAAAGTGCAAACCCTGTGACATTTACAGAAGAATATGTGATATAAACAGAGAAGAATATTTTAGTAAAAAAATGTTTACAAATGGACTAAACATGGACTTCCCACTAGGAGCCTGAATTAAATAGCCAGTCCCATTGAGTGGAAACACGCAGACTTTCAAAAAAAAAAAAAAAAAAAAAAAAAAGTTCTAGGAGCAGCTGTCAGTTAAGAAGGCCATGCTGACTGTCTTCTGGGACATGAGAGAACCAATCATTATTGATTTTCTTGAAGGTGAATCTGTAAACAGTGCTTCCTGTTGTCAACTCCTTAGGCAAAATTTACCTTTTTTATTGAATGACCCTCGTATATAGAGCTATATTAAAACTTGTAAAATGTCACTGCAGCTACACAAAAATAGACTTATAATCTAGTCTTTAAATAGGTGAAACTAACAAGTAATACATTCCTTGGTCAGGTGAAAATTACAGCCCAACAGCACAGACATTACTAAATTACCACTCTAGTTTGGTCTAGTAGAACAATTGCATGTATAGGCTTCCACGGTGATTAAGATAACTAAACATTTCCAAATGGAACCAGTACAGTGATGCTGATAGCTTTTTGATTTAGTGCATCCTGGGATGCACATATTTGCTTTGAATGAGTCCCCAGGAAAAATTGTGGTTCCTAGGCAGACTCTCTAAAAAAAATTATCTGTATTCAATAGGACCATATAAATATGAACGTACAATGGACATGATCCCCTAACCTCTAAGCATAAAATAACCCCAGACATGTTGACATGCCATTAAAATCAATCAATAGATCCCAGGTTCCCCTCAACTTCTCCGACATATTTTTATGCCATTAGGCTATTACAGTGAGGATTACTTAAATAATTCATAAAACCAAATTGATTTATTAATTGTATTTAGAAAAAAATAAAAATCCTTATTTAATTGGATCATAAAACTTCTATTTGATTTAATGCAAAATTTTTCTCTTTGAATTTCAAATTTCTCCATTAAGGAGCCAAGTGGCTCTGGCTTGAGAATCACTGATCTTTTCATTACTAGTTTGATTTACAAATGGATTAAAAGGCTTATTCAGAGATTCAACCTTTTTCCAGGTAAAACAAAAATGTCACTACCGGTTAATGTTGGCAACAAAAATGCCCCTCGGCCTTGCGTACCCTTGGCAGCAAAGACGCCGCTCTGCCTTGCGTACCCTTGGCAGCAAAGACGCCGCTCTGCCTTGCGTACCCTTGGCAGCAAAGACGCCGCTCTGCCTTGCGTACCCTTGGCAGCAAAGACGCCGCTCTGCCTTGCGTACCCTTGGCAGCAAAGACGCCGCTCTGCCTTGCGCACCCTTGGCAGCAAAGACGTCCCTCTGCCTGCAAAGTGGTTAGAGTAGAAAGCTAAAAATTTAGAATTTTTTAAAAACCATTTCAACTTTTCACTGTCATATATGACTATAGTTAAACTCCAGCTATTGAACTATGTACAACTATCGCTGAATTTTTAAAAGCATGCTGTGTGCAACTCTATTTGAATTTCATATTATGTTCCATTTGTTGGTTCATATTTTCCACCTGCTGTGTGGATTCTGCAGAGATGTTATTTTGACACGAGATTTGATTATTTTTGTCACATTTTTCATTCCGATTGTTGCCATGGAAACTTATGGAAATAAATGATATCAGTCACAATTCCTACTGACAAGCAAATCCTGAAAAGAAATTCTTGGGATACAAATTCAGAGTTAAGTGGAATTACTATCAAGTTGATTTTGACTCACATACAAGAAGAAGAAAAAAAAGAACGAGACAGGAAGTTTACTAATGTTATTCAGAATTTTTTTCTTTTTCTTCTAACACCAATTCATAATATCTACATGAGAGATGCTGATAGGTACATTGACATCCTTGTGTAACGTTGTGGTATATATTCACCGTACTAAAAAGGTGTTTGCCATGTGGCGGTCATCATGTCGATAAAAAAGTACAACGCGAGAAATATATCTTCACCAGCTGCTTAGATTTTATTTCCATGTTAGGCTCGTCTCGTGGGTTGTGTCGAAGAGGAGAGGAAAGGCAGAGAGACAGGGAGAGAGAACTATTAAACTACTGTCATCCCACACGGAACCAAGGGCAGGTCTTAACCCTACGCTGTTCCAAATTGAAAAGAGACCGGTACCTTTCTTCGTTGTTCCACGTCACCACGTGACTTCCGGTTCCGGTCAACACCCAAAACTTCCGGTTGACACTCAATTCTCCATTCGGGGGTCACGCCCCGGTCAAATCATTTTGTGTTCATTACTCTTTTTAAAACCTTTACTCTCTCACTTATTTCTTTCTTTCTCCCCCCTTCCATTAGTAGTCCTTGCCAAATGCAATCTTGCTACACCTGACACACAAAAATCTAACACATGGCCAGAAGTAAAGTTATATACTAAGCTTAAGTTAGATGTGGCAAAAGGCTAGATTATGGAGTGCCAAGTGAGAATCGAACTCACTAGCAATGGTCTGTGAATCTAGCATGCTAACCATTACACCATATGAGGCGCACCATGGCCAGAAGAATAAGGCACCCAGTGAGACTTAAACTCACTAGTAATGGCTTCCCAGTCTCACTTGGTAACGATTAAACCATGTGATTTCTTTTTTGTTTGTTTGTTTTGTTTTACGGCATATCAACCTCAGTGGGTCATTTAATGCCGATAAAGTTTTGAAATAAATCAATTCTTAATGGATAATACAATTTTTTTATAAATACATTTTTCTATTTAACCCATAGATGGGACCATAACAGGTACTACCACTCCGGGTCAGAGTGGACCATGGAGCAATGGTGATGAAGGGGTGCTCCACATTCTCCAAAACTGGAACCTCACCATCAGATAGAGTTTAACGTCATTCCCAGGACATGTAGACCCGCAGCCACCACCCATATGATAAAGAGGGTTGGGGCTTGCCATAAGGGCAATAGGGTTGGGAAAATCATATAGATGTTAGGGCTTGACGTGACCAGCCGACTGATCAGAGGGGGGCCTCTCCGACCGCCCGTCTAGCCCAAGATAGGGCCAAAGTGGAGTATTGCAGGTCATGAACTGCTCATCCACCTGGGCTCTATCCTTAAGCATCACGGGTCGCCCCCCACGGCCAACAGGTGGCCCCATTGGGGGAGTCTTACTCCTCTGCAGAGGTGCAGTCAATGCATTCTAACGCCCCAGCCGACAGGGCGGTACACCATGTGAGATACATAATGTAATGACAGATCAAACTCACAAAACTGTCATTATCTACAATTATATTAATTTTCCTTTTTCTTTCATCCATTATTCAAGTTGCATTGATAGCAAATATGAAGAAGAGAAATAAAAGGAAAAGAAAATTGGAAGATGTGAAAACCCAACAACAGAAATCTTTAGTGGCAATTTTGTTTTACACACTAATAAACAAAATTGGCTGATTGAAATTATTTTTTCTGGGAGCAACCAAATAAAAAAAAATAATGAAAAGGAGGGGGGAAAAGGAGGGAGCTCCAATTAAAATGAAAAACAATAGTCTTAAAAAGAAAAAAAAAAAAAAAGAAAGAAAAAAAAAACTTGTATCAAACAAAACAAGGAATGTTTAAGAAAACCAAAAAGTAATTGATTACCAATTTTCTGATTAAAAAACAAAAAAAAGAGAGAAGAAAAAGAGAGAAAGAGAAAAGAGAGAGAGAAAAAAAGAGAGAAAGAGAAAAAGAGAGAGAGAGAGAAAGAGAAAAAGAGAGAGAGAGAGAAAGAGAAAAAAGAGAGAGAGAAAGAGAAAAAGAGAGAGAGAAAGAAAGAGAAAGAGAAGAGAGAAAGAAAGAGAGAAAGAGAGAGAGAGAGAGAGAGAGAGAGAAAGAGAGAGAGAGAGAGAGAAAGAGAGAGAGAGAAAAAGAGAAAGAGAAAAATAGAGAGAGAGAGAGAGAGAGAGAGAGAGAGAGAGAGAGAGAGAGAGAGAGAGAATAAAACCGTAAAAAAAAACAACAAAAAAAACAATTGTTTTCCTCTCTATTAATTGCACCAACATTCTTAACAGTCTGCAGAAACCATTCATCAAAAGCTGGTGTCGAGGACAGGGGAGGTGGGGGTAAGCAACCATTGAAAATACTGCAAGAATCCAGCAAACTAATGACAACTTCAGAAAAAGAAAAAAAAAGACTTTTTGAAAAATAAAAAATAAAGAGACAAAATTCAGTAACGTTCTTAATCTACAGCAAGGTGAGTCAAAAGTTTTGCAATACTTTGGTATGTGCTACAGTGATGCTGATAGCTTTTTTAATTTAGTGCATTTTGGGACACACAGATTTTATTTGAATGAGTCCCCGGGAAATTTTATAGATCCTAACTAAAGGTTCTTGATAAATTGAAGAATTTTCATCTCTGAACAACTAAAGCCATCCAACTCCTACCTTGTACCCCATACAGTGTAATTTGTTTCCAAGAAAATATTGAAATGCATTTACAGTTAACTGGAAATGGTGGGGGAAGAAAAAAAACAAAAAAAAAAACACTGGGACAGATGGATCCGATTTTTCTGCGTCCTTTTAGATTTTTGTGTCGGTGACGCAGGATGCGTACCTATCAGTCAGCATCTCTGTGCTAGTTTGCAGCATGTATATCACATGATAGAGTGGTTCAAGCGATGGATGGTGTTGGAAGGTGTGACATTAGCTCAGTTGGTAGAACATCCACCTAGGAATTGCAAGGTTTCGGGTTCAATAAACATCTGAGAGCTGACGCTAGGTGTGGCACTCCACTTCAGGAAAACAATTTCCTTGGTGTAGTGAATGCTAGTGAAGTCTAATTTGGGAAGTTATGCTTTACAAGTTCAAACTAGACAAGTTTGTATATTTTTAACATTTATTTCAAAACAGACATAAATTGACTATAAAAAGAATCAGCATATATATATATATATATATATATATATATATATATATATATATATAGACATATATATAGACATATATATAGACAGTAGATAAAAATTTTGAAATTGATTACATTGAAAAATGGAAATTTTATTCATACCAATATATGTATATTTTTCCATTTATCATTTCAACATAACGGTCAGATTCATTTCCATTTTCCTCACCTTTGTTAAATCAACTTGGATTTATAAAGGCCCCAATTTTGGTCAAAATAAATTTATTATGGAATAATGATGTTGAGTTTTTCCTTCCTTTTAAAGATAAATATTGCTCTGTACATAATCTTAAAAGATTATTATACATTGAGCTCTCTGTAGTGATTTAAAGATTCACTGTATTTGTACATACTGGATCATACAATAATAATAGTGTGTCTTAGAAATCACATATAGAATCATCCCTTACTATCAAGTTTTGGATACCTCACATCTATATTGTGCTGGCTACACTGAAAACCATCAATGCATTTTGTCAAAATAAGGGAACAGTGTGTAAATGCAATGTCAATTTATAGCTTTAATCTCATTTTGAATTTAAACTGTTTATTGATTCTGTAAACTGATAACTATTAAATCCCATGATCCGCCTTGTAAGCAGGGATCACAGGTTATACTATAACTAGTTTCCCCAAGTGATAGACAGGCAAACAGGTTGAAAACTAAGACTTGTCAAAGGCGGATAAACCCTTCTTTTATATATATATATATAAGTAAGTAAAGTCGTCGGGGCGGCCTAAAGTCGGTATCAGCCAATCAGCGAGGGAGTCTATCCCCTCTTCACTAGAGCTAGACATATATATATATATACATACATATATATATATATATATATATATATATATACAAACCCCTCCACACGAGCAGGATGCAACACAAGGTCAATTTCTTAAGCAGAGTTTAACAGGTTTAAATTCAGAGTTTTCCTTCTCCTAGACTGGTTACCTAGCCCTGGTTAAAGAGCCCAGTCTGCCCTGCTTTACCTATAGCTGGAGGGAGAATTGGATTCATACCTTTCCCAATGGTATTAGCGCCATGTGAAATGTAAACAGCTCTGTCCAGGAATTGAACTCTGGTCGACGAGCCCATTTTCTATGACTCTAACCATTAGACCACATGCCTCCATTCTTATAGAGGGTCAGCAGTTATTTAGCATACGTGTGATAAAATACAAGAAGAATATCCCTTACATTGAAACTTGTTTTTTTAGTATTTTTCAAAGATAGACAGTAGATAACGACAAAAAAAAAGGTTCTGATTTTGTTTGGATTTTTTAGTTTAAGGGAATTGAGGAGTTCATGGGAGAGACAAACCTGGTTCACTAAGGGGGGAAAAAAAGAGATAAGTTAATTTAATACACACTGATTTACTCTGATTAGTGTCTTTCCTGTCAGCAGGGCTTAGAAAATCCTGACTGTATCCTCTGCAGAAGTGTGACACCCCCTCCCAACAGGGCCACCTGATTAAACATTTAAACATGTCAAGAAGTTTTAAATATAGAAATACTTCTTTCTGTTGATGCAAAAGTACTTACCAAACCTAACATTGCCATTACTCCCAGGTCCACTCTGACCTCGAGAGGTAATACCTGTTAGGGTCCCACCAATGGTTCAAATAGATCTGTTTAAAAATATATATATATATATATATATATATATTATATATATATATAATATGATAGGAATACTTGATATCATGTGCAAAAAAAATCTTTACACATTACATAAAAATGAATGTAAATATAAACATACATTGTATGCAATTCCTTAACCACTTTGCATCAAATAACCGCAGATATGTTGAGATGCCGTTAAAATCAAGCAATCAATACCCATAATCAAAACGAAAAAAAAAAAAATTTTTTATAGATATAATATAACATCTTATACAGTTAAATTCTTATCAGCCCAAAAGTTATTATTTCAATTATCATTATTCTGATTTTAAAAAGAAAAAAATTCTATGAAAAAATAATCAAGGCAAATTTGATATTTTGTTCAAGTTAAAGTTAGCACAAAAATTGATTTTCTAAATTTGAAAAAAAATCAAATTCTATGTTAAAGAAAAGAGAGAGAGAGAGAGAGAGAGAGAAAAAGGAGAAAGAGGGAAAAGAGAGAAAAGGAGAGAGAGAGAGGGAAAAAGAGAGGAGAGGAGAAAAAGAGGAGAGAGAGGGAGAGGGAGGGGAAAAAGAGAGGAGAGGAGAGGGAGGAGAGGGGAGAGGGAGGGAAAAAAGAGAGAGAGGGAAAAAGAGAGAAGAGAGGGGAAAAGAGAGAGAGAGGGAAAAAAAGAGAGAGAGGGAAAAAGAGAGAGAGGGGGAAAAAGAGAGGAGAGAGGGGAAAAAGAGAGAGAGAGGGGAGGAGAAGAGAGAGGGGAAAAGAGAGAGAGGGGGGAAAAAGAGAGAGAGAGGGGGAAAAAAGAGGAAAGAGAGGGGAAAAAGAGGAGAGAGAGGGGAAAAAAGAGGGAAGAGAGAGGGGAAAAAGGGGAAGAGAGAGAGGGAAAAAGAGGGAAAGAGAGGGAAGAGAGAGAAGAGAGAGGGGAGAAGAGAGGGAAGAAGAGAGAGAGAGAGAGGGGAGAGAGAGAGAGAGAGAGAGAGAGAGAGAGAGAGAGAGAGAGAGAGAGAGAGAGAGAGAAGAAAAAACAGTCAAAAAGAAAAAAAAAAACAAGCTGTATAAAACTGGCCTTGGTACTTATTCAAAATGCAATGAAGTGCTAATGAAATATTTTACATTTAAACCAATCTTCTTCTTCTTTGTATAAGACTGGGTGGTTGTAGTAAATTATCTTGTCTTCTTCAATTGATATTTGCCTAGAGATATCTTTAATCATAACAAATGTTTTATCATATTGAAGAGAAAGGCTGACAGCAAAATTATCAACTAATGAGAATTCCAAGAATCAACTATTTAATGAATAATATATTAAAATAAAATAAACATTTTTGTTTCTTCATAAAATGTTTTCTAATTATAAGCAAATGAAAACAACTTCAAATGGTGGATACTGCAGAAATTAAAAATGATTGATTTATTTTAATGGTGTGTCAACTAGTCTTGGGTTATCTTATGTCTAGAGGTTAGGGAATTGTTTTCATTGTACATTTATAATTACATTTTTGTGTAGTTGTTTAACCTCTTCCCTGATTATCCCAAGTGTTCATGGGATAGGCATTCTGAACATTTTTTACAATCCCGAGTATTTGTCTTCTATCACTGAAACTAAGTTTACTAGCCAGAGACGCTTTGTTCACTGATAATTTGTGAGTGTTTTTTTTTTGTTTTTTTAGCAATTGTGGTGTGCTTTAGTTACTATTTTCAAAATATAAAAGAATACTTTTCAACTAGTTTATTTCTGTATTGTGTTAAAAATTCCAAATTGAAACGGATACAGAGAAAAATATAACTTTTTTTTTTCTAATGAATGTAAATGATTTCATTTCAAAGTAAAATTTCACTTTACAAAACTAATACTGTGAGAAATGTAAACGAAACAGTTTTTAGCATAATTACAAATAAAACAAATAAACTTGGATTTTTCTTTTCTTTTTTCGTTCAATTCTGTATATATACACGTGTTTGTGTGTGTGCGTGTAATGCCTATACCAAGAATACTCGGGATAATAATAACAGGACAAATTTCAAACCCATATAACTTCAAAATTATTGATAATCTTATAAGAAATATTCTCAAATTTCACTTAATCAAATATGAAATGAAATGAAATTTATTGTGTACAGTGCACCACAACTCATCAAAGTCTCATGTCAAGTACACAGAATAATGAAGTGTCAGGAACATGAACAGTTTACAGTAGTAATATGCATGCATGTGTGCATATGTATGTGGAGAGTGGCATCAGGTATAGTGTCAGCGGACCATAGGAAGCATGGAGGCTTTGAAAGACTCAGTGCTTCGGCAGCCTACAACAGACGCAGGCAGTTTATTCCATGTCTCTGCAATTCTGAGCATGAAAAAATGTTTCCGAAAGTCACATGAGCAGTGCTGTTTTCTGACTTTGTAGGCATGCCCACGTGTGTTGGAAAGATGGAGATCAAAAAGGTGCTCATATAAAAGGGATAATTAAGCAAATATTAAAACCTGCCTTGTTTTGGACAGGTAATTAAAAAATAAGTGAAAGGAAAGAGGTTAAGAGATTTTGCACACTGTTATATATATATATATATATTATATATATATATAGTATTTCTATCTAATACTACCTGCTGCAAAGTTGAATGGTTGGTGATTAACTGACTCCTTCACTATACTTTTCTGCTGTGGGGGGACTAGACATGAAAAATACGACCTGTCAAATCTCAGCTGACCCCTGTTGTAAAGGTCAAAGGCCATCTAGCACATATTCTGTGAAGCACAAGAAAAGGCATCTCTTACATCAAATTTTGGTCAACCATTCACTATAACTGATTCTACATCGGTTATCTTTGCTGCAGGGTGTGTGGGTACATGCCAAAGGGGTGGGTCTGGATCTGTGTAATGTCTAATTCACTTAAATCTACACTGTACTTTCTGAGAAACCATGATCATTTCTTGGGATGGATATAAATATTTACCAATCCGTCTGCACCAGTAGGATACGACACAAGGTAAATCTCTTGAGCAGGGTTTAACAGGTTTGAATTCAGAATTTTCCTTCTCTTAGACTCTAATGAAACAACTTTGAGTTTGCTAAGGTTTCAATATCCACGGAAGAATTGTCATAGGAGGAGGAGCTCTCAAAGTAGTTTAGACTAATGAGAAGAGAGCACCTTCGGTTTGAATTCAGAGTTTTTCCTTCTCCTAGACTGGTTGCCATACCAAGGTTAAAGAGTTCAGTCTTCCCGACAATTTCAGCATAGCTGGAGGGAGAATATTCAAGTTCATACCTTTCCCAAGGGTATTAACATTGTGTGAAATGCAAACAGCCGCTTCTAGGATTTGAACTCGTTTCACCATGACTAATTACTATAATGGTAACCTTTAAACCAAACTCCTCCAACCACCCACAGACCGGCTGCCATATCAAGGTTAAAGTCTACCCTACTATTTACCCATAGCTGAAGGGAGAGTAGATAGATACACACCTCTTTCAAAGATATTAGTGCTAAGTGAAATGTAAACAGACTCGTCTAGGATTTGAACTTGGGTGGATATAGACAGATAGATAAAGTGGAGTGTTGCAAGTCATGGACTGCTCAACCACCAAGATTCCGTTCTTAAGCATCATAGCCACCCACGGCCAACAGGTGGTTCCATTTTTTTTGGGGGGGGTCTTACCTCTCTACAGAGGTGCAATCAGCATATTCTACAGCCCAAGCTGACAGGGCGCTCACAAGTTATCAGAACTATCTAAAATATATGTTGCTTTAAGAAACTAGTTTCCCAACAGGGCTTACCTGATAAGGAAAGTGACTAGACAGCAAACAGGTTGAAAACTAAGACATGTCAAAGGGTGGATAAACCCTTCTTATAGAGGGTCAGCAGTTATTTAGCATACGTGTGATAAAATACAAGAAGAATATCCCTTACATTGAAACTTGTTTTTTTAGTATTTTTCAAAGATAGACAGTAGATAACGACAAAAAAAAAGGTTCTGATGTTGTTTGGATTTTTTAGTTCAAGGGAATTGAGGAGTTCATGGGAGAGACAAATCTGGTTCACTAAGGTGGGGGGAAAAAAGAGATAAGTTAATTTAATACACACTGATTTACTCTGATTAGTGTCTTTCCTGTTAGCAGGGTTTAGAAAATCCTGACTGTATCCTCTGCAGAGGTGTGACACCCTCTCCCAACAGGGCCACCTGATTAAACATTTAAACATGTCAAGAAGTTTTAAATATAGAAATACTTCTTTCTGTTGATGCAAAAGTACTTACCAAACCTAACATTGCCATTATCCCAGGTCGACTGACTTGGAGAAGTAATACCTGTTAGGTCCACCAATGGTTTCAAATAGATCTGTTTAAAAATTATTTATTATATATATATATATATATATATATATATATATATATATAATATACTTGATATCATGCAAAAAAAAAGCATAGAAAATCCTGACTGTATCCTCTGCAGAGGTAGTAAAGTAGGCAGACTAGCCTTTTGTTGGTATCCGCCGGACAGTGAGGAGTCTATCTGCTTTTCACTAGCACTAGACCAGGGAGATTGGTGGAGTGCCACACTTATCATCAGATGTGCATTCTTATGTGCTGAATTGCTGAGGGACAGTATCAAACTTGGAGCCTTGTGGCTATTAAGTAGATGCTCAACGTACTGAGCTATAATTTTAACACTTAATTACTAGGATCTACACTAGTAATGTAAATATAAACATACAATGTATGCAATTCTCTAACTTCTAGACATTAAAATAACCCTAGATGGGGTTGACATGCCGTTAAAATTGACCAATCCATCAATCTAACTATTTCTCATGTTGGTTCTTATCATAGTCAAAAGTTTTACTGTTGTACCCCACCAGTGTGTCAGACTGAATTTCACTACTATTCTGACTGTGCTACTTCATGTGCCATGTTGGTGAGGGCCAATATCGAACCTGGATCTTGTGGTTCCTAGGCAGACGTTTCTAACAACTAGCTAAAACTTTAACACATTTACACGAGAGCATCCGCCTAGGAACCATACCGGACCTCGCCAATTCAGCGTTATGAATAGCACAGGGATATCTGTGTGGTTAAAATGAGGAGCTGATGGTAGGTGTGACACTCTACTTCAGACGTTAAAATAATCTCCTTAGTCTAGCACTAGTGAAAAGAGGATAGACTCCCTCGCCGTTTGGCTGATACTGATATTAGGCCTTATGATGACTTATACACGACTGTCACATAATGATAATTCGTAATTTGAGAAATACAGACATAAATCAAATATTCATTGAATTCACTAATCACTATTTGAGGAATACAGAGTCTGGCGAAAGTATTATTTTTTTTTTTTGTTAATCAATGTTGGTGATTCACAGTTTTGTGAATATCAAAATATCTGGTTGTGTAGCCTATAATTACTACATGCTTTGTTATATAGATGAAATACAAGGTGTGTCATAAAAGTATCAAGATTGAAGCTGTATTTATCAAGATAGAAATGAACAATGAATGGAACACCAATTTTTTTTTCAGAATACAAGGTGTGTCATAAAAGTACTCCGTTTGAAGCTGTATTAACCAAGATAGAAATGAACAATGAATGGAATGTTCATTTTTTCAGAATACAAGGTGTGTCATAAAAGTATCGAGTTTAAGCTGCATTTACCAAGATAGAAATGAAGAATGAATGGAACGTTATTTTTTTCAGAATGCAAGGTGTGTCAAAAGAGTATCGAGATTTTTGTACTTTTTGACTTTTGAAGGTGTGTCAAAAAGTACAAAAATCTCGATACTCTTTTGACACACCTTGTATATCAGTTGCTACTTTAGTCCATGGTATTTCGGATATTTCATTATCTGTGATTGGTTCTGATATTCTATGCAATATGTGTATGTATTTATCATGTCTTTAATCTGATTGTTTATATTAGATCAATATATAACTTCTTTTGCCCTTGTAATGTACTTTTTTTATTCCTAAATGTTTGGTGTAGATTTTTTTGTAAAGTTTCATTACCTAGGGAATTGGGGACTATTATTCGTGCCCTTCAGTAGTAGTCCTTTCACAATCGAGATATCAATACAAAACAGGCATGTATGACATAATTGAAGAGCAGTGATGCTGATAGCTTTTGATTTAGTGCATCCTGGATGCACATATTTGCTTTGAATGTGTCAGCAGCAAATTTATGGTCCCAACTAAAGTTTCTTAATAAATTGTAGGGTTTTTATTTATGATCTGGGAAGACAACTAAAGCCTCTAACTCCTACCTTGTAACCTATCCTGTTTAATTTATTTCTAAGAAACTATTGAAATGTATTTACAGTTAGCTTGAAATGGTGAGGGAAGAAAAAAGAAAGACACTGGGACACATGGATATGATTTTACTGCGTCCTTTTAGATTTTTTGTTGTTAGGGATGCATGATGCATACCTATCAGCATCTCTGGAAGAGGATACATCTTTATTGTTTTCTTGCCATGTTATTGTTACATACTGCATTAGTATTTGTAATGTTGGATCTTTGCTTGTTTCTTCTCTGTATATATTGATTTGTGGTCTGGTCACTGATCGGATGGATACTGTTTCAGAATTATATGGACTAGCAAATATTGCACCCTCCAGGTGCAACTATTTAAGTTTTAATGTAATGAAATATTATATTAATTAGAAAGGGCTATTGAAACTAAATAAGAATACAGATAAAAAGATTTGAAACAGAAGGGGGTATAATTGAATAACAGAACAACTGAAACTTACTCTTCCATCACTCCCGTCTTTCATTGCTAAAGTTTCTTAATTTAACTATTTAGTTAAAATAGGAAGTAAAGAATAAAATTACAGTTATTTCTTCTTGTTAATGGATTTCTTTTAAGATTTATCCCCAGGATTTTTGCTCATATTCATTAAGATAAAACCAAACAATTTGGAAATCAATAATACTAAGCACATATTTATTAAAATCAAATTTTTAATATCAATATGCAAATTAGCCTTCCCGTTGACACTGTAAACCACTATTTTTTGTTATAATATATATATATATATATATTATATATATATATATATATATATATATATATATATTATAAAATTGCATGTTATTAGTATGTAGATCGGCCAATGCCGGGGGTCCAGTGGCTTCGGCCCTGGATCTTTATAAGTTAATAGCGTCTATCCCACCAGGCAATACCTGCCCCTTGACTTAAAGGGGCAGGGCTGGGTTTATTGCCCAGCGCCTGAGGCACCCTCTTAAGGGAATCCGAAGGGATCGACGCAATTTTTGTTCTTTCCCACCCATGAGCTTCGCGTGGGTGGGCCCACGTTAAAACGAGGCCTTGTGCCAGACCAACAAGTGG
>CM042145.1:28553832-28579316 GCA_023376005.1 Doryteuthis pealeii | reverse complement strand
TAGAACAAATTTAGAAGAGGCAATAAAGTGTTTTGATTAATCCAACAAGTCAAATTTTACAAAAATAAAACCAAATATTTTCAGAATAGAATTAAAAGCATAAATTGAATTAAGTTGCTGATAATTTCATGATATTTAATTGGCATTTTTCTCTTTTGTTAAGGTTAATTTGATTAAAATCATAGAGACTTGAAAAAGAAGACTAAGTTGAAATAGTGGGAAAAGAGAGTTAAAGTTAATTAGATATAAAGTCAATTGACTTTTAGAACAAAAGAAAATACATAAAAATACTAGAGTGAGTCAAAAGTTTTGCAATATATTAGTACGTGCTAGTTTGCAGCACATATATCATGTGACTGAAGCAGTTCAAGCCATGCAAGGTGCCTAGAGTCATTGATAGAATCATGGTAGTTGGTACATTGACACGTTGTGCATGGCTTCACTCTGCATGAGATCTGAAAGCCGCCCAGATGAACGTGCAATAGTAGTTTAATTTGGGAACTTACGTTTTACAAGTTTGAACTGGGTTTATAATGCTGTGGTAGTAACCAAATACATTTGTTATAGAAGAGGTGAAGGTGCAGTTAATCACAGAACAGTAAACAGATGCTATTTCTCTGAATTTTTTAGATGAGGCTTGATAATAAGTATTATTTGTATTATTAAATCCTGGTCAGGAGTAGCAGTAACATTGAATAATAATTAACACAGCTTAACATTTATCCCAGCTATGATTAGCAGAATGAGAACAGGATACCCCCGTGGCTGAATAAAGGGTTAGGTTCAAAGTTCCGTGATGGCTCCCGAGCTCAAAAAAGAAGTTCCAAAAAAGAATGGTTCCAGATTTCAAAAAAGAATGGTTCCAGATTCCAAAAAAGAATGGTTCCAGATTCAAAAAGAATGGTTCCAGATTTCAAAAAAGAATGGTTCCAGATTTCAAAAAAGATTGTTACCAAGTCTGACAAGAAATACCTGAAGAAGGCTGGAGGGCACATTGGCCAAAATGTTATACAGATAACAATGATGAGGGGGACAATAAAACCAATAATACTAGTAAACAGATGGTTTAAGAAATATCACTCAAGTAGCAAGAACCCTGACAATCAGGCAAGATTAGGCAGAGATGAGCAGAGGCATTGATTCCGAGGCCATGCTCCAAGCCATAGAAGCAAATCCAGTAAATAGCACTCGAAGAATATCAAGTGATAAAATAAAATAAGGTAGGCCTAAAACCATTGATTCCGAGGCCATGCTCCAAGCCATAGAAGCAAATCCAGTAAATAGCACTCGAAAGAATATCAAGTGATAAAATAAAATAAGGTAGGCCTAAAACCATTGATTCCGAGGCCATGCTCCAAGCCATAGAAGCAAATCCAGTAAATAGCACTCGAAGAATATCAAGTGATAAAATAAAATAAGGTAGGCCTAAAACCATTGATTCCGAGCCATGCTCCAAGCCATAGAAGCAAATCCAGTAAATAGCACTCAAAGAATATCAAGTGATAAAATAAATAAGGTAGGCTAAAACCATTGATTCGGCCATGCTCCAAGCCATAGAAGCAAATCCAGTAAAGAGCACTCGAAGAATATCAATGATAAAATAAAATAAGGTAGGCCTAAAACCATTGATTCCGAGGCCATGCTCCAAGCCATAGAAGCAAATCCAGTAAATAGCACTCGAAGAATATCAAGTGATAAAATAAAATAAGGTAGGCCTAAAACCATTGATTCCGAGGCCATGCTCCAAGCCATAGAAGCAAATCCAGTAAATAGCACTCGAAGAATATCAAGTGATGCCATTCAATTTACATACCAAGAAAATACACTGGAAGGCTACAAATTTACAAAATCACAGAAAAAAGTGAACCACCTTATGTACATGGATGATATCAAGATATATGCCAAAAACAAAAAAGAACTAGAAACCCTTGTATGGTTTATAAGAATATAAAACCAGGAGATATGAATAGAATTTGAGATCGAAAAGTTTGCCATGTTCATAATGAAAAAGGGGAAAAGAAAGACAATGGATAAAATAAAACTACCAAATCAGAAAAATATAAAAACACTTGGAGAAAAAAAGAATTACAAGTATTTAGGAATATTGGAAGTGGACACCACCAAACAGATGGAAGTAAACGTAATAATATTCAAAATGATGGAAAAAATCAAACCAAGTGCTCCAGGCTTGAAAAGAGGTCTGTCATCAAATTTTTGGTGGACAAAAAGTGCAAACCCTGTGACATTTACAGAAGAATATGTGATATATACAGAGAAGAATATTTTAGTAAAAAAAAGTTTACAAATGGACTAAACACGGACTTCCCACTATGAGCCTGAATTAAATAGCCAGTCCCATTGAGTGGAAACACACAGACTTTCCGAAAAAAAAAAAAAAAAAAAAAAAAAAGTTCTAGTTGCAGCTGTCAGT
Organism: Doryteuthis pealeii; assembly: GCA_023376005.1. Classification (NCBI taxonomy): domain Eukaryota; kingdom Metazoa; phylum Mollusca; class Cephalopoda; order Myopsida; family Loliginidae; genus Doryteuthis; species Doryteuthis pealeii. The sequence goes on along the minus strand of CM042145.1, from coordinate 28,576,885 downwards.
TAAGAAGGCCATGCTGACTGTCTTCTGGGACATGAGAGAGAGAGAACCCATCATTATTGATTTTCTTGAAGGTGAATCTGTAAACAGTGCTTCTTGTTGTCAACTCCTTAGACAAAATTTACCTTTTTTATTGAATGACCCTCGTATATAGAGCTATATTAAAACTTGTAAAATGTCACTGCAGCTACACAAAAATAGACTTATAATCTAGTCTTTAAATAGGTGAAACTAACAAGTAATACATTCCTTGGTCAGGTGAAAATTATAGCCCAACAGCACAGACATTACTAAATTACCACTCTAGTTTGGTCTAGTAGAACAATTGCATGTATAGGCTTCCATGGTGATTAAGATAACTAAACATTTCCAAATGGAACCAGTACAGTGATGCTGATAGCTTTTTGATTTAGTGCATCTTGAGATGCACATATTTGCTTTGAATGAGTCCCCAGGAAAATTTTAGGGGTCCCAACTAAAACAGTTTAACTCCTACCTTGTAACCTAACCTGTGTAATTCATTTCTAAGAAACTATTGAAATGTATTTACAGTTAACTTGGAATGGTGAGTGAAGAAAAAAGCAAAAAACACTAGAATGCATGGATAGGATTTTACTGCATCCTTTTAGATTTTTGTGAGTCAGAGACGCAGGATGCATACCTATCAGCATATCTGTGGCTAGTGTTCAAACCCAAGTAAAACCATGATTTAAAATGATTAAGAAGGGAGACAACTCTTACCCATCTATCTTATTCTTCATTTGATTCAGGTGCTAAATTAAATCTAAGCAAATAACTTAAATCTTAAATATTTAGTAGTTTTCACAGTCCCAGGTCATATTCATTCCATCTTGATCCCAGGATGCCCTGTCAGCAATATTCTGATTACATCCCCTTTAGAGAACTAAGACCACTGAAAAAAAAAAGGGGGGGTCCTGGGCATGACACTAAATTGTATCTGATGGTGAGGCTTCAGTTCTGGAGATCTAAAGAGTGTATAGTACCCCTTCATTGTTATTAATTCCCAGGTGCCCCTTGGCCTTGCGTACTCTTGACAGCAGAGACGCCGCTCTGCCTTGCGTACCCTTGGCAGCAAAGACGCCGCTCTGCTTGCGTACCCTTGGCAGCAGAGCCGCTCTGCCTTGCGTACCCTTGGCAGCAAAGACGCCGCTCTGCCTTGCGTACCCTTGGCAGCAAAGACGCCGCTCTGCCTTGCGTACCCTTGCAGCAAAGACGCCGCTCTGCTTGCGTACCCTTGGCAGCAAAGACGCCGCTCTGCCTTGCGTACCCTTGGCAGCAAAAGACGCGCTCTGCCTTGCGTACCCTTGGCAGCAAAGACGCCGCTCTGCCTTGCGTACCCTTGCAGCAAAGACGACACTCTGCCTTGCGTACCCTTGGCAGCAAGACGACAACTCTGCCTTGCGTACCCTTGGCAGCAAAGACGACACTCTGCCTTGCGTACCCTTGGCAGCAAAGACGACACTCTGCCTGCGTACCCTTGGCAGCCGACACTCTGCCTTGCGGCAGCAAAAGACGACACTCTGCCTTGCGTACCCTTGGCAGCAAAGACGACACTCTGCCTTGCGTACCCTTGGCAGCAAGACGACACTCTGCCTTGCGTACCTTGGCAGCAAAGACGACACTCTGCCTTGCGTACCCTTGGCAGCAAAGACGACCACTCTGCCTTGCGTACCTTGGCAGCAAAGACGACACTCTGCCTTGCGTACCCTTGCAGCAAAGACGACACTCTGCCTTGCGTACCCTTGGCAGCAAAAGACGACACTCTGCCTTGCGTAACCTTGGCAGCAAAGACGACACTCTGCTTGCGTACCCTTGGCAGCAAAGACGACACTCTGCCTGCAAAACGGTTAAAGTAGAAAACTAAAATTCAGAATTTTTTAAAAACCATTTCAACTTTTCACTGTCATATATGACTATAGTTAAACTCCAGCTATTGAACTATGTACAACTATAGCTGAATTTTTAAAAGCATGCTGTGTGCAACTCTATTTGAATTTCATATTATGTTCCATTTGTTGGTTCATATTTTCCACCTGCTGTGTGGATTCTGCAGAGATGTTATTTTGACACGAGATTTGATTATTTTTGTCACATTTTTAATTCCGATTGTTGCCATGGAAACTTATGGAAGTAAATGATATCAGTCACAATTCCTACTGACAAGCAAATCCTGAAAAGAAATTCTTGGGATTCAAATTCAGAGTTAAGTGGAATTACTATCAAGTTGATTTTGACTCACATACAAGAAGAAGAAAAAAAAGAACGAGACAGGAAGTTTACTAATGTTATTCAGAATTTTTTTCTTTTTCTTCTAACACCAATTCATAATATCTACATGAGAGATGCTGATAGGTACACTGACATCCCTGTGTAACGTTGTGGTATATATTCACCGTACTAAAAAGGTGTTCGCCACGTGGCGGTCATCATGTCGATAAAAAAGTACAACGCAAGAAATATATCTTCACCAGCTGCTTAGATTTTATTTCCAGGTTAGGCTCGTCTCGTGGGTTGTGTCAAAGAGGAGGAAACGCAGAGAGAAAGAACTATTAAACTACCGTCATCCCACACGGAACCAAGGGCAGGTCTTAACCCTACGCTGTTCCAAATTGAAAAGAGACCGGTACCTTTCTTCGTTGTTCCACGTCACCACGTGACTTCCGGTTCCGGTCAACACCCAAAACTTCCCGGTTGACACTCAATTCTCCATTCGGGGTCATGCCCCGTCAAATCATTTTGTGTTCATTACTCTTTTTTAAAACCTTTACTCTCTCATATTTCTTTCTTTCTCCCCTTCCATTAGTAGTCCTTGCCAAATGCAATCTTGCTACACCTGACACACAAAAATCTAGCACATGGCCAGAAGTAAAGTTATTTACTAAGCCTGGCTTAGATGTGGCAAAAGGCTAGATTATGGAGTGCCAAGTGAGAATCAAACTCACTAGCAATGGTCTGTGAATCTAGCATGCTAACCATAACACCATATGAGGTGCACCATGGCCAGAAGTATAAGGCACCCAGTGAGACTTAAACTCACTAGTAATGGCTTCCCAGTCTCACTTGGTAACGATTACACCATGAGATTTCTTTTTTGTTTGTTTGTTTTGTTTTACGGCATATCAACCTCAGTGGGTCATTTAATGCCGATAAAGTTTTGAAATAAATCAATTCTTAATGGATAATACAATTTTTTTATAAATACATTTTTCTATTTAACCCATAGATGGGACCATAACAGGTACTACCACTCCGGATCAGAGTGGACCAGGGAGCAATGGTGATGAAGGGGTGCTCCACATTCTCCAAAACTGGAACCTCACCATCAGATAGAGTTTAACATCATTCCCAGGACATGTAGACCCGCAGCCACCACCTTCTAGCACTCATATGATAAAAAGGGGTTGGGGCTTGCCATAAGGGCAATAGGGTTGGGAAAATCATATAGATGTTAGGGCTTGACGTGACCAGCCGACTGATCAGAGGGGGGCCTCTCCGACCGCCCGTCTAGCCCAAGATAGGGCCAAAGTGGAGTATTGCAGGTCATGAACTGCTCATCCACCTGGGCTCTATCCTTAAGCATCACGGGTCGCCCCCCACGGCCAACAGGTGGCACCATTGGGGGAGTCTTACTCCTCTGCAGAGGTGCAGTCAATGCATTCTAACGCCCCAGCCGACAGGGCGGTACACTATGTGAGATACATAATGTAATGACAGATCAAACTCACAACACTGTCATTATCTACAATTATATTAATTTTCCTTTTTCTTTCATTCCATTATTCAAGTTGCATTGATAGCAAATATGAAGAAGAGAAATAAACGGAAAAAGAAAATTGGAAGATGTGAAAACCCAACAACAGAAATCTTTAGTGGCAATTTTGTTTTACACACTAATAAACAAAATTGGCTGATTGAAATTATTTTTTCTGGGAGCAACCAAATAAAAAAAATAATGAAAAGGGAGGGGGGAAAGGAGGGAGCTCCAATTAAAATGAAAAACAATAGTCTTAAAAAAGAAAAGAAAAAAAAGAAAAAAAAAAAGCTTGTATCAAACAAAACAAGGAATGTTTAAGAAAACCAAAAGTAATTGATTACCAATTTTCTGATTAAAAAAAACAAAAAGAGAGAGAGAGAGAGAGAGAGAGAGAGAGAGAGAGAGAGAAAGAGAAAGAGAAAGAGAAAGAGAGAGAAAAAGAGAAAAGAGAGAGAAAAGAAGAGAAAAGAGAAAGAGAAAGAGAAGAGAAAGAGAGAGAAGAGAAGAGGAGAAGAAGAGAGAGAAGAGAGAGAAAGAGAGAGAAAAGAGAGAGAGAAAGAGAGAGAGAGAAAGAGAGAGAGAGAAGAGAGAGAGAGAGAGAGAGAAGAGAAAGAGAGAGAAGAAGAAAGAGAGAATAAAACTAAAAAAACAAAAAAAAACAAAAAAAAAAAAAAAACAATTGTTTTCCTCTCTATTAATTGCACCAACATTCTTAACAGTCTGCAGAAACCATTCATCAAAAGCTGGTGTCGAGGACAGGGAGGTGGGGGTAAGCAACCATTGAAAATACTGCAGAATCCAGCAAACTAATGACAACTTCAGAAAAGAAAAAAAAAGACTTTTTGAAAAATAAAAAGACAAAACTCAGTAAAGTTCTTAATCTACAGCAAGGTGAGTCAAAAGTTTTGCAATATTTTGGTATGTGCTACAGTGATGCCAATAGCTTTTTAATTTAGTGCATTTTGGGACACACAGATTTGATTTGAACTATTCCCCGGGAAATTTTATGGATCCTAAATAAAGGTTCTTGATAAATTGAAGAATTTTCATCTATGAACAACTAAAGCCATCTAACTCCTACCTTGTACCCCATACAGTGTAATTCGTTTCCAAGAAAATATTGAAATGCATTTACAGTTAACTGGAAATGGTGGAGGAAGAAAAAAAAACAAAAAAAAAACAAAAAAACACTGGGACGCATGGATCCAATTTTTCTGCGTCCTTTTAGATTTTTCTGTGTTGGTGACGCAGGACATGTACCTATCAGCATCTCTGTGCTAGTTTGCAGCACGTATATCACATGACAGAGTGGTTCAAGCGATGGATGGTGTTGGAAGGTGTGACACAGGGCTGGTTTGGCACAGTTGGTAGAACATCCACCTAGGAATTGCAAGGTTTCGGGTTCAATAAACATCTGGGAGCTGATGCTAGGTGTGGCACTCCACTTCAGGAAAACAATTTCCTTGGTGTAGTGAATGCGACACAGTCTAATTTGGGAAGTAATGCTTTATAAGTTCAAACTAGACAAGTTTGTATATTTTTAACATTTATTTCAAAACAGACATACACTGACTAAAAAACGAATCAGCCTGTTAGAATTCTGTCTTCTTATGTGACATATGGGGCCGTATATATTATATATATTATATATATATATATAGACAGTAGATAAACATTTTGAAATTGATTACATTGAAAAATGGAAATTTCATTCATACCAATATATGTATATTTTTCCATTTATCATTTCAACATATCTGTCGGATTCATTTCCATTTTCCTCACCTTTGTTAAATCAACTTAGATTTATAAAGGCCCCAATTTTGGTCGAAATAAATTTATTATGGAATAACGGTGTTGAGTTTTTCCTTCCTTTTAAAGATAAATATTGCTCTGTATATAATCTTAAAAGATTATTATACATTGAGCTCTCTGTAGTGATTTAAAGATTCACTGTATTTGTACATACTAGATCATACAATAATAATACAGTGTGTCTTAGAAATCACATATAGAATCATCCCTTACTATCAAGTTTTGGATACCTCACATCTATGTTGTGCTGGCTACACTGAAAACCATCAATGCATTTTGTCAAAATAAGGTAAATGCAATGTCAATTTATAGCTTTAATCTCATTTTGAATTCAAGCTGTTTATTGATTCTGTAAACTGATAACTATTAAATCCCATGATCCGCCCTGTCAGCTGGGGATGTACAATATGCCAACTGCACCTCTGCAGAGCCGACAGGGCGCTAACAAGTTATCAGAACTACTTAAAATATATGTTGCTTTAAGAAACTAGTTTCCCAACAGGGCGTACCTGATAAGGAAAGTGACTAGACAGCAAACTAAGACTTGTCAAAGGGTGGATAAACCCTTCTTTTATATATATATATATATATATATATATATATATATATATATAATTACAAACCCCTCCGCACGAGCACGATGCAACACAAGGTCAATTTCTTAAGCGGAGTTTAACAGGTTTGAATTCAGAGTTTTCCTTCTCCTAGACTGGTTACCTAGCCCTGATTAAAGAGCACAGTCTGCCCTGCTATTTACCTATAGCTGGAGGGAGAATTGGATTCATACCTTTCCCAAGGGTATTAGCGCCATGTGAAATGTAAACAGCTCTGTCCAGGAATTGAACTCTGGTCGACAAGCCCATTTTTTATGACTCTAACCATTAGACCACGCGCCTCCATTCTTATAGAGGGTCAGCAGTTATTTTGCATACGTGTGATAAAATACAAGAAGAATATCCCTTACATTGAAACTTGTTTTTTTAGTATTTTTCAAAGATAGACAGTAGATAAAGACAAAGAAAAAGTTCTGATGTTGTTTGGATTTTTTTAGTTCAAGGGAATTGAGGAGTTCATGGGAGAGACAAACCTGGTTCACTAAGGGGGAAAAAAAGAGATAAGTTAATTTAATACACACTGATTTACTCTGATTAGTGTCTTTCCTGTCAGCAGGGCTTAGAAAATCCTGACTGTATCCTCTGCAGAGGTGTGACATCCTCTCCCCACAGGGCCACCTGATTAAACAGTTAAACATGTCAAGAAGTTTTAAATATAGAAATACTTCTTTCTGTTGATGCAAAAGTACTAACCAAACCTAAAATTGCCATTACTCCCAGGTCGACTCTGACCTGGAGAAGTAATACCTGTTAGGGTCCCATTAATGGTTCAAATAGATCTGTTTAAAAATTATTTATATATATATATATATATATATATATATATATATATATATATATATATGATAGGAATACTTGATATCATAATTGTGTGCAAAAAAAAATCTTTACACACTATATAAAAAATGAATGTAAATAAAAACATACATTGTATGCAATTCCTTAACCACTTTGCATCAAATAACCGCAGATATGTTGAGATGCCGTTAAAATCAAGCAATCAATTCCCAAAATCAAAATGAAAAAAAAAAACATTTTTTAAAGATATAATATAACATCTTATACAGTTAAATTCTTATCAGCCCAAAAGTTATTTTAATTATCATTATTCTGATTTTAAAAAGAAAAAAATTCTATGAAAAAATAATCAAGGCAAATTTGATATTTTGTTCAAGTTAAAGTTAACACAAAATTGATTTTCTAAATTTAAAAAAAAAATCAAATTCTATGTTAAAGGAGAGAGAGAGAGAGAGGGGGGGAGAGAAAGAGAGGGAAAAAGAGAGAGAAAGAGAGAGAGAGAGAAAAAGAGAGAGAGAGGGGGGAAAGAGAGAGAGAGGGGGGAAAGAGAGAGAGGGGGAGAGAGAGAGGGAGAAAGAGAGAGAGAGGGGGAAAGAGAGAGAGGGAAAAGAGAGAGAGGGGGAAAGAGAGAGAGGGGGGAAAAGAGAGAGAGGGGGAAAAAAGGAAGAGAGGGGGGGAAAAGAGAGGGGGGGGAAAAGAGGAGAGGGGGAAAGAGAGAGAGAGGGGGGGAAAAGAGAGAGAGGGGGGAAAGAGAGAGAGAGAGAGAGAGAGGGGAAGAGAGAGAGGAGGAGAAGGGGGAAAGAGAAGAGAGAGAGAGAGGAAGAGAGGAGGGAAAGAGAGAGAGAGAGAGAGAGAGAATAAAACAGTCAAAAAAGAAAAAAAAACAGCTGTTTAAAACTGGCCTTGGTACTTATTCAAAATGCAATGAAGTGCTAATGAAATATTTTACATTTAAAACCAATCTTCTCTTGTATAAGACTGGGTGGTTGTAGTAAATTATCTTGTCTTCTTCAATTGATATTTGCCTAGAGATATCTTTAATCATAACAAATGTTTTATCATATTGAAGAGAAAGGCTGACAGCAAAATTATCAACTAATGAGAATTTCCAAGAATCAACTATTTAATGAATAATATATTAAAATAAAATAAACATTTTTGTTTCTTCATAAAATGTTTTCTAATTATAAGCAAATGAAAACAACTTCAAATGGTGAATACTGCAGAAATTAAAAATGATTGATTTATTTTAATGGTGTGTCAACTAGTCTTGGGTTATTCTATGCCTAGAGGTTAGGGAATTGTTTTCATTGTACATTTATAATTACATTTTTGTGTAGTTGTTTAATCTCTTCCCTGATTATCCCAAGTGTTCATGGGATAGGCATTCTGAACATTTACAATCCCGAGTATTTGTCTTCTATCACTGAAACTTAGTTTACTAGCCAGAGACGCTTTGTTTACTGATAATTTCCAGTTTTCTATGAGTCTCGAGTACTTTGTGAGTGTTTTTTTTTTTTGGGGGGGGGGGTTAGCAATTGTGGTGTGCTTTAGTTACTATTTTCAAAATATAAAGAATACTTTTCAACTAGTTTATTTCTGTATTGTGTTAAAAATTCCAAATTGAAACGGATACAGAGAAAAATATAACTTTTTTTTTCTAATGAATGTAAATGATTTCATTTCAAAGTAAAATTTCACTTTACAAAACTAATACTGTGAGAAATGTAAACGAAACAGTTTTTAGCATAATTACAAATAAAACAAATAAACTTGGATTTTTCTTTTCTTTTTTCGTTCAATTCTGTATATATACACATGTGTTTGTGTCTGTGCGTGTAATGCCTATACAAAGAATACTCGGGATAATAATAACAGGACAAATTTCAAACCCATATAACTTCAAAATTATTGATAATCTTATAAGAAATATTCTCAAATTTCACTTAATCAAATATGAAATGAAATGAAATTTATTGTGTACAGTGCTCAGGTGCACCACAACTCATCAAAGTCTCATGTCAAGTACACAGAATAATGAAGTGTCAGGAACATGAACAGTTTACAGTAGTAATATGCATGTATGTGTGCGCATGTGTGCATATGTATGTGGAGAGTGGCATCAGGTATAGTGTCAGCGGACCATAGGAAGCATGGAGGCTTTGAAAGACTCAGTGCTTCAGCAGCCTACAACAGATGCGGGCAGTTTATTCCATGTTTCCGCAATTCTGAGCATGAAAAAATGTTTCCGAAAGTCACATGAGCAGTGCTGTTTTCTGACTTTGTAGGCATGCCCACGTGTGTTGGAAAGATGGAGATCAAAAAGGTGCTCATATAAAAGGGATAATTAAGCAAATATTAAAACCTGCCTTCTTTTGGACAGGTAATTAAAAAATAAGTGAAAGGAAAGAGGTTAAGAGATTTTGCACACTGTTTATATATAATATATATATATATATATATATATATATATATATAGTATTTCTATCTAATACTACCTGCTGCAAAGTTGAATGGTTGGTGATTAACTGACTCCTTCACTATACTTTTCTGCTGTGGAGGGGGACTAGACATGAAAAATACGACCTGTCAAATCTCAGCTGACCCCTGTTGTAAAGGTCAAAGGCCATCTAGCACATATTCTGTGAAGCACAAGAAAGCCATCTCTTACATCAAATTTTGGTCAACCATTCACTATAACTGATTCTACATCGGTTATCATTGCTGCAGGGTGTGTGGGTACATGCCAAAGGGGTGGGTCTGGATCTGTGTAATGTCTAATTCACCTAAATCTACACTGTACTTTCTGAGAAACCATGATCATTTCTTGGGATGGATATAAATATTTACCAATCCATCTGCACCAGTAGGATGCGACACAAGGTAAATCTCTTGAGCAGGGTTTAACAGGTTTGAATTCAGAATTTTCCTTCTCTTAGACTCTAATGAAACAACTTTGAGTTTGCTAAGGTTTCAATATCCACGGAAGAATTGTCATAGGAGGAGGAGCTCTCAAAGTAGTTTAGACTAATGAGAAGAGAGCACCTTTGGTTTGAATTCAGAGTTTTTCCTTCTCCTAGACTGGTTGCCATACCAAGGTTAAAGAGTTCAGTCTGCCCGACAATTTCAGCATAGCTGGAGGGAGAATATTCAAGTTCATACCTTTCCCAAGGGTATTAGCATTGTGTGAAATGCAAACAGCCGCTTCTAGGATTTGAACTCGTTTCACCATGACTAATTACTATAATGGTAACCTTTAAACCAAACTCCTCCAACCACCCACAGACCGGCTGCCATATCAAGGTTAAAGAGTCCAGTCTACCCTACTATTTACCCATAGCTGAAGGGAGAGTAGATAGATACACACCTCTTTCAAAGATATTAGTGCTAAGTGAAATGTAAACAGACTCGTCTAGGATTTGAACTTAGGTGGATATAGACAGATAGATAAAGTGGAGTTTTGCAAGTCATGGACTGCTCAACCACCAAGATTCCGTTCTTAAGCATCATAGCCACCCACGGCCAACAGGTGGTTCCATTTTTTTGGGGGGGGGTCTTACCTCTCTACAGAGGTGCAATCAGCATATTCTCAGCCCAAGCTGACAGGCGCTCAAGTTATCAAACTATCAACCACAAGATTCCATTCTTAAGCATCATAGCCACCCACTGCCAACAGGTGGTTCCATTTTTTTTTTGGGGGGGGGGGGTCTTACCTATCTACAGAGGTGCAATCAGCATATTCTACAGCCCAAGCTGACAGGGCGCTCACAAGTTATCAAAACTATCAACCACCAAGATTCCGTTCTTAAGCATCATAGCCACCCACGGCCAACAGGTGGTTCCATTTTTTTTTTTTGGGGGGGGGGGGGTCTTACCTCTCTACAGAGGTGCAATCAGCATATTCTACAGCCCAAGCTGACAGGGGCTCACAAGTTATCAAAACTATCAAACCACCAAGATTCCGTTCTTAAGCATCATAGCCACCCACAGCCAACAGGTGGTTCCATTTTTTTTTTGGGGGGGGGGTCTTACCTCTCTACAGAGGTGCAATCAGCATATTCTACAGCCCAAGCTGACAGGGCGCTCACAAGTTATCAAAACTATCAACCACCAAGATTCCGTTCTTAAGCATCATAGCCACCCACAGCCAACAGGTGGTTCCATTTTTTTTGGGGGGGGGGGTCTTACCTCTCTACAGAGGTGCAATCAGCATATTCTACAGACCAAGCTGACAGGGCGCTCACAAGTTATCAAAACTATCTAAAATATATGTTGCTTTAAGAAACTAGTTTCCCCAACAGGGCTTACCTGATAAGGAAAGTGACTAGACAGCAAACAGGTTGAAAACTAAGACATGTCAAAGGGTGGATAAACCCTTCTTATGGAGGGTCAGCAGTTATTTAGCATACGTGTGATAAAATACAAGAAGAATATCCCTTACATTGAAACTTGTTTTTTTAGTATTTTTCAAAGATAGACAGTAGATAACGACAAAAAAAAGGTTCTGATTTTGTTTGGATTTTTTAGTTTAAGGGAATTGAGGAGTTCATGGGAGAGACAAACCTGGTTCACTAAGGGGGGGGGAAGAGATAAGTTAATTTAATACACACTGATTTACTCTGATTAGTATCTTTCCTGTTAGCAGGGTTTAGAAAATCCTGACTGTATCCTCTGCAGAGGTGTGACACCCTCTCCCAACAGGGCCACCTGATTAAACATTTAAACATGTCAAGAAGTTTTAAATATAGAAATACTTCTTTCTGTTGATGCAAAAGTACTTACCAAACCTAACATTGCCATTACTCCCAGGTCGACTGACTTGGAGAAGTAATACCTGTTAGGGTCCCACCAATGGTTCAAATAGATCTGTTTAAAAAATTATTATTTATATATATATATATATATATATATATATATATATATATATATATGATAGGAATACTTGATATCATGTGCAAAAATATCTAGCAGGGTTTAGAAAATCCTGACTGTATCCTCTGCAGAGGGGGTAGTAAAGTAGGCAGACTAGCCTTTTGTTGGTATCCGCCGGACAGTGAGGGAGTCTATCGGCTTTTCACTAGCACTAGACCAGGGAGATTGGTGGAGTGCCACACTTATCAGCTCCTTACTTTACTGCACAGATCTAGGCTGTGCTATTCTTATGTGCTGAATTACTGAGGGACAGTATCAAACTTGGAGCCTTGTGGCTCTTAAGTAGATGCTCAACGTACTGAGCTATAATTTTGACACTTAATTACTAGGACCTATACACTAGTGATGTAAATATAAACATACAATGTATGCAATTCTCTAACTTCTAGACATAAAATAACCCTAGATGGGTTGACATGCCGTTAAAATTGACCAATCCATCAATCTGACTAGTATTCTCATGTTGGTTCTTATCATAGTCAAAAGTTTTACTGTTGTACCCTCCTGACTTGTTCAGGTGTGTCAGACTGAATTTTTCACTGCCTAATTCCAGACTGTTCTACTCATGTGCCAAGTTGGTGAGGGCCAGTATCGAACCTGGAATCTTGTGGTTCCTAGGCAGATGTTCTACCAGCTTAGCTAAAACTTTAACACTTATTTACTAAAGCCATATACACGAGAGCATCCGCCTAGGAACCATACCGGACCTCGCCAACTCAGCGTATGAGTAGCACAGGGATCTCTGTGTGGTAAAATGAGGAGCTGATGGTAGGTGTGACACTCCACCTCAGACGTTAAAATAATCTCCTTAGTCTAGCACTAGTGAAAAGAGGATAGACTCCCTTGCTGTTTGGCTGATACTGATATTAGGCCTTATGACGACTTATACACGACTGTCACAATGATAATTCGTAATTTGAGAAATACAGACATAAATCAAATATTCATTGAATTCACTAATCACTATTTGAGGAATACAGAGTCTGGCAAAAGTATTTTTTTTTTTGTTAATCAATGTTGGTGATTCACAGTTTTCAAATTTGTGAATATTAAAATATCTGGTTGTGTAGCCTATAATTACTACATGCTTTGTTATATAGATGAAATACAAGGTGTGTCATAAAAGTATCAAGATTGAAGCTGTATTTACCAAGATAGAAATGAACAATGAATGGAACGCTAATTTTTTTCAGAATACAAGGTGTGTCATAAAAGTGCTCCGTTTGAAGCTGTATTTACCAAGATAGAAATGAACAATGAATGGAATGTTCATTTTTTCAGAATACAAGGTGTGTCATAAAAGTATCGAGTTTAAGCTGCATTTACCAAGATAGAAATGAAGAATGAATGGAACGTTATTTTTTTCAAAATGCAAGGTGTGTCAAAAAGTACAAAAATCTCGATACTCTTTTGACACACCTTGTATATCAGTTGCTACTTTAGTCCATGGTATTTCGGATATTTCATTATCTGTGATTGGTTCTGATATTCTATGCAATATGTGTATGTAGTTATCATGTCTTTAATCTGATTGTTTATATTAGATCAATATATAATTTCTTTTGCCCTTGTAATGTACTTTTTTTATTCCTAAATGTTTGGTGTAGATTTTTTTGTAAAGTTTCATTACCTAGGGAATTGGGGACTATTATTCGTGCCCTTCAGTAGTAGTCCTTTCACAATCGAGATAGCAATACAAAACAGGCATGTATGACATAATTGAAGAGCAGTGATGCTGATAGCTTTTTGATTTAGTGCATCCTGGGATGCACATATTTGCTTTGAATGTGTCAGCAGCAAATTTATGGGTCCCAACTAAAGTTTCTTAATAAATTGTAGGGTTTTTATTTATGATCTGGGAAGACAACTAAAGCCGTCTAACTCCTACCTTGTAACCTATCCTGTTTAATTTATTTCTAAGAAACTATTGAAATGTATTTACAGTTAGCTTGAAATGGTGAGGGAAGAAAAAAGAAAGACACTGGGACACATGGATATGATTTTACTGCGTCCTTTTAGATTTTTGTGTGTTAGGGATGCATGATGCATACCTATCAGCATCTCTGGAAGAGGATACATCTTTATTGTTTTCTTGCCATGTTATTGTTACATACTGCATTAGTATTTGTAATGTTGGATCTTTGCTTGTTTCTTCTCTGTATATATTGAATTTGTGGTCTGGTCACTGATCGGATACTGTTTCAGAATTATATGGACTAGCAATTATATGCACCCTCCAGGTGCAACTATTTAAGTTTTAATGTAATGAAATATTATATTAATTAGAAAGGCTAATGAAACTAAATAAGAATACAGATAAAAAGATTTGAAACAGAAGGGGGTATAATTGAATAATAGAACAACTGAAACTTACTCTTCAATCACTCCCGTCTTTCATTGCTAACGTTTCTTAATTTAACTATTTAGTTAAAATAGGAAGTAAAGAATAAAATTACATTCTTCTTGTTAATGAATTTCTTTTCAGATTTATCCCCAGGATTTTTGCTCATATTCATTAAGATAAAACCAAACTATTTAGAAATCAACAATACTAAGCATATATTTATTAAAATCAAATTTTTAATATCAATATGCAAATTAGTCTTTCCGTTGACACTGTAAACCACTATTTTTTTGTGTATATATATATATATATATATATATATATAAAATTGCATGTTATTAGTATGTAGATCCGGCCAACGCCAGGGGTCCAGTGGCTTCAGCCCTGGATCTTTATAAGTTAATAGCGTCTATCCCACCAGGCAATACCTGCCCCCTTGACTTAAAGGGGCAGAGCTGGGTTTATTGCCCAGCGCCTGAGGCACCCCTCTTGAGGGGAATGCTGAAGGGATCGACGCAATTTTTGTTCTTTCCCACCCATGAGCTTCGGCTTGTGGGTGGGCCCACGTTAAAACGAGGCCTTGTGCCCAGACCATACAAGTGGGGTATGAGGCAAATACCTGTAGATATGGCCAACAGTATTAATAATGTAAAACAATTTATTAATAATTATGGTTTAAATAAAAATAAAATGATGGGGAATGTGACATAAATAACAAAGGGAATAGTACTTGAGTAGTGATATAGTTTTGGTTACAGACGGAGAAACACACAATCTCCATTATAATAAGATTTATTTGTCCATTTCTGTGTTATCTGTTGTGTATTATCACCTGTAGTAGTGAATGGGAGACATGGTTTGCATGTCTTGGTTTCTTTGTCAGTTGATTATTTTAAATGGCAATAGTTATTACAACAGAAGATGATAAACGGTAATAATAAACATTGCGGGTGTCATGAAGGATTTTCTTTTTTTATTCATCATACTGATGAATAAAAAAAGAAAATGAAGGATGGGGAAGATAATAATGTTGAGGCCATTATGAATGTGACAGTAAAAAGGCCATTTCTAAAAAATTGTTTAATTGACAGAAACATCAAATTTGTTCCAGTCACAATAATCAGAAAAGTGACAATTTTAGTTTTGAGGATACAAGGGTATTTTATGGTTGTAGTTATAAGTTCATTTAAGGAAAGGATGATTAACAAAAAATTTATAAAGCATCAAGAACACTTTGAGAAATTGTCAGCCATAAAATATTGGGCAGTTATTTTGAAAAGAGTTCTTTAGATTTATGGTGTGCAATTTCAAAGTCTATCAAGAGACTTAATACTTTAAAATCTTTTCTTTTTTTTCTTAAAGAAACATTTTCTTCCATAAAACAAGAGTGCGGATAATTTTTTAATCTCCTCATATTATTCATAACGTGAAGTAGCATGTTATTTCTAATATTCTGGTTTGGTTTGGTTTGTTTAACGGCATATCAACTTCAGTGGGTCATTTAATGCCGATAAAGTTTTGAAATAAATTTATTCTTAATGGATACTCAATTTTTTTCATAAACATATTTTTCTATCCAACCCATAGATGGGACCCTAACAGGTACTACCACTCCAGGTCAGAGTGGACCAGGGAGCAATGGCAATGAAGGGGTGCTCCATATTCCCCAACCCTTCAGAACTGGAAGCTCACCATCAGATAGAGTTTAACGTCATTCCCAGGACATGAAGACCTTCAGCCACCACCTTCTAGCACCCATATGATAAAAGGGTCGGGCTTGTTATAAGGGCAATAGGGTTGGGGCAATCATATAGGTGTTAAGGCTTGACATGACCAGCCGATTGATCTCCGACTGCCCGTCTAGCCTAAGTAAGGGTCTAAATGCAATGTTGCATGTCATGGACTGCTCATCCACCAGGATTCCGTCCTTAAGCATCATGGTTTGCCACCCACTGCCAACAGGTGGCCCCATTGGAGGGGGGTGTCACCACTCTGCAGAGGTGCAATCGATGTATTCTAAAGCCCCAGCCGACAGGGCTTCTAATATTCTGGCTTGCAAAGGATGCAGAATATGATTTTTAAACTGCATACCTGGTTGTAGAGATGTATTTTATACCTGTGCAGGTGGTAGGTAAAGATTAATCAAAATAAAAATTCCAAGTGAATATATATTGATAATCATAAAACAAATCATTTTGTTTCAGAGAAAGAGTGAGTCACCTCATAAAAAAAACAAATTAAATCCTGATTGAGTCTAGATTTATAAATTAAAAAAAAATGAAAAAATAATTTTTACAAGAAAAATATTCAATCAATTATGAATATACTTAATTAGAATTTTTATATTGATTATACAATTTGTTTCATTTTAATTATTTCCAAGAGCCTTCCGCATTTCCCAAAACCAACCCCCTACCTACTCCCCCACAAATATTAACCTCATTTCAAGAGAAGAAAAACATCTACTGTATCAAAAGATTCTTCAATTTCATCTGTTTAATGTCAATCCATGAAAAACAATTTATTCTTCAGTAATTAAAAAATAAAAAAAATTTAAAAAAAAAAAGAAGAAATTCAGTAAAATATTCAAAAACTAATCAATTTGTTTTTACTTTTCTATATTTTTGATAAAAACATTCCAGTCTCAAGTGGATTTTCTGCTGTCATCAACATTATATAATCATAAAAGATTTTTCAATGGAATTAGATAACAGGGGGGGGGCTGATTTGGGCTTCACTGGACAGATCATGTGATATGCAAGAACAGTTCACATATACCCTGTAATATATTGCCTGGTCGACGAGTTCGTACCCGGGAACCAGGTGCAGATGACTAGCGCATGGGCGCAGGAAATATGTGGGTGTCAAACATGGGCCTGAAAACAAAAACAGGATATTGCCTTCAACGCATTGAACAGATCATGTGATGTGCAAGAACAGTTCACATATACCCTGTAATATATTGCCTGGTCGACGAGTTCGTACCCAGGAACCAGGTGCAGATGACTAGCGCATGGGCGCAGGAAATGTGTGGGTGTCAAACATGGGCCTGAAAACAAAAACAGGATATTGCCTTCAACACATTGAACCAACCTTTGACAACGGGAAAATGCAGGTGTAAATTGACATTGCGTAGGCACAGAAAATGTGTAGGTGTCTCAATCAAAGAGGCGGGATACTGTTGAGTTAAAGAATTATAAAAACATCCCTTAGAAATCTGGGTTGAGATTGCTTGCAGTCAGAACTCCCGAAGGCTCCTGTGTATGTGCATCCTCTACCAACGACTCTCAGTCGACACACAATCGAAGAATAAAAATATAACTTTATATTTTTATATATACATGTGTTCCGTGTTCTTTGTCGGTCTAGTGATGGTATATAACAACCCTACCAAATGCTGCATAGAGCCCTGATGAAGATCCACAAAAAATATAGGGGATCCTAAGAAAGCTTTTAAGGACAGTGGGTACAGCCTAGAGCACTGTGGCATCCTTGTAAACGAACAGAGTTTCCTGCTGGAGATAGAGCCAAATTGAGCAGCATAATGCCATGGCCTGTATACCTCTTGAAAACAACCGGAACAAAAACAGATCATCAGCACCAGAAAAAGGTGCTATCATCTGTATGCACAACGCTACAGTGCTCGCACTATATCTGGTCTGTACCTTAATGTAGAATAAACATACCAAGTTCCAATTAAAGTCAAATTGGTAAGATAAGGCAACAAAGAAGCCGTAACTTAATATGGCTCTTACCTTGTTGCAAGCCTACTGCAGAATGCCAGAGTATTTATGAAGCCTCATAATAACATAGAAACCAAGCAGCCAATCAGGACTCAAGGAATGGAATCACTCAAATACATGAATGAAGTATTCTGAGTTCCATAAATACCAGTTGTTTTGGGGCATCAGTCAGTAGTGCTTAGTTGCTGTTGTTCAAACCAACAGCATACTCAGCTCACAACACAAATTCCTTAACAATTGGACTGGTTTCATGAGAACAAAGGTCAAGTAAGAAGGGTGGTAGAATAGCTGCTCTAAAAATGTTCTTTTGTCTCAATTATTCAGCTTATTCTGGCACAAGAAGAATTGGGTGAAAAGAATAAGAATTTGTGTCATATATGTTTAAAATGTAGAGGTCTTGTTTGCATTTAAAAAAACAGCATGTTAAGTCCTGGTTTTTGATGTAATCAAAAAAGATTAACAAATGATGCCGCAGCCATGAGGAAGGCCAAAATATGGGGGAAAAAAATGGTTCATTTATCATGAATTTAATAACTATCCATTCTCTTACATTGGCCTCACGACTCTTTGCCATATGACTATCCAATCTCTTGGAACTCCTCAGCATATACTATCCAACCTCTTGGATTGGCCTTACCACTCCTCAGCATATGACTATCCAACCTCTTGGATTAGTCTCATAAGCTCTTGGCAAGTGGCTTATTTTTCTACCCATCAAGCTAAATTAAAAAATACCTGGGTAGCAATCAGTAGGGTTGGTGTCAGCAAAAGGATTCGGAAAATATGACTGTATTTACCCAACCCCTCTGATAAAGGCAGGATGCAACATGAGGACAATTTTTAAGCAGAGTATAGCTGGTTTAAATTCAGAGTTTTCCTTCTCTTAGACTGGTTGCTGTACCAAGGCTAAAGTGCCCAGTCTACCCAAATATTCAATCAAAGCTGGGACAGGAGAAGAGATAGGTAATGTATTTCCCAAGGGCCTTAGTACAAAGTTCAATGCAAACAAAATGAAAAAATAGAATAATAGCAATAAATAAAATTTTCATTAATATTTAGACATCTTGGCTGGTCCAAGGACTTTTCCAGGACTCCATGCCTTGTATTCTAGGATCATAGTTTTAAGTTAAAATGTATTACGTTCGTGTGTTTAAGCGTGTGATACGCCGGATTTTTATTTCTTCAGAGAGGTTAACAATAATCAAGAGAAACAAATATTACATCAAATTTGGGCAGAAAGAATAATGCAAAAACAGAATATATCTTATAATTTTATTTATTTATATATATATATATATATTTCTGTTTGATCAAAATGATAATAGGAAGGTGGAGAATTAAGAATTGCCAATATATGTATATATATATATTTTTTTTTTATATATGGATAATGATATGGATAATATCTTATATAAATGTGTAGAACGAGAAATAGAATTTTTTTTAAAGAAAACAACTCAAGTTTTACTTATGTTTTCAGTTTTTTTTTTCAATTCTTCATTATATATATATATATATATATATATATATTGTTTCTTTTTCTTTTTTTATTAATCTGGCAAATAACGTAACAAATGATAAATAAAATTTCGTTAGTATTTAGTCTGTTAAAGATAGTCATGAGATGTGTTTTGTGGAATAGCCTAGTATACCTTGCATAGAGACTGAATGCACTGGTTCAGGACTATTTATACACGGCTGTCTAAGAAACATCGGATTGATTACTTAGACTGCAAGTATTACAGAACCATTACGCAAACCGTCTACCTCGAGGTTTTAGCACTGTTGCGAGTTACTATACGTCTGGCGCACATGTAGTTTGAATGCACTAGTATATTGAATACTGTATGATCCGATATACAACAATGTGGACCCACTCCAGCTATATGTGCATTAAAAAAAAAATCAGCAGAAAATAAATTAAATAAATCCGACAATGAATCTAGTGTTAGAGCATTTTTTTTTTTTTTTCAGAGAAACCTACACAAAACTATTAAGCATGTGCCAGTCACAATAGCAAAGTGATTACACAGCTTTAATAGATTTTACATCAGCAAAAACTAAACAGGTCTTCTCTATATGTGAAGATCAATTTTGGGTACAGACGCTACCTGCACAGTTATATAGGAAATAACCTTATTTCAATGTTGACAAGTAAGTAGAGAACCAGACAGTTTTTATTTTTTACCAAATTACTGAGAAGATATTCTCGCAATTATTTTACCATCTCTAGAAATAAAAATAGAAACATACACAGACAATCCTTAAAGTAGTTTTACACCTCTTTTTGAAGTAAAGTTATTCATTATGTATTTACCAAACCACTCTCCCATGAGCAGGATGTGTCACAAGGTCAATTGTTTTAAGCAGAGCACAACTAGTTTTGAAGTAAGGGTTTTCCTTCTCCTAGATTGGTTGCCAAACAAAAGCTAAAGAACACAGTCTACTCTACTATTTATCATAGCTAGGGGGAAAATAGTTGAATCCATACCCTTCCCAGGAGTATTAGAGCTTTGTAAAATATAAACAGTCTTGTTCAGGATTTGAACTTGGGTCACCAGATCCATTTCATATGATAATAACCAAGTTGCTATACAAAGGCTAAAGAGCTCAGTCTGCTCTACTGTCTACCCATAGCTAGAGGGAGAATAATTGGATTCATACCTTTCCAAAGAGTATTAGCAGTAGGCAAAATACAAACAGCCTCGTTCAGGATTTGAACTTGGGTCACCAGATCCATTTCCTATGATAATAACCATTACGGACATGCACCTCCATAAGCTGACTTATTGATGTTAATGAAGAATTCTAATTTCAGATTTTTGTCAGAGATTCTGTGTCAATGTTCGAGAGCAGTAACAAAAATGTTCCAGTAGTGATGGTGAACATTTTGAAAATTTGGGATGAAATTAATCACCCATTTTTTTTTGGAGGGGGGGGGTTAACTTTTCAGACCAAGAACAGGATAAGTTAAGTAAGTAAGTAAAGTCGACGGGGTGGCCTAAAGTCGGTATTAGCCAGTCAGCGAGGAGTCTATCCCCTTTTCAATAGCGCTAGACCAAGGAGATTGTTTTTGCATCTGAGGTGGAGCGCCACACCTACCATCATCTCCTTACTTTACCGCACAGATCCCTGTGCTACTCATACGCTGAGTTGGCGGGGACCGGTATCGAACTAGGAACCTTGTGGTTTCTAGCCGAACGCTCTACCGACTGAGCTAACCCGGCCCCTAATGAGGTTTATTTTTCAACACAGTCATCTTTATGATCCAAATAGTAAGGCGGACTGGTATGGCGGACTGTCTTGGAGAAAGAAAACTGAATCCAAACCTGTTAAACCCCACTTAAAAATTGACCTTGTGTTACATCCTGCTCGTGTGGAGGTTTTGGTAAATATGTACTTTCATGGAATGTGACCAAATGAAGTTTATTTTTCAACAGTCACCCTTACAGTCCATGCACTTCTACCATCAGTGTTGCAGTGCTTGGATCCCATTAGTCAAAAAAGTCATCAACAGGAGATATGACAGCCTATGAACTTTTCAGCTTACTCTCATATCTTCACCGATAATTGAACATCATTCATTGATGATAAAATATTCCCATAAAGTATGTCAAAAATGGTCATTATTTTCTCAGAAGAAAATTACCCTGAAATTGGTTTTTCTAACTTACATATATAAAATATAATGTTTATATTAGTCAACCTATGCCCTAAATACAGTATTGACATGACAAAAATATTTTTTTCCATTAAATCTGATAGTGTACACTTTTTCTCTTTTTAGCCAAGAGTCAGGTGTGATTTCAAGGCTGAAACATTACTACTAAGCCAGGGGAGTTCAACATTACCTTGCAATATTAACAGACTTTGTCCTTTGCCATTATATGAGAATACCAAACTCATTCAGATGCATTATGTTATCTTGTAACCTTTTAATGTTTCCCTCCTTCATGCTTACTCTTTTGGCAGGGCTAGACTGTTACACTTTTCTTTTTTTAACCAGGCTCATTTATGGTTATAGTACTAAGAAATGCAACCCTTATTTATATGTTTGCATTATGCATCACAGTCTATGGAAAAGTGTTCTAGATTTAATATTTGTAAGCAAAGTCTTGAAACAAAGGTGAATATTTGATAAGTTTTATGTTAAAATAGGTCTTGTAACTAGTTAGATTATAATGCGACCTATCTGAGGGTTAACCACATATAATCACCTTGACAACCACAAATTAAGGGTGTAGTCTATCCACTGGTGTGACCTATCCGCAAATATATAAGGTATTTAATTTTTTTTACCATCTTAGAATAAGCTGTGATGCTTTTGAAAAACTAACAAAAATAGTGGAAGATGCCCCAGACTATTGTTAGTGATGTGATCCAGGGATCATTAAATGTCTTGGGTCTTACAACATCATACACCTGTTGTATATTGTACAAATGGAAATAGAAATTTCCAGTTGAATTAAACAGAGGGAGGTGACAAAGGACTTTTTCCTGGTGGGAGCGAACAAAGAAAACGCATAGGCATTTGAGATATATAAAAGGGGGTCAGTAGTGAACAGACCCCAGAGAGACAGCGGACAGCAAAGAGAACAGAGTGACTGACGTGGTCACGCACCGCCGCGACCAAGGGCGGTGAGACGTCACCAGCCCCCTCCACCTCACCAACGCATTCTCAAGCTCGCCGCCCACCACGTGCAGCCGAGAAGAAATAAAAAGTCAATCTCCTACTACATACAGCATGCCTTGTGATTTCATTAAGCGACCACTACATATACCATCTAAGGGTTAGATACCTGCAGTATACCAGCAACGTATATGATTCAGAGTAGTAAAGAAGGCGCTATGCAACACCTTTACCTAGGTGACCCAACTGGTGTTGATCAAGCACAAGTTTATGGTCAGATACCGATATCTTTAACAGCAAAATGAACTATGATGGCCGACGAATCATCTTATGATATATAGAGTAAACAAAAACTCTAATCAAATGTGTGTCTCGGTGCTCTTCCTCCCATACAAAGAATCCAAG
>CM042145.1:28545233-28553822 GCA_023376005.1 Doryteuthis pealeii | reverse complement strand
ATCCAAGCTGATGGTCCCCCCCTCCTTCCTCTAGGAAGAATCTGACCAAATTTCCAAACAGATACCATCAATCAAAAAGCAGATTTATGAATTTGAATTGAATCAAGATAATAATATAATAATGAAATCTATTGTGTACAGTGCTCAGGTGCACCACAACTCATCAAAGTTCTCATGTCAAGTACACAGAATAATGTATTAGTGTGTCAGGAACATGAACAGTTTACAGTAATAATATGCTGTGCGTGTGTGCATAGTATGTGGAGAGTGATCAGGTTATAGTGTCTCAGACTACAGGAAGAATGGAGGCTTTGATCAATACATAAATAGAAACAAATCTCGATTTCAGGTCTTGGAGAAAATGTGACAAAATATAAAAGTGTGACATGGCATGTAGCAATTGCTTGTGTCCTCTCTCAAAATAATATCCCAGGTCTTATTATTATATATAATAACTTTCAAAGAAAAAAAACTTAAAACCATCATCCTGTATAATTCTATTCGACCAAACTCGTCTGATGAGGCTAGACTCAATTTTTTACTTTCTTGTCATAAAATATTATAACGGAAAACGGTTTGTTAGTTTTTCTTTCTTTGAAAGTTAAATTTAACTCTGTATATAAAGTAAAAAGTCGTCGGGGGGCCTAAAGTCGGTATGCCAATCAGCGAGGGAGTCTATCCCCTTTTCACTAGCACTAGACAAGGAGATGAATGGAGTGACCGGTGAGGTCAAACACCACCGCGACCAAGGGTGGTGAGACGTCACCAGCCCCCTCCACCTCACCAACGCATTGTCAACCCTTGGGCAGATTCCCATTGTCAAGCTCGCCGCCCACCACGTGCAGCTGAGAAGAAATAAAAGGTCAATCTCCTACTACATACAGCATGCCTTGTGATTTCATTAAGCGACAACTACATATACCGTCTAAGGGTTAGATACCCGCAGCATACCAGCAATGTATACGATTCAGAGTAGTAAAAAAGGCGCTATGCAACACCTTCACCTAGGTGACCCAACTGGTGTTGATCAAGCACAAGTTTATTGTCATATACCAATATCTTTAACAGCAAAATGAACTATGATGGCCGACTAAGCATCATGATATATAGAGTAAACAAAAACTCCAATCAAATGTGTGTCTCGGTGCTCTTCCTCCCATACGAAGAATCCAAGGTGATGGTCCCCCCCCCCTTCCTCTAGGGAAGAATCTGACCAAATTTCCAAAAAGATACCATCAATCAAAAAGCAGATTTATGAATTTGAATTGAATCTAGATAATTAATACAATAAATAGAAACAAATCCTGATTTCAGGTCTTGGAGAAAATGTGACAAAATATTAAAAAGTGTGACATGGCATGTAGCAATTGCTTGTGTTCCTCTCTCAAAATAATATCCCAGGTCTTTTATATATAACTTTCAAAGAAAGAAAAACTTAAAACCATCATCCTGTTAGAATTCTATTTCGACCAAACTCGTCTGATGAGGCTAGACTCAATTTTTTACTTTCTGGTCCAAATAAAAATTATAACGGAACAACGGTTTGTTTCAGTTTTTCTTTCTTTGAAAGTTAAATATTACTCTGTATATAAAGTAAAAAGTCGTCGGGGTGGCCTAAAGTCGGTATTAGCCAATCAGCGAGGGAGTCTATCCCCTTTTCACTAGCACTAGACCAAGGAGATTGTTTTTTGAGTGAGGTGGAGCGCCACACCTACCATCAGATCCTTACTTTACCGCACAGATCCCTGTGCTACTCATACGCTGAGTTGGCGAGGGCCGGTATCGAACTAGGAACCTTATGGTTTCTAGCCGAACGCTCTACCGACTGAGCTAACCCAGCCCAGCAACTCTGTATATAATATAATTTAATTTATTGATTATTATACATTGAGCTCTTTTTAGGGATTCATGAAAAATCCTTGTATGAGTATATATATTTGCACCTACAAGAGCTTACAACAGTATGGTTGTACAGTGTGATTTCAATGATCCCAAATAGAATCATCCCTTACTTACCAGTCATTTGGATTACCTTACATTATATATAAAACATGAGTGGTATATTTATAAGTAAACTGCTCAATATCATGTATAGAGCATTTATATCTAAGTTAAGGAAGAGTGGACATGGAGTCAACAGGGCCTGGTTACTGACAGTTTCTCACTATGTAATCTTCTGACCATGGTCTGAAGATCGCTTACTTGAGAAACTGTCAATAACCAGGCGCTGTTGACTCCATGTCCACACTACCGTAACTTAGATATATTAAACGTGTGGGTGTATGAAGTTGATGTATCTGGTAGGCTAATATTAACCAGACACCCTAGACTAATAATACTTGGCCTAACTCCATATTGTTGTAATATTAAATATAATTTGTCTCTAGAGAGATAAGATAATATCAAAGTTTTAAAAAAGTGACTTACCAACTGTTTTCTGCAAGTTTTTACTCACCTAATGAAGAGAAAAAAAACAAAATTAGTATATAATAATAATAATAATAATATTGCATCTTTCTAACTGATTATTCTAAAAAAAAAAAAAAAAAAAAATTTAAAAAAAAAAATTTAAAAAATACTATTTCTATACACATAAATAACATTTTGGTTAGAGCTTAAATGCAAAAATTTACAGATATTAGTTTGGAAAAAAAAAAAAAAAATCAAAGAACTATGAAAGTTAAAATAAAAATATTTCAAATAAAATGGGAAAAAAAAACTTTAATAAACAAAACAAAAAAAATAACACATTATAATGTTCCCTTTTGGAATAATACCCTTGGGAAAGGTATGAACTCCCTTATCCCCCCAGCTATGGGTTAAATAGTATCACTACTGTTCTACAAGGATGACTTTGGTATTAAATAACCCACAAAGGTTGATATGCCATTAAATAAAGAAACCCATCAATCATAGAAAATCTTATGATCTCCCAGGATTTTAGAAATATTTATATTTTCTATAATTACAAAATATTAGTAAATATACAAGATAAAAAAACCCTCTAAACCTAACCCTTGGAAATCATACTTCCCCTTTCCAAATTTGCACTATAAAAGGTTATGTGTCTGTGGATGTCTTCATCTTTTAATGTTGATTTAAGTGATTTCTTGATCTACTTTTTTTTCCTTTTTTTTTTTGGGGGGGGGGATAAATGTTTGATCTTTTTAGAAGATTTTACTTAGCAATTCTATGAAATGATTCATTGTAGGTTGCGTATAATAACAGGGTTTTTTTTATATAATTTTTTACCCAACCTATTTTTGATGTAATCATCTCTTAGAATCCGAAACTGTCAAACATACAAATGCTACAAATTATTTTCAAGTAACAATAGTGACAAAATGGTTGGGAACGGGAACAACTTTTGAAAATATAAAGCAAAATGAAAGAGGTGGGGAGAGAAGGGGTGAAAGAAAGAGAAATGGAGAGAAGGGGTGAAAGAAAGAGAAATGGAGAGAAGGGGTGAAAGAAAGAGAAATGGAGAGAAGGGGTGAAAGAAAGAGAAATGAGAGAAGGGGTGAAAGAAAGAGAAATGGAGAGGGGGTGAAAGAAAGAGGAGGGGTGAAAGAAAGAGAAATGGAGGGAGGGGGTGAAAGAAAGAAAGAGAAATGGAGGGAGGGGGTGAAAGAAAGAGAAATGGAGGGAGGGGGTGAAAGAAAGAGAAATGAGGGAGGGGGGAAAGAGAGTGGAGGGAGGGGAGGAAAGAGAAGGAGGGGGATGGAAAGAGAAGGAGGGGAGGGAAGGAGGGGGGGAGGGAAAAAAAGGAGGGAATGGGAGAGGGAAAGAGAAGGGGGAGAAAAAGATAGCAGAGGGAGGGAGGAGGGAAAGAGAAAAAGTTTGGGGGAAGAGAAGAGAGAGAAAATGAGAGGGAGAGAAAGAGAAGAGAGGGGAGGAGACAAATTGTGAGAGGGGAGAGAGTGGGAAGGAGAGAGAAAAAGAGAAAGAGGAGAGGAGGAGAGGAGGGGGAGAGAAAGAGACAAATAGAGGGGAAGAGAAAGAGGAGAGGGGGAGAGAAAGAGGAGAGGGGGAAGAAGAGAGGGGGAGAGAAAGAGAGGGGAGAGAAAGAGAGAAAATGAGATAGGGATAGTAGAGGAGGGGGGAGAGAGAGGGGAAGAGAAAAGAAGAATCTTGCTACCAACTCCTTATACAACACAGCAGGAGAAGAAAAAAAAAGAAAAGGGATAAAAAAAATCCATAAAATGTCTGCAAAGATTTTCCAAGTGACTCTGAAATTAATATGATTAGGCATCATCAATATCTGAAATGCATTCAGCGTCTTGCTTCAGATCTTCACGAGATGGGGAGAGGGGGGGGGGCGAGGTCATTTGCAAAAACAGATGAGTGTGCATCACATGCAAGAGTAATAATAGTCGACTTATACAAATGCACTTCAATACTGAGATTTATTCCTTCAAGAAAGAAAGAATATAAAAATGTTCCTGAGAAACTGATAAAAATTTCCATTTCATACAAAGATGAAGTTAACTCCAAAAAGAGAGGGGGAAAAAAAAACAAAAAAAAATAAACTACAGACGATATAATTAATCAAAAAGAAATTCTATTTCTACTTATGTTTATGAGACTTTTTTTTTTTTTTTTTTTTTGTAATAGACTGGTGAATCTGTGACTACTACATGGGGAGTATTTAGTGCTCATTTCTTCTAATGTTGGAATAATACTATTTTGGATAGAAAATCAATACTGCTATAGGTTGAAACATCTAACTGGAACAGCATCATTCTAACGTGAAATGAAATGAGTATGAAAAGCTCTTTATGTAGCAATTACAGATTCACCAGTAAAAAAAAATTCAACAGCAAATGCACAGTCCAAGCCATGATTGAAAATGATTGTATCTATCAGAGATGCTGATAGATATGCACAAAAATCTAAAAGGATGCAGTAAAATCATATCCATGCGTACCAGTGTTTTTCTTTTTTCTTTCCTGTACAATACATTTCAATAGTTTCTTGAAATAACAGGATAGGTTACAAGGTTAGCCAGCTTTAGTTATTTCCCCAGATAATAAATAAAAACCCTACAAATTATTAAGAAACTTTAGTTGGGACCCATTTAAAGCAAATATGTGCGTCCCAGGATGCACTAAATCAAAAAGCTATCAGTATCTCAGCTCTATAGAAAGAAAAAAATTTTAAAAAAAAATACAACAATAGAAATACATTAGGTAGATAGACAAATGGCAATAGTAGTTCTAAGTTCACATACACTACTCAGGTAAAAGTTTAAAATATGGGAGGTATTTCTGCCACACTCTGTATAACAAAAAAGAAATATTCCTATTTGATATATATATATATATATATATATATATATATATGGATTCTAAAATTACAAACTCATGTGAGGGGACTAAACGCTGACATTGGAATGCTCCGTTATTATAAATTTTTTACAGACGCTGCCGCTGTCAATAACAACAGAGACAAAAGATCCGTTGAACAGGAACAACAGTAATTTGATAAAGGGTATCTAACAAACCCGAAAATTTATGATAAAAATAATAATAAAAAAATAAGCGAATCCAATACTCCATAACATCGAGTTCATTCATTTATTTTTAGATGCTTCGTAATAACGCCCAACTTAAAAAAAATGTTTTTTTTTAATATATGTATATATAAGTGAGAGAGATTTTTCTTAAATAGTAAAAAAGAAAAAATCATGAGCAGTTCTGATTGCAACCAATTTTTTTTTTAGTTTGATCTAATAGAAATATTTTCCTGTTTTATTAATAGAAGTTTAAGAAAAAACATAAGTACAATTCTAAATATTTTGGTGCCAGCATTGTTTTTACTTTTTTTTTTTTTCACAAAAAGAAGCAGAATTTGCTCTTAGACATTTTCTATGACTCCTTGAGAGAAGAAGGTATGTGTTTTGTTTGTGCCTGTTATTGATTAGAACAAACACGAAATATTGAAAGAGAAGAAGAGAATCTAACACATCATAGAAATCTCAGCTTGGTTTGTGATTCACAAGTTTTCAAAGAATCAGGTGAATGTTGTTTCTTGTATCAAGAATCACAGTTTGAATTGACAGAAGAAGACAAAGAATTGAACGAAAAAAAGAGACATTCTTTTTTTTTTTTTTTACTAAGCTTAGTAGGATACAAAACTACAATAAATACTGAACTTAGTAATTAGTCATGGTTTCTGAGACTAGCCTGCTAACCATTGCTCCACAGCAAGCCCCAAAAGACAATAGATGAAACATGAGACAAAAAATAAAAAAGATAAAAAAAGAATTTAAATCAGGAGATAAAAGAATTTTAGGTTGAACACCTGAAACTGATACCAAGATCTAAAAATCAATGAAATTACAAGATTTAAAAAACAAAATTTATTTCAATTATTGTGACTAGAAACCCCCCCCCCAAAAAAAAAACACCCTCCAGGCGGTGTAAAAATTAATTTTTGAAAGATATTGCCTGAGAGGGTGGCAGTTAAAAATTCAATGTCAGAGAGTTTGTACCATAAGTAAGTAGAATCAAATTCATTAAAGGAGTAAAAAAAATAAAACTTAAAACAATTTGAAATGAAAACTTAGTTCTAATAACTTTAAATATATATTAGAATAAAACAAGCTCTCTCTCTCTCTCTCTCTATATATATATATATATATATATATATTACCAGGCTTGTATTTATAAAAACAATGAGGACTGTCTAAGGTTGCATGCTCAAATTTTGAATGTATTTATTCTATGTTATGACGATTTTGGGTAATGTGAGCAGTGACATAGTTTTGGTTACAGACAAATTAAGACCTAATCTCCATTATTAATAGATGAGCAAAAATATGCAAGCAAGCACAAGTATTTAAGTTTTAATGTAATAAAATACAGTGGAACCTTGAGTTACAAGTTTAATTAGCTCTGCTTGTAACTCAATTTCCTTGCATATCAAATCAATTTTCCCGATTGAAATAAACTGAAATGCTATTAATCCATTCCAGCACCACTACCCCCCAAAAAAACCCTAATTTATATTCCCATGTTTTTAAATAAGAAGAAAAAAAGCACTGTATTATATAAAAAAACATAATAAAATAGAAAGTAATTATGTGCTGTAATATGTTTTAATGTTTTTTTTATGAATAATATTTTTCTTTGGCATCTCCTTGAAAACTAAATGTGCAGTATACTATGCCATAATTCTCTCAACCCTCCTGAACAGTATACAAAGCGGATGCCCACAGACTACATGTCTACTACATGCGTCACTTGAGCAATATATTAAATATCAAGTGGTGGCAACATGTTTCATCCTGAAGAGAACTGGACTCCTTGGCATGTACAAAATACCTGTACAACACAACCTGAGATGGGCTGGCCACTTAAATAGACTTGGGGATGACAGACTGCCAAAGCAGATTTTGTACTCTTAACTGAGAGAGGGATCACGTGGAATTGGTAGACCAAAGCTCAGGTACAAAGACAACATCAAGAGAAACCTGAAGGACTTTAACATCCCCATAGGTAATTGGCAAGATGCAACCAGAGACCAAATAAGTTGGAGGAAAAGGATTTGCGTGGTGTCATCATCGGATATGATGGACAGCAAGTAATAAAGTAAAGTAAAGTCCTCAGGGCAGCCTAATGTCAGTATCAGACAATCAGAGAGGGAGTCTATGCCCTTTTCTCTAGTGCTAGACCAAGGAGATTGTTTGGGTGTCTGAGGCAGAGCGCCACACCTACCATCAGCTCCTCACTTTACCGCAAAGATACCCGTGCTACTCATACGCTGAGTGGGCGAGGGCTGGTATCAAACTATGAATCTTGTGATTCCTAGTCGAACACTCTACCGACTGAGCTAAACCGGTCCTAATACGTAAATATACAGCATTTATGGATCAGAGGGGGTATAATTAATAAAGAACAGTTAAGCAATGGTAAACCTGATCAGTTCTTAGATGAGTGGCTACTTTGAAATTTCAAATACTCTTAAGAGACTAGTAGCCTTGTACCATATTAAACTGTTTAGTAAATAAAGTGTAGAGATTGTCTGCCCCTGCTGGGATGGACTTGTGTCCAAAAGGGTTATCTTCCCTTACTGCAAGGGTTTCACTAATAGGTGGCTGGGTATTTAAACAGCAGCCCGGGAATTTCTCACACTCTTTTTCTTGGTCTAGCAACCACAAAACATGGGCTAGACGCATGGTGTCTCTGTCCATTAAGTGGACTATCTGTAAGTGACTCAGTTATTCTTCATGAACTTTCTTACTTCTAAAGGACTTTAGTCCTATCTGTTTTTGTATCTATATTATGTATGTCATTCTCCATGTGCTCAGACAATAAAGTCTGTATTGTTATGTTTAACTTCTTGTCCAGATTATTTTATGTTTGTAAGGTTACTCTGAGCCTTCTAACGTATATCATAAGAACACATCTTATTCTTATAAAAGTATCTGTGTATTTGCATATCAATTGTCAGGTATGGAAGCCCCTAGTGGTTATATATCTTTATTCTACTAAATAGATATACCTTTTGTTTTTAAGGCATCTGTCAGTGTTGTGTATACATATGCACTTGGATCTTGGCACAGATCTGAGGTAAGGTTGTATATAA
>CM042145.1:28297733-28540233 GCA_023376005.1 Doryteuthis pealeii | reverse complement strand
AAGGCATACTCAATAACAATGAATACTGAAAGTTTTGTATGAATTTATTTTTCAGATGGTAAGGACACAAAGAAAAGAAAATGGAAACAAAACCTGTGTAAATAATATTTTATGAAAAACTTGTTCACCTCTTAACAAAGCCGCTATAAACCTGTCAGAGGTTTTAAAAATGATTAACAATCCAAAGATTTATGTAGGATGTTGTTTTTGTTTCATTCACTAACAAAGACATCAATATAATACATCAGTTAAGCTAATAGAATAACTGGTTTTGTCAAGGTTGATAAGAGGTGTGACAGCTTTTACTGTTACTACAGCCTGGTTGGTAAGATATGGAAAAATATTCAGTAAATCACCCTTAGAAGGCATTGATAAAACATTTTTGTTGTTGTTGAATTCTGGCAATGATACAGAATTCAGCTTCAGCTGAAACTCAAATAATGAAGTTAAAAAAATAATAAATAAAAAAAATAAAAAATCTTAAATACAAATTCTGACCAATTCTTAAAAAAGAAACATTTTTTTCTACTAAAATTCTGCCAAATGCAGCTTTTTCCAGATATCTTCTTGCTTTTGGTTCTACTGTGCAACAAATTCTTTTGTTATGGACAAATACTGGAATGTAAAATAACTATTCAGAACATGGCAAATATTTTTCTTGATAAAATTACGATACCTTATAAACTAAATGCAAAGAGCTCCACTCACGGGATAAAAAAAAAGGGGCAAAGAGCTCCACTCATGGGATAAAAAAAAGGGGCAAAGAGCTCCACTCACGGATAAAAAAAAAGGGGCAAAGAGCTCCACTCAAAAAAAAGGGGCAAAAGAGCTCCACTCAGGATAAAAAAAAGGGCAAAGAGCTCCACTCATGGATAAAAAAAAGGGGCAAAGAGCTCCACTCACAGGATCAAAAAAAAGGGGCAAAGAGCTCCACTCATGGGATCAAAAAAAAAGGGGCAAAGAGCTCCACTCATGGGATAAAAAAAAAAAAGAGGGGGGGCAAAGAGCTCCACTCATGGATAAAAAAAAAAGGTGGGGGCAAAGAGCTCCACTCATGGGATAAAAAAAAAGGGGCAATTGACTCAAGCTCAGTTGAATAATTGACCAGCCAAAAATTACGGAGGGGTTAAAAAAAATAGATATGAAGATGTTAGTCAAAAAAAAAAAAAATCAAAAAGATAACAGCTCATTTCAAAATCTCAACCAAGTAATTTTCTGATGCATTTCCTAATCAAATTCTCAAAGAATATAAAATGCAATAAATAATCAGAATGAAGCAGAGAATAAAAGAACAGAAGATGAGAATATTTTTTTTAGGATTTAAATTTGTAATTGCATAAGCCACTACTTAAAATTGTATTTTAAATATAGAAAAACTAAAAAAGATTATGCTTACTTCTATTTAGTTTAAATTGATTTCTTTATGAAATTATACATCAGATTGTTTTTAATACATTTAAAAATAAGGCAATGATATTAGAATCAATAACACCGAGTAATTGTTAAAACCTGTATGCAAATAATGATATATAACACACATTGAAGGATTTTAAATGCATTAATAACATGGTTGTTTTGAGTCAAATTGAAATCAGCCAGAATTTAATAGACATCTTTAATAAAAGGCTAATTAAAATTAAATAATGATTATTTAATAATTATTGAGAATATAACTAAAATAACTAAGGGAATTGTGACACCGGTGATGTAGTTTCAGCTAGACAGACAGATTATCTCCATTATAATAAGATTAGAATAAACAACAGAATTTACAACAAATAAAACCTTTCAAGAATTAACTTATTTCCAAAAAGTAATGAATATAAAAAAAAAAAATTTTTTAAATTTTTAAAAAAATTCGGAAAAGAATGAATACACAAAGTTAAAAAATACCAACACACATTTTCTAGAAAATGCATAAAACCAATTTTTTGAAAAAAAAAAAAAAGAAAAGAAAAGAAAAGAAAAGGTGAAAAAAAAAAAACAAAAGAAAGAAAAAGAACCCCCCCCCCCAGGAAACGTAATAAAAGTTGTGAACTAAAAATAAAGAAATAAACAAACATTTTAAAAAAACAGAAAAGTCAGGAAACTTGCAATCAGACAAAAGAAAGAGAAAAATAAATCAGAAGTTGGAAGAATGGCTTTGTGTTAAATCCTTTTTCTAATTTTTTTATTTTTTATTCTCTGTGCAGAAAAAGCCATGTAACTAATTTATGTATCACTTTACACCAACTTTGTGAATTTTATGACAATGTAATTGTGCTGGCAAAAGAAATAAGAAAGGCATGAATGAATATACAAGAGCCTCATCTTCCTTCAGGCTTTTAGGATATGAAGAGATTAAAGAGAACTATAGAAAACATTTGAGAATCAACTCTTGACAAAATATCTTCACGAAAAAGGAAATTCTATTTAACCCAAGGTTTTCCTCATCTGATTTGAGGCTTACATTGATTAGATGTTATTTTGAAAGAAAAAAAAAGAAAATAAGATTGAATAAATAACTGCTCATTTATCAGATATATCTTCTCACCAGGGCTGTGGGGTCGGTACACAAAATCTGACTCCAACTCCTTTATTTTTAGTGCAACTGGCTCAGACTCCTTTTTATCTAATTAAGTGATTATGGCCTACAGATCTTATAAAACCTATGATATTTTATAATCTACAAGGAGTGTGCACTGTGTAACTTTACAGTCATATAAAGTGTAAATATAAGTGGAAGCGCGTGGAGTAATGGTTAAAGTCATGGGAAATGGACTTGTCACCCCGAGTTCAAAACCTGGACGTGGTAATTGCATTTCACTTAGCGCTAATACCCTTGGGAAAGGTATGAATCCAACTCTCCCTCCAGCTATGGATAAATAGTAAGGCAGACTGGGCTCTTTAACCTTGATTAGGCAACCGGTCTAGAGAAGGAAAACTCTTAAATTCAAACCTGTTAAACTCCGCTTAAAAAATTGACCTTGTGTCACATCCTGCCCGTGCGGAGGGGTTGGTAAATTATATATATAAGTGTAAATTCAACTAGAGTCAGAGTTGCTATAGTTTTGCCGACTGCCTCTAGTGACCCCTTAATTGCTCCCGACTTTGAGTTTGTGTTCTGGGTATGACACTAAATTGCATCTGGTAGTGAGGCTCCAGTTCTGGAGCTCTGGGGAATGTGTAGTACCCTTTTATTGCCATTACTACCTGGCCCCAATGAGTTTGAAGAAATTTGTTAGAAAATTATTTGTATTAGATAGGAATATTTGATAGCATATTATTGAAGTAAGTCAGTTAGACAGTCAACAATTGGTTTGAGCAATGTGACTGGCCAAGCCCCACTGCACCAGTGTCAAGACAACTGGTATTTATGGGAATTCAGAACAGTCCACCCATGCATTTGGGTGAGTCCATTCCCTGAGTCCTGATTGGTTGCTTGGTTTGTAGGGCCCTCTGAGGCTCCATAAATCCTGCCACTTTTCTGTGGTCTTTACGGCATCTCAGAATCATATTCAGTTACGATTGTTTGCCGTCTTATCTTGCCAATTCGACGGTAATTGGACTTAGTATTCTATACATATAACTGTGTGCAAAAAACTCTTAAGAAGCTTTCCAAACCTCGAGGTATAAAATAATCCCAGATGTGTTGACATGCCATTAAAATCAATCAATCATCTAAAATTATTATTTATATGATTAAAAAATAGTTGTTATACAGTTATAATAAAACAAGATGACTAGCTCCTTTGTTCTTATTGAAACAATAGTTAAATCGAATTTAACAGACATAAATTCCACTATCGTATGTCACCCCGCCGAAAGAAAAAAAAATACCAAAAATCAGGGAATTAACCGAATTTAATGAAATTTTCAGTGTTGATATATTAATGAATAAAAGATATAATGCACCAGTTATTTTATTTAAAATCTTTTACATTTTTTCAGGTCAGTTAACTTTGAACCACATATCTTTGAAAATCTGTATTATGCCTCAAATATTTGTGGTTCAAAGTTATCTGACTTAAAAAAAATGTAAAAGTTTTTAAATAAAAAAACTGGTGCATTATATCTTTTATTCATTAATATATCAACACTGAAAATTTCATTAAATTCGGTTAATTCCCTGATTTTTAGTATTTTTTTCTTTTGGCGGGGTGACATACGATGGTGGAATTTAGGTCCGTTAAGTTCGATTTAACCTAAACAATTTTTCACGAATTTCACTTGGATGAAATAAAGACATTGTTTGGTATTGTGTAGCAAATGCAATTAAAATGACAAATGATATTCAAAGTTATGTTTGATTTTTCTTTAGACAATGCATAATTAGATAGTGAAAGTTTTTATCATCTTTTGTGATGATAGAAAATTTCAATTGATTTTATCCTAATTATAAAACTTCAAATAAGAAACATGTCATAAATCATATGAGTGCCATAAACAATAACAAAAACAAATGTATAAAATAATTGGTTCAGCCAGAAAGAAAGATGATTGATTGATTTTAATGGCATGTCAACCAGTCAAAGATTATTTCATGCCTAGAAGTTAGAGAATTGCATTCATTGAATGTTCATAATTATATTTTTTGTGTAGTTGTTTAAGTTTTTTTTTTTTTTTTTTTTTGTGCACACGGTCATGTAATTTGATTGACTTGATCTACACTCTCCGTCCAAGTCACTTTCTTGCAATTCTGTTACACTCATACAAGTTCGCCTTCACGAAATCGAAAATCTTCTCCCAGACATTTGTTTTTATAGTCATCCATCCCATTCCACAATGCTTCTCACCTCTGGTCTACACTCCATCCACAAATCACACTCCATTCCCACAATGCTTCTCACCTCTGGTCTACACTCTATATAATGAGAGTCACTCTTGGGCGCCATTTTTCCTTTGGCCACGAGTAAGTAAAATTTCCATCTTTTTTTAATTTTATTTTGTTCTTATTTCAACTACATTTTTGTTCTTATTTCAACAATCATTTTTAAACAGATCTATTTGACCCATAGATGAAACCCTAGCAGGTACCAGAGATGCTGATAGGTACATGTCCTGTGTCCCTGACGCATAAAAATCTTAAAGGACGCAGGATAGATTACAAGGTAGGAGTTAGACGGCTTTAGTTGTTTCTCCAGATAATAAATAAAAACCCTTCAATTTATTAAAAAAAGCTTTGGTTGGGACCCATCAAATTTACCGGGGACTCATTCAAAGCAAATATGTGCATCCAAGGACGCACTAAATCAAAAAGCTATCAGCATCACTGGGTACTACCACTCTGGGTCAGAGTGGACTTGGGAGTAATGGCAATGAAGGGGTACTTCCCAGATCTTGAAGAAAGAGGATAGTCTGAGTATTATATTTGTCTTCTTAATAATACATATTTCAGCTTCAGTCAGGCAGGCAGGCAGGCAGGCAGGCAGGCACTCACACACAAAATAAATAAATTAATTAAAAATATGCATAATTTCTAATTTTTTTGTAGATAAAGAAGGAAAAAATTTTGCATATTAGATAAGTTTGTACTTGAAAGCACTATTGTTTTTGAGAGGGAGAATCATCTAAATTGAAATGGGAATTATTTTATACCTGGATAATATTTTTTGCAAATTTAAAGAAAGAAAAAAACTTTCTTGACAACTTCATTGATCATGTTAGAATGGCCAAGTACACATTTTTCTTAAAGATAAATGTAATCAGAAAAGGAAGGGATATGCATTGGATCATGGCTTTTAACATCCTCACTGATAGGTTTATTTTTATTTTTCCCCATCCAATATATTTTGTCCGGAAGTGAGGCAAGGGGGAAAGTGTTGATTTTCAAAAATTTATGTCCGTCTGTAAATGCATCTTCTAATAAAAGTCACATAATTTAAACATTCCTAAATTTAATGATTTCCTGATTGTCTGATGGTAACTGCATATATTTTTTTAATTTTTACTACCCCATATATTTTTTAATGGATAATTCTGTTTTTCAATGCTTTTTATTATAATGCTTTTGGCCAATATATAATTTATTGTTGATAGATGAACATCCTAAAAACACTGGGTGGTGGGAAAAAGATAACTTGATTCCAGGAGGCCTTCCCCTCGGCTGCATTTGCACCATTGCCTAAAAGGAGTAAGGCCTGGGTACTGAGGTGCATCTCATGGGGAATGCTGAGGGAATCTTAGCAATTTTTATACCCACTGTGAGGAGGCTGGCTTTTTATGTGGCACCCCACATTAA
This sequence comes from Doryteuthis pealeii, assembly GCA_023376005.1. Lineage (NCBI taxonomy): Eukaryota > Metazoa > Mollusca > Cephalopoda > Myopsida > Loliginidae > Doryteuthis > Doryteuthis pealeii. Next base: position 28,534,013 of record CM042145.1, on the reverse strand, counting down.
AAAATGACCTCGTGTTATTTTTAACTTGGTGGGAAGGCATGTCAACCCTTGGTTCTTTTATGCCAAAGAGAATTTTGTTTTATTCATTTTTGTTGGGTAATCTAATCTTTTTAACTTGTTTAAAAAAATTCCTCATATATGGACCTTAGCAAGTACTACCACTCTGGGTCAGAGTGTATCAGGGAGTAATGGCAATGATGAGGTACTCCACACTCCCCAAAGTTCCAGAATTGTAACAATGCAGTTTAACGTCACACTAAGACCCTCAGCCACCACCTTCTAGCACATACATGATAAAAAGGGTTGGGGGGATACTATAAGAGAAATACGGTTGTGACAAACCAATTGATTGGATGTGACCTCTCTGATCGCCTTTCTAGCCTAAGTTAGGGTCAAAGTAGAGAGTTGCAGGACATGGACTGCTCAACAACAAGCATCATGGGTTGCCACCCATGGCCAACAGGTGGCCCTATTGGGATGGGGTTCTTATCCCTCAGCAGATGTGTAGTCAGTGCTTTTACAGCCCCAGTCGACTGGGCTAGCTTCAAGGAGATATACAAGGAGTGTCAAAAAAAGTATCAACATTTTTGTACTTTTTGACCTTGTATTCTGAAAAAAAAAAAAAAAAAAAAAAAAGTTCCATTCATTCTTCATTTCTTTCTTAGTAAATACAGCTTTAAACTTGGTATTTTTAGGCATACATGAATTTTTTTCAAAATACAAAGTATGGAACATTTTTTTTTTCAGAATACAAGGTGTGTCACAAGTCTAAAATTCACCAATGGAACATTTTTTTTTCAGAATACAAGGTGTCAAAAAGTACAAAAAATCTCAATATTTTTGACACACCTTGTAAATATACACTAGCTCATGAACATCAATTACTTGGATGGAAGAAGTAAAAGAAAGAGAAAAAAGGCTAAGAGGAAATTTTATACAGAAGGGAAAATATAGAATAAAAATTGACAATCAAACTCAATATTTACCAGTTACAAGCATCAAATATTGAGTACAAAGCTTTCATCTTTAAGCAATCAATATTATTATTAAAAAAAATAAAGAGTCTGTTTTTCATTATGACACAGTAAACGATCCCCATAATGGAGACCATCTTGCTCCAACTGATGCAGAATAGAAGTATTTGCTAATTATTTTTAATGCTTTTCTCCTCCCTTACATCTAACGCCCACATTGGACACTGGCCAGTTTGACAGCCAACAACCAATTTATAGATGAAGAGGAGCAGAATTATCTACTAAACTTAGGCCAAAGGCCACAAGCATTGGGCACCCAGTAGGAATTGAACTCACTACTAAGAAGTAATGATCAACAAATTCTGCTTGCTAATCATTAAAACCATTACAAATTTCAGATGTAGAAGAACAAAGTTGCATTTGTCTATTCTGGTGGCTTAACTTAATCTTGGTATGGCAACCAATTTAGAAGAAGAAAAACTCTGAATTCAAATCCAGGAGGAGTCCTCCGTGGCATAGTCACTAACATGATGGACCATAAGTGAGTTCGAACTCCAGTCACACTATTACATTCACTTTCGGACTAATACCTTGGGAAAGGTATGAACATCCTCATCCCCCTCCGATATTTAAAAAAAATTCCACTATTGTTTTTCTACATGGACGGTTTTGGCATTAAATAACTCACAAAGGTTGATATGCCATTAAATAAAGAAACTAATCTGCAACTTAACTAGAAGACCAACCATTAAGTGGAACTCTTGTAAATGCTGTGTAATCAACCACGGTAATCCCTTTATTCACAACAGTCTTTCTGCCACCACAGTAATCCCTTTTTTGCAACAGTCTTTCTGCGACCACAGTAATCCCTTTTTTGCAACAGTCTTTCTGCGACCACAGTAATCCCTTTTTTGCAACAGTCTTTCTGCGACCACAGTAATCCCTTTTTTGCAACAGTCTTTCTGTCTGCAACAATATCACAGCAGTCGTCCTTCATACCAAAAAATGCCACTGCTCAAATGCCCCAACAAGCTCTTTTTATCCTATCGTTCTCTTAGGCATAATTTGCATACACTCATGCTACAAACGAACAGAACGAGACCACACTCTATAAATCCGCCCATCAATGGCAGCTATGTCTCTTCAGGCAAAACCTGACAAGCCAAACAGATGCATTTTGCCGGAGGTAAGTCAGCTCGTTCACCACAAACAACATACAGAAAAGTAGAAAATGTCACTGGATATTATCAAAGTAGTGATTGTCTGAGCAGACCGTCCACACAAATACAAATTATAGGATTTTAAAGAATTCTTTAACTAATTACTCCAAAGTTCAAATTGTCATTTTGATCTTTGTTTCATCTGATTTTTGGCCATCAGCAAAATTAAGGGAAGTTCAAGATATGAAATGCCAAAATGAAGTAGAAACTGAAATTTATCAGCAAATCTCAGGTGAGCTCAGCATCTCACAGTCCCGTGTGGTTTGTCACCTTCACAATCTCGACAAAAGTATTTGGAGTTGCTCACCCTTGTAAATTGTTTATAATAAATTGCTAAAACCTAAACAAATTGCTACTTAACTCTTAAAGTCCTATACCGCCTGATTCCACCGGCCGGAAGTCACATTCATTTTCCTAATCTACCCCAAATGATAGCCTTTGTTTCAATGTAATATTAAATATATTTAGAAGTCTTTGATTTAAGAGAAATAACAGGTAACTTTAAATGAAGAGGCCATTTTTAGTCATTTTTTGATATATGGTTATAGGAATTGGGCTCTGGACTTTGAAAATTCTCTACAGGATGTTAAGAGTTAACATATATATATTTACCAACTCCTCCACACAAGCAGCATGTGACACTAGGCCTATTTCTTAAGCAGAGTTTAACAGGTTTGAATTCAGAGTTTTCCTTCTCCTAGACTGGTTACCTAGCCAAGATTAAAGAGCCTAGTCTACCCTGCTATTTACCCATAGCTGGAGGGCGAGTTGGATGCATACCTTTCCCAAGAGTATTAGCACAAAGTGAAATGCAAACAGCCTCGTCAAGGATTTGAACGAGTCTATTTCCTATGACTAACCATTATACCACACACCTACATATATGTATATAAGTATGATGACACAGCACATCCTCAAAACAACCCACCCAGGCTACGTAGTTATAAAAAAATAAGAATGAAAAATTTTTTAAAATTTAGACACTACACCATCATCTTTTGCAGACCGAAGGATGTCAACACAACAAACAAAACTGACTTGTATTTCAGATTGTTGAATCTGTTAAGAGACAGAACTTAAGACAAGAGCAAAATTGGTTATTTCCTATAACTCCAACATAAACAAAGGGGAACCACTCTTGACTGATAAATTATCTATTTATTTTCCCATTAAACTAACCCTAAACCCTAACTTCTTTTTTCCTAGTAGATCAATAAATAAATAATTTATCAGTCAATTGTGGTTACCCTTTTTTATGTTGAGTTATAGGAAATAACCCGCAAAATTTAGGTAATTTTCACCTTTAGTTGTTAAAATTCCTAGCATAAAATTGTGTGTGCACATTATCTGAAATGAACTTAATTGTTATTAAGAACACATTTTATGATACTTTTGTGTTAAAGCATGCAGTTGTATTGTTTTCGAAACGTTTCTAAGATTTGTTATATTTCGCACGGAAACTTTCAAAATGGCTACTGTCTTGTTTCAAAGTGAAAGTCAGTTGGCAAAATTCCTAGCATAAAATTATCTGAAATTGAACTTAATTGTTATTAAGAACAGATTTTATGATATTTTTGTGTTAAAGCATGCAGTTGTATTGTTTTTGAAAACATTTCTAAGATTTGTTTATTTCGCATAGAGACTTTAAAAATAGCTACCGGCTTATTTCAAAGTGAAAGTCAAGGGAGGTTCCTCTAATTGCCTTATTTGCTAGGAATTTTGACAACTAAAGGTGAAAATTACCAAATTTATTAGCTCAAATATGAATCAATTCCCAATAGATATGAAGTGTGAGAAACTTGATCTCCTTTTTAAAGTCTTATTTAAAGTTTCAACCAAACTATTTACAATAAACTTGTAAAGAAGACACTGATGTCAGATGATAAACAATATTCGATCTACAATAAATGAGAAGCGAGATATTTGAGCCGGATAAACAAAACAGAGGAGAGAACAAAGCTAAGAAAAATCTTTGCAAGACAAAAGAAGAGGCAAACACAGACAAGTATAAACAACAAAAAGAAAATGACTACGTGATGGTGGTGATAAAATTCTCCTGCCCCATGAAGACTGCTACCCCACCCCACCCCACCCACGCCCCTAACAACTGCACATTGGCAAGAACCAACATGTTTGAAATTAGACACACAAGTTTGATAATTAGAAAACTGACAGACAAAAATCAACCAACTGGACCAGTTAATCTTCTGGCTGCAGCATATGTTTATATGGCAACCTTGACACATTATCAGTATGACTGGGTCTCTCCCAACCCCCCACAACGTGATATCGGAGGGGAGGGGAGACCTAGTCATATTATTATAAATCAATATTTGTGATTGTTTATTATTTTTGCAATTTGAATCATTATGATCCTTTTTGATCAGATCGTTTATCTGCATCACTGAGCCTGAAGCTTGAATTTTTGGGGATGAACTGTCTTTTTTTTTTTTTTCAAATTATTTTTTCCCACATTATTTGAACTAGAAAAATAGTATTATGCAAAATAGAGAGATCTCTAATTTTGATTCCTAAAGTGCATTAAATACCAGTTAGAGAAATAAAAAAAAATTTAATTTAAAAAAAGCAAACAGAATTCTTCCATTTCAAGTTTCAGAGCAAAACAAAAATTGTGCTCATTTTTATTATTATATACACTAGAGAAAAAGAAAAAAAAGCACCTTCGGGCGGTGTAAAAGTTAATTTTTGAAAGGGAGGGGTAAGAGTTAAAAATTCAATGCCAGAGAGTTTGTACCATAAGTAAGTAAAATCATTAAATTTAATAAAGGAGTAAAAAATTAAAACAATTTGAAATGGAAACTTAGTTCTGATAACTTTAAGTATATATTAAAATAAAACAAACTATATATAATACCAGGTATGTATTTATTAAAACTTGTTTTTAAAAACAATGAGGATCATCTAAGGTTGCATGCTCAAATTTTGAGTGTATTTATTCTATGTTATGATGATTTTGGGTAATGTGACATAAGCAGTGACATAATTTCGGTTACAGACAAATAGAGACCTAATCTCCATTATTAATAGATAACGTTTTGGACGATATGCACTCCGGCTTTCTTATTTAATGAGATGTCCTAGGTATGACACAAAACTGCATCTAGTGGTAAGGCTCCAATTCTGGAGATCTGGGGAGAGTGTAGTAACCCTTCATTGCTATTGCCTCCAGAAGTGGCAGTACCTGTTAGGGGGACCCATTAGGGGTCAGGAAAAAGGAAAAAGAGAGAAAAAAATAAAATAAAACCTAATATGCATGAATAAGACTAGTCAAAAATAGTACATAATATAATATCCAATACCTATGTTAGAAGGTAGAAAAGAAAAACAATTTTGCTAGAATAATGTTTGGATTTACATCAACCGATAATCTTTTTATCTCTTCCAACAACCATCTTCCACATCTGACATAATATTATTTCTAACACAGATTGAAATCTTAACTCATCTTTTGAAAAGTCTAGATACTTTTTTTTCAAATTATAAATAATGAATTAAAAAATCTATTCAAAGGTCTTAAATTACATATTACTACTCAATCTTTACATTCCATTAATGTTATCCTAGTGACCCACAACTAAACAAAACATTTTTTAAATATCAATTTTTGTCCATCAAGAAGGTAAAAGTTTATATGAAGCTTTAGAATATGAATAAAAATTTTTTGCAATTATCTTTACATGTTTAACATATTGAAATATTTAACTTTAAAAGTTTCTCTTAGTTACCTTCTTTTTTCTGATGTCTTTTTTTATCGGTTCTTTTTCTTTTGATGATGATTTATTATTATTTTGATGATAATGATTATTATGATTATTATTATGATTATGATTATTATTATCATGATTATGATCATTATGATTATTATTATCATTATCATTATCATTATAATTATTATCATCATGATTATCATTATGATTATGATTATGATTATCATTATGATTATGATTATTATGATTATTATTATTGAGTCAAGCTATTTCGGCAACAATGGCCTCTGGACAATTAAACAACATGATTAAACCTTTTTGTGGTGATGGAGACGTCATTACGTGGCTAAAAAAGGTTCAACTAGTGGCTAAGTTACAGAAGATTACTGATGTTGCTACAATGATTCCGTTGTTTTTGGAGGGTGACGCGTTAGCCTTGTACCTGGAAATGAGCGAGCGAGATCAAGAAGACGCTGATCTGATAAAAAACAGGCTAGTAAGTGCGTTTGCCGAAATAGCTTGTGAGTCAACTGAACTCAGGGATTCAGTCCGCTCATCCTTTGTAGAATCTTCCCCTTCTATTCTTTGCCGCAGGACATGTTCAAATCTTTATATCACATATTATTATTATATCACTTATTAATGTTATGATATTATTATTATTATTATTAACAACAACAACAACCATCATCATCATCATCCCTTTTTTCTTCTTTATTTGCATCTTCCTCTCATTTTCTTTTTTCTTCTTTTTTCTTTTTTCATCTCTATGATATTCATTAATTTCTTTCAGTTTTCCTCCTCCATTTAATCTTCTTCCTTTTCTTTCCTCATTGTTAATATCAATTTCACATAGAATTCTTTCTAAGGTTGGGATGATGGGCAGCAAAGAATCCATCTTTACGGAGGAAAATTGACAGATATTTTGTTTAATTAAGATTGGCATAAGGCCAAATATGATAAAATAGAATGGCATTAATATTATTTGGATTATTCAGACTATTGTCCTCATCTTTATTGTTATCTGTACAACATTTCAGCTGATGTGCCCTCCGGCCTTCTTCAGGTATTTCTTGTCGGACTCAGGAGCCTTCTCATAATCAGGAAAAATGTGTGGAAAAAAGGTTATTTACCATTACAATGTTTTTTCCACACATTTTTCTAATTCAACACATACAAAACATCCTTCATCTTCTATTCACAGAAATCCTTGTTTTTCTTCTCATTTTCACAGTCCTGAAGAAGGTTTCCACTGTAAAACTGAAATCCTCGAGTATCGACAATAAATTTTCCATCCATCATAACATCCTGTGTTTGTTTTCTAAATTTTCTCCACATTATATATATATAACTTACTAAAATATTTTTTGTGCTAAATATTATAAAAGCAAAAGGGACAATATCTGAGCACTTTGTAGGTTGAAGAATTTTGATAGTAATTGAAGACTTTAGAATGTTTGATATGATCAGTGAAGTTTTTTTGTTGTTTTTTTATTCCCCTTCTCAATTGCATCTAAGTATTTGAAAATGTTTTTTGTTGTTGTTTTTATTTAGCACTGTTTAATTTACATCATGAATCACACAAGTTTATTTTAGTGAAATAATCTATTTGCCAACAACTCGCTTGACGACTGACTCATCAAACAAATAACAATCAACTATCAATAAACAACAGACAATTCTTGATACAACAATAAATAATTTTGTTTTAGAAGAACAGCTACCACCATAAGACTATGAGAGAGAGAAGGGATACAAAAGAAAAAGAAAAACCCATGTGTGTGTGACACACATACATACAAGGAGTGTCAAAAAAGTATCGAGATTGAAGCTGTATTTACCAAGCTAGGAATGAACAATAAATTTGATGTTAATTTTTTTCAGAATCTGTAGGAATCTTTGATATATACAAGGTGTGTAAAAAAAGTATTAAGATTTTTTGTACTTTGATACACCTTGTATTCTGGAGAAAAAAAAATGTTCATTCATTATTTTTATTTTTTTTTTTTTTTCAGAATGCGTCAAAAACTACAGATTTTAAAGCTGTATTTATCAAGATAGAAATGAATGGAACATTAATTTTTTTCAGAATACAAGGTGTGTCAAAAAATACAAAAAATCTTGATACTTTTTTGAAACACCAAATACATACATACATACATATATATACATACACTCCAATAAAAATTTGCTTTACCTCTCCCCCAACCACACACAATTGGAATGGTTTAAAAAAACTCACAAGAGGAAAATAAAGAAACATTGGATATAACACTTAACCCAGTTGACTAAGTAGAATGTTTCAAATTCAAGCTAGACAACAATTGGATTTGTTTTGATTTTCTAAGAGGGAAAACAATTCAGTAGATGATATTATGGAATATATATATATATATATATATAATAAAACACTAGCAAAAGTATCCAGTCCATGGCAGGACTAAAAAAAATTTTTAAGAACACCAGGGAGTGAGTGAGTAAGAGAGAGAATAAGAGGAAAATAATTTATAGAATTAAAAACATCACTGAGAATTTGTATATTACAATATCTATTTTTGGATTTTTTTTTTTTTTTTTACCATTTAAAATATTATTTTAAAAATGTAATCTTTAACTTATTTTTCTAAAAAGCTAAGTATTAAACTTGTGTCCTTATTTATTTAACTCTATCGGCTGAGGTTGTAGAATACACCAACAGCACCTCTGCTGCTTAATAATTTCCTGTACATTTTTTGTGTTTAATTTTTTTTGTTATTGTTTTCTAAGAAAGTGTTTTAAAATCTTTTTAAAAAATTTGACCTTAAATTAATTTGAATTCGTTTTTAAAGTGAAAATTAACGCTTGAATTGTTGATACCTAATAAAAATACATATTAGTAAAATAAAATCATTTTCCTAAAATCATGTTTTAATCGTCTTTCTTTTTTATGAGGTTTCTTTTTTAACGGCAAGTTCAAACCATGTGCAGACAAGGGTTTGGGTGGAAGTGTCTTTTAAAGGTAGTTTTGTTTTATTATAGAATTCTTTTTTTTTTTACAGTAAGAGTCTTGGCGAGGCTTACAGATGGTGTTGGTCGACCCAGACTTGACACCAGTTCAAAGGTGTCGACAGGGGCTGGGAGTTGAAGGGTCTTTTAACAGTAGTTTTTTATTTTTTTCTGTCTTGAAAGTTAAAAACTTGACTCGTGCCGATGGTAGTGGAGGGTGGGGGTGAAAGTCTGTATACAGTATTTTTTAAATTTTTTTAATCATTGAATTATATCACTTAATTAGTAAAAATCAAAACCAAATTTTGTGTTTCTTAGTTATAAGCATATTAATCTGTATGCAAGATTTCGAATCTGAGTGACATCTCTTTTCTGAGTTTTAAGTCGACACGTACATACCAATCTTTCTTAATATATATATATATATATATATATATATATATTATAGTTTGCTATATTCATGAATAAAGAGAGTTTAATATCATTGATAATATCAAAGATAATATTATTGATAATATCAAAGATAATATCAAAGTTAGGATAGAGTTGACAAAGTCAACGGCACTTGCTATCAGTTTTTTTGCCTATGCAATTTTCAAACAATATCTATCTCTATTATTATACTAAAACTGAGTGAATCAATGATTGTTTCCCTAAGGCTTTTTTCCTGTTTAGTTTTAGTCCATAAATTTTAGCTTTTTATTATAATATTTCAAACTCTTCAGCTACCAAAGTAAACATAAAATTGAAAGAAAAAAGAGGTTTCTTCTGACAAAACTTGAACTTGCATCCAATACATTCATAAAAACCCATTTTTTTTATATATAGATGTTGCTTTAACCAGAACAGTCTGAATGATTAAATAGAACACACATCTGTTATTTTTCATTTAAAATACAAAAAGAATTCCCTCCCAGTTTTGATATAATAATTCAAATTCAGTTTTCAAAAGTTATTTATCATCTTTTATTTATAAATTGTAAACTAGTTTTTTTTAAATCTAAGATAAAAGTTTGTAACAGATGCTTTGATATAAATAAACACACCTGTACATCTATGTGTATAGGTATTGAAAGAAAAGCTTTCGTTTAACTATTGAAAATACACATTGAAACATTTGACTGATGTCTGTCTATATATATATATATATATATATATATATATATATATATATATATATATATATATATATAGCCTATTGTCAGTATCAGTCAGACAGTGCTAGACTAGGGAGACTGTTTCTGTGTCTGAGATAGAGTGTCATATATATATAATACTAGCAGCGGCTACCCGGCTAAGCCCGGGTAGAGGAGATAAAAACATGGTTTAATAGTCGTTTGCAGATCTATTACTACTGAATAGCGAGTTTGATCCTCGCAGGATGACCCATAAAAATCACCACATAAAAAAGATCTTAATTTAATCCGGCCTGGTGGGAGGTCAGGGAATTTTATTTTCATCAGATTTGAGGGAATGACATCACATAATGATATAGTAAGAAATTTTAATTCAATGATTAACGATATTTTTTTAACAAAAAAAAAGAAAGTAGTAGTAGTAGTAGTAGTAGTAGAAAAGAAAGGAATATTTGGTTTGGTTTATTTTACGGCATATTAACCTCAGTGGGTCATTTAATACCGACAAAGTTTTAAAATAAATTCATTCTTAATGGATAATCAATTTTGTTTATAAACTCATGTTTTTCTATCTAACCCATAGATGGGACCCTAACAGGTACTACCACTCTGGGCCAGAGTGGACCAGGGAGCAATGGTTATGAAGGGGTGCTCCACATTCCCCAAACCTTCAAAAGTGGAACCTCACCATCAGATCGAGTTTAACGTCATTCCCAGGACATGAAGACCCTCAGCCACCACCTTCTAGCACCCATATGATAAAAAGGGTTGGGGCTTGCCATAAGGGCAATAGGGTAGGGGCAATCATATAGGTGCTAGTGCTTGATGTGACCAGCCAATTGATTGGAGGGGCCTCTCCGTCCACCCGTCTAGTCCAAGAAAGGGCCAAAGTGGAGTATTGCAAGTCATGGACTGCTCAACCACCTGGGTTCTATCCTTAAGCATCACGGGTCACCACCCACGGCTAACAGGTGGCCCCATTTGGGGGAATCTTACCCCTCTGCAGAGGTGCAGTTGGTGCATTCTAACGCCCCAGCCGACAGGGCGGAAGAAAGTAAGAAAAGAAGAAAGGAAAAAAGAAAATTTACCGCACTTATCCAACAATAATGGATCTGCAAGACTACCCTTTTTTACCCCCACCTCTACCTAGGTGATGCCGGGTAACCACTTCTAGTTTACAATAAAATATCAAAATGAAAATAGATATAAAAAGGAAAAACATGGCTGATGCGAGATATCCCTAAGGCATAGATGGCATAACATTCTATCCCCACAATTGAAATAAAAGGGTTAAGTTCAGAATTCCAGAAAGGTTACCAAGTATGACAAGTTGTTGGCAGAGTGGCCAATTGTCAGTATCAGCCAGACAGTGAGGGAGTCTATCCCCTTTTCGGTAGCGCTAGAAAGATTTTTTTTAATAAGGTGGAGCACCACACTACCGTCAGCTCCCAACTTTACCGCACAGATCAGATTAACCAATCCGTACTACTCATACACTGAGTTGGAGTGGACCAGGATCGAACCAGGGACCTTGTGATTCTTAGGTGGGTGCTCTACCAACTGAGCTAAACTGGCCCCTAAGTATGAGAAAGGCACCTAAAGAAGGCCGGAGAGTACAGCGGCCAAAACGTGATAAATATAGCAGTCTGCAATCTCAGATACATAGACAGATTAGTATTATTCGGACTATTCTCCTCATCTTTATTGTACAATGTTTCGTCTGATGCGCCCTCCGGCCTTCTTTAGGTATTTCTTGTCGGACTTGGGAGCCTTCTCGAAATCAGAGGGCACATCAGCTGAAACGTTGTACAGATAACAATAAAGATGAGTAGAATAGTCTGAATAATCCAAATAATACTAATTATAAAGCTTCATCTCAAAAATTCAGAGAAATAGTACATGGACAGATATTCATTATTTTGTTGACATTTGTTTAAAAATTCTGTCCAATACAAAATACGAATTCTCATCTATACAATAACTATCCAGGGTTAAATATCTTTCATATGAATCATTAAATATTTGAAATGAAAAACAAGTGCATAAACATTACACAGATTTATTGCAATAAAGAAAGAGAGGTGGAGAGGGAGGAGAGGCATATACACTGTCATAGATAAAATACTTTGTTTTTGAAATTCTTATCTAGCTACACCTAAAACTTTTTCCCATACAAATGCAGAGAAAAGATAAACAATTCACTTGAAAGACTACTTAAGTTTTTTGTTTTTTTAATTCATTTTTGTAGGACATGCGGAAATTCCACAATGGATTTGCATTTGCCTAGTTGCAGGTTTTTTATGGAACTCAAGAAAACTGCATCTGTGTGAAAATTAGTAGTGTTGGATAAGAATATGTGAAACCATAAAACTGTGTGCAAATAAATGATTAAAATGCATAAATTATTAGTATTTAAGTGGAATATGGGAAACTATATAACTGTGTGCAAATAAATGATTAAAATGCATAAATTATTAGTATTTAAGTGGAATATGGGAAACTATATAACTGTGTGCAAATAAATGATTAAAATGCATAAATTATTAGTATTTAAGTGGAATATGGGAAACTATATAACTGTGTGCAAATAAATGATTAAAATGCATAAATTATTAGTATTTAAGTGGAATATGGGAAACTATATAACTGTGTGCAAATAAATGATTAAAATGCATAAATTATTAGTATTTTAAGTGGAATATGGGAAACTATATAACTGTGTGCAAATAAATGATTAAAATGCATAAATTATTAGTATTTAAGTGGAATATGGGAAACTATAAACTGTGTGCAAATAAATGATTAAAATGCATAAATTATTAGTATTTAAGTGGAATATGGGAAACTATATAACTGTGTGCAAATAAATGATTAAAATGCATAAATTATTAGTATTTAAGTGGAATATGGGAAACTATATAACTGTGTGCAAATAAATGATTAAAATGCATAAATTATTAGTATTTAAGTGGAATATGGGAAACTATATAACTGTGTGCAAATAAATGATTAAAATGCATAAATTATTAGTATTTAAGTGGAATATGGGAAACTATATAACTGTGTGCAAATAAATGATTAAAATGCATAATTATTAGTTTAAGTGGAATATGGGAAACTATATAACTGTGTGCAAATAAATGATTAAAATGCATAAATTATTAGTATTTAAGTGGAATATGGGAAACTATATAACTGTGTGCAAATAAATGATTAAAATGCATAAATTATTAGTATTTAAGTGGAATATGGGAAACTATATAACTGTGTGCAAATAAATGATTAAAATGCATAAATTATTAGTATTTAAGTGGAATATGGGAAACTATATAACTGTGTGCAAATAAATGATTAAAATGCATAAATTATTAGTATTTAAGTGGAATATGTGAAACCATAAAACTGTGTGCAAATAAATGATTAAAATGCATAAATTATTAGTATTTAAGTGGAATATGGGAAACTATATAACTGTGTGCAAATAAATGATTAAAATGCATGAATTATTAATATTTAAGTGGAATATGGGAAACAATATAACTGTGTGCAAATAAATGATTAAAATACATAAATTATTAGTATTTAAGCAGAATATGGGAAACTATATAACTGTGTGCAAATAAATGATTAAAATGCATAAATTATTAGTATTTAAGCAGAATATGGGAAACTATATAACTGTGTGCAAATAAATGATTAAAATGCATAAATTATTAGTATTTAAGCGGAATATGGGAAACTATATAACTGTGTGCAAATAAATGATTAAAATGCATAAATTATTAGTATTTAAGTGGAATATGGGAAACTATATAACTGTGTGCAAATAAATGATTAAAATGCATAAATTATTAGTATTTAAGTGGAATATGGGAAACTATATAACTGTGTGCAAATAAATGATTAAAATGCATAAATTATTAGTATTTAAGTGGAATATGGGAAACTATATAACTGTGTGCAAATAAATGATTAAAATGCATAAATTATTAGTATTTAAGTGGAATATGGGAAACTATATAACTGTGTGCAAATAAGTGATTACTATTATTAAATAACAAAAGCTACTTAAAACCATATAATTGTGTATGAATTATTAGCCTTAGATAGAAATACTTGATACCACATAACTGTGCAAACAAATTATTATTATTTAATAGAAATAGTCACTTGAAACCATATAATTGTGTATAAATTGTTAGTATTAGAAAAGAATACATGAAACCATATAATTGAGTGTAAATGTTTTTATCATTACTAGCAACAGAAAACACCCTCCGGTAGTCGTAAAAATTAATTTTTGAAAGACATTGCCTGAGAGGGTGGGAGTTAAAAATTCAATGTCAGAGGGTTTGTATCATAAGTAAGCAAAATCCTCATATTTATTAAAGGAGTAAAAAAACAAAAAAAAACAATTTGAAATGAAAACTGAGCCCCGTCCCTCTCAAATAAAATGTTGCGTGCATGTAATAATCAAACAATTATTTTGAATATTTTCCACATCGATTTTCCACAAAATAGTAGGTATTTATTTATTTGTAAACTTTTAAGTTAACTTCTTGTTACTGAAAAAAAAAAAAAAAAAAGGACGAGAGTAAAAAACAATTTTTAAAATTGCTTACTCAAATTTTGAGTGTATATAGCATAATAGTATTGTGATGTAAGCTGTGACGTAGAGCTATGACGTAGTTTTTGTTACAGATAGAAATACAGACTCCATTATTAATAGATTAGATATCAATAGTTACTTGAAACCATATAATTGTGTATAATCAGTATTGGATACAAATATGTGAAACCATATAATTGTGCAAAGAAATTATTATTATTAAATAGAAATAATTACTTGAAACCACATAATTGTGTATATATTATTAGTATTGGTTTGGTTTCTTTGTTTAATGGCATATCAACCTTTGTGGGTTATTTAATGCCAAAACCATCCTTGGAGAAGAAGGATAGTGGTATTATTTAACCCATAGCTGGGATTAGTATTGGACATGAACCCATATAAACAGTGTGCAAATAAATTATTACATAGAATTATTGATGTTAGGAAGACTTGAAACCTAAGAATTATTATTAGTTTCTTGTAACCATATAACAAATTTCTATTTATCCCATAGATGGTACTCTAAAAGGTACTACCACTCCGGGCCAGAGTGGACCTGGGAGCAGTGGTGATGAAGGGTGATCTACATTCCCCAGGCCTCCAGAACTGGAACCTCACCATCAGATAGAGTTTAACGTCATACCCAGGACATGAAGACCCTCAGCCACCGCCTTCTAGCACATATATGATAAAAAGAGTTTGGGGTTGCCATAAGGGCAATAGGGTTGGGACAATCATATAGGTGCTAGGGCTTGATGTGACCAGCCGACTGATCTCCAACCATCCATCTAGCCTAAGTAAGGGCCAATGTGGAGTGTTGCATGTCATGGACTGTTCAGCCAACAAGGTTCCATCCTTAAGCATCATGGGTTGCCACCCACGGCCAAGGTGGCCCCATTGGAGGGAATTTAACCCTATGCAAAGGTGCAGTCAGTGTATTCCAAAGCCCAGACGACAGGGCTATCATACTTTGGACACAAGAATTATAGATATGAATTTATAAGATTCAAAGATGCATGGTCTAATGGTTAGAGTCATAGGAAATGGACTTGTCAACCCGAGTTCAATACCTGGATGAAGCCGTTTGTATTCCACATAGCGCTAATACCCTTGGGAAAGGTATGAATCCAACTCCAGCTATGGGTTAATAGCAGGGCAGACTCGGCTCTTTAACCATGGCTTAGTAACCAGTCTAGAAGAAGGAAAACTCTGAATTCAAAACAGGAAAACTCTGCTTAAGAAATTGACCTTGTGTTACATCCTGCTCATGCGGAGGGGTTGGTAAATATATATATATAAGATTCAAAGAATCAAATATAAGTCAGCCCTGTGAAATTTAACAACAAAAGAATCCAAAAAGGAAAAGACACTTCTCACTCCATTGTTAAAAACTTTGCTATCTAACAATTACAATTTAAAAAATCATTTTTTTTTTAGATATTCAGTCAGGAATTTGAGATAAAAATTAAAAACAAAAAAATCAGAGTTATTTTTGCAATATCTAATCTCATACTAGATGCCAGGTTGGCTGAATAATTATCAATTTTTATGACTGGACTGAAATTTGACCAACTTGACTGGTTTCCAATTACACTATTGAGTAATATAAAACATTAAGTTTTTGTTTTTTAAATGATAATTTTGTATGGAGTTGTATCGTTGATAATTTAATTGGATGTCCAATTAAATTTTCAACCCAATAAGTGACAAATCAAATAACATTTAAAAGAAATCAGATGCTTTATATCTTATTTTATGGAGAATTTTTATCTTATAGAGAAGAGATTTCAATAAATTCTATGCATTTAAAAACAAAGTATAAGATTGCTGAATAAGAGTTAAATGTGCGTTACAGTAATAAAACCTTGTGTTATCATCCGAAGTTAAAATCCTTGACTAGGTTGTTTGTATTTCAAATAGCACTAATCCACTTCAGAAATGTATTAATCCAACTATTCTCCCTCCAGCTATGGGTAAATAATAAGGCAGACTAGATTCTTTATGGCAACCAGTCTATGAGAAGAAAATCTCTGAATTCAAACCTGTTAAACTCCACTAAAAAAAAAAAAATGTCCTTGTCTCACATCCTTCTCGTGGTGGAGATGTTTGGTAAATACAGTAGAAAAAGTATAAGAATAAGTTTTTAAGATGGTGGATTTGACGTCATTATATAAAACCTACAATATGAGCGAACATATGTAAAGATTTCTTTTTTTTTTTTTTTTTTTTTTTTTTTTCTTTTTTTTACTAGGGGCATTAGCATGAAGTGAAAGCAAAAAGATTCATCCTGGATTTGAACTCCGACTGCCAATTCCATTCCCTACAATGATGCCCATTATGCTAAGCACGCCTTACAAAAAGAATATAAAGACATGAGAGATTCCTTTGATGATGGGGTGTAATTATTTCATAGTATTTTGATTTGTTGTATATATATATATGTGTGTATGTATATATATCATTATCTATATTTTTGAAGGCAATTACAATGCGTATATTGTATAAAATTTGATAATTATTGAAAATAATCATGACAAGCAAACTCGGCGAATAACGCGTGTGACGTGTGGAATACCGAACAGCTGTTTCAACTTTATTAAGTCTCATCAGCAGAGTATTAAATACTGTATATATATATATATATATATATATATATATATATATTACAGCAAGACACAGATATACCTCTAAGAATTAAAAAAGAGAAAGGTAGAGAGAATGATACATGCACATTAAAAAAAAAAAAATCCAGATTCACCTCCAAGAGTTAGAGAGAGAAAGCTATGTGCACATAAAAAAGCAGCAAGACACATACCCCTCCATGAATAAGGAAGAGAAAAAAAAGCAACAATACACAGATACACCTCCAAGAGTAAGGAAGATTTTTAAAAAAGCAACAAGATAGACTCCCAAGACTTAAAAAGAGAAAAGCAGAGAAAGAGAGAAAGATACATGCACATTAAAAAAACAAAAACAATCAGACCCAGATTCACCACCAACAGTTAGGAGGAAAATGTAGGGAAGGAAAGCTTCATGAACATAAAAAAGCAGCAAGACACAGATATACCTCCAAGAGTTAACTAGAGAGAGAGAGAGAGAGAGAGAGAGAGAGAGATACATGCATATAAAAAAACAACCAGACACAGATTCACCTCCAAGAGTTAGGAAGAGAAATGTAGGGAAGGAAAGCTTTATGCGCATAGAAAAAAGCAGCAAGACACAGATATACCTCCGAGAGTTAAATAGATAGAGAGAGAGAGATATATATATGCATATAAAAAAACAACTAGACACAGATTCAGAAAAAGCTGAAGACATGCATACAAAAAGAAAAGAAAAAAAAAAAAAAAAGATTCAGGATGATGAAAACACACACATACACAAACGTGTGCGCACACACACATACACACACACACACGAGGAAGACAAAAAAAAGAGGGAGACAAACATAACAAGAAAATCATTTTTAGAAATTCTAAGAATCAGGTCAAGGATTCTTCCATGCTACTATGCTCATTAGCATATCAACTTGGTAACCTCCAAAGATCAATGTAGAACCCCAACAACCAACCATAAATGATTAAAGCATTTTCTACAGATTGATAAACTCTAACAGATTAGATTTTCCCTTATGAGTATTAAGAGAAGATTTTATAATGCTTTATGCAACGAGTGGAAGAGAGAAAATAAAAATAGACAGTGTCATAGAAGACTTGATTGATATGATTAGGTTTTTTTTTTCTTTTTTCTTTATAGAATCAAGAATCGAAAGATGAATATCTTTAGTAGGAAAGAATGAAGAGCAGATGTCTGATTCTTTAATCCAATGGAAATCAGAAAAAAGATTAAAGGTTAATCATGTCTGTCTTGGATGCAAGTGGCATTTTATTCCAAAGAATGGATTTGTATGGAAATATCAAAAGAATATTGCTGTTGCTAATAGTTACATTAAATATAAAGATAAGAAATTATTTAATAACTATGAATATATAACATAGATAATAATATGGATTAGTGACCCATTGGTGGAATTTATTTCACAGGAAGGTCAGACTTCCAACACAAGGATCAGAACATCTATTGGGACCAAGGAATAAGATTAGTACTCAATATATTGCAGTGATGCCAATAGCTTTTTGATTTAGTGAATCCTTGGAAGCACATATTTGCTTTCAATGGGTTCCCCGGGAAAATATATGGGTCCCAACTAAAGCCATCTAACTTTTACCTTGTATAACTCTTACCTGTGTAATTTGTTTCTATAAAACTATTGTAATACAGTTAGCTTGAAATGGTGAGGGAAGAAAAAAAGAAAAACACCGGGACGCATGGATATGATTTTACTGCGTCCTTTTAGTTTTTGTGCATCAGGGATGCAGGACACATACCTATCAGCATCTTTGATAATGTTTATGTGTATAAAACTAATGCCCTTGCAGATTAAAAGTTCAACATTTAAAAAAAAAAAAAAAAAAACAAGGCTCATAAGTACAAGGGTAATCCCAAAAGTAAGGTCTCCAAAACGCTGGGGACGCATGGAAACTGTGCAGTTATTAGCAATACTGTTGTGTTTGTTGCATATGTTACCATGCTTACTTTTGGCTTGACAGTCATTTCTGATGGAGCTCCCAATTTATGCTACCACCAATTGTGCAATTCATACAATTATTCAGTTTTTGAATGCAAAAGGCTGATTGAAATTCATCGTCAATTAACAGAAGTCATGCATGAATGTCAAAAATGCCCGCAAGTGGTGTAAAGAGTTTGCAACAATAACGAGGTTCAAAGCTTCATGAACATACAAAAACTGCTACAGTGCCTATAAAAATGCATCCACCAAAGTGGTGATTATGTAGAAAAATAGATACAGGTTCAAACTTTAAAATGATGTAAACATCATTGACAATAAATAATGTTTCTAGGTTTGGTTTTACGGCATATCAATCTCAGTGGGTCATTTAATGCCAATAAAGTTTTGAAATAAATCAATTCTTAATGGATAATACAATTTTGTTTATAAATACATTTTTCTATTTAACCCATAGATGGGACCATAATGTTTATTTAACATAAATATTTAACAATATTATTTAACATAAATATTTAACAATATTATTTAACATAAATATTTAACAATATTATTTAACATAAATACATTTTTCTATTTAACCCTTAGATGGGACCATAATGTTTATTTAACCCATAGATGGGACCATAATGTTTATAGGGTTATAAATATTATGAATATATAATAGAAATATATAATAGAAAAAAAGAACTAATATATATATATATTTATATTATAAATATTTAACAATATTATTTAACATAAATACATTTTTCTATTTAACCCATAGATGGGACCATAATGTTTATTTAACCCATAGATGGGACCATAACGTTTATAGGGTTATAAACATAATGTTTATAGGGTTATAAAACATAAATGTTTATAGATGGGACCATAATGTTTATTTAACCCATAGATGGGACCATAATGTTTATAGGGTTATAAACATAATGTTTATAGGGTTATAAACATAAATGTTTATAGATGGGACCATAATGTTTATTTAACCGGACCATAATGTTTATAGGGTTATAAACAATGTTTATAGGGTTATAAACATAAATGTTTATAGATGGGACCATAATGTTTATAGGGTTATAAACATAATGTTTATAGGGTTATAAACGTAAATGTTTATAGATGGGACCATAATGTTTATAGGGAACATAATGTTTATAGGGTTATAAACGTAAATGTTTATAGATGGGACCATAATGTTTCTAGGGTTTCTAAATCTTCTAGTGACCTTACCTTTAAGATTACCCTCATACAATGACCAAAATGCACTTTTAGAAATGTGTTTGAATGAACTGATGGTTTCAGTATTCAAACAATTCAAACAAAGTAAACAGTAGCAATAGACAAAAGAACAGGTTTTTAAGAGAAAGTTTCTATATTTGTTTTGCTTGTTTTTTTTTTTTTCTTTTTCTTT
Organism: Doryteuthis pealeii; assembly: GCA_023376005.1. Taxonomy (NCBI): domain Eukaryota; kingdom Metazoa; phylum Mollusca; class Cephalopoda; order Myopsida; family Loliginidae; genus Doryteuthis; species Doryteuthis pealeii. The sequence continues at coordinate 28,513,356 of CM042145.1, read as the reverse complement.
TTTATACTTTGGAGTTAAATAGAAGACATTCCATATGGCATTTTTCTTTTAAATGATTGTGAGAATATCTTACCATTTTTTTCTCATGAAACTATAATTTCTTTAAATCTCTATTGTTTTATAGAGAAAGTTGGAAGAAATAAAACTGGAAGTACTTATTAGCATAAGAATGATTGAATAATGACTAAAAGATTTTCTCTCGCAAAAGGTCAGAGTTCAAAATTGCTTTGTATTGAAATGAAACAAAACTATAAAAAAAAAATAAACAAACAAAATCTTGTGCATCAAAGTTTTTAATCTCCAAGTTTCAGGCAGAAAAATGGAGGTTGAATTAAATGGGCAGAGATTGCATTAGGCTGAATTTTAGACACAAGATGAATGGCTCTTAGCTTCAATCAAAAATATTCAACAGTATAAAAATCTTTAAAAGAAAAAAAATTAAAAAATGTTTCATTGAAATCTCCTATTCTAATTGATTAGAATGAATACTTGAATAGAAATACAGAATACAATTATTGTGTGTTCATTATAAAATGACAAAATGATGAATGGTTAACATCTTGCTTTTAACAATCAACACTTCATGTCTCAGTTTATAGGCAGAGATTTTTACTGAGCATTTCCTTCTGAAATAAAATTTTATATGGCAATAAATATTAGTGTGCTGTTACCCTGATTTATTGTACCATTATCCTCAACAACTGGGCCAAATAGTCAGTCCAAAGTATTTCACTTCAAGATGGAAACAGATAACATCTTGATCTCTGCCAATCAGAGGAGAAAAGACCCCATTAAATAAGTAACCCTCCTTACTTCTTTCTTAATATAAATTTTAAAAAAGAAAAAAAAAAAAAGCAGCTAATAAAGACCATCTAAAAAATACACAAATATATTTGTTTATTTCTTTGAATTTTTGAGATTTTTTTTATTATTTGGACTATTATCCTCATCTTGTTATCCACAATTGGACACATGGTGCAACAGATATAAGCGTTGAGTTAATACAGTTCTAAGTGAGTCATCTCTGGACTGCAGGTTCAATCCTGGCCAAAGGTGACAGTAACATAGAATAATTAACATAGCCATGACTACGTACAAGCATTAAGCTAACAGAATGAGAACAGTCTACCTCCGTGGATTGAATAAAGGATTCAGTTCAAAGTACCATGAAGGCTTCTGATTACGACATGAAGGTTCCAAAATCCAACAAGAAATACCTGAAGAAGGCCAGAACATTGTGTAGTTAACAAAGATGAGGACAATAGTTTGAATAATCCAAATAATACTTATTTGGTTATATATTTAAAATAAACTTTTTTTGTAGTTTTGATAGAGGCTAATTATTAATTTTATTCAAAGTATATATTTCTAATATTACAGGGGCTCTAACCACCACTTGGATGAAAAATACTTTTATGAATTTATTAACAAACTTGAACTTTTTGTCTGAATTTTTGAGATGAGGCTTGATAATTTCTATCATTTTGATTTTTCAACTGTTGTCTTCATCTTTATTGTTTAACAATGAAGATGAAACGTTGCGTATGTAACAATTTGTTACATACACAACGTTTCAGCTGATTGTTGGACACAAGGCGCAATGGAAATAGGAGTTAATACAGTTCTAAGTGACATTCATCTGTAGGTTGTGGGTTCAATCCTGATCACAGGTGATAATAACTTAGAACACTTAACATAGCCTAACATCTGTCCCTGGTCATGATTAACAGAATGAGAACAGGCTACTCCGGTGGACTGAATAAAGGGTTCAGTTTGAAGTTCCATGAAGTCTCTTGATTATGACATGAAGGCTACCGAGTTCAACAAGAAGGTTCCCAAGTTTGATGAGAAGGTTTCCGAGTTTGGCTGAAACATGTATAACAATAAAGAAGAGGACAACAGTCAAAAAATTCCAAATGATACAAACTTGAACATTTTTTTAAATAAATATCTAAAAACGGTAGTGTAGACTTGGGATGACTCAAACTTGAGACAAGTTTTTAGTGACATTGATTAAGTTTTAGGTGAATCAATATAGGAATTTTAGGTGGTCCAAGTTTCCATGGTTTAACTTATACTCACATAAGTTGGCTGACTGATGGAAATTCAAGAAGGATTTTCAGGACTAACTAATACTAACTCTAAAGAGGTTGGGAATAGATGGTGGGGTGGAGGTACTTAAAATCTATAATTTCGTCTTACTGCCAACTATAGCAGAAGACTCAATATATATATATATATATATATATATATATATATAAAGGTGTGTCATAAAAGTATCGAGATTGAAGCTGTATTTACCAGATAGAAATGAATAATGAATGGAACATTAATTTTTTTCATAATACAAGGTGTGTCAAAAAGTACAAAAAATCTTGATACTTTTTTGACACACCTTGTGTGTGTGTGTGTGTGTGTGTGTGTGTGGCCACATTTGGCCCAATATTTGTAATCATAAAAATGTTTTGTTTTATTTTCAGATGCATTGCTAAAACTTAGATTAAATAAATTAGGTTTAGTTTCTTTGTTTTAATGGCATATCAACTTTCATGAGTTATTTAATGCCAATGCCATCCTTGTAGAAGAACAGTATTGGTACTATTTAACCCATAGCTCAGACGATGAGGGAGTTTATACCTTTCCTAAGGGTATTAGTCTGAAAGTGAACGTATAGCATGACTGGAGTTCAGACTCACTATATCACAGTTCAGCATGTTAGCCACTACAAAACGACTCTCCACAATTAAAATTAGGACATGAACACTGAGAAAATTAATTCATAATTTATTCACAAAACAAACAAAAATTTTTAATTCAAAAATTTTTGGTACCAAGTCACCAACAGGCTCCTCATGTGAAAGCAATTTTCAAAAGAACTGCTTTTGCTTTTCATGTTGCTGTTGTTAGCATGTGTGAAAAAATTAATTTGCACTAAAGAAACTAATATTGTTTTAAAGGTTTTTTTTTATAGTATTTTTGAAGCATTGTGTGTATGTGTAATATAAAGATTTTTGAAGGCAATTTACAATGCAATATGTGTTGAAAATTATATTTATTTAACTTACTTTTTTTTTTTTTTTTAATCTAAATATTTTCGGAAATAAAATTCCATCATCCGAGTTATTGGAAGTTCTAGGTGTTTTTTTTATAGTACTTATCCCACAGCGATGTTGTAATCATCTGTTGTTTTAAGAAGTTGAGGAACGCCGTATTTTTTTTTCTTTTTCGGTTACTTCCATGATGTTAAATCGGCTATTTCCGTGAATGTTAATTCGGTTCAGCTGCTCCTGCCCTCGTGGAGATTGTTCGAAATTTAGCCTCGCCCAGGCATAATTAAAAAAAAAAAAAAGTTAAATAAATATAATTTTCAACACATATTGCATTGTAAATTGCCTTCAAAAATCTTTATAATATTGTTTTTTTTTTAATTATAAAACTTTAAACGAAAGACGTTTTTATATTAAAATAGTTTTAATTTATTTCTGGCAACCAGGTATAACTTTAATATATCAGAAGTTTTGCTTATTAAACAGAAGTTGACAAATATTTTTCAACACTTACATTTTTTTTTAAATTATGAAAAAAATATTAATTCTTAAATTTTATCACATTACAATTTTTTTCTCCCCGACCCCCCCCCCCCAATAGGCCTCGTCATACAAAATGTTTCTGGTCTAAATTATTTTGGATTAATCATAATAGGCAAAGGGGAACAAATTCCATGAATATATTTAACATGGCTATTTATAGACAAATAATTTAAATGCAATATGTTCAATGTTTAGGTTGCTTGTATAATTCAGTGTTTCATACAGAAACATCTCTAATCGAACAAGAGATTAGAGTAACATTCAAACAACACGATTCCATTTTAGTAGTGATTAATTTATATTCTCATTATCTTTCATGTGTGTATTATTTGGATCTTGAGGCAAAAGATTAATCATTTGTGTCATATACTCATTAACCTTCCATCTTTTTATTTTTGGCTATCAGTACTTTGGTTGTCTGAACTTGGAAAAATTTTTTTATCCTTTTACAAAAAGCCAACTAAACTATTTACTGACCTAGTTACAAAAAAAAGAACAAAAAAAAACAAAAAAAAGAAAAGAAAGATAAATAAATAAGTATACAAATATAATTACATGTTCAGCGTTGGTATTAAGGATAAGAAGCTAAGCAGTGAAGACTAATTTTGTTAAGATGTCAAGAGTATTAATCTTAAAAAAACAAAAACAAACAACAAAAAAAAACTTACTAAACAACAAATAAACAAAACAATTCAACTATTTTGACTTGGATCACTCTCCACACTCAATGTCACAGTGACATTTTGTGAAGTGAAGCAGTAAATATTTTTCCTGTATTGTCCTTAGGATAATAGAGCCAGCTTAGATTTCAGTTTCTTTGTTTAATGGCATATTAACCTTCATGGGTTATTTCATGCCAAAGGCATCCTTGAAGAGGAACAGCAGTGGCACTACTTAACTCATAGCCAGGGAGGTAGTTTAGCTAAGTCAGTAGAGCATTCTCTGAGGAATTGCAAGGTTCCAGGTTTGGTACTGGTCCTTGCCAACTCAGCACATGAGTAGCACAGCCTGGGTAATCTGATTTGTGCAATATAGCAGTATCTGAAAACTGACGGTAGGTGTGGTGCTCAACCTCTGTAATACTATCTCCCTAGTCTAATGCTAGCAAAAAGGGGATAGACTCCCTCGCTGTCTGGCTGATAATGACAATAAGCCACTCTGCCACTGCAGACTTAACTTATTCACAATATTTTGGTGAAGCTGTTTTTTTTTCTTTTTTTGGCAGTTGATTTTGAAAGTAAACAGCCACCCATTGGTTCACCTTTACTGGTGAGCAAGTTTAACAGTGATCATTTACTAAGTTTAGCTTAGTTTGGCACAAGGCTAAACGTAAGGAGCACCTAGTAACAATCAAACTTATGATCTGCTAGCCTGGCTTGATGACCATTACACTATGTGAAGCACCCTGTAAACTGATTGTTATGATGTAACTTATTCTGTTTCAAATCTGTAGTTCAATGAAAGTTTATATCTATCCCACTACTTTATATGCAAACTAGAAGCTGCTACTCTGCATCACCTGGGTAGAGGAGGGTGCATTGATTTTTTTTTACTTTTGAGATGGACATTTTTAAGTAGAATTTGATTGCTATTTCCATGTATATTTTAATTTTTAAATATATATGAATATAAATCATATCTTCATAATTTTTGCACAAAAAGCATAAACCGGTGATATTTAATGTGTATATATATATATTTACTTTGTCATTAATTGTTTTATTTTCATAGTTTCACCTGGGCATGATACATACAAACCAACTGCCCTTTATATATGTATAGATAGATAGATTACATACAACCACTGTACAATGACACTACATCAGTGCTACTAAGGTTTTCTTTATTTTTGAATAGTGAATGATATTTATTGGTTATCAAACAAAACAATCCTAAGGAAGGATTTTAAATATAATATGACTGAAACATTTTTTTTTTAAGAAAAGAATTTTATAAAATAATGAATTAATTAACTTTTTAAGTATGAGTAATAAGAGTTAAATTGCTTAACTCTTTACTTCTTGGGCACCTTGGATGTTAGGTATTTATCCAAACCATTAACCACAGATAGGATTTGACACAAGGTTGCAAATATGGGCATCTAGCAAGGATTGAACTTGCTATTCAGCAGTAATGGATCTTACTAACCATTACACCATGATGGAACACCCTGGGCACCTTGTGTGGTAAAGTGGTTCACAAGCTAGACTAGCAAACCATTAGTAGTGAGTCTCACTAAGTGACCCATATATGTGGCCTTGTGTTACAACAAAGCAAAGATTAGCAAATAATTAACTCTTTACTTCCTGACACCAGAGTAGCAGAGATGGAAGTTAGAAAGGCATGATTCCGACTCCTAGTAATCCTAGGGCGCAGATTCAGACTCCTAGTAATCCTAGGGCGCAGATTCAGGCGCAGATTCAGACTCCTAGTAATCCTAGGGCGCAGATTCAGACTCCTAGTAATCCTAGAGGCAGATTCAGACTCCTAGTAATCCTAGGAGGCAGATTCAGACTCCTAGTATTCCTAGGATGCAGATTCAGACTCCTAGTATTCCTAGGATGCAGATTCAGACTCCTAGTATTCCTAGGATGCAGATTCCTAGCAGATTCGACCCCTAGTATTCCTAGGATGCAGATTCCGACCCCTAGTATTCCTAGGATGCAGATTCCGACTCCTAGTAGATTCGACTCCTAGTAATCCTAGAGGGCAGATTCCGACTCCTAGTAATCCTAGGATGCAGATTCCGACTCCTTAATGTAATTAGAGTTAAGTTAGCTGCTCTGCCTTTGTTGACAGTCTAATTAAAATAATTTAGCTAAAAAAAAGTATTTCATCATTGTCACTTGACATAAGCTCTACACTATAAAGTGAGCCTAGTTCTATTTCTCACCATGTTAAGGGTGCACCATGTTTTACAAGGTAAATTGGTAATTTTCACCTTTAGTTGGCTAAATTCCTAGCATAAAATTGTGCGTGTGCATTATCTGAAATGAACTTAATTGTTATTAAGAACACATTTTATGATATTTTTGTGTTAAAGCATGCAGTTGTATTGTTTTCAAAAAGTTTCTAAGATTTGTTTATTTCACACGGAGACTTTCAAAATAGCTACTAGCTTCTTTCAAAGTGAAAGTCAAGGGAGGTTACTCTAATTGCCTTATTTGCTAGGAATTTAGCCAACTAAAGGTGAAAATTACCAGTAAATTCGTAAAATTATGTATTTTTGATAGATTTATATATCTGTAAATCCATAAAAAGATAAATATGTTAGATGCCTAATGCAAATGTAAAAAAAAAAAAAAAAAAAAAATAGTAATACAATAAAATTATAGTTAGTAAAGAACAAGGTTACAGATTCAGAAGGTATATGGTGCAACTCCGACTCCTAGGATATAGACTGACTCCATCCAAAATCTCCGATACCCTACAACTGACTCGGCAACCCTGCATGACACAGCACTTGATTCTCAGTTATTTTAGATATAAAAAATAATCTCCAGATTAATCCTATTTGAATATTAATAACTTAAAAGTAAAGTAGTAATAAGATTATCTACAAAAATTTTTTGTCTCAAAATTCCTAATATTTTAGAAATTCTTTATAGGAAGTTAAGAATTGAATAGAAAAGAATAAACTCCCAATGAAAAAAAACAACAAATGCATCAGATAAAATATAATAAACAGATGCATATAGTTTGGTTTGTTTTGTTTTACGGCATATCAACCTCAGTGGGTCATTTAATGCTGATAAAGTTTATAAACACATTTTTCTATTTAACCCACAGATGGGACGCTACCAGGTACTACCACTCCGGGTCAGAGTGGACCAGGGAGCAATGGTGATGAAAGAGTGCTCTACATTCCCCAAACCTCTAAAACTGGAAACTCACTATCAGTTAGAGTTTAACGTCATTCCCAGGACATGTAGACCCTCAGCCAGCACCTTCTAGCACACATATATGATAAAAAGGGTTGGAGCTTGCCATAAGGGCAATAGGGTTGGGGCAATCATATAGGTGCTAGAGCTTGACATGACCAGCTGATTGCAACCACCCGTCTAGCCTAAGTAAGGTTCTAAGTGAAGTGTTGCATGTCATGGAGTGTTTCAGGTCATGGACTGCTCATCCACCAGGATTCTGTCCTTAAGCATCACGGGTCGTCAACCACAGTCAACAGGTGGCCCCATTGGGGGTTTCTTATCCCTCTGCAGAGGTGCAGTCGGTATATTCTAAAGCCCCAGCTACAGATGCTTATAACAGAAATTGAAAGAAGACATTGACAATAAAGAAGGTTTATGTGTTCAATTCAAAAACCAGAAATGTCAATACAAAACGAGAAACACTTTTCCAAAATGAAGAGAAGAAAGAATTGACCTATAAATATGGATGCTGTACAACGTGTGTTACCATGGCAGCAAATATTTTTACCAAGTCATCAAAATTCTCACGGTGTCCAAATGACTAAAATTGAAAGATACTAAAATTCACCTGCAGTTAAACTGACACTGATGATAGCTTTACAATTTTATAGTCAGGGAAAGTGCAATCATAAAAAGAAAAGAAAAGAGAAATGCTTTCTCATTAGTTTCCATTTATTTTAACTCTAACAGCCATAATTTTAAAGTATGGAAGCCTAAAAAGAAAAGAAAAATAAGGTGAATTTTCTTTTTCTTTCTGTTGTGAAAATTTTATGAAATTAATTTGGGATTAGATTTTAGCGGTAATTTGATCTTGGTGAATAAAACCATTTCAACTGTTCTCTTGATAAGTCTTTTTATTTGGCTAAACTTTCAGAACAGCCAAGTTCAGTTTTGCCCAAAGTGATGTCAAAATTTTGAAATAAGAAAAATACATAGCCAATAGGAACTGAGATGCTAAGTTTATTTTGTTAGAATTTTTATTGAGAAAAAGAAAATGTAAGTTAATTTGTTTTAAGCCTCCATACTTGAGAATTAGGAATGTTAGCTGGTTCAATATGAAAAAGAATCTTTTTAAAGCACACACACATCTTAGGGTTAGCTCATCTTTCAGATCAGTTACTACTGAGTAGTGAGATTAATCTTTACTGGGTGCCCAATACTCATTGCCTTATGCCAAATCTAAGCTACACTTTTTAGTGTAGGTCAAATTATTCTGAAAGCATCAATTCCCCACAGATCACCAAAGTTAAAAGCAATGAGCCTGTTCAGTACTTAGATGGGTAACCATTAAGAAAGATCTGGTTCTGTAAGTAATCTGAAGTTTATGTGCCAAACTAAGCAAAAAAGTAAAGTACATTCTAAGAATCATACAATAAAATAACTTTCTTCCAGAGGGAACCAACTCCTCTGCCCCTCCCACTTACCAATAAAATCCAGTTCTGCTATGGATCCTCCAAAATACAATTATTGATTTCAGAAAGAAGCGAAAAACCAAAGATCTGCTGAGGGTCTGATTAAATTCTATTTTTATATTTTCCAAAGATGTGAGTGGTGAACTAGTACAAATGGTATTTTTATTCATTTACTTTTAATATATTTTCTATTACTCTCAAGCCAGGTTCTATTTTAAAATACTTGCATATCTAGACATCTAGACAGACATCTAGATGTCTATCTAGATATCTAGACATCTAGATTTGCATTCCTAAACTTTATCAAAGATTTAACAATAAACAAAGCTAAGTGTATTATAATATTTGTTTATTTTAAGAATAGTCTCTTTTTGTTTACCTTTTTTGAAACAATTTTATTTTTTTAAGAGAGAAATGAAATGTATTCCTTTAATTCCTTTTTTTTTTTACTGTATTAAAATGTAACAATAAAATGCTAAGAATTAAATATTTACAATTATTTGTATTACAATTTCTTTTTTTTTTTTTCTTTTTTTTCTAAAACCCTTTTGTACATAGAAAAAAATTAAATACTGATTAAAAATGGATTTATTTTATTCTAAAATGAAAGTATTAATAATAAAAACAATGTAGAGTTATTATTAATTGTTAAATTAAATGTTTTCGTTTATTATTGTTATTTACTTCGACAAAATCACATACAAATTACATATTTAGAAAGATTATTTTATTTTCTTTCTAACCAAATAAATATTTCTAAGATTAGACCAGTGATAGACAAGAAATTCTGAGCTGAAACGATTAGGGCACAAATTTGTCAACTTCAAATTACCAGCAGTGGTGCCATTTTAAATCACTGTTGAGCCAGTGAATTTTTTTAAATATTAGCAGCAGCAGCTATGCCACAATTATCACAGATTGTTTGATTTTGGTTTAATTAATTAATTATATCCCTTAATCAGTAAAAATCAATAACCAAATTTGGTGTGTTTTTTAGTTATAAGGATGTCAAGATGCATGTAAGATTTTGAATCTGAATAACATCTCATTTCTGAGTTATAAGTCGACACGTACATACCAAACTTTCTTTTATATATATATATAGATATACAAATTTATTGGAGCCAGAAAATAATAAATCAAGAACAAAAAAATAATTACAGACAGAGAAAATCTAATTCTTTTAAATATTTTCTTAAGTTGCTTTTTTTATAATGAGAAATCATTTGTTTTATATCTATTCAAAAGTAAAACTAAAAATGTATATATTCAAATAGTTTATATGTTCTTATAACTAGAGCATCCACCTAATTAAACCAAATTACTCTTGTTCTTATTGTATCACAATTAATCAAAATCTAATGTAGATATTTATCCCTTCATAAATATATTAAGAAAAAATACTAATTGTAAATGTAGCTCAATTCACTAGATCAACTAATACTAAATAATAGAGACCCCTGCATTTTTCTTCATTCATTCATTTAAGAAATAATAGTTTTATCCCTTGATATTAACCCAAGTTATTTCATCTTGTCTTTTTTGATAAACATAACAGCATTTCATGTCTACTACCAATGATTTTGGACACTTTTACAAGCAATTCCATTATTAGATTGCTGATCTCTAAAGCCATTGATCAGGTTTTTGTACTAAACTTGGCTTCATTCACAATCACCTTTACATCTTCAACTCGACTCTTCTTATAACCCATTAGACGCTTTTGCCAACATAAAACCAACACCGGAAATTTGCGACTTATTCCTGCATCTTGGCTTCTGGAAACTTCCTCCAGATTTGGATCTTAAATCTTGACTAACCATAACAGCAAGGGGTGGTGTGAGGGTGGACAGAGAAGGAATCACAGTTACCATAAAAAGTATTGGATAAAATAAGAACATTATCTGAAAGTGTTGTGAGGGGACAGAAAAAGCAAAAAATAAAAATAAACATTAAAAATAATAAAAATAAAAAGGTATGGTTGGATGTACAAGATCTAGCACATTGAAATTATAAGGGATATCATTATATACTAGCAGGACCTGTGGATATACTACAGTATGATAATTTGATTATTACAATGTTTGATATGTTTACTTCAGAGCAATATCGCTCAGTATGTAAAAAGTATAATAATCTTCATTTAACTCTTTATCCCTCTTTTTTTCTTTTCATCATATTTGATTGAAACAGATTAGCATTATCACTTCCACATGCTCACCCCCTCTCTCTATCTTTCTCCATTCTTCTTCTTATATTTTTTCTGTGCCGGGTGTCCTTTTTGTTCCCTTTCTTTCTTTATAATAAAATCAGAATGGTCCATTATTTAGCTGAGGTATGATACCACAAAAAATAAGAATTCAGCAGGTAAGCAACACTAGATAATCAAAATTTATACTTTTGCATTTCATCTTGGACAATTTGGATGGTCTCATTTTTAATCAGAGGGTATAGCAAGATAACAATCATACAATTAAGGAACACGAGTATTAATATATAGATTTGCTGTAGTTATTTACTAAGTTTAGTTTTGTTGTGGCAAAAGAGAATCAACCTCATGATGATAAAGGGGTGTTCCACATTCTCTAGACCTCCAGAACTGGAACCTCCCCATCATACCCAGGACATGAAGACCCTCAGCCACCGCCTTCTAGCACATATATGATAAAAAGGGTTGGGGATTGCCATAAGTTGCCATGGAGACAAGCTTGTATTCTAATGATAGAAAGCATTTATTTTACACAAATATTTTTCAACATAATCTTCCTTCCTTGACCAAGCACCATTAATCATATAGTTTGAACTATAAGATTTGAATGAGTGGTTCTTATATATGTTAGAAGGCTCAGAGTAACCTTCCAATGTAGGTGAATACATAGATCAATAAATCCAAACAATAAAGTACAACATAACAACAATACAGACTTTATTGTCTGAGCACGTGGAACATGACATACATGACATTATACAAACAGATAGGATGAAAGTCCTTTGGAAATACGAAAGAGTTCATAAAGAATATGAAAGTCACTTACTAATAGTTTTGGGGGGCAAAAACCCCCAATTAATGACACCACAGAGACACCACATGTCTAGTCCATCTTTTTTGGGTGAGAGAGAGAGAGAGAGAGAGAGAGGCTTCCTGGTCTGAGTTTAAATACCCAGCTAGTAGTGTCACCTAGTGGTGAAAACCCTGGGGGCACTGGAAGATAACTCTTTTAGACAAGTCCATCCTAGCAGGGGCAGACAATTGCTACAGAGCATTATGCAGAGAAAATTTCTGATTGGAATTCAGCTAATAGCTGTTTGGCTATAAACTTATTGAACCACTTTGATGTGTGTACATTATATATATATATATAGATAAATAAGGATTTGTATAGATTAGTGACTCTGGTGATAATGTTAATAATGGATTGTAAAGATAACGTTAAATTTCTAGCAAGTCCGGCTTGTGTTCACCTTTGCTACAGTGCAGAGGCTAATGAAGTGTCTTCTTTTGATTATCAAAGCAAATTCTGCAAATGGTTTAGAGGTCAAGGGTCAACAGGCTGAAATCTAATCCTATGGAGATTGTGTCTATATTTAAGCAACTATTCTTTTGTTATTAATAACAGGTAACCTTGATAGAATAAAAGTGGAAAATTTATGATGACTGATTGTCCTTTAAGTAGGATAATTAGAAGTATATATATATATATATATGAAAATAGAAAAAAATCCTGCTTTATATCAGACAGATAAATGATCTTAATCCAAAAATTAATATTGGAACACAATAAGATAAGCAACTTTATAACTCAAACACAATTTTAAATAGACAGGAAATAGATCCTTTTTTCCCTTTCTTTAGCTCTGCCCTTACCTCACAACTCAGCCCTGTTGGTTGGGACTTTAGAATACACTGACTGTGCCTCTACAGAAAGGTGGCCGTGTGTGGCAATACATGATGCTTTCAGACTAATACCCTTGGGAAAGGTATGAATCCCCTCATTACTCCCAGCTATAGGTTAAATAGTACCACTACTGATATACCAAAGAAAAATAAATCAAAAAAAAAAAAAAAAAAAAAAAAAAAAAGTAGATGGAGTGGACTATTGTCATTATCAGCTGAACAGTGTGGGAGTCTATCCCCTTTTCAGGGTGATTGTTTTTGCATCCAAGGTGGAGTGCCACACCTAATATCAGATCCCCACTTTATAGCATAGATCCAAGCAGCACTACTCAAGCGCGGAGTTGAAACAAATAAAATCCAGTTTGGTTGAAACTTATTAAAAGTATTTGCATTTAGTCCAAGTTAAGTAACCTGCAGCCAAACTTTTTTTTAGTCCTTATTCTTTTGATGCAGGCATCATTGGGGAACAAGAAAAGTTTTGGCAAACAGGTCAGGCTCTGGTTCCAATCACCAAAGATTTTCTTAAAAAAAAAAAAAAAAAAAAAAAGTAATTTCAGATTACCATTACCCTGGACTAATTTATGCATTCTTTAATTTTTCTCCAAAATATTAAAACTGGCAGCAGCAGTTTGATTTTCCCAAAGAAAATTATTCAGCGAAATTTAATTTTGATTACAATCAAAGAATTCAGAACTTTGGATTCGCAAAATCTAAGCATCAAGTCGAGCAGCAGAAATCACAAAAAAAATCCAATATGTGATCTCTAAGATTTGAATAACTGATTCAGATTCAATAGGTATAAAAATTATCTATATACATAAATGTATACATGAGTAGTTATGTATGCATCATATATGCTCATACAAAAAAAAGGAAAAAATTAGTGCACTCCAAAATTCTAAGCAAATGTTTGGTGAACAGAGAAGACGGTCAAAGATCATGAACTCATTGTGAAAGAGGCAAGAAAATATTCAAAAACATTTTTGCTAAATGCAAAGAAGCTTTTTCTCTAAAAAAAAAAAAAAAAAAAAAAAAAATGTTTTGAAATAAAATAAAAATGAAAAAACAAACAAACAAATTGTTCCTTTTTTTCCATAACCAAAATTACTTGGTTGTTTTGTTTTTTTTATGGCATATCAACCCTTTTCGGGTCATTTAATGCCAAATCAAGTCATTTTTTAATTAAATTTACATCATATTGCCAGTATGTCAAATTCCAGTGAACAAAATGTCTCTTTTTGGCTAATATTTTCTCTATTGTCATTAGAAACTATTATTATCATCAAGTAAGATATTTTAAAAACAGAAAACCAATTTTATATTCTACTCACAAAAAAGATAAATTGCTTCACCATACACAAATCTGTAAAAGGTTTAGTTAAATGTGAGACAAATGATCATATTGATTTTATATTTAATATTTTCAATTTAATATAAGTTTTATTTATTGATTTGATTAAAAGAATAAATAAAAATGAAAAATATTTACACTCATTTGTAAGCAGTAAAATAACTGACACCAGTCTGAACTGAAACTGTCATATCAGCTTTTCTATCACCAAATAGATTAACCTGTCTAGCTTGGTTGAACATATCAGGAAAATGTGCTCTTACCAGATCAGCAAAGTACACAAGTTTCCGCATCACAATAAAATAATTTTAAAAAATCATTGTGATTTAGAGATTCAGAAAACTGATATTTCTTTAATCCACTTTTTAAACTTTAAATAGCAGTAAACAGATTGGTTTCTAATCAGGGCTGTGGCCTCAGAGTTAAAGTCAGAAGTAATTAAGGGGACACTTGAGTCGGAGTCAGTAAAACTATACAGACTCCAACTCCAGTTGATTTACACTTATATGGCCCTATAGTTTAGTATGTAAAGTTATACAGTCCTCACTTCTTATGAATAGATCATAAAAAATCATGGTTCTATATTTATTTACTGGCCATAATCAATTACATAAAGAGGAGTTGGAGTCAAAGATTTTGTGTCCAAATCAAAATTTCACAAATTTAAATTTGTACAAAAAAAGTCATAAACCAAGATATTCAATTTTTTAGACTGATAAGTTGCTCAGCATCAGTTTTTATTAAGAAATTTACAGCAAAAGGGTAAAAAAAAAAGACAAACTCAATCAGAGATGCTGATAGGTATGCATCCTGTATCACTGACACATAAAAATCTAAAAAGGATGCAGTAAAATCATATCCATGTGTCCCAGTGTTTCTTTTTTCTTCCCCCACCATTTCCAGCTAACTAAATACATTTCAATATTTTCTTGGAAATGAATTACACTGTATGGGGTACAAGGTAGGAGTTAGATGGCTTTAGTTGTTCATAGATAAAAACTCTACAATTTATTAAGAAACTTTAGTTGGGACCCATCAAATTTTCTGGGGACTCACTCATTCAAATCCGTGTGTCCTAACAACTAAATTACAAAGCTATCAGCATCACTGCTCAATATCAAAAACAGTATATATTTTAAAGGAATCAGAGAAAGAACTTCTTTCTACAATATAAAATGTGTTAAAGTACAAATGGCTTTAAAATTCAAAGATTAAAATAGAGAATCAGTTATGAGTGAGGAACATACAGATTGAATTAGGTCTTGGTTTTTATATCTTCTTGTGGATAAGGATAATGGATTTCTCTAGACTTTCTCTTATCTCAATAGCCAACATGAAATGATCCAGCTCAGTTGATAAAGATGGACTTGGCTTTTTGATTAATCTATCTCTATATTAAACATGAGAAGCCAAGCACAATTAGGTATTTACCAATTCAATTCTAGTTAAAGAAACTGTCTTGCAATTCATTTTATCTATTGGAATTGAGTTTGGAACATTTCTTGACTGAAATACTAATTGCATTAGTTTTGCTAAAGATTTCCTGCTTTGAAATTTATGAATGCAAGAGTACTCATGTGATTGCACAGTTTATTACTCATTAAAATATTTACATAGGATATAAGTATTTTAATGACTACTAGCAGGACCTGTCAATATACTACAGTATGATAATCTAACTATTACAATTCAGAGATGCTGATAGTTACAGCACCTACTATATATATATATATATATATATATATATATAGTCACCGATCTAAGTATTGAACAGACTCATTACTGTTTAATGTTTGTAGCACAAAAGTAGCTTCTGTACAACACACACACACACACACACACACACACATATATATATATATTTATGTGTGTGTGTGTGTGTTAGGATAGTGAAGACATGAAGTTAATAGCACGTGGTAATTGACAGTTTCTGGCCAATGGGAGTTTGGTTTGAAAATTACATAGGTGAGAAACTGTTAGTTACCAAGCACTTTTAACTTAATTTCTTTGCTACCCTAACTTGGATATACATGCTCTATCACTGACATAGAGCACTCTTTACTTATAAATATAGCAAATTATATATATATGAGAAATAGAGAAAGATAGCAAAAGATAAATCTAGATATTTCTTAGTTATAAATCCATTACTAAATTAATCCAATCTAAAATTCCCAATGCAAATCAGAAACCATTTTTTACAACTTCTCCACAAACTCAATACAAATATACTTATAGTAATTGGTTTAACATATAAACAAAAATATTTCTTAGAAGAAATAATTCCCAGAAGTCTGATTTGCAATCAATATTCTGTTAAAAAAAAAAAAAAATTAAAAAAAAAAAAAAAAATTTAGGTCCTAAATTTTTTTTTTCAAAGATGAAAGAATAATGTAGCAAGATGGTGATTTTCCTGAGTTTTGCGAGAACTACTATTAGAAAAGAGAGGAAGAAGAAATAAGAGATAGTAAAGGTTTTTAAAAAAAGTGATGAGCACAAAAACGGTTGTCCGGTGTGTGACCCCCCGAATGGAGAATTGAATGTCAACCGGAAGTTTCGGGTGTTGACCGGAACCGGAAGTCACGTGGTGACGTGGAACGACAAAGAAAAATACTGGCCTCTTTTTGCTTTCGGATGCATAGGCTACGGACCGGACCTCTGGTCCCTGTCGTGGATCACAGTAATTTAACAGTGCCCTCTCTCTCTTTGCTTTTCCTCCTCTCCGATACAGCCCACGAGACGAGCCATGGAAATAAAAGCTAAGCAGCTTGTGACGATATATTTCTCGCATTGTACTTTTTTTATCGACAAGATGACCGCCACGTGCCGAACACCTTTTTAGTGTTGTGAATTTGGAGGCATGTTGACAAGACCCGCTATACAACATATATCGCTACCGCCATGTTACAATAACAAATAGAGTATTTCTTTGTTAAATGGAAAATCAATTCCAAGGAATAGTTATTTAGTAGGATTAATTGTGAAAAAATAAAGTCAAATATGTATTATTTGGATTTTTTGGACTGATGTCTTCATCTTTATTATGAAATACACATGCACAACATTTTGCCAATGTACCTCCAGTCTTCTTCAGGTGATTTTTTGTAATTGTAATCCATTGGGGAAGATTGTTCTCATTCTCTTACAAGTGTTAAGATTTTGTTTATCTGAGTTTAGTAACTATTCAACTTGGGAAATCATTTTGAATAATTTGGCTGTTGTACAAATAAAAGCATTGAAGAAGACCAGAGGTTACATTGGTGGAAACATTGTGTATGTATATTTCAGAATAAAGATGAGGACAACAGTCCAAAAATCAAAATAAAGCATATTATCAAGCCTCATATAAAAAATTTTAACAAAGAAAATCAAATATGTCTCTTTTTTTTTTCTGCAAGTTCATTTTAAAGGAACAGCTACACACAAGTAGGATGTGACACAAGGTAACTTTCTTAAGCAGGTTGAAAAAAATTTTTTTAATTAAATCTCATTTGGTCACAAATCGTTTTGAATGACCCCCAGTGATGATAGCTTTTTGATTTAGTGCATCCTGGACGCACATATCTATAAATTGTAGGGGTTTTATTTATGATCTGGGGAAACAATTAAAGTCGTGTAACTCTTACCTTGTAACCTATCCTGTGTAATTCATTTTGTAAGAAACTATTGAAATGTATTTACAGTTAGCTTGAAATGGTGGGGGAAGAAAAAAGAAAAAACATTGGGATTAATGGATATGATTTTACTGTGTCCATTTAAATTTTTATGCGTCAGGGACGGGACACAGCATCTCTGGAGATGTCTACCTCACATGTTTTCACAAGATTTTTTTCCTTTATTTTAAACTAGTAATTTCTTTTGTGATAGCTAAATGCTGAAGACATTTATCTGGAGATATATCAAAATTGAAAAAAAAAAAAAAAAAAAAAAAATTTAGGAAATAAGCAAAAGAAATTCATAAACATTCTTTTATAATCAACTAGAAGAGGCTACCCAGTGCTACCTAGGTATAAGGGGGGCAAAAAAGTTAGTCTCACAGAGATATTATTACTGAATCGTGAGTTAGATCCTCGCAGGATGCTCCATTAAAATCCCTACATAAGAAAAAAAAAGACCTTGCGTTGATCCAGATACTCTGAGAAGTAAAGTTAATGTCTCCTATTTAAAATATCAAATGCAAAATAAATCCATATTGCTACTATTTAAATTTTATCTTTTAATTATCTTTACAAATATAAATCAAATCTTCATTGTATTTGCTCAAAAAGCAAGACATAATAGTGAATGTGTATATATATTTACTTTGTCATTAATTGTTTTATTTCCATAGATTCCTCAGGACATACATACATACACACCAACAGCCCTTTATATATGTACTAGAAGTAGCTACCCGGCATTGCCTGGGTAGAGGGGGTATGATAAAAAGTTAGTCACACAGATCCATTGTTTTGGTCTGACATAATTGATTTACATTTTAATCACGAATGCAACCAATGACTTTTCCTTCTCTTACTATTCAAATCCCAATTTTTAAATATCTTCCAAGACATAAATAAAAGTCTCATTATTTTTGCACTAAGAGCAAGCTCTGGTGATAGTGTATGTGTGTATAGATACTTATATATGTGTATATATTACTTACATATTTACATACACACAACTGCCCTTTATATATGTATAGATAGATAGATAGATGCTGTTTGAGAGCTACATATGGCCTCAAAGGAAACACTGAGAGCCACATGTGGCTCTCAAAAGAGCAAAAGGTGAACTAGACATATGCAAAGTGGAGGCTGAGTAAGGCAGACCATAAAGACCATTTGTATGCATGCACGCAAAAGACAATGCTCCCATAAAAGGAAGCATTCCAAAATTTAATTAATTTTCTTTACGAGACATGATACAAAAAAAAAATCCATCCGTCTCAAAAGACACAGCTAATTATATTGTTGATATATATATACTTACTTACTTACATACAAAGATTTCAAAAACAAAAGCTGCTTTACCCTACAGCAAAGCACTGATGAACTTGTTAGTTTACAGACACCTTGCTGTGGGGGAGGGGTTTATTGATCTAGTCTCGTAGACCAATGCTATTGTGCAGGGAGTTTGATTCTTATAAGGTACGCATAGCATTCTGACAAATTACATGAAGTTTACTAAATATCTATTTGTATTGGTTTTCTCCCCATGTACCATAGCAAAGGTGATATAAGTAATTCTATACAAATTGTCCTGGGTATGACACTAAACTGCATCTGATGAGGAGGATACAGTTCTGGTTTGTTTGTTGTTTTATGGCATATCAACCTCATGGCATATCATGGGGTACATTTTTTCCTTTTTCTTTTTAAATTTTCAAATTTTTTTTTATTAATAATTTTGTGATGTCAATCTGCCTATCTCCTCTCTCTTTTGTCAACTGGGGATGAAAAGTGTAGGTTCTCAAATTCAGTAGCTAATTTGTGACCTTATTTTAAATACAGGAGTTTGTGTGCGAAAAGTATCAAAGACTAAATCTGTATTTATAAAAAAAAAAAAAAGAACAATGAAATGTTAGTACCCTTGACATTCCAGGTACTTTTCCATTGGTCGAAGCACCTCTAAAACTTGATACGGTTTGAAACATTACCATCTTATTTCTTTTAATGTTGTCCACATCCTAAAATCTTACCTGTGAGATAAATTCAATTTAAGAAACAAGAAAATGTTGTATGGAACTGAAGGTCTAATGCAGAGATGCTGATAGGTATGCGTCCTGCGTCACTGATGCATAAAAATCTAAAAGGACACAGAAAAATCATATCCATGCTCCCAGTGTTTTTTTTTTTTCTTCCCCCACTATTTCCAGCTAACTGTAAATACATTTCAATAGTTTCTTGGAAATGAATTACATTGTATGGGGTATAAGGTAGGGGTTAGTCAGCTTTAGTTGTTCATAAATAAAAAACTCTACAATTTATTAAGAAATTTTAGTTGGGACCCATCAAATTTCCCGGGGACTCATTCGATTCAAATACATGCATCCCAGGATGCACTAAATTAAAAAGCTATCAGTATCACTGCTGATGAGTACAGAAGGTGCTACACTTGCACAATCTTGTGTTTCACCAAAAACTACTGTTCAAAAATTGGTATAATTTTTTTCCCCACAAATTGGCACTGACCCATTGAGACATTATCACTTTATTATGCAAGTTCCTCAAATGTGCATACATTTTCATTTAAATTTTAAAATTTCTAAAAATTAAAGCTTTAGTCTCAATACTTTTTTCTTTTTTTTTTTAAAGCACACCTTGTATTATTGACTACTATAATTAACTAATTCATATTATTAACTATTATAATTAATTTTAAATCATTTTTAAAATATTCTGATAATGTACCTTTAGGATTCAAATGATAATCAAGTTTTTTACTTATTTTTTAAAGAAAACCACATGACTTTTCATTTTCTGCTTATATTTTCTAACAAAATACAAAGTTCCCTGTATTCAAATAACATTTTGTCTTTTTAAGCAGTCATTAATAGTAATGTTAGTGATTTTATTATAAAAGAAAATTAGAAAGAAAAAAAAAAGAAAAAAAAAAAAAGAAAAAGAAATAATTTTAAAAAATAACTTGAAAAGCTATTTAGGTTTTTTTTTGTTTTTTGTTTTGTTAACCCCAAATGTAAGCAAAAAGTTTAGTGTGACTATTACAAATAAACTAACATTAATTGATAGTTTTAAAAAAACCTAGAACATTACTAAGGAGTTTTACTCGGGAGAATAAGAATGATCAAAAAACATTTTGATCAAAATGGCACAAAAAAAAAAAAAAAAAAAAAAAAAAAAAAAAAGGAGAATGATATTTAGCAGAGCCTTTTGCACCAATGTGGTTATTTTTATCTATTCATTTCAAAGATATGTGTTCCTAAGAAAGGAGGAAATCCAAAAACTCCCAAAATAAATCAGCTGGAACAAGCATTTAAAATTCCCCCATGAAAAGGTTATGGAAAATCCCCAGAACCTCCAGTTTTGATTCCCAAAGTGCATCATACATATGTCAGATGGAACAAAAAAGAACAAAAAACAAAAAAAAAACAATTCTTTTGAGAGAAGGTCGGGTTCCATAGCCAAACAAGATAAACAGTGATGCCAGAACATTATTATTGGCTTGTTTGAGAAAATTTTTAAAAAAACAAAAAAATAAAAACCAACTGTTTACTGATGTTCTTTGAGAATATAGAGTTTTGTTAGGTTCAGACCTAACAACATTTAGAGTTGCTCCCCTTGATCAATAGGGGGCTGATGGGAACCCGGAAGTGGGGTTTCCACCATGACACTTTTGGATTGGGATTGGAATGGTCAGGACACACGTGTACAGCACAGTTGAGCTAGTTAAGTCACTTTAAGGGTAGAAGCATTCTCTATCCTGTGTTAAATAAAACCTTGTTAATTTCCAACAACCTGGTCTTGCATTTTCATTCAGTGTTCCGTATTTTATCTGTATGTAAAAACATAAGTTTTATTATTCCATATTTTCAGACGAGTATCTTGATCATTGTTGTTTTTAATGAAAGTTTTAAATCCAGCATTTTTTTTAAATTTTGCTTAACAATTCCTCTATATCAACAACAATACCAAAGTTTATCAGAGTTATAGTAACAAATGTTATTTACCCGTTTTGTATTGCTGTATATAAATGGTGAGAGAGAGTTAATGGGTTCTTAGGAGGTGCTATTTCAGTGCCTGGCCATCTTCTTTTGGGTTGATCTCTTCCTCTGGTCGATACAGCTTCTGTTACTCTGGAATGTGGTTGTCCGTGCTCATTTCTTTGTTTTTAATAATGAAGCAAGATTTGTTTAGTTTTCAGACGTCTTTACTAAAACCGAAGCCCAAATGGATTTTAAGCACATGGTGAGAAGATGGCATACTTGGAAAGAGACAACCTTCACGTCTGCTTCCTTCAGTTAACCGCCAAAATCTCACTAACTCTAAGTCAGTTTCCTTCACACGCTTGCCTTCAGCCAATGAGTAATCAACGGCTAGGTTAGCAAAAGGTGAACTTGTTGTCAATCATTTCTACAACGGTTAATGGTAACTTTCCATTTACCAAACCCAGTGATGCCGATAGCTTTTTTATTTAGTGCGTCCTTGGACGCACATATTTGCTTTGAATGAGTCCCCAGGAAAATTTATGGGTCCCAACTAAAGCCAGCTAACTCCTACCTTGTAACCTATCCAGTGTAATTCATTTCTAAGAAACTACTGAAATGTGTTTACAGTGAGCTTGAAATGGTGAGGGAAGAAAAAAGAAAACCACTGGGATGCATGGATCAGATTTCACTGCGTCCTTTTAGATTTTTGTGTGTCATGGATTCAGGATGCATACCTATTAGTATCTCTGCATACCATTATTCAAATTTTATCACATTTACAGTCATAATTCATAGGCCACCTACGACTCATGTAATACAAATACCAAGTTTTGTGCCTGAAGGGAAATTTTCAGCAATGACCGAGAAACATAGGTCCTTGTCAGGGTATTGGTTTTCCATTAACTCATGAAATGGTGGAGAACGGAAAAGGATATGACTTTACTCTCAAAACTGATCTGTAAATTCCATTAAAAGAAAAAAAAAAAAAAAAAAAATCAATAATATATGGCATGGATGACTCTTAATGGTCTGCAGCATCTGGCCAATTTTTGGTGATCTTCAAAGACAAACCACTCTATTTTATTTTCTTTACTAACATCTGTTTTCTTAGGAAAATTTATTTATAAAAATTCCTTTCCCATTTATTTATTTTGTGCACATCTTTCTTTCTTCCATATAAAATAAAAAAGAAAAAGGTAAATCCCAAAGTGTTTCTAGCATATTCACACACACACACACACACACATATATGTATTATGTATGTATGTATGTATGTATATGTGCGTGTGTTGATAGCACCTAGTCAGTGGAAAAAAAAAAAGAAAACAAAAACAAAGCTGCTTTTCTACTTATAAACAAATGGAAAAGGAGGGTTTATACAAACATCTCCCTCCCACTTTGTTTGTTTTATCTTAATTATTTTGGGGATTTTGGCTACTAACATTTATCTATATATTACTAAAGTTCACACATTATATATATATATAATATATATAGTTCGTGGTTGGATTTCGGTGAATGGCTGTGGCTAATTTTAGGCTGAAACTCAGTGCTTCCATTTTGGTTTCCGAGAACTGGAAAGGTTCAGGACCATTTCTGTCCAACCAACGTGTTTCCAGAGGCTGTTGGATATTAGCCAGGAGAGTTTTCTGTTGAGTTTGTTGGGGTGGTTAATGTATGAGAGATAGAGACAGAGTTGTACCTTGACCTACGAGTGACCCAACTTACGAGTTTTCTGTCAATTATTTGCTTTGTGCTGAGAGCTAAATTTTGAGGTACAAGTGAGCTTCAAATATGCTTATGTCAATAAGTTCACTAAAAAAACATTTAAGTTTCTAAATTTATCATAACAAAAAAATATTTATAAAAAAAATTAAACATATATTACAGCACATAATTCATTGCATTCTATTTTATTATGTTTTTTACAGTCTATTTTTCTTATTAAAAAACTTTATAAAAAATCAGGGTGTTTTTGAAGGGGCTAGAATGTATTAATGGCATTTCAGTATATTTCAGGGGAAAATTGATTTTATATACGAGGAAATTGAGTTACAAGTGGAATGAATTAAACTCATAAGTCAAAGGTAACTACATATATAGCTATTTACTAAGTGTAGCTTAGATACAGCACAAGGCCAGAAGTATGGGGCACCCAGTGAGAATCTAACTCACTAACAATGGTCTGCTAATCTAGCTTTCTAACCATTACACAACATGAGGTCTGTCCTGTCGGCTGGGGTGTTAGAATGCACCAACTGCATTCTCTGCAGAGGGGTAAGACTCCCCCAATGAGGCCACCTGTTGGCCGTGGGTGGTGACCCATGATGCCTAAGGACAGAGTCTTGGTGGATAAGCAGTCCATGACCTGCATCACTCCACTTAGACCCTTACTTAGGCTAGACGGGCGGTCAGACGGAGAGGCCCCTTCCGATCAATCGGCTGGTCACGTCAAGCCCTAGTACCTATATGATTTCCCCTACCCTATTGCCCTTATGTCAAACCCCAACCCTTTTTATCATATGGGTGCTAGAAGGCGGTGGCTGTGGGTCTACATGTCCTGGGAATGATGTTAAACTATCTGATGGTGAGGTTCCAGTTCTGGAGGTTTGGGGAATGTGGAGCACCCCTTCATCACGATTGCTCCCTGGTCCACTCTGACCCGGAGTGGTAGTACCTGTTAGGGTCCCATCTATGGGTTCAATAGAAAAACATGAGTTTATAAACAAAATTGTATTATGCATTAAGAATGAATTTATTTCACAACTTGGTCGGCATTAAATGACCCACCAAGTTGATATGCCGTAAAACAAAACAAACCAAACATGAGGTGCCCTACCACTACATATATAACCAAAGAAAAACAGCATATCATATGATGATTTTTATTAGATCAATACATCTAAAATCTCAAACTTAGGGATAAAGTAATTTGCAATCAAATTTGCAACTGAATGATAATTTTGTGGGATATGCATTCTTGCTGAACACTATCTTGCTCAAAATGTTTGTTCATTTTATTCCCAATAGGTGTTGGAATATTTTTGCTATATAAGGTGTGCTGGAGCCCACCACTTGAATTTATAGACTCTTCGTGGCCACGTGTATTCAATCAGCCAATCAACACTAACTAGAAGCATTGATATTATCAAGGACCACAGTAATATTGAAGGTTGGAGTGTTAAATATATCAAAACATTCTATCATTCTTAAAATTATATATATAAAGGAGTGGCCTGTGGGTATCAGCTGGAGAGCAAGCGAGTCAATCCCCTTTTTTCTAGTGCTAGACCCCGGAGATTGTTTTGCTGAGGTGGAGCACCAATCCTACCATCAGCTCTCCAATTTACTGCACAGATCAGATTACCCAAGTCGCTACTTGGCATGTGCTCAGTTGGCAAGACCGGTATCAAACCCAGAACTTTGTGATTCCTAGGCAAATGCTCTACAGACTTAGCTAAACCTGCCCCTATTACATATATGATGACAGTAAATTTGGGTGACTGATGGGATGAAAAATAAAAATGAAACAATCAGTTGTACTTTTAGTACCAACAACATTTGAACATAGTTATAGGCAAGGTTTTAGAGTTTCTTATTGCACCCCACTGGTTTTACCACTACTCCATAATTCCTCTGTTTAGCCTTAATTATTTTATGTTACAATAGTAAATATGTCTGACAGTGGGGAACAAAAATAGATGATCCAACACCAGATGTTTTCAATTTTAAAAAGTTTTTTTTTTAATAAATTGTGCAGTGAAAATCAGGAAAAGAAAGGGATTGTCAAAGGTCAGGAAGTAATATAAGCACTACTGATAGAATAGAGCTATTACATTTATATATGTGTATATATGCTGTATTAAAATGAAAATGTTGAATAATCTTGTGGTAAACTTTTTTAAAAAAAAACAATAAAAAAGATGTTGATATCCCTACTTCTTATTCCCAAATAATGGGTTCCAGCATGGAGATACATAAAATTTGAGTGCAGAATAAGAAAGAACATAAATTTTACATAGAATGCAAAGTTTTATCAAAATTGCTACAAAAATAAAGAAATGGTAAAGAAATTACTGAATTTCTTGTTTTGAATTGGTCCGTGATCTTACATTTTTTTAACAAAATCATGCCCACTTTTGTACCCCCAATTTCGGGGCTTTAAATTCTCCTAACTTTTGAACCACTGGGGATATTTGCATAATTCAAACAGTTTTGAACTCCATCTACAGAGTTCTATATGACCAATGTGATTAAATAACAATAACCTCAAATAAAATCTTATTTGAGGTTATTGTTATTCAACTGGGAATGTACATTTATAATGTAAATGCAATGCTAATGAGTTTACTGTAGAAATATTTTGGAAATAAGGAATGAATTAATAGTGGTCTGGAATTAATACAAGTGTGACTGATTCAATAGCCCTATTTTTAAGTATAACTAAATTTAAGTGTAAATTTTCAAATTTATGAATTAAATATCTCAGTAATTTTATCCATTTTAGTATTAAATTTGAGCACTTTAACAAAAACAAAAGTAACATACTGAACTTAAGTCAATTCTTGATTCATACCATATGGCAAAAATATATTTTTGATTTGCAATTTATAACTTGACTGGGTTTTTTTTTTTTTTTCTTAAATCATAAAACAATTTTCAAATTACAAATAAATAAATTAAATCCCACCAAGTTGGTACTGAGTGATTTTTTTTGCATTGTTTTCAACCATGAATGAGATATCAAAAAAATTGTTCAGCCATATTTTTTTGCTAGCATATTTGCAATATGGAATTAGTAGATCATTGACTAAATACACATACAAGTCATTATATATAAAACCAAATTTTATATTATCCCAACAGGGTAAATAGTAAAATTATGAAAACGTTTTTAAAAAAATTTTACATATTTAGTTTGGTTATTAAATTGTACTTTTTAAGTTACTAAAATTTGTTAAAAATACAATATATTTACTTTTTATAATTTTAAAACAACAGTTTAAGACTGAATAACAAAAAAAGAAATTTTCAATTTAACAATTAATAACAAAAATGTATAAATCTCTGCATGTTTGCTTTCTTTCATTCAACCACTTTTGGTAGCACATGACAATTTTTTATGATCATTCAAAATGTTCTTTGATAGTTATTTACTAAGCTTAGCTTTGTGGCACAAAGCGGGAAGAATGGGGCACCCAGTGAGAATCGAACTCCATAGTAATAGTCTATTCTAGGATAGTTGAAATTTTGAAGAAAAAAGATTCTGCCTATATATTTCAAATTTCATTTTTTGTTAGTTAAAAACAATACCAATCATTTCAGAAGAAATGTCTTTTTCACATCTGGTCCGTTTTTTGTGAATATTTGCAGATCAATGAAAATCTATGCAAATTACTTTTTTTTTGCGTTTGGGGGCTGTTATGGGGGGGGGGGGTTAAAAGGCATATTTGGCAAGTCCATAAAATAGTTTCTTCTAACACAATTTTTGTGTGTAACACTTCAGATGCCACACTCTGATTCTAGGTAGAAGTGCTGATCCATATGTAAATAATCAAATAATTTTTGACGGATACTATCCTAGTAATTACATACCAACATATGTTTTTATACAGAGATGATCATGATAGGTACGCGTCCTGCGTCCCTGACGCACAAAAACCTAAAAGGACGCAGTAAAATCATATCCATGCGTCCCAGTGTTTTACTTTTTTCTTCCCCCACCATTTCAAGCTAACTATAAATACATTTCAATAGTTTCTTAGAAATGAATTATATAGGATAGGTTACAAGGTAGGAGTTAGACGGCTTTAATTGGGACCCATAAATTTTCCCGGCGACTCATTCAAAGCAAATACGTGCGTCCCAGGACGCACTAAAACAAAAAGTTATCAGCATCACTGTTTATATGACTACCATTCATAATTTTTAGAAGAGTAAATAAACCATATGGTTCCAATAAACATTAATCTTAGAGTGTCTCCGTTTAATGTCATTATTACTAAATATTACATGTAATTTTACATGTGTGTAAAATAATGACCCTTGATATTATACATTAAAGGAATAAATACAAATTTGTTTGTTTTTTTTTTTTTGCTTTTTGCGTAGAATGACCTTTGAAATGATTCTACACAAAATCTAATGCATTGAATCGTGGAGAAAAGCATGGTTCAAACAGCTTCAAAGTTTTCTTTTATAAAAGAAAATAATCGATAATATTGTAAAAATGATAAATATTACTTTGATGGTGATTCTTTTTAGAGTAATATTAACAATACAACTAAAATTGTTAATAAATATATTGAATGAATATAATAGTCATAATTCATCGAGAAGAAAATCGAAATAATGAGCAAAAAAGAAAAGCTGTTTGCAACTAATAAATACCATCTGAAGTGTTTACCAAAAATAAAAATAACAAATACAATGATGAATAATGAAAGTGGATGGTAAATTTGGAGATTTTGATTTGAATAAGATATGAAATGAGTCGTGGATTAGAGAACAAATGAATAGAACCGAGATTATATGAGTACAGTACAAACCAAAGATCAATGAAAACAGTTGTAAAAAAATGATAGTAGAAACTAGGAAGGGTTGGATTTATACCTGATAAGGTCCTAAACTTTTTAATATGTGCAACAGACCCAAAAGTCCAAGTAGTACCTATTCATTGGAGTTCTTTCTATTAGTAGCCGTTTTCCAGAAGCTGTGATTTATTTATCTTTGACTAAATTTATTTATCATCTTTCTTTTTTTGACTAAATTTGGCCAGATAGTTTTGTTAAAAAGAAAAAAAAAAAAAAAAAGAAAAAAAACACGAAAATGAATAAATCAGAAAAAAAAACGTAAAAATTATTTTCCTTAGAATTGCATGGTAGTGTCAGAAATTCGATTTAAAAGGTAAAAGTTTTAAATAGACTTATTATTGAAACTAAAAAAACTTGTTTTAACAAAGCAGTTGTGGTTGTTACCAACTAACAATAACAAACATAAAAACGAGAGAAAAAGAAAAGTTTGTTTCGTAAGAAGTAAACATTTAATTCATAGAGTTGATAATACATAATATTTCATTCATTTAACCAGACTAATCGAAAATGCAACAAACATTTTTTCTCTATTACAAAATAAAGACAACTCATAAAATGAATTAAGCTTTTTAAACCTTTTTTAAAAATGAAAAATAAAAAGATGTATCTATGCACTCAAGATGTGAAAAAAGTATTTTTCTTAAAATTAAGTCCGATACTAATTAAAACTTTCTTAATTAAGAAAGTTCCATCTGGGACAAAATTGAATAAAATTAACAACTGATTGATCGCGAATTTGAATAAGTAAAGTACAAACCCTTAAATTTAATTGCATTTCAGACAGTTTTAAATTAAATACCGAAGGAAAAAGAAAAACCAGAAAGAAGAAAGGGATTAATTACTTTATCACCTTCCATATGTTTTGTTTATGTAATGTAAACGATAAACGGAATTATTGGTTTTCTTCAAATGTATCAAACAAACAAAAAATCTCAACTGGCAGTACACAAAATCTTAGCAAAAAAAGAAAAATTACATAAGCTGTTTAGTTTGTTATTAGTTTAACAAATAAAAATAAAATGTAAAAATAATTAATCAAAGACTATAAAAATAAAATGTAAAGAAATCCCAATCTTCTCAGCAACAGTTAATTTGGTGGGGGCCAGGTAGAGAAAAGAAAAATCTTAATCTTTGTAAAAATAAATAAAGATAAAGGTCCCAAGTTGTTAAAGGAGTTTGTGTTGTGAAATTGGTAGTAAGAGATTAGTTGAAGAAATATTACACTACTACTCACATAACCATCTGTCCATTTATGAAAATCCAGAGGATGGATGATACGACAATGATGAAGTAAAGACAAGTTGTGGCAAAACAGATGCTCGAACAACAACAACAACAAAGAATATGTAGCGATTTGCTTCCGGGTTTTAACGACAAACGGGTCGTCGATGCTGAGTCAGCAAAAAAATATAAATAAATACAAACCCAGGACCCAGGGAATACCAGAAAAAGAAAAAGAAAGTCAGCTGGGTTTTATTATGTTTGAAATTGCTTCTTTTCATTATTTCGTTTTTAAAAAGGAACAGAAAGCATTTTAAAGGTTTTATTGAAATTATAAAATACACTCTCTTCTAGGCTTGGGCACAAACAAAAATAACTAAAATAAATTTAATTTAACTGAAAATTAAATAACTAAAATAAATTAAACTTTTTAATTTATTTTAGTTATTTTTTTTAAATTTATCCTGATTTTAAATTTTAAAATTCGGTTGAATGTTTATGTTTTTTATGATAACCCAGTAGATTTTTTTAAAACATATTTTAAGTGAATGAATTTATTTCATTGAAATAATGGATATTTTTTTTTAAGTTTACTTATTTTAAAATAGACTTAAAAAAATATCCATTAAACAAAAATGTCCATAAAACAATTTTTTAAAGCATAAGCAACACGTAGACAATAGTGATTTAAGAAGGAAGGATGGTGGTGTAATTCTATACTAGCCCACCTCCATCTGCCCTAAGAACATTCATGTCACAATATTCAACTGGTCCCCGTTAAAAGGGGAAGCGACCCTTGCGTTGAAAATGCAGGGAAGCACGGTAAGTAATACTGAGAGAATTTATCCGTAAAAATAATTATAGAAATAAATGTAATAAAACAAACAAAAATGGTACATTCAAAATTTAAACTTAAAATTTTATTTAAATTGAATATTTAAAATTAAATAGTTTAATTTTAAAATATTCCAAGACCAAAACAAAAACATTTTAATATCAAAGAAACACGTTCATTTTTGGTTTAGGGAAATAATTTCTTGTAGTTTAGTTCAAAAGAACTTTATTTTCCGCACATAAGAAAGAGAGAAGAGAGAAAGAAGAAAGAAAAAGAGAGAGAGAAATTAATTAATTAGAGCCACAAACATTAAGTGAATGGATATTTATGCAAACATATTTTTTGTGCAGTTTAAGCAGTTAAATAGAAATATGAATATATTTATTTTTTGGGAAACAAAAAAAAAAAAAAATGTTATAAACAAAATAAGAATTATAATTTTATACCATTTTTTACCTCTACTCTGAACATTTAGTGGGTTTTTTTTTTTTTGGGGGGGATAGGAAATCATGCGTTTATTTGCAAATACACGCACACATTTGAAATTAAAACCAAATGTGATGGCACATTTTTTTTTGTTTTGTTAACAGGGGTAGGATTTAAAAAGAAAAAAAAAACACTTTTTTTAGTACGGACTGTAGAATCAAACAAGTTTATTTTTCTTAAGTGCAATTTTTATATGAACATTTGTAAAACTTTTAGTCAGTTTTTAGTTTCCCCGTAATTTAGATTTAGATACTGTCCGTAATGTTATTTATCACTCAATAGATGATTTTACACTGACGTTTCAAAAATAACTTTTTTTTAATAAACAATAAAAATAAACAAAAACAAAAAACACGTCAATCGCACTTATTGAATTTTAACTCAAAGTTCTAAATCATTATACATCTGGTGTAACAAAGTATCGTTTTCTTTTGAAATAATAATTTTTTTTGTGTTGTGTGTTCTTTGGTTAACAGCCGTTTTTAAATTTTAGTGAAAAATCTGAATTGTTTTGGAAAAATAATGTTCATATTTGTTGAGCACTAAAATGTGCACCTTAAGTACAATTTAAGATAGTGTTGCAGCGTGGGTAAATCCGATTTTTTAAAGCTTAGTTTTCATAATTTTGCTCTTCAAGTATAAAAAAAAAAATAATAATGATTGTTAACGTTGCAATAGAAAGGTAAATCATTCAACAAAAAAACTGTTTTAGGCATTATTCGAAATTCAAGAAGTGGTTCAGTGAATTTCTGTATTTCTGATTAAAAGAGAAAAAAGCAAAGGTGTCACTGAAATTGATGGTAATTAAATAAATTCACAAGAAAGATTACAGTTCTTGAATGGCATTAGTCTTGTCCCACTAAGTTAGCAACCAAATACTTATCAAATGATCCATTTAAAAAATATATATAAGGAAACTTACTTTAAACTATAAAACAGTTTAATTCATTAACGAGGTCTGCTTTATTCTATCTATACCAGTTATGTAATGTCATAATGTATAAAACAGCAATATGGGGAAAAAAGATGAACTCAAACTGTCTTGTCAGATTTTTAGTCAAACTTTTTTATCACAAATAATCTTGATTATGTAGAGAAAAAAGAAAAATGTTAAGTTAAAAATAAAAAATGCTTTCAACTCGAAAATTAAGTTTAGTGATGACTGATTATCTGATAAAAAGAAAAAAAAAGGTGAATTTCCCCATCTTGAAACAATAAAACATATGGAGAACTTTTTTTTTAACCTAAAGAAACTATATTAAAAAAAATTCTATAATTTCTGATATCTTAAAATATCACATTCTAAAATTTAAAATGGTAAAGTGGAATAGTTTTGTTTTCTCTGCCAACATAGTGAAGCAACTATTTGCTAGTTGAAAAATAGATTTTGAATTTAGGATATATATATATAGGATATATATATATATATATATACCCACACACACACTTAGTAATAATCTACAGATCATAGTGAAAAACTTGTTTTACCAAAAAGTTTTTAATTTTTTAATTTTTTAGTTAGATCAAGAAATTAAATTAACCCTCAATAAGAGACATGAAAATGTTATTT
Organism: Doryteuthis pealeii; assembly: GCA_023376005.1. Classification (NCBI taxonomy): domain Eukaryota; kingdom Metazoa; phylum Mollusca; class Cephalopoda; order Myopsida; family Loliginidae; genus Doryteuthis; species Doryteuthis pealeii. Next base: position 28,480,832 of record CM042145.1, on the reverse strand, counting down.
GTGAGTCCAAATAAAGCAATATAGTCAGGGTTAAAAGCGCAGTAAAGGGTAACACGAAGCTGAACATTTATAGACCTTATTTTTCCGATGCAGGTATCATTGGGGAATGCGAAAAGTTTTGCTAAACGAGCCAAAGTCCTTACCGCGGTTTTAACATGGACTAAAAGGAGAGAGGGGGGGAAAAAAAGAAAAGAAAACCTACTTAAAACTTTATTAATTTCATCTTGCAAAATGATTTTTTTAAAATCTTAATTTGTCCAATTGTCCATCGTACAAAAAGAGTAATACTTTATTAAATATATATATATTTATCAATCATTAAAATAAAAATAGTTTGTTCTATTTACAATCAATAAGTTCAAAGATAATTTCCCTGCTCGCATTTTTGTAATATTTATTTTTAACAAACTTGAAATATCATCTATATAACAAAATAAAATTAAAAACAAAAACAACATCAAATGTGATTTGTCCTTTAGAGGTGGTCATCATAAAGATTAGTAAATAACAGCAACCGAATTATCACAATTGCTATCAGTATCATTTAATCTTGATTTTATTTGATTGATTTAATTTTTCCAATCACAATTTTCGGTCAAACGATATTGGGACGGAATCTACTAAATATCTGCTTTATTTGGGGGTAGGTTAATAAGATTCTTGAACAAAAAAAATCCCAGCGAAGACAAGCTGTTAATAAATGTCTCGCTCACTCTTCTTTCTCTAACACATTCGGTCATGTCATTTAAAAAAGGGGGAATCAGGAATCGTCTTTCACCTTTACATAAAAACGAAACTAGTGAACTCAGCAGGCGAAAAAAAGTCGATCAGGACAAGTGAAAGTGAAAGAAAATAACGATTTTATACCATTATCAACAGGGAGAGGGATCAATCTATAATTATTAACAAGTTATAAACCGATCCCCGAGTTTGTGACCATATTACATGCCACGTTTTAACCACTCCCTGTTTAAATAACAATAACGAATGATAAAAAGGTATCATTAGCACGGTAGACAAATGGTCGATTTATTACCCTCAACAACCCACTATTGTAATAATAACAATAATAATAATAATGATAATAATAGACGAGGAGAGTTAATAGCTGTTAATAAAATCAATAAAAATCAATGGCCCCTTACTGTTTTAGAGCAAGCATCTGTGAAGGCGGAGGCGGCGGTCTGCCAAGACAGAAAACAACGGCAGTGGAAGCATATGGAGAATTCCTGACAAGGCAGACGATTCTGCTACACAGGAACGAACAATTTCGACATGTTGCGTGGTTGACGTGCCGTTTCTTACGCACAAAACGTCTTGCTATCGAGAAGAGACAGATGGGCAGTGTCTGGAGCAGTTGCATGAAGCTATGGTCACTTGATGATGGAGGAGGAGGTTGACCAACCACTCTTGTTATATTCCCCGCTTTGCTTATTTCCTTAGCACTAATAATAAGAATACTCCTCGAATTACTACGGACAGTTGTAGTATAAGTAGAGCTGAGACTGGGAGAAAAGGAATTCACAACTGCTATGACTGCGCGAATGACCAATAGACAATATTATTGTTGTCATTATTATTATTATTGTTGTTGTTGTTTTTTTAATCGTTTTAATTTTATATAAATCTAAAATCTGACTTATGAGAAATCATTTGACTTGAGCTTAAGAAATTAAGGAATTAGAAAAGTAAAATGTATATAGTCTGCCTACAAATATTGTGTAGGCCATATGGCATCACTTGAACAATTCGTGACATGAGATCTTTACATCAACAACCCCCTTCGTTTTCTTTGATAAATTATTGGGTCCCCCAATTATACAAATATTACCTGTGCACATACTGAAATTTGTATATATTTATGTGTAGTTGTAATCGAAAGTTAGTAAAAACAGCGCAATATAGCGAGATTTGTTTTTTTTTTACTGGAATGATGCATATAAAATGTTATATAAGAGAATAAAGCAAATTCCAGTTTAATTTACAAGTGAATAAAAATTTGTCGGGTCTACGTTCGCACCGAACGCCATTTTTTTTTGAAATCATCAAAATTCTAAACATACTGGAGAAAACTTTGAAATGTTTCACTCCTCCCTAAATAGAAGCATCAATATAATTATGGAGCGGTTTTACAACGCGGACCTGATTGGTTCACAAACCGTCTAGCATATTTTGGAGGAAACGGTTTGGGTTTTGCAGTCAGTGTGGTATTTTGGTGAATGGCAAGAATACAAAGAAGGGATGTTGTATTTTGGGCACCCTGGGAGTAATTAATGAATGACTAACCCAATCCCCACCCTAACTTCAATGTGTGTGTGTGTGTGTGTGTGTGTGTGAAAAGATATTGTAAAGACTGCACAACAAATCTTTCCTATGCTGCTATATTCTTGCAAAATTTGCAGCACATACTCTCTAAACAACAGTGATTTTTCTAGCTCATCGACACTTATATGGGGCATGAAGTACAATAACATTATTCAACTGTCATTATGAAAAGAATGCACTACGATTTAATTTAGTTTTATAGATTTAATTTTGGTTTTCATTAGTGCATGGTATCAAAGGGTATGCACTTTGTTAAACCTACAACTCTGGTATAAGCTTTACTAAAAAGATAAACAAAGATGAAGAATAGACTATTGGTACATGGAACCGAGTCTCACGGGGTGTTCTATTTGGAGGCGCGTGGTGTAATGGTTAGAGTCGTAGGAAATGGATTCGTCGACCCGATTTCAAATCCTGGATGAAGCTACAGTTCACATGGCGCTAATACCCTTGGGAAAGGTATGAATCCAACTACTTTGAAATGCTTCACTCCTCCCTAAATAGAAGCATCAATATAATCGTTCTTCACTGCTGTACTTTTGTATTTGTGTTTGTAAAAATCAGCATTGAAAAAGTACCTATATTGTTGAGCAACATCCGACCTCATATAAACATCGAACGCCTAATCTTAATAGAAAAATATCCTTAAAACCGCGTGTAAAAATCATCTAGCCCTTCAAAAAATATATTTGGTGTGTATATATATATAAGGTGTGTCAAAAAAAAGTATTGAGTTTTATTTTTTGTACTTTTTGACACCTTGTATTCTGAAAAAAAAATTAACGTTCCATTCATTGTTCATTTCTATCTTGGTAAATACAGCTCAATCTCTATACTATTTTGACACACCTTATATATATATGATGAAGGACAGCAAATAAGCAAAGTGTTTACATAGAAATATTGCTCAATGCTATAATAGCAGAGCAGATTTAAAACCTAAAATATAAGATTATGGAACTACATTACTGTTACTCAAGTTTCATGTGTATAACACAATCCACAGAAAGGAGAATTGTAAAAATGGTTGGTCAAAACGTCTGTATATCGTGATGCGTGTTCATGTGATTGGATCTTCTTGCGTGAGACTTTTACTCGAAAACATAACGTGCTTAGATTTAATGCACGTGGCATTCAATGGTGATTATATATATGACACATTAAATAAATAAATAAATAAAGAACACACTAAAAAGGTGCGAAGAAGAAACACTATCTGCCTAGGAGACACAAGGTTACGGTTTGATACCGACCCTCGCCAACTCAGCGCATGAGTAGTACAGTTTGGACCTGTGCGGTAAAGTGGGAAGCTGATAGTGCTCTTACTTAAACACAAAAACAGCCCCCTTGTCTAGCGCTAGCGAAAGGGGATAGACTTCCTCGCTGTCTGGCTAATACCGACAATAGGCCACTCAGTTGACTTTATTTATGTTTGTATACAATAGGTACCACCGAAATACGTCACATGATCAGTTTAGGCCATGTTGAAGGAAGAAACGTAAATATTTTTGAACTTTTTTTTTAAAAATCTCGCAAAAAAGAAATAAGGAACATAAAGAGTTGTTACAAAGAAAAACAGTTAATTCAAAGATCAAATTATCCGATTGGGGAAAAATTACTCACCGTTATCTTGAAAAATAACTAAAACAGTCAGTTTTTTTTACAACAGGGCCAATCAATTACTTTATTGATATTTTTAGCAGAATTCTGTATTCATAGTTCTTTTACTAAAAAGCTCTCGCATCAAAACTTATAAACATCTTCTGATATAATTATTCAGACTCTTCTCTTAATAGAAAAAAAATTAAAAATCGTTTTTGTCGGTTTATTTTTTCATATTTAATAAAATAAAATGGTAGATCTCGTAAAAAAATTTTCAAAAAATATATTTTAGGAAAAAAACTATTTCAGACATTTTCATCAAAAGATAAGTAATTATGGAAATTTTCGTGAAAATCGGACCATTAATTAATTTTTCATAGATTAACTTTTATGCAAGTTCCATTGTGTTTAATATGGTGGGGGGGGGGGTAAAATTTCACAGGGAAAATTGGTGGTACCTAGTGCACACTATCATAAAATATCTGACAGTGATACAAAATGTAAATATTTACTTGAGAAAACTAATCTAAAAGGTGGATTAAATGGGTGTCAGTTTTCTGACACTTGAAACCATTTTTTTTTTTTTTTTTTCAGTTAAAAATAAAAAAGGTGCGATTTTTAGTCTTAAATATCTCTTAATCATTTACCTTGACGTAGTGAGGAAGCTTGTATATATGATCCAGAGAGAAGTAAGTTTTCCTGGTAGGTTCATCAACTAACTTAGGACCAGACGAAAATTTGATCAATGTACAAGAGTCGTCATGTATTTAGTGAGAGAAAAGCTGATATGATAGTTATCAATGTTGGACTGGTGTCCGGTTAAGATAAGTATGTTTGTGATAAATGAAAGCATAAAACGATAAAGTAATATCTAATAGAACACTGCATCTGATGGTGAGTGGAGTACCCCTTCATCACCATTACTCCCAAGCAGGGTTCGACATTAACGTTGTCCCGTCGTCGATAAAAATTACATCCGGGACGATCAATACGTCATCCGGGACAGTTTACCGGGGACGGTAAAAATTTTTCCTAAAAGTTAGTACTACATTCCAATATTGGCCGTCTAGTGATCGAATGCTGACCTCAAAAAACGGTCTAGTTCTAAACTTAAAATTACTAATGGCAACAACACTGAAGAAATAGACACAGTCAAACAGTATATATTTTTATGATTGGAACGTGTCCGTATAAAGATGGAAATAGAACCAATTTTAGTTTATAAAATTTTTATTTATTATTCTTGATTATAAATAAATGTTTCTGTCAACTGCTTCAGCTTTTCTTAATGTTTTATAATGTTATTATGCTACTGATGACTGACAAGTATAGATGATGCTAATGAATTAAACAAAAATATTTTGATTTCGGGACGGTCCAAAAAAGTTAGTGTCGGGGCCTGCTCCCAGGTCCACTCTGACTCGGAATGGTAGTACCTGTTAGGGTCCCATCTATGGGTCAAATAGAATAAAAAATGAGTTTAAAGAAAAAAAATTGAATACGCATCAATAATGAATAAACAAAACGTCTTCAGCTTAAAATGCCGTAAAATCCAACTAACTAACCAGCCAACATCTAATAGATTTTTTTACAACGGGGGGAAAATTGGTGGTGCCTAGTATTCTCTTCATGGGAAATGGACTCGTCGCCCCGAGTTTCAATCCTGGGCGTGATAATTGCATTTACTTAGCGCTAATACCCTTGGGAAAGGTATGAATCCTACTCTCAACCCAGCTATGGGTAAATAGCAGGGCAGACTGGGTTCTTTAACAATGGCCAGGTAACCAGTCTAGGAGAAGGAAAACTCTGAATTCAAACCTGTTGAACTCCGCTTAAGAAATTGACCTTGTGTCGTATCCTGCTCGTGCGGAGTAGTTGGTAAAATATATATATATCAAGTTTTCTCGGGAGGCAATAAAATATATTCAAATAAAATATCCCTTCGTCGTGAATTGTCCTTATATTTACAACGTACGCGCAAAGATACTAAACCAATTATAGTTCTTCTGCACTTCTTAAAGAAAAATAGCATCGTGACAAGCCAAGGCCAATTGAAGGGAACAGAGGGATATAAAATAATCTATTCAGACAGTAATAAAAAAAATCTACAGAAAAGAGAAAAAAAGGGGTGATAAATGAAACATAAAAACAAGTTCTAGTTTTTTAAAAATGTTATATTTCTGTCATCCGTTTATATATATATACAAGGTGTGTCAAAAAAGTGTCGAGATTTTTTTGTACTTTTTTGACACACCTTGTATTCTGAAAAAAAAAAATGAACGTTCCATTCATTGTTTATTTCTATCTTCTTAAATACAGTTTTAAACTTAGTATTTTTTTTTACACACCTTATATATGAAGTGGACAAACAATCTGTTTGGGATGGCGATAGCCGACATTTTTGAGAGATTATGTGCTTAATTGAAGTCATACCTAATTTGTAAATTAATTAGTTATAATTAAATGAATTAGGCGTGCATATCAGTTTAAATGTAAGGCGCAAACAAATCGAGAAAAAGTCAATCTCTGTATGTACATTTCAGCCTATTCTATAACTCTGCTGATGAGGCCTAATAGGCTGAAATGTACATATAGAGATTGACTTTTTCTCGATTTGTTTGCGCCTTACATTTAAACTGATATGCACGCCTAATTCATTTAATTATATCTAATTAATTTACAAATTAGGTATGACTTTCTAGTTTAAATTTAAAATACTCTCTCTCTCTCTCTCTCTCTCTCTCTCTCTCTCTCTCTCTCTCTCTCTCTCTCTCTCTCTCTCTCTCTCTCTCTCTCTCTAAGAATCCGGTAGAAAACAATCACATTATAAAACGGTCACAATTATCTTCATATCAACATGCTCTGAAGATTTTTTTGAAAAAATCGAAATATAGCAATGTAAAGTTCAAGAAATAAGCACATAATCTCCCAAAACACCTATATATATATATATATATATATATATATATATATATATATGCTAGTAAATCTTAATCATTCCTTTTAATTCTATTGATGACTAACTAGAATCAAGGCATTTACTGACAAGCTGAAACGTTTCTTTCACTTTTACGTGGTTTTTCATAGGCGACTTGAAGAACCACTGCTCGATATAAGCTGACAACACCTTTTCACTTTCTCATCACAATATGCCCTTTAACAAAAAAAAACTCAAAGCATATCCCGTCTGTTCAAAATGGCGATAAATACAAAGTCTTAACTTCGATACTGGGAAGATTTATTTTTGCAAACATTTTTGAAGAAAAACTGGTTTAACAACCTTATTTCAGGAAACGCTAGTTTTGGAATATTGTGTTTATTTTACAAGAATATCTCACTGCCGCTTTCAAGTTTTATTGGTAAGAATGGCCACTAGAGAGAAATGCTTGACAGTAAATAACGCAGCCGTGTGATTTCATTAAGCTCTATTTAGGCAACCATATTGTTCAGACGAAATCCGTATGAACAATGAATTAAAGAAAACAATCTTATACTATAAAAAAAAGTGATCATGAAAAATTTTAAGAACGAGTTCCTAAATACGTATAAAATATTTCAGTGAAAAAAAAGTTAGGCTCACCACCCCTTTTTTTTTTCATCAGTGATGCCGATAGATTTTTAATTTAGTGCGTTAGGGCGCACATATATGCTTTGAATACGTCCCCGAGAATATTTATGAGTCCCAACTTAAGTTTCTTAATAAATTGTAGGGTTTTTATTTATGATCTAAAGTCGTCTAATACCTACCTTCTATCCCATCCCGTGTAATTCGTTTCTAAGAAAATATTGAAATGTATTTACAGTTAGTTTGAAATGGTGGGGAAAGAAATAAGAAAAACACTGGGATGCATGGATATGACTTTACTGCGTCTTTTTAGATTTTGATGCGTCAGGGACGCAAGACGTGTATATATCAGCGTCCTGTTCATGCAGAGGCAACGACATTAATGTTTCGACTAGCCAACTCGCTTATTCGACATATTAGAGGAGAGAAAGCTTACAAACAATTTTTGTTCTCGTTACACAGAATTTTCATTCCTTTGTTGCTCTTCTTTCCCCCCCCCCTCACTCATAATGTAATGGTTAGCAAGCTAGTCCCGTAGATCCTTTACTATTGTATAGTGAGTTCGATCCTTGCTGGATGCCCCATGCTTGTGACCTTGTGTCACATCATACCCGTGTCGAATGGGTTGGGTAAATACCTACCTCTCGCCAGATCTATAAAGAGTTTGTGACAACATTAAAAAGTAGGTTATACGTGCCACTTGAATACACCAATGATTAAAGCTATTTTATGAAATCAGTTCGAATCACCAGACCTGACCCAGTTTTTATCGAAATTGGGTCAAAGTAAGAAATATGACCATATCAAAGTGAACAAAGAACGAATGAAGATATTTTCTTAGATTAGTCTGTTTATGGATCATATGAAATAGATAGAAGATTGTAACACGCCAGTCTTTCAAGTGGGAGGCCTTGCCTTAAAACTCGGCATTCGAAAAATTTGTTTTTCACCCAGGGTTGTAGAGTCGGAACACAAAAACTGACTCCGACTCCTCTGTTTTTGGCACCCCGACTCCTCTTAATGTAATTAAGTGATTATGACCAACAAATAAATATGAAACCATGACTTTTTTATATAATAATATACACGGCTTTTTTTAAATATATATTAAATATAGATTTAAAATACGAGACCATAACTTTATATAATAATATACACTGCTTATTTTGTTAGGGGGCGGAGAACAGATGGTTGGTTTGGTTGGGTTTATGTCAACCCATTGGGTCATTTTATGCCGAAGATGGTTTTGTTTTATTCGTTTTTGATGGGTACTCAATTAGTTTTAAACACATTTTGTTCTATTCAACCCATAGGTGGGACCCTAACAGGTACTACCACTCCGGAGAGAACAGATGCATCCATGCTTTTTACAAGGCATTATTGCGAACTGAAACACAGCTTCGTCCAGGGTCGCCGATTCAATTTTCTAAGATGATAATCGTTACGCTAACTGCACAGATGACTCTTAATGGTCGGCAGCATCTGGCCAATTTTTGGTGATCTTCAAAGACAAACCACTCTAGTTTATTTTCTTTACTAACATCTGCTTTCTTAGGTAAATTTATTTATAAAAATTCCTTTCCCGTTTATTTATTTTGTGCACATCTTTCTTTCTTCCATATAAAAAAAGAGAAAAGGTAAATCCCAAAGTGTTTCTAGCACACACACATTCATTTATATATATATAGTTCAATGAAGTAACAAATAAAAGTTTTTGCTTTTATTTACTTATTTCGGAACGGTATTACAACCAGCGGTTTCTTGCTGGTTGTAATACTGTTCCGAAATAAATAAATAAAAGCAAAAACTTTTATTTGTTACTTCATTGAACTATCAACGCTCTATCACAGATATTGAGCACTCTTCTAATAACACTGTACGTTGGATTACTATTACTTTTTCTAGTATAATAGTGCCAACCATACACATTAATGATTAATATATATATTTGTGTGTGTGTGTTGTGTGTTTTTCTATTATTCTCAATTGACCACATTTTTGTCAAATTCGTTTGAGGAGAATAAACAACGAATTTAATTTCTATTCATTACAAGTCATTTCATGTGATGAATTATTGTTGGGTGTAAAGCAATAACTGAAATTTGTTGTCATCCAATTATTTTAACTTGATTGGGATATAAAAAAAAACGTGCATCTGCTAAAGCATTGTTAAAAAAATCTCTATATACTAATTACCGGATTTTTCCTCAAATTTCTGAAAAAGTTTTTTTAATTGTTTTGTTATCATGCACATCCCAATCATTTTGTTAATTTGACTCCCTTAATGATAGTGCAGTAAATGATTTTTTAAGTGTTTTAAAAGATAATTCCAGTGAGAATTAGATTTTGTTTACGTTTTTTTAAATAACAGTTTGTTTATTTTGTTCGTGTGGATGCATTATTGTTGAAGTTCAAAAATCCGTAAAATAAGGTACAATATTGCTCTTCTATGCATTATTTTTTACTTTATTCGTTTTCGTAGCTTAATCTTTCAAGGACGTAGTTAACAAAAGAAAAAGAATTCCGGTTAAACGTTTTTTTTAGATAATCAAAATTGACATTCGTAGATTAAACTCTTCCACTCACTGCATGTAAGTTGTATTTTGTTAATGTAAAAATACTGAATAAATAAATCTGACTAATTAGATAAAGTTTTTTATTTTATCTAAATAATAATTTTTAATCCTTTTTTCAGTGTGCTGTTTCATTGGACGATATTTTTTCTACGAAGGCCCGAAAGAGAAAAATATAAAAAGAGAATTTATTGATATAAAAAAATAGATTATTACGCTTGAGATCATCCATACTTTATAAGACAAGAATTACTGATAAAATGAGTGTTTTTTTCTTTCTTTTTGTACATCTTTTTTGTATACTTGAGGACATAAGAAATTGTAACCAGATCATCATATAGATTTATAGTTATTTACTAAGCTTAGGCAAGTCTGATACAAGTATGAAACCCCCGGTGAGAATCCAACTCACTACCCAGTAGTAATAAGTATAAATCAATTATTTATTATTAGACTATTGTTCTTTATACATCTAAACAGAAAAATGATGTCGAACAAGAAAGAACCGCTACACCGCTTAATGATATTATATACCAACGGAGACACCATACCGTAGTGCAATGGTTAGCAAGTCTCGCACACTAGCACTAGTGCGGCAATTTGGAGGCGCACTTTGCGTAACGGTTATCATCGTAGAAAATGGAATCGGCGACCAGAGTTCAAATCCTGAATGAGGTTTGAGTTTCATTTCGCGTTAATGCGCTTGGGAAAGGTATAATCCCATCTCTTCTCCGCTCCCCAGCTATGAATAAATAGGACAGACTGGGTTATTTAGCATCAATAAAGCTATCAATCTAAGAGGAGAAAAACTTTAAATTCAAACTAGCTGTGCTCAGTTTAGAAATTGGCCTTGTGTAACATCCTGCGCATGGCGGAGAGGTTGGGTAAATACATACTAGTGTAAGAAGTTTGATTGTTACTAGGTGCTTGTTAGTTCGGGTGTCACTGGTTACCCCCATTTCATATAACTTGATAGTTTTTACGTCAGTTTTTAAGTGGTCATTTCATATGGTAATCTAATAGTTTTTATTCATTCATTTTCACGTGGTATATCACCTGATTGATTTTATTTATTAATTTTAAAAGTGGGCATTTCATATGGTACAACCTGATAGTTTTTATTCATTCATTTTTAAGTGACCATTTCATCTTCCAAATTTTTGGAGTTATTTACCTTTCTTTTTTTTCTCTCTCCAATCTTTATACAAAACATTCAACAAAATGAAAGGAAAATAACTCCAAGAAATCTCTATTTTTAAGTACCTTCTGAATGCCCCAAAATTTGAAATTTATGCCACCCGCCAACCGGGTAGCCTATAAACTCCCCAGCCGCTAACTACTATGTCAGACATAGCCAATTTTACTAGTGGTGACTAGATTGTTCGTTTAAAGTTCGATCAGTTTTTTTTTGTTTTTTTTTTGTTTTTTTTTTGGAGGGGGGTCAATATTTTAATAACCAAACAGAACCATAACTATCATTGTTTTTATATATAATTTTAACGTAATCACAAAATCAATTCAAATGATCTTAGAAGCACAAAAAAACAACATGGCTTCGCATAAAAACATTGCATAATAAGATATTAATAGAATGTAGATTTTTCTTCGGTATTTTATATTGGGGTCAGTTTCAAATTAATGAAACAGGTTTTTTTTTATAAATAAGTAGAGGAATAGATTATAAAATGACATTTAGTAAGAAATCTTCGCTAGCTTAAAATTAAATTAACATTAGATAAGTTGCAATAAATGCACAACCTGTATATCAAAACTTTAATATGGCTCTGAGCATATCCAATTTATAAAATATTTCAATCAACATATATAAAATTTAGCCGAACAGTTTAATTGTTCAAAAACAATGTAACAATAGGGTAGGGCGATTTTTCATTTTTCTTTTTAATATCAAATTGTCCATCTATGCGAACGTTGTGTGTTAGTATACTGAATACCAAAAAGTAGATCTTTTACTGACACCATTCTTTGAGTCTACTAAAACGCACTAAAAATCCTAGTTTTCTAAAGGCTAAATTTTGCAAAAAACGAGGATTTCTAGTACATTTTAGTAGACGATCTTTGATGTTATTTCCTCAAACAATGGTGGAAGTAAGATTTAATTTTTGGTATCAGTATTCAGTATACTAACACAAAACTTTCGCATAGATGGACAATTTGATATTTTAAAAAGTGAAAAATCGTCCTACCCTAATGTAACAATCCTAAAAACATTTTAGTCATTTCGTAAATCCCAATTTGGAATGTCCTAAAATTTTATAGAATTTTTTTTTTTTTTTTACGAACGCTACCGGGCTGATGAATCATTTGCATTTACTAAGTATTTACTCTCCCCTCCCCCAAGTAGCATTTGCCCTCTCGCCTAAAAGGGGTAGGGCTGGGTTTATTACCCGGTGCCTGAAGCGCCCCTCAAGAGGAATGTCGACGGAATCTAAGCATTTTTTTTAAAACTGCCACTACGAGAGTCTTGCTTCCACATTAAAAATTACTTTGTATATTTTAGCTTAGTGTGAAGCTAAATAAATAAATAAACAGGCCTTATCAACTGTTACTAAGTGGTCACCCATCCAACTACTGAACAAGCTGTTTACCTTCAAATATTTGGCGGGAACTCGTGACTTGAGCGTAAGTCATAAATCTCAACAGTTGGATCTTATTAAACAGGTTATCTCACAGCCTACTAATATATATATACATTAGTGGGCCGTGGTTATATGTAACATTCCAAAGTTTCGCTGCAGTTTAAGTACTTTACAAATTATCATATCGTCTGCACACAAAAGTCACTTTGTTCATTACAGGAAAAAAAATAATAAGTGGGATCATAGCGTACGTGTGGACCAAACTTCAATCCATCCAATAATTTGGCTGTCAATAAAGCTTGGAAAAATGTACTTTTTTTAATTAAAAAAATTTTATTAGATAAACTCAAGAGTTTATCTAGCTAAAAAAATGTCGCCATTAAATGAATTTTTTTTAAAAAACAGGAATCAATCAGAAAGAAATGTTGAAGAAACAAGGGCTAAACTTGCAAATCGGTCGGAAAATTAGGGTGACACAGAAAAACAGAACCCACAAATGTTGTAATAAAACTGTTAATTTTAACTAGGGGGTTAGGGTTAGGGTTGGGGTTTAGGATTAGTTTAAAAAACAGAACCCACAAATTTTGTAATAAAACTTAATTTTAACTAGGGGGGTTTAGGGTTAGGGGTTATGTTAACGGGAAAATAAATAAATAAATTGGGTTTTGTTTTTTCTGGGTCGCCCTGTAATATGTTTTAATTTTCCGACCGATTTGCAAGTTTAGCCGAAACAAGAGTTTTAACTTTAAAACCTTTTTAAAAAATAAACAATTTCCAGCGTAGTTTCCAACGGTGTAACTTTTTTTTTTTTTTTTTAAATGACGCTTCTTGAAAACTGTTTCTTCTTTTATTCACGTTGAGTTCTTAATATTTATTGACACTTAATGGTGCCCATACCGCGCGAATTTAGTACACAGAGAACAGGGATCACCTGTCCCATTTAAGTTACACCTCTCCCGACCCCACACAGTGAATATAACCTGCCGTGAATTATCTTAAACGTTTAATTAAAACATTACCAAACGAGGCATCTTACTCCAGGGCCGTAGCAGCCGGGCCGAGGCGGAGTGTGCCCAAACCCCTCCCCAATTTTTACCATTTGTAATATATTTATTTTACTTTTTTTTTTAATACTATATGGAAGTGATACTGATAGCTTTTTGATTTAGTGCGTCCTGGGACGCACATATTTGCTTTGAATGAGTCCCCGTGAAAATTTATGGGTCCCAACTAAAGTCGTCTAACTCCTACCTTGTAACATATCTGTGTAATTCGTTTCTAAGAAACTTTTGAAATGTATTTACAGTTAGCTTGAAATGATGAGGGAAGAAAAAAGAAAAACACTGGGATGCATGGATATGATTTTACTGCGTCTTTTAGGTTTTTGTGCGTCAGGGACGCAGAACGTGTACTTATCAACATCTGATATAGAAAGAAATTAAAGAAAGAAAATTAAACTATCAAAGCAAGGCACTGTCAATTTTAAATGTACTTGCCACTAATCATGTCGGCGGTCTTTGATAACCTAAGGCCAAATTCTAAATTTTATTCGGTCACCCCAAAACATTTATCTCTGCTACGTCCTATACTCTTTGCGTAACGGTAATCATAGTAAGAAACGGAATTGATGACTAGAGTTCAAATCCTGGACAAGGCTGTTTGCGTTTTACTTGACTTGGGAAAGGCATGAATCCATCTGTTCTCAGCTCAACAACGTGTAAATAGTAGGGCAGAGTTATTTGGCCTTGTTTAAGAAGCCAGTCGAGAAGGAAAATTCTGAATTCAAACCAGTCGTACTCCGCTTAAAAATTGACTTGGTTTCAAATCCTGACTATGGCGAAGGTGTTAGGTACCGTGACTTTGTGCTATGATGTCCCATCGTGGTGTGCTACTGAATAGTGAGTTCGATCCTCGCTAGATGCCCATACTTGTGACCTTATGTCACAGCCTATCCGTGGCGAATGGGTTGGGTAAATATCTGCCGTGACTTTGTGCGAGACTTAGCTAAATTAAACTAAAGTTATAAGGGGAAAAAAAGGAAAGTCTGTAGTTATCAAGAGAAGTTTATTTTAAAAATAAATTTCTCTGGATAAATACATACTGTGAGTTCAACTGGGTACACAACAATTACATCCTCTTTAGACTCAACTAAGCATGATAAATAAAGATACCTCATACATTATCGATGCTTCCTCAAAACGAAAACAAAAGAAGAAAACAAAAGTAAACAAAAACAAGAACTCACGTCATGCTTAAATAATAGTCGCATAAATTATGTAAATAGTTAGCAAGCTAGTCTCGCAGATCTATTACTTCCTAATAGCGAGTTCGATCTTCACTGGATGCCCAATATTTGCGACCTTGTGTCACATCATACCCTAGGCTTCGGACTAGACCAGGGGTCACCAAACTACGGCCCGCGAAGGCATTTTATCAGTCCCGCGACGGTATTTGAATGTTGCGTTCTTTAATAATGTTTTGAAACAAATATGTTGGTTAAATTTGTTTTTGTGCATCTTACGCCACACATCCATGAATATAACATGGAAAGGTGAATTTTGTTTTGCATCTTTTTCTCAGAGCTTTCGTTCTGGCTAGCAAGTATTGAACACAATAATGTGGCCCGCGCTCGTTATTTTTTCAAGTATCCGACCCACCGTGAAAAGAGTTTGGTGATCCCTGGGCTAGACTAAGCTAAGTTAAACTAAAACCATAAAAGGAAAATAAACTTCTCTGGGTAAATACATACTGTGAGTTCAACTGGGTACACTACTATTATATCCTCTATAGACTCATAAGCTTAACAAATAAAGATACCACATACATTATTGATGCTATAGCCCCACAAAAAGACAACAAACAAACAAAAACAAGCAAATAAAAACAACTCACATCATGGGTAAAGAATAGCCGCATAAGTTTAAACAATAATTGTTTATATTTTTGATATTCCTGGAATCGTTTCTAACACGTCGCGCACAAATGACATACAATTCGATTAGTTCGTTGTGATCATCATCACGTGGGTGAAGGCTCGACCTGTAATCATAGAATCCAGTTTTTTTGTTTTTCTTTAAAGCTGCACGGAACAATGACTTCCACTGAGGCATTTATAATTCATACAACCCAACTATTTGCCTCTGTTGACGACTATGGCCGCGACAATACAATTACAATGAACACGTTTTCATACTTGTGGCGTGTGAAACATTTTCCGCTTTAAACATATGCTGAGACATTCACTGATACAGAACGTCTGCTTTGCTGTACCAGATCTGTTATCATTGTGTTATTCTATATCACTTCCGTATTTTGAAAAAATTCTGAACATGAAAATAAACATTCAACTCGAGACACATACAGAGCAAAAATCGAGATATGCACTGATGTCTGCGGTTTAACTAAGGTGATCAAATAATCTTAAAAAATAAATTTTTTAATAAAAATTTAAAAAAGAGAGAGAGAGAGAAAAAAAGAAAGAAAATTCTGCTAAAACCTACTAAACGCCCTGTCTTAGAATACGCACTGTATCCTTTGCAAGAGGGTAAGAACGACCCCAACCCCCACAAAAAAAGTGGTCTTGGGTATGACATTAAAATGCATCTGATGGTGAGGTTCTAGTTATTGGAATGCGGGAGTGTGGAATATCCTTTTATTGTCATGACTCTCAGGCCCACTCAGATCCGGAATGTGGTACCTGTTAGGGTCCCATCTGTTGATCAAATAAATATGAATATCATTTGTATTAGATGGGACTGTGTGCAAAAGAAAAAAAATACACACAAGATGTAAATATGAACATACAATGAACGCGATTCCATAACCTCTAAGCAT
This sequence comes from Doryteuthis pealeii, assembly GCA_023376005.1. NCBI lineage: Eukaryota > Metazoa > Mollusca > Cephalopoda > Myopsida > Loliginidae > Doryteuthis > Doryteuthis pealeii. The sequence continues at coordinate 28,464,336 of CM042145.1, read as the reverse complement.
AAAATAACTGACGGGTTGACATGCCGTTAAAAATAAATAAATAAATACATAAAATCCACTAAAGTATCTTATGTCGCATTCTGTATTTATGCAGAATCAATATATCATCAGTGATGCTGATAGTTTTTTTATTCAGTGCGTCCTGGGATGCAGATATATGCTTTGAGTCCCCGGGAAAATTTATGGGTCCCAACTAAAACCGTCTAACTCCTACCTTGTACCTATCCTGTGTAATTCGTTTCTAAGAAACTATTGAAATGTTTTTACAGTTAGCTTGAAATGGTAAGGGAAAGAAAAACACTGGGACGCATGTATACGATTTCACTGCGTCCTTTTAGATTTTGTGCAAAAAAAAAAAAATTAAAAACAACTATAAAAAAATGTAAATATGAAAAACTACACAAGGATTCTGCATGCTGTCTTGAACAAATCCTGGAAGCAGCACCCCCCAAAAAAAACAGCAGCTGTACGGCCACTTACCCCCTATCACACAAACCATACAAGTATGACGAACAAGATATGCTGGAGAAGTAAGGACGAACTCATAAGTGACGTTCTCCTGTGGATATCTACATATGGACACACCACTGTTGGTCGACCATCAAACACTTGCATTGATCTGCTCTGTATGGACATTAGATACCGTGCCGAGAACTTGCCAGGAGCGATGATTGATAGGGACGAGTGGCGAGAGAGTCATGGGAATCCGTGCTGTCAGCACGACTTGATAACACTGCGAAGTTAAATTTATACAAACAAACATAGGACAACATGAAATTCACTAAAAGTTATTATATTCCATGGTCAAATACTTAACGTGCTGTTACTTTGAGTTAAGAGAAGCTAACAAGAACAGTGATGCTGATAGCTTTTTGATTTAGTGCGTCCTGGGACGCACATATGTGCTTTGAACGAGTTCCCGGGAAAATTTATGGGCCCCAACTAACGCCATCTAACTCCTACCTTGTAACATATCCTGTGTAATATGTTTCTAAGAAACTATTGAAATGTATTTACAGTTAGCTTGAAATGGTGAGGGAAGAAAAACGAAAAACGCTGGGGCGTATATGGATCCGATTTTACTGCGTCCCTTTAGATTTCTGTGCGTCAGGGACGCAGGACGCGTACCTATCAGCATCTCTGCAAGAACATAGATTTCTTGTGTTGGTGTTGCACAGAACCTAATAACTTGCTTCGCTACGAAAATAAGTGAAAAAAAAGTCTAATACTTTTATATCAGCCACGAAAGAAAAGGTTTTAACACAATTGCTAATAACAGACTAACCTCCCATCAACGGACTTCGGATTCAAAGGAGAAAATCTAATGATTTGAACAAGTCTTGCCGTGTCCATTTCCTACGACGGTAACCATCATACCACGCGCCTCAAATTCTCAATGTGTCTTATGCTGGTGGCCATGTGCCAAAAACTAAGCGTAACTAAGTAAATATCTAGGCAACTGAAAAGTAAATGAGAGGAAGGGAGCGTTGTACGAAATAACCAATCAAAAGGAGGAATATTTCAAGTAGCCAATCAAAAAGAACCAATAGAAAGACGGCTAAATGCGACACGAACACGTGATTTTGTTTATGCCTAAAAGATGAACTAAAATCACTAGATGATGATGAAGATTGGGTTTTTTTTATATAGATATTTACAGGTTGAGGAATATTTCTTACAAACGAAATTAAATTAGCGGTTGAAAGCACTTCAAGACAAAAAAAAATCGATTTCAAATTTCTTGCGTAAAAAAAACATAAATAAATAAATAAATAAATAAAAGTTAAATCAATAAAGGCAAAAATACGAAGTCGAGTCAAAAAGTAATGCCATTTTGTTTAGGATAGGTATAATTACCCACACTGGAACATGTATCATACATCAAAATGAAGTTGGCTCTGTGGATCACATCCATACTTCTCCACAGTCACCGTTAATCTCAACAACAACGTTCCACCTTCGAGTGAGAGCATGTATCCCTGTCCCGTAAAATTCTGTTGACTGTTCTTTGAGCCACTTCTTCACTACATCGTCATTGGAATAATGTTTGCCTCTCTTCGGCCCCATGAAAGAGGGTTTGAGAGGCAAATATTATTCCAGTGACGAGGAAGTTAAATCTGTAGTGAAGAAGTGGCTCAAAGAACAGTCAACAGAATTTTACGGGACAGGGATACATGCTCTCATTCGAAGGGATGTGATCCACAGAGGACCAGCTTCCTTTTGATGTATGATACATGTTCCTGTGTTGGTAATTATACCTGTCCTAAACAAGATGGCATTACTTTTTTATTCGCCTATGTGGAGAAGTAGGGGTGTGATCCACAGATGATCAGTTTCATTTTGATGCATGATACATGTCCCTGTGTTGGTAATTATACCTGTTCTAAACAAAGTGGCATTGCTTTTTGACTCGCCCTCGTATGAGGATAAAATTGTAAAAATTGCATAAAGAGTAGGAGATAAAAAATAAATAAACAATACATTTTATACAATTGAACTTTTAATTCACTCTTCATTGTATTAAAGTTTTAAAATCTATGTTAGAATGATTTTAACGGCGTGTCAACCTGTCTAGGGTTATTTTATGCCAGTGGTTTGGGAATCGCGTTCGTTTTACGTTCATATTTACATATTTATGTAGTTGTTAAAATTTTTCTACGCGGTCCTATCTAATACGAATAATTTTTAAACAGGGCTGTTTGACCCATAAATGAGACACCTAAAAAATACTACCACTCCGGAACAGAGTGGACCTGGGTGTAATGGCAATGAAAGGGTACTCCAAACTCTCTAGATCTCCAGAACAATACAAATAATTTAGGGTTAATGGTATCAAGCCGATCTATTTAACCTATACATAGGACCCTAACAGGTACTACTACTCTGGGTTATAGTGGACCTGGGAGTAATGGCAATGAAGGGGTATTCCACACTCCGCAGTTTTCTTTAAGGAAAGCTTCACCAACAGGTACAGTTTACTGTCATACCCAGGTTACCCCTTTTTAAGGGGTCTCACTACCCCCTGTAGAGAGATACAATCAGCGTATCCAAAGCACCGCCGAGGGGGCGGATGTTGGTGAGAGTAGTTTTTTGTTATTATTCTAGAGAGTTCGTCTCGTTTATTATGTGTCAATCAAAAATCGACAACGCCACTCCTAATCTTTTTTTATTTTTTACAATCTCAGATTTAAGTCAGTTGTGATCAATCAGACGACTTGTTGAGTAATAATAACTACGTTTTGGGTGGGGTACCCTGCTAATCCCTCCACACCATATCACCATTTTTAAAGCAAGGTCGTTCAATCCGTAGTTTTATATGTGAATTGTTTAACTTTGACTGGAGTAAAGATAGTGTTTAGTTCCTTGCAGCTGTTGATCGATATAAGCCTAATTTTGTATGCGTGTGTCGGGTGATCGTCTGATTTAGAGTTTATCATTTTTATTTCTGGCGTGAGAGCCGTGAGTGAAGTTTTTTTTTCAATTTGAAAATTTCAAATGGCCTTTTTTTTTCTTTTCTTTTCTTCTTCTTTGTCTTCTCCGACAACTACCAATAATTCCTGTTCAGACTGGTCAAACATGTTATCGTCTGTCTGAATGTTGTGTATCAATGCGTTTTTGTAGTCATAATCACTACTACAATAATCACCAATTGAATAACCACAGGCAGAATTCTATAAGACAAAAGTGATTGAATATTGAACACTTGTCTTTTTTAATAAGGTGATTAAGAGAATTCAATCAAGCGTAATTATTAGCTCTTACGTTATTTTAAAAATATTTTTTTTTTTTACATATAAGTTAAGTAAAGTCGTCGGGGTGGCCTAAAGTCGGTATCAGCCAGACATCGAGGGGAACCTATCCTCTTTTCATTAGCGCTAGACCAAGGAGATTGTTTTGGCGTCTGAGATGGAGCGACACACCTACCATCAGCTCCTCGCTTTACCCCACAGATCCCTGTGCTACTCATACGCTGGTTGGTTAGGGCGAGCATCGAACCAGGAACCTTGGGTTCCTAGTTGGACGCTTTACCAACTGAGCTAAACCGACCCTTGATTTTATTATATTTCAAAATATATACATTAACTCAAAAATAAGTGATTTGGAAATTAACTTTTTAAAGTCGATATAAAATACACAGTTTTATGTATGTTAAATATTCATATCATACACACATAACAGTGCTATGTATGTTAAATATGCATATCACACACACACAAGTGTTATGCATGTTAAATATGCATATCATACACACACACATAACAGTGCTATGTATGTTAAATATACATATCATACACACATACATACACAAATTGCAAGGTGTAATATTTATGCATTTGCAATGGTTATTTCAATTTCAACACCAGACTTGATACTGATGCATGTGATTTGTTTCATAATTTCTAAAGGGTTGTGAAGATCGACGATTTATTTATGAATTCTCATCTGTTCCAGATTTTAGAACATTCATCACAAGGAATTTTTCGTGTAGTAATACGAAGAATCTTTTTAGGCACAAGTCAAGTAGACGACATTTAAATAATCACTCATTAACTTTCTTCCTATCATCAATAGTCAAAGTTAGACTAGCTTTTTTAAAAGATTCCCTAAAAGTCGCAAGTACTGAAATTCAAAATTTAGAAGGGCTGGGCTTTTAAAAGTTTCCCTAAAAGTCGCAAATACTGAAATTCAAATTTTAGAAGGGCTGGGCTTTTAAAAGTATCCCAATTACTACTTGTAACCTGTTCTGGCAACCCCGCATAGGGCCAATTAACATAGCAATCAATGAGAATCGAACTCGCTAATCTAGCAGTAGATACTCCAGAGACACTCAATTAGGCGTACTGTACATGTGTAGTATATACATATTCAAGAGACATAAAACTGTATCCCCAGCTACGACAAATAGTAGTGTAAACTGGGCCCTTTAGCCTTGGTTAGGCAAACAGTTTAAGAGAAAGGAAACTTTGAATGCAAACCAGCTGTACTCCGCATAAAAATGTGACGCATCCTTCCCGTAGCAAAGGGGTTAGGTAAATGCATACATAACACTGTATGCACTAGGGTAGGTCGATTTTTCACTTTTTAAAAATATCAAATTGTCTATCTATGCGAAAGTTGTGTTAGTATACTGAATACTGATACCAACAATTAGATCTTTTACTTGCACCATTATTTGAGGAAATAGCATCAAAGATCGTTTACTAAAATGCACTAAAAATCCTCATTTTCGCCTTTAGAAAACGAGGATTTTTTGTGCATTTTAGTAGACGATCTTTGATGCTATTTCCTCAATTAATGGTGCAAGTAAAAGATCTAATTTTAGGTATCAGTATTCAGTATACTAACACAATTTTCGCATAGATAGACAATTTGATATTTTTTTAAAGTAAAAAATCGACCTACCCTAGTATGGCTGTATCTTATGTCAACTAGTGTGGGCCGACCAGCAAAGACTTACATTGATCAGCTCTCTGCAGATACTGGATGTCGTGGGGAAGACTTGCCAGGAACGATGACAGATAGGGATTGATGGCGAATGATTGTCTGGAGGACTGTGCTATGCCTTTCTTCTGTGCGGGGGAGGATCTTTCTGCTTTGAACTTGTGGTTTTAAGTCATGGGAATCTATGCTGTAATCGCGATATGATGATAATTAGTTGGGGGCGCGTGATGTAATGGTTACCGTCGTAGGAAATGGGACACAGCGAGACGAGTTCAAATCCTGGACGCGTCTGTTTGCATTTCACATAGATCTAATACCCTTGGGAAAGGTACGAATCCAACTATTCTCCCTCCAGCTATAGGTAAAATAGTAGGGCAGACTAGGGACTTTAACCTTTTTATGACAACCGGTCTAGAAGGAAAAATCAAAATTCAAACCAAAGAGGCTTCCTTTCGTTAGTCAAAACTACTTTGAGGGCTCCTCCACCTCTTAGTGAGACTAAATTGGACTATTTTGATGATTGACTATTTGTATGTTTAGAGAGTACATTTACATTCTTGGTTGTTTTTTTTTTTTTTTTTTTTTTTCTAAGACACATAAAACAAATATTGCTAAGTTTAATGCATAAACGAAAATTAAAAACCAAGAAGAGATAATAAGCTACTCAAAATATTAAAAAATGCCCAATATGCAAGGTACATTTCACTATCAAACACATCCTCTTAAACTGCAACAGTCTCAGACAAACCCGCACCAAATATTATCAGACAAAAAAACTTTAAAGACCTCTTTAAAAATACAAACACAGAAGACATTTAAAATTTTCTTTAAAAAAAAACAAAAACAAAAACAAAAACAAAAAAACTTTTCAACAAAATCTAACCGAATACCTTTAAAGACTGAAATCCATATGTAAAAAATTCTATATAACCTTTTCTAGCATTAAATGACCCACAGAGGTTGATATGCCGTTAAACAAAACTCAAAATCGTGAAGTGTACTTTTATGTATTAAAATATGTTATAGACTTCCATTAAATTCCTCGCTAGTTTTAACAATTAAATTTTATTTGGCAACCCTGTGCCTGCTTTATTGAAGTGCAAGGTGAATTATCTAATTGGCGGGGCCAGTGGTTGATGTTTGAACCCACGTTAAAACCAAAAGTCTAAATGCTGATTTTCAAAGCGGGGAAGATCCGCATAGAAGAAAGGCACAACACAATCTTCCTGCAAGTCATTTTCTTTTCATTTGGGTTTGTGTGAGATTCAGCTGATCGACAAGAAAGCACAGTTATGATTTGTGCACTTACAATAGTCCACCCACATGCAACACCACGTAATAATAGACCCACCCACAGACACGTGCACTAGCATGTACAGGATACGCTTATTAATCATCCATATATTCATGAGAGATAGAGAGAAACACAGAGAGAGAGAGAGAGAGAGAGAGAGAGAGAGAGAGAGAGAGAGAGAGAGAGAGAAACACAGAGAGAGAAAGAGAGAGAGAGAGAAAGAGAGAAACACAGAGAGAGAAAGAGAGAAACACAGAGAGAGAGAGAGAGAGAAACATAGAGAGAGAGAAACAAGAGAGAGAAACATAGAGAGAGATAGAGAGAGAGAAACATAGAGAGAGAGAGAGAGAGAAACATAGAGAGAGAGAGAGAGAAACATAGAGAGAGATAGAGAGAGAGAAACATAGAGAGATAGAGAGAGAGAGAAACATAGAGAGAGATAGAGAGAGAGAGAAACATAGAGAGAGAGAACATAGAGAGAGAGAGAAACATAGAGAGAGATAGAGAGAGAGAGAAACATAGAGAGATAGAGAGAGAGAGAGAGAGAAACATAGAGAGATAGAGAGAGAGAGAAACATAGAGAGATAGAGAGAGAGAGAAATATAGAGAGAGAGAAACATAGAGAGATAGAGAGAAACAAACAATTCCATCAAATCAGATTATAATTCAACTCGTGAAATATGTCTTTATTGTTTTAATTTCATTGACTTTTTGTTAAATTTCTTTTTAGTAAGAATAATATATATTTGGGTGGATGAGGTGGGAACTGTGCTTACTACGGTAATGATTATTATACCATAAAAGTTTTCTTTTTCTTTTTCTTTAATAAAGAATTTCTAAAAAGAAACTTTATGCTTAATAAACATCAGCAATAACATATTTAAAAATCCTCAAGAAAAAAAAAAAAAAAAAGGAAAAAGCATTGCAAAAAAAACACAATTGTTGCAATAAGGTTGTCTTATGACTCAAACATCTACACTAGTTTCGCTAGCTTTTTTAAAAAAAACCTAGTTTCTATTTTTATCATAAAAAGATGACAAACTAGAACTGTATTAAAAAAAGAATAAGGCACAATTTCAAAATTAAAGACAAAGTGGCTTAAAGTTTTTAGGATGTTGTAAAAAAATATTACAGTTTATAATTTGATTTAAACGTGAATAGAAATGTAATTGAAATAAATACGGTAAAATGACAATTGTCTTTTTTTTTTTTTGTGATATCAGTTTTGTGGGGGTGTGGGGACTATTATGCAAAGAAAATACTTTCTTGGAATTATGATCACGTCATAAACCAAACATTGAATAAAATGAAAGAAGCATAAGTCGTATGTTGTTGATCTTAGCACGCGCAAGTAAATAAGATTCATTTAAAACTGGATCAAGGATTTATTCCACAAGGAAACTAGAACCAGGAAAAAGCCACAAAACGCAATGAGTAGTATTCACACATACACACATAAGCTATGTGTGTGTGTGTGTGTAACACTCTAAGGAGCGTACAGGAGATATTATTGATCTTATACAGATCCGTGTGTAAATAATAGTCTCCCTCTCCCCAGGAACTATGCTCGGTTGAAATAAAGATCAAAGATTTAAATTGTTCAATCTTAGGGTCAGTTGACTGAAAATTAAATAATGATCCTAGTTGATATGTAATGACAATTTATTTGCATATAATAGGTATACACAATTTACCCCCCCCCCCCGTTCGAAAAAAATTACCAAAAATCAGGGAGTTATCCGATTTTAATGAAATTTTCAGTGTTGATTTATCAATGAATGAATTTTATAATGCATCAGTTATTTTATTTATGTAATATTACCACAGAGAGAAAATAAATTATTTAATTCGTAACAATTCTTTTAAATTAATGTTTATTATTTGCCTTATTTGAGGATCAAACATATTTCGCAACAATTCATCGTTGAGTATAAAAACCGAACCAAAACAGAGTGGACACCCTTTTTTTTACCTTTTTAAATGAAGGGGGATATTACTTAAAACAATTTTTAATCCTAGCAATGAATAACGAAAGGTATTATTATCATCACAAACTTAGAATTACGTGAATACATTTCAAGAAAGTAATTAAATCTATTTTCAAAAGAAGGAATAGTTTTTACCCCTTCTTCTAAGCTCTACTGAATTATACAGTTTGCTTCTTTTTGTAGCAAAGCTAAGAGGATCGATTGAAGACATTTTATAAGCCCACACAAGGGCAGGGCACACAATCTTCAAGTTGTTTTATATCCTCCCTGGAGCAATTTTCAATTGTAGCAAAAATTGCTTCTTTTAGCTTTATTTCTAAATCATTCTTTAAATAAATACAAACACAAAAGCCAAATAGTTAATTTTGATTTAATATTGTTAAATAGAACTCAAGACTCATGGAGGGTTCAGTTCTCTCAACGGCAGACACAATCTCACGTCAGGTCTAAATACTTGATCTTTTTTGTTTTAAATCTAATCTTAATACTAATACACTTAAAACCCAACGGACATTGACAGCATTTAAATAATGTCTCTGTTAATGGGGTGGAGAAAGGATAAATAAAAATTACAACTCGATAGCAAGAAAAAAAAAAACAAGTTTTATAGTTACGTACGACAGTCAATTTAAAAACATTAAAAAAACCTGAACTGACTGAATATTGTTTTGTTTTTTCTTTGCAATAAATCACCAGTTCAAAATTTTCTAACGTGTTTTCTGTTGTAGTGGTATACAAGCTTAAAGCAAATCACACACGCACACACAGACGAGCTTGTCGTAGAGCATTTTCTGTTATGTTATCTGATCTTTGATTAAGAAATTGAAATTGATTAAATTAAAGAAAGACTGGTGAGTTCAATTCTCTCTCACCAAGCCCTTTCCAATTATGTGGCAGTATTCCAGACTAAACTAAAATGTTGATATTTATTTATTCGTGTGTGCGTGCGTACTTGTATATCCAGTTATTATTTTTCCCCAAACTTCTATTATTGCGCGTTTTATTTGAATGGAAACAAACTATATTTGCAGAAAAACGATTTTTAAATAAAAGAAAAAAAACTATTTTTAGATGATTACTTTTTAAAAATATATTCATTCGATATTTTCATACATTACCGATGGAAATGGATGAAGCTATAAAACAAGCGTAAATCAATGACAATGGTTTATTAAACAAGTGGGAGTGAGAAGAAAAATCAATCAAACTTGCTTTAAAAAAATCTCACCCACAAACTACATCAGTACTTGAACCAGGAAGAATTTTTTTTATTGTTTTTCGTTTGTTTGTTGTTGTTGGTTTTTTAAACCTTCGACAGGTTTGGACAAGTGTGTAAGTTAAGAAAGAAGATACGATTACCCAGTACGGGTTGATAAAAAAAAAATAGGGAGATAAACATAATTAAATGAACACGGGCATTGTGCCATAGAGAGATATTTTTTTAACCGTAGTGCATATAGTTGAAAAAAAATAGATAAATAAAAAAAAAATATTTTAAGAAAGCGTAAAAGTGATTTCAAAGGTAAAATAGAAAGGATGAAAAGAAAATTATTTTTTTCAAATAGATTAAAAAAAAAAAAAATAAAATTAATGATGAAAATACTATATACCACACAGCAAAGTACCTGACCGACTGTTATACCTAGGAATGTCTCCATCCCTTTTTTAGGGAGGGTTTTTTTTTGGGGGGGGGGTAGCAACTAGCCTTTCCTTAATGCAAGTTTTTTGTTTTGTTTGTTTTTTCTTAAGAAATTAAACGCCGTGCATTTTTTTGCAATACAAATTGATTAATATTGTAGTTATGACTACGTAAGATTTTCAACCACAGTCCGAATTAATAGTTTTATTTTATTTTATTTTTTACCTTAAATAGAAAGTTTTAAGGACAATCTACGTCCCACTCCTAGTGGGTCACTCACTACTTGCTTTTTATTTCTTTAAGAAGCCACTGGTGGGATGAAAAAAAAGTTTACGCGTGAGGATCTTTTTTAATTATATTTATTATTTGTCTCAGGTGCAATACCTCTTTTTAAATGATCGCATTCATTAAAAATCTTAATGGTCAATTTATGAATGAAAAAATAAAATACGACCGTGAAAATAAAATGGACAATTAGTTGCAGTGGACTGCAAGTACTGAAGAAAAGAAAAAAAAATGTATTACTTACCTTTAAATAGTTTTTTTTAGTAAACCAAAAACTGCCTAGGGAATATATCCGTAATTTTGCGTGAAAAAGGAAAGAGCAGTATTTTTTTATTTTTTTATTTACTACAACTAAACAGGCCTCTGTTACAACAACAGTCCTTCATTCATGTGTAAGGTCAGAGGGTGGAAAGAAATGCACTCACTAGAGGTAAATTTATAAACGGGGCGAGGTGTGTGTTTTTCCTTTTTTTCTTCCTTTCTTGTAAATATCTGTCCGTTGGTTAAAAAAAAGGAGGCTATCGCTCCATTCTGATAAGGAGCATTACTATCGTGACTGCTGTTGTTGACATTTTACTACTAGTCAGAGCAAGTGGTCTGATGATTGAGTCTCCCCCTCCTCATCGCATATTGTCATAGCACCGTAGAGACAAAGTAACAACGTTAAATTAGACAATCCCGCGGTGTGACGTCACCTACTCCCCTCCTCCCTCTATTATTCCTTTTCTTATTTACTTTCGCCTGTTGATTTTCTGCTTTCTTTCCTTTTCAGCAATTTCCATGCGCTTGAAATGCACCGGTTTCTTTTGCACACTCCAGGCTTTTGCTTTCCTTGTTTAAATTCTTATTTTCTTTGAAGATTGATATTTTAATTTTCCCATTATAATCAGCCGTGAATCCGGCGTTATTTTCCCCTCTGTCTTCCTATACAATCTACGCTCTTCCAACCGCGAAGTCAGTTGCAGTTACTTCCCTTTATGTAAGCAACTCTTCTGATTCTGGAAAACAGTTTTGTTCCAACAAAAATGGTTGGCAAATGAAATGAATTGTGTTCCTTTGTGGCTGTTTCATTAAAAACAGTCATTGCAAGGCTCTTCAACATTCTATTTCATGTATTTGTACCATTGACAATATGAAGACTGGAAGTGGTAAAAGGGGAAAGAGCAAAGGTGGAGTATGAATAGCAGTTTTGTTCTTTTAAAGTAAAATCCTTATTTTTTTTTTGTTTTACACATTTGCCGGTTGAAAACACGTTGGTCATATTCTTCGAGATAAATTTAATGATCAGTCTGTTTTTCTCTTATTTACTTCGGTTAAATTTTGAGAGGTAAAGAAATCAATAAGATAAAATTATTTTTAGATGATTTTAACAATTAATGCGGTAATTTATCCCTATATTTCTACTTTTTTTTTAAGAGATCAACATTTGTTGTAAAAATTTGTACCTCATTGCAACTTTTTAAAAGTTTATATGTTGTTATCAACTAAAAATTAGTTGTCCTAACTAGCTTATCCTTAATAATAAAAAAAACTAACATTTTCTGTAAATAGTGGTCTTAGTACCCTACTTTCTTGAAATAGACGTTTTGACAACATTCCTTATTCCGGCAATAACTTTTAAGTTGTTTCATTCGAGTTAGGTAAATCAACAACAAATTTTGAAAATTACCGTAAATATACTCTGCAACTATTTAGAAACGGTTAGATTATCATCGCCTCCCTACTATTACTTTAACATTCATGCCAGCTTGCTGTAGTAGAGAATTGCACTGATTTTTTTTTCTTGCAATAAAGCATATGGCAATATATAATAATAATAATTATCATTATTACGGGTAAGGTTTATTTACATTTATTTATTTCATTAAAATTTGGTAATTTATGTTAACTTTACATATTAAAAAAAAAAGAATACTAAAAGCTGGTAAAATATAGCTTTACACATGTTTAAATATATACAAATACAGGGTGTTTCAAAAAGTTTGATATCATTTGAGATCCAGTGAATTACATTTCTATAGCTAAAAAAAAAGAAAGAAATAAAACAGAATTTTTACTTGTTTCTACACATGCTTTGTTATTAACTTATTAGATTACGAAATAATATCAATTTTCTGAAACACCCTGTATATATAAAAATAGAAGCAATTTGTAAAAAATGTTTTGGTTTGGCAGTGGTTAAGAGGTCTTACCTACTCTTTGACTAATAATGTGTAAATCTGTGAACACTTTGCTTTTATTTTTGGCATGGTAATTGCAGTGTATCAAAATAGTAATGTTTTGTTTGTTTTTGTGTACGAGTGATGTGTTTATTTTAGGTGAAAAAATCAACAAGCAGGAAGTTGTTAAAAATGTTTGCACAATTTTTTGAAAAAAAATATTTTTCCATAAAATGTTTAAATTATTAATTTATTTAATGTCTTAATTACTAAACATTGATTTTTTAAATTTATTTAAAGCAGAAGATTAACTAAAAAAAAAGAAATATCATCCTAGAAATCTCAATTAATTTGACAATTGTTTTATATTAGAGATGTTCAAGAACAAGGGATATAACTTGTATTTTCTCCTATTTTGTTTGTGCAATTATCCCCCTCGTCGAAATTTTTTTATGGCAACTCAAAATCTCGTATGTTTTCACATCCGTGTATTTCGAGGTAAAAGATAAACATGGGATTTTCTATCTAATATCTTTAAAAATAAGTTATTCTTGTAAGTGTTGGCAGAAAGACTTTTCTCTGTTGTGATTGATATGTTTATTTAGACTGGGAGAGAATTTGACCCGTTTTGTCCTCCATACTTGAAATTGACGATTTTCTTGGAAAATATGCAGCACATCATAGCGCATTTTTTAACTTAGATTTTTTCAAAGATAAAATTCAGGGCTATCTTTTGTTAAATTTTCAAGTTAGTCCAGGATGCTGTGAGACTTGTAAAATTGACCATGAAATTTGTAAGGTAGTTAAAAAAAACTCAGTTTAATTTAGATAAAAAAAAGTTGGTGTTTTTTGTTTTGTTTTTTTGTAGGAAAAAAACAAAAACATGCTACATTATTTATTTTTTGAGTTTTAAGAAAATAACTTTTAAATTTTAAAATCACTTTTTTAGGGTATTTGTATTTTTTTATTTTTCATTTTTCTATATATTCTTCAGGGTATGATCTTTCACGAAATGTAAAAATTAGGGACCAGGATGTTTTTTGTTTTTTTTTTCTTCAAATGGTCAAAGAACCCCCACACACACGCACACACATATTCTGAGTTGATGATAAAAAATTTTCAAGTTTCTTTGATAAAATAAACTAATCGTTATAAAAATAATTTGGTGAAAATTTCATTAAAATTGGACAATTCCCTGATTTTTGGTAATTGTTTTAAATTAAGAAATTTAAAAAAAAAAAAAAATTATCTCCCTTGCCAATCCTTGAACATCACTATTATATATCCTCCTTGTTGGTTTTATCAAAATAAATAATTCATTAACCAAAAATAGTGAAAAAAAATGATTGTATTTTGTAATATTGTGTATTATAGTTTTGATATTAATATTTTAATCTCTTAACTCCTTGACCCTTGAATACACAGCATCTGACTTCACAAAAAAAAGGTACAAAATATATTCAAACTTCACTCCAGGGCTCAGATGTTTTTGTTTAAAGTTATTTGTTAAAAGAAAGGCTGTGAATGGATGTAATATTCACCTTTTATGATTAGTATCTAATATGATCTTTATGAGTCTTAAATATCAGCCTCATGGTATATCGTAGAACAATAACATTCATTCCCAAATATCATGCTTATGGGTTCAAAGATTTAAGTGTTAAATTTTTTGTGATTTCAAGTTTTGGACAATTTATTTCATATGCAGTTCAACACAAATATTTCTATTTATTTCCAATACTGCTTTATTATTAGTCACAGTTATCAATATATGATGAATACACTATGATGACAAATTGAAAATTAACCATCATAGATTATTAACTCTTAACATCCTGTTGAGAATTTTCCAAGTCCAGAGCCGCATTCCTATAAGGATTTATCTAAAAATGGCCTTTTCATTTAAAGTTACCAGTTATTTCCCTTAGATCAAAGACTTCTAAATATGTTTATTATTAGATTTAAACAAAGGCTATCATTTTGGGTGGATTAGAAAAACATGTGACTTCTGGCTGGGTGGAATGAGGCAGTATAGGACTTTAAGAGTTAAGCATTATTATTATGACCAATCTTTTTTTAATGTATCAAATGATAGTATTATATTGGGTTGAACATTTCCGTTTTAGTAAAATACAATTTATCAATAAATGATATAGCTATTTCTCTGAATTTTTGAGATGAGGCTTAATAATTAGTGAATGTCCTCTAAGTGGTATTATTTGTATTATTCAGACTATTGTCCTCATCTTTATTGTTATCTGTACAACGTTTCGGCCGATGTGCCCTCTGGCCTTCTTAAGGTATTTCTTGTCAGACTTGGGAGCCTTCTTGAACTCGAGGAACTTTCTTGTGTTGGGTTCAAAGTTTCATGATGGCTGATTATGACAAGATTACTTTACCGCACAGATCAGATTACGCAATCCGTTGACGGGGACCGTTATTGAACCAGGAACCTTGCGATTCCTAGTTGGGTGCTCTACTGACTAATCTAAACCGGCCCATTGTGTTATCCCAGAGAATCTCAACATTTCTCCCATTGATGAATGTGGGACATTTTCTTAGAAGATTTTCATGCACACATTGCAGCTGTTTAGAGTATAAATCTTCATTGAGTGTCTGATTGTGGTTTAAAAACTCAAAATAAATAATACCAGGGTGATCCCAATATACGCACAGCATAACTTTTCTTCTATGAAGTTTTGCCTCTCAGGTAGGCTGCAGAGATTTATCCGTGTCAAATCACTGTCTTTTGTGTATATATATTTAACAACTCCTCTGCACGAGCAGGATACGACACAAGGTCAATTTCTTAAGCGGAGTTCAACAGGTTTGAATTCAGAGTTTTCCTTCTCCTAGACTGGTTATCTAGCCATGGTTAAAGAACCCAGTCTGCCCTGCTATTTACCCATAGCTGGAGGGAGAGAAGGATTCATACCTTTCCCAAGGGTATTAGCGCTAAGTGAAATGCAATTACCACGTCCAGAATTTGAACTCGGGGCGAAGAGTCCATTTCCCATGACTTTAACCGATTACACCACGCGCTTGTCTTTTGTGTATAGAAAAAAGTTTGTAACCACTAATCAATCAATGAATGATTATCAACCTTTTCTACACATTTTCCAAACTCAATGCAGTCAAAACATCATCATCTTTTTAACTACATAAATCCTTTTTTCTCTTTGACTAGTTTCATATTGTCCTGAAGAAGGTTTCTTTATAAACCGAAATGTTTGAACATCGACATTATGACTAATAAATTTCCATCCATTGCAACATCCCATGTTTGTTTCTACATTTCTTGATGTGTATGAATGAATGAATGTATGTATGTATGTATATCTTCTTATATAGTTCAATGAAGTAACAAATAAAAGTTTTTGCTTTTATTTATTTATTTCGGAACGGTATTACAACCAGCGGTTTCTTGCTGAAAGCATTCATCAGGTAAAAAGAAACGTTTCTGTCATTTTCAAAGGAACCGTTTCGTTTTACCTGATGAATGCTTTCAGCAAGAAACCGCTGGTTGTAATACCATTCCGAAATAAATAAATAAAAGCAAAAACTTTTATTTGTTACTTCATTGAACTATCAACGCTCTATCACATATTGAGCACTCTTCTAATAACACTGTATGTTGGATTACTATTACTTTTTCTAGTATACTAGTGCCAACCATACACATTAATATGTTCTATATATATATATATAACAGCTCTATCGCTGATATTGAGCACACCACTAATAATACTGCAAAAATAAATAAATAAATAAAAACTTGGTCTACTACTAAGTGAGCCAGTGATAACCATACAATATTACAAACATACATAGAATGTAACTTTATTGGAATATTCTTATACATTTGTGACTACAGTTGCATGATCTCCTCAAGTAATCTTTTGAGTTAATGTATGCGATGTGTTATGTATAATCAATTATCAGCAATTAAAAACGAAATACCAAAAACTGAAAAAAGAACCCATTAGAACGTTCTTAGAACTCTGTGACGTCAGGAGGTGCGTGTCCTAGTAAATGACCCCCATGTTACATCTACACGCTATTTTTCATCGGAGAGACCAAAGAAGAGATGAGAGGTGCACATGCAAGTTGACAAAAGAACAATTCAAGACATATATATTATATTTTATACAGCAATTTTATTCACTAATTCGAGTTTTGGGAGGAGGATAAAGTGGAAGTCCACAGGCATATATATATATCCTCATTGGGGATATTCATTGTGATGCTGTCTGTTTGGGGTTTGAGTGGAACGGCGAGATAGGATGCTTTATAGCTTTTGTTCATGAGTCATAGTCAATTCGAACACACATATATATATACAACTTAAATAATGAAATTTATTGTGTACAGTGCTCAGGTGCACCACAACTCATCAAAGTCTCATGTCAAGTACACAGAATAATGTAGTGTCAGGAACATGAACAGTTTACAGTAGTAATATGCATCTATGTGTGCGCGTGTGTATGTTGAGAGTGGCATCAGGTATAGTGTCGGCGGACCACAGGAAGCATGGAGGCTTTGAAAGACTCAGTGCTTGAATGAAATACAAAGGGTACAGTCTATAAAAAAATTCCATGACGGAATGTCGCACTTATCTTTGTTTTAGTTGATTCACCCTCTATTTCTGTGGCATTGTATCCATTAGTTGTCCTTGATTCTTTTATAGATTTCCTTTCCTCGTTGAAGTTTTTCTTCTGTGCCTCCTGGGGATGATTATCGACTGCCCTCAAAGGGGTCTGGAGTGAAACTGATTAGTAGTCGAGAAATTTCTTCCCTTTCCCCCAAAAAAGTTGTGATGATCACATTTCTGGCCATTCTTTTTTCAGTTTTTGGTATTTCGTTTTTTAATTGCTGATAATTGATTATACATAACAGATGTCACAAAATTTATAAACATATTCCAATAAGTTTTGATGTTATAACTACTTGAAATGATGGAGCATTTTGTGTTCATTATGTAAAATATAATGTTAAACATCAAATTATGAAAATTTTGATTTTGTAATGTATAATTTTTTTTTTTTTTTTTTCTAGCTGAAGGTAAATTTTTGTCATATTTTGAAATGTAATTCTTTTTAATAATAGCTTTATAAATTTCTGGAGAGGTAAGAATTTTTAATATGTGTAAGTGCTGAAAAGTTCTCGGCTGAACCAAGAAATTACTTTTTTTTTCTTTTTGTTGTAACCTAACAATGGTTACTAAATGAGAAATAACCAAAATGGAGGCTGGAAATGAAATGGAATCTTTATAACATTAACAAAATACAATACTTGCCAGTGGCGTGAAACCCATCTATGGGTTAAATAGAAAAACATGAGTTGATAAACAAAATTGTATTATGCATTAAGAATGAATTTATTTCACAACTTTGTCAGCATTAAATGACCCACTGAGGTTGATATGCCACAAAACAAACCAAACCAAACCAGTGGCGTGAAAAAAAAAAGCCACTGCTAGTGGTATGAAACTACTTAGTCAGTATAATACTTCCATATTTATGAGGATTGGGACATACCTATTATTGTTCATAAGTATACAGTTTTTAAATTGAATTTTTTAAGGGTTTAAAAAACTTGAAAGACAAAGTGTGCTGAATTTTGGATGAATATATGGAATATCACATATGCTTCATAGGTCTAAATGGTTCTCTTCTTGGTCTGGCTTAGAACTTTTCAGCACCTCTTTGTATATTAATGTAAGAATTATGTTTTATTTTCAATGAACATTTTTGCTGAGTTGGCCAATAGAATAATATTAAGAGCATTTATTTTTAACTTTAAAAAAAGATTTGCTTTTATTGTTTTGTTTTTTTTAGCTCTTTCGGTAGAGTATCCAATTAGGAACCTCAAGGTTCTTGGTTCAATACCGACCCTTGCCAATTCAGTGTATGAGTAGCACAGGGATCTGTGTGGTAAAGTAAGGAGCTGATGGTAGGTGTGGCACTTCACCTCGGACTCAAAAATTATATCCTTGGTCTAGCACTAATGGAAAGGGGATAGATTCCCTCGTTGTCTGGCTGATACCAACTTTAGGCCACCCAGACAACTTTACTTACTTTTTACTTTATGATACTTGTTAAGATAAGTTAAATATAGTTGTATTTTTTTTTTTTAAATGCAATTACTTATGTCTTTACAAAAATGTTAATTAATTTAATGTTTTAATTAACTGGAGGTTAGATATGCAATTAGGAATAAATATTAATGCAAACAGCCTCATCCTGGATTTGCTCACCATGTCCATTTCTTACGACGGTAACCATTACACCACGTACTTCCTTTTGTTAGATATATACAATAAATTTTATTCATTCTAATGGTGACATATAGTAGTATAGGGTTAGTATTAGGAAGCGCGTGGTGTAATGGTTAAAGTCATGGGACATGGACTCGTCGTCCGAGTTCAAATCCCGGATGTGGTAATTGCATTTCACTTTGCGCTAATACCCTTGGAAAAGGTATGAATCCTACTCTCCCTCCAGCTATGGATAAATAGTAGGGCAGACTGTGCTCTTTAACCTTGGTTAGGTAACCGGTCTAGGAGAAGGAAAACTCTGAATTCAAACCTGTTGAACTCCGCTTAAGAAATTGACCCTGTGTCACATCCTGCTCATGCGGAGGAGTTGGTAAATATATATAGTAGTATAGGTTGATCCAAAAGTCTTGTTGCCTCTCTATATTTTTTAAATTTTTTTAGATGTAAAATAATTGCATAATACAACCCGAAATTCTAGAAAATAATTCATTTTTAAAGACTTTTGTTTAGGAGCAAAAAATTACCTAACTTATATATCATATTATTAAAACAAAACAAAAAATTTAGAACATGTAGGGGGGACAACATGTTTGACCACCCTGTACAACAAATTCTGCTAGTAGCAAAAGATTATTTACCTTGCATCCCACGTATGCAGGTGTGACACAAGGTCTTTTTAATGTGGGACCACCATGAACTGAAACTCATGGATGGTAGGTGCAAAAAATGCATAGATCCCGTCGGCATTCCCCTCAAGGGAGGCAACTCAGGCCCTGGACAATAAACCAGCCTTGCCCCTTTAAATCAAGGGGGCAGGTGTTGCCTGAGGGGATAGCCCCCTGGGATCTACGCCATTAATTACTTAACTGGTCCAGGGCCGAAGCAAGTTGCAAAAGCTAGGGATAAGTTGTTAAATAAAGTTAATATTTTAATGTCTTATTTTTTCTTAATATGCTTATGCAAACATTTTGGCCAACTCAATATCATGTGGTTGTTTTTAGATTTATAACAAGAAAATAATAATAATGTTGCAATTGTTTTTTGTTTTTTATGTGTTGTTATAATAATAATAATAATTTTGTTTTCAAAATATTCTTTCTGTTATAATTTGTAATGAATAATAGAATTCTATTATATATCATTGGATTAATTTTATTGCATTGATGACGTTGTTGGCATCCTTCCATCTACTAAAGATGATGGGGTAGTGTCCAATTTTAAAAGATTTTTTTATCTGCAACTGCATGAGTGGCTAAACAGACCAATTTTTGAATGGCAATCTCTGGTGTATGACTGTAAACAAACAGTGATGCTTGCTGGAGTTGCTGTTGTCTCTCCTTCCTTCTGGCTCTCTTTTCTGTGGCAACTTTTTTCCTCTCTTTTTCACTCCTTTTTGTTCCTTGTTTGACGAGGAGGCGCCAGGTCGCACAGTCTTCTGCACAAGCCTCCCATTTCTTGGTGTTGGTATATGCATTGATGATATAGCCAAATAATTACTGCAGCTCTAAGAATAAAATCTTGATCCTTAGTGGATATGATACTGGCATCTTAGCTGATGTAATGAATATGTAAATACCTTGGTGCCCCATCACTATAATCTGATTGTACAGTGTCATGTATAAATATCCGACACTGGTAGTACAAGCGCCTAAGCCTACCAGCCTAAACTTACTCGCTAAAGTACCCCATGACTGCTCGGAAGATGTACTGTTATTCAACGCACCAGTTACTACTGCGATAATATACCAAATACCAACTTCATAATATATCCCTTAACCCGGATATATCATTACCTATTAAAAAAAATGGACTCTTCATAAAATTTGATAGTCTTACCTTGAAGGTGTTCTTTCAAATAATGTGATTTCATTTGAAATACCATCATTATTACTGTGTAAAAGAGGTAGGTTTGGGGAAGAAAAACTTGTGAAGTAGAAGTCACAATTCTCTTGCATTTCATATATGAAATTGAAACATCATAAATACTTGTACGACAAGTCAAGGAGCTTAATGCTATCCCTCTTTATATATCTAGTGACTTTCTGTCTCTGGTATATAGAAAAATAGGCCAAGTTTTCTTTTATGATGGTGTTTTTAATAATAACCTTTAACCCCAGCACGAAAAAGCAAGCCTCAGACCTCTTGACCAGCAGGATGCTATTCTAACTACTAAATCAAACCTGCAAGTGTAGTTAGGTAGTTGTAGATATTTACATTGATAATGTTTGAATAATAAAAACCTTTTGATATTTAAATGTGATTTGGTATTAATCTAAATGTATTGGTTATTTGAGAGTGCACTCTTTCTTTTTTCTTTTTTTTTTTTTTTTTTTTTTTTTTTATTTCTCTAGAGCTGCTAAATATGATGTGCTTGGTGTTCTTCCCTCCCTTCCTATTTTTTATAATCCATATCTTTTTGGTTTTCAGCTTTTCCTCCAACTGGCGATCTCATTGCCCTTGGCAAACAGTCAAAAACTGGTGAATGCATTTTGAAACTAAATCATTGAATTAACATACCTTTAAAATATTTTCATTCAAAATTTAATTTTGCTTTGGGTTGTTTTTTTTTTTTTTTAAATATTAAGCTTTTTTTTGTTTTTCTCATTTTTCTTTCTTTGTTTGCTTTTAATATATTTAAAGTTCCTTGGCATATTTTATTTGCTTGTTTATTTTTAAATTCAACCAAAAAAAGAAGAAAAAAACAAAATCTTATGTTTTTACTTACACCTGAACTTTTATTTGAATTTATTATTTTGCTCATTTGAATTGTTTTATTTTAAAAGTTTTTGATTTGTTTATTTGAAATCAATTAATCTTTTGTAGATTGATTAGTTTTTATTCCAGATAATCATCAGACTAGAAAAAGTTATTTTATTGAATTTGTTTCAATGTTGTACTTCCATATATTTTAATAAATCAGAGACAGGTAGAGGTAACTTAATGTTAATCTGTGATACATATATTAATAATTCTGGTCCATATGCTTTATAGAATCTTTTAATAAATTCAGAGACAGGTAGAGGTAACTTAATGTTAATCTGTGATACATATATTAATAACAATAAGATAATATTAATATGAAAAATAAATCCTGAGATAGCCTTGCTGTCAACAAATGCATTAAATGTTTATAGAATAAATTCAGAGACCTTAATGTTAACCAGTGATACATATATTAATAATTCTGGCTCCTCCTCAATAAGATAAATAATAATATGGAAAATAAATCCTGAGATAGCCTTGACATAAAATCCCTATATACTAACATACCTGTCAACAAATGCATTAAATGTTTATAGAATCTTTTAATAAATTCAGAGACAGATAGAGGTAACTTAATGTTAAGTGATACATATATTAATAATTCTGGCTCCCTCCTCAATAAGATAATATTAATATGAAAAATAAATCCTGAGATAGCCTTGACATAAAATCCCTATATACTAACATACCTGTCAACAAATGCATTAAATGTTTATAGAATTTTTAATAAATTCAGAGACGGATAGAGGTAACTTAATGTTAACCAGTGATACATATATTAATAATTCTGGCTCCCTCCTCAATAAGATAAATAATATTAATATGGAAAATAAATCCTGAGATAGCCTTGACATAAAATCCCTATATACTAACATACCTGTCAATAAATGCATTAAATGTTTATAGAATCTTTTAATAAATTCAGAGACGGATAGAGGTAACTTAATGTTAACCAGTGATACATATATTAATAATTCTGGCTCCCTCCTCAATAAGATAATATTAATATGAAAAATAAATCCTGAGATAGCCTTGACATAAAATCCCTATATACTAACATACCTGTCAACAAATACATTAAATGTTTATAGAATCACCTTATGAAAACAAGCATTAAGTTATCCTTACTTCCATATATCTAAAGAATGCAAACAATATTGCAATAATTATTTTTGAAAATGTCTTTATCCAAAAATGTATTTCAGATATTTAAATAATTGTACAGTTTGGTGGGAGTAAGTACATTGTATACACCTTATTTTTTAAATGGTAGTTCAACTCTAGGATTGGCTGATCAGTTGTTCAAAATAAAAGGATTTTACAGTAGACCTACAAGTGTGCAGTGCACTCATAAATTTTGTATGGATTAAACAAGATGTTGCCAGAAAATCAATGGTTTACCTTTATCTGGAAAAGTTTTAGTAACATATATATTTACCAACCCCTCCGCATGAGCAGGATGTGACACAAGGTCAATTTCTTAAGCAGAGTTCAACAGGTTTGAATTCAGAGTTTTCCTTCTCCTAGACCGGTTGCCTAACCAAGGTTAAAGGGCCCAGTCTGCCCTACTATTTTATCCATAGCTGGAGGGAGAGTAGGATTCATACCTTTCCCAAGGGTATTAGCGCAAAGTGAAATGCAAATACCACATCCAGGATTTGAACTCGGGGCGACGAGTCCATTTCCATGACTTTAAACATTACACCACGCGCTTCCTGTTTTAGTTTTAGTAATATAACAAGGATTCTTTGCACTTACCAAATGTATATTCATTTATGTGAAGAAAAGGTTGAATCAATTGAAAAATGTTATCAAAGTTTGATTTTTTATTTTAAAGTTTTCACCTTTGCAAAACTTTTCTCTTAAGGATTAAAATATTAAACATTTAATTGTTAACTAGGGCTAAAAATAAACACTTATGTGGTGTCAAAAGTTTTGCAATATTTTGGTTGCGCAGTGATGTGGATTGCTTTTTGATTTAGTACATCCTGGGATGCACATATTAGCTTTGAATGAGTCCCCAGGAAAATTTATGGGTCCCAACTAAAGTTTCTTAATAGATTGTAGGGTTTTTATTTATGATCTGGGGAAACAACTAAAGCCATCTAACTCCTACCTTGTAACCTATCTTGTGTAATTCGTTTCAAAGAAACTATTGAAATGGTGAGGGAAGAAAAAAGAAAAACAATGGGACATGGATATGATTTCACTGTGTCCTTTTAGATTTTTGTGATTCAGGGACGCAGGACACGTACCTATTATCATCTCTGGTTATGTGAAGCATAATTTGGTTTTTCGGATGCTATTTCCGAGGTCATGAAGGTGACGAACCACCCTATGAGATACTCAGTGCTACTTGATGGATTTGCCTCTGTCTTGGAGCATGGCTTCGGAATCCATGGATTTAGTCCTCACCTTGCCTTATTTTTGAGGTTCTTGTAACCTGATTGAAATTTTTTGAACCATCTTTTTTCTATACTGTGATCAATTGAGCTTTCACCTTTCACACAAATGTTTTTGGTTGCTTCCATAGCATTTTGTCCCAGTTTGAAATCCTAATACATAAGTTCCTAAATTAGACTAGGAGCCGGTTTAACTCAGTCGGTAGATCATTCCCTTAGGAATCGCAAGGTTCCAGGTTCAGTGTCAGTCCTTGCCAACTCAATGCATGAGTAGCACAGCTTTGGTAATCTGATCTGTGCGGTAAAGCATCTGGGAGCTGACAGTATGTGTGGTGCCCGACCTCAGCAAAAACAATCTCCCTCGTCTAGTGAAAGTGAAAAGGAGATAGACATCCTCGCTGTTCGGCTGATACTGACAATAGGCCACTCTGCAAACTTTACTTACACATCCACATATGAGGTATGTCAGAAAAGGTTCTAGGATTGGTGTCACAAAAAAATTTTTCAAATACAAACTACAAGTTATTCCCTTCAAAGTAATCCCCTAGAGTCTAATGCATTTTCCATCCTTCTCTGTCATGCTTGCATGCACTCCTGGAAGGATTCTTCCGGGATTCTCCGTAGCTCTGTCGTCATAGCTTTTTTGATGTCATGCACATCCTGAAAATGGGTTTCTCTTGACGACCCCCTTGATCTTGGGGAAGAGGAAAAAATCACATGGAGCCAGGTCGGGCGAGTAGGTAGGTTGCTCCAGCACAGTGATGTTCTTACGGGCCAGGAACTCTCAGATACTCAAGGCAGTGTGGGCAGGTGCGTTGTCCTGCCACTTCTCTCGCCTCTTCTCATGCACTGAATGAAGCAAACGCTGTAGTACCTCTTTGTAGATATGTTGGTTGATCGTCTGGCCCTGTGGCAAGAACTTGCAGTGGATGCTACCCCTCACATCAAAGTGCAATCAACTGGAACTTTTCTGACATACCTCATATGCACCTTTCAAATCACATACAGAGCACAGTAATGCACAATGTGTGCTAACCACAGCGGGTACCTTCTATGACTGGAGCTGCTTTGGTCACATGACATACATCCTACTGTGTGGAGGCATATGGTGTTATAGTTAGTCATAGGAAATGGATTCATTGACGTGAGTTTGAATACTGGACAAGGCTGTTTGCATTTCATAGCACTAATACCCTTGGGAAAGGTATGCATCCACCTACTCTCTCTCCAGCTATGTGTAAATAGTAAGGCAAACTGGGATCTTTAACCTTGTTTAAGCAACCAGTCTAGAAGGAAAACTCTGAATTCAAACCTGTTAAACTCCACTTAATAAATTGACCTTGTGTCACATCCTGCTCTTGTGGAGGGGTTGGTAAATATGTATACGTGCTACCATGTACTAAAATATTGCAAAACTTTTGACTCCCTGTTAGTATTTTGAAGCAGTGATTAAAATGTTTTATACTTTACATCATCTATTATTATTTTAAATGTTCAAGAAGACGAAAGTGTAAGAAAGATTCAAAGTTATAGGTACTTGAATACAAGACTCCGACGAAGGTTGACAGACAAAACATTTAATATGGTACAGCACATGGATATAACAAGATACATAATACATAGGTAAAACAAAGTTACATATAGGAAGATAAATACACATTCATGAATGGTACAAGATATACATAAAAGCCACAGACATGAGACTAGGGATAGTCCATGCTGTGTTAATAACTTACAGTAATGTAAGCCCCAACGAGAAGGGGTAGACCATGTCTACCCCATGTGTCTCATGGTTACTGGAACAGGAAAAGAGCAAGAAGCATTTGAACCAGGCGCTTAAATACTATAGCCCCTAGCGGGCACCAGCAAACTAAATGGGCAGCCAACTCTCCCAGGCAAATACGAAACTAACACTACAAAAGCATTGATTTACAAGTAAACAATTCAAAGCCTTTTGACATTTTCTAAATATTAAGTTCAATAATTTTTTTTTACTAATAATTTTTCTTTACTAAAAATGAATCCCTACTCCATTGTCTCTAATAAATTGTGAACTTAAAGATGTTAAAGAAAATGTGTTCCCCTAGATCTCACCTGAAATTTCAAGAAGCACTAGCGATTTGAATGTTTAAATTCATAAAATGTTATTCTGTTTAAAGTACATTTTGGGAACAAGCAAGGTCTTGGTTATGTGATTTTTATAAAATGCAAAAGAGATTACTAACTTTGTCTAAAACCCAAATTACTTTATTCAATGTTTTTATTTAGATAATTTATGTCCTGATGTTTAACATTTGAAGTATTTTCATTATTGTATTCTATTGTATTTGTTATCATTTTCATTATTTCTAACATAATGTTTCATTCTTCATCTTTCCTCATGTGTTTCATCTGATGTTTAGTTTCTTCTTGTTTTTCGTTTCTTCAAAACATTTCAATTCAACAAAATCCCAAGATTGATTATCAAAGTCTCAAGTTATTATTATTTTTTTTACTTTCAAGAAATTGCTGTAATTATTGTTAAGTGAATACAATGGTTAAATATAGCAGTAGTAACGCTTTTATCTTGTATAGCCTATGTCAAATCATCCAGGCTATGTCACCCACCACCTTCAATTTTTTTGAAATTTTGTCCAAGTATTGATTATTATAAAGTTAGACAATCCCCAAAATTTGAGCTTCCAATTCCAAAAATTAGCAGACTTATGACGATTTTTTTTTTTTCTTTTTTTTTTTTTTTTTTTTTTTTTTTTAGTTCTCCCCAAATATTTTTTTTGGGGGGGGGGTCGCAGAAAATGGCGATTTTTGTAACCTATTTTTGTCTGTAAAATGAGTTCTTCCCTCCTTGGTTTATAAAAGCATTTTTGCCCAAGGAATCCAAAAGTGCTATCAAAAAAGTTCCAAAGTCAACCAATTTTAAGTTATTGATGATTTCTGATTTTTTTATTTGAACTCATTTTACAAACAAAAATAGATTCGAAAAAGTCGCCATTTTTTGCCAACCCCACCAAATAAGGAGAGATAAAAATTGACATAACTCCGCCATTTTTCGGAATTGGAAGCTCAAATTTTGGGGATTGTCTAACGTTAACATAATCCACACCTGGGAAAAAATTGAAGGGGGTGGGTGACAATTTTACTTTTTTCTGGATGATTTGACATGGAATTAGCCTTATGTATGTAATGTCATTATGAAGGAGTTGTTTCCCCAGACTATTCTAACTTACATTTACTCTCTTCCATCTGTAGGTTTACACAGATTTTCTTCTGTAAGTGTTATATACCCTTCTAACTTATCTCGGGTATATGATTGCGAGAAAGGGACAGAGTAGAAATGGGATGAGGGGCTCTTGTTAACTCATCTGCTATATTCTTCAGGACTGGCTTCTCAGGCTGATCCTGTGGGTTGCTACTTTGTGTTGATTTCTTCGGGCTGGTCATTTCTTGTTTTACTAACTTAACAAGACTTTGTTGTTTTTCTTTAAGTCTTTTATTTAAAACAACCCAGCCCGTATTTGACTGCAGCAGTGAATGTGACATCTCGAGAGCTGATAACATGTTTGCTCTCGGCCAGTAACTAGTCACATCTAATCTAAAACTTGAACTAAAAATCCCATGCTTCTGATGGTGTGTATTTCCAAGGGGTCAAGTAAAAAGATTATTACCGTCAGTAACTGTCGAGGTAACTTTCCACTGGACCCCTGTTATTCTGAATCTAATGAACCCGATTCAAAATATTTTACTATAGTACGTACATAATTCATAAGCTGCCTATGAATTATATAACATAAGTATATATTTAACTAACCCCTCCACCTCAATCAGGATTGGACATAAGGTCAGATTATTTACCTCGTACCCCACTTGTACGGGTTAGGCACAAGGCCCTATTAACGTAGGACCACCCACAAGCCGAGACTCATGGGTGGCCGATGGAAAAATTGCGTTGATCCCGTCGGCATACCCCCTCAAGGGGGGCGCCTCAGGCGCTGGGCAATGAACCCAGCCCTGTCCCTTTAAATCAAGGGGGCAGGTATTGCCTGGGGGGATAGCACTCTGGGATCAATGCTATTATTTTACTAAATTTGATCCAGCGGCCTAAGCTCACTGGACCTCCCCGGTGGGGAGTTACAAATCCAGTATTGGACATAAGGTCAGTGTTTAAGTGGAGTATAGCTGGTTTGAATTTGGAGTATTCTCTGATTGGTTGCTGTATCAAAGTTAAAGATCATAGTATGTCCTACTATTTCATGCATAAATGGGTGGAGAATAGCTGGATTCTTACCTTTCCCAAGGATATTGTTATCCTTCCATTTCCGGATCTTTGTTTGCTAAAAATCCTTAGATTTATCCTCAGACTATCTTTTATCCAATTCAATGCGCAAAGGATCATCGCAAACTTCATCTGGAGTTTTTATTAGATTTTCAAAAATAATCTCCCTGGTCTAGCGCTAGTGAAAAGGGGATAGACTCCCTCGCTGTCTGTTTATTTTAAGTTGTTTTAATTGAAGAGCCAGGTGATCTTAGATTCTAGGTGCGTGATACGTTAAGGTTATTAGGTTGAGTCCTAAAGAAATATCTAGAGTTATTTCCCTTGATGAGTCGGGGACTGTTGCCTCCTGTGACAGGTGCATTATGGAAGCTAGGACTGGAAATTGGTCTTCAGCGATGACACATGATTTGGTACACAAGATAGCTGGTCCCACACAAGTTTAGCTCTTAAGTCACTGTTTAGAAGCATTTCTCTACCCTGTGTTAAATAAAACCTTGTCAATTTCCAACAACCATGTCTTGCATTTTCATTCAGTGCTTTTTATTTAATTGTATGTAGAAACATAAGTTACATTTCTTGGTTTCTGGCATATCATTTTTTTTTTTTTTTTTTTTTTTTTTTTTTTTTTCAATGCTTGCTCTATCAATATTTGGCTTTGCTTTACTTAAGGTGTTGGGATATTTTCTAGTTCCATCCTATCTAAATGGAATAAGATTTTTTAAAAAAACATCCAGAAAGAATTAATGCTCTGTGCTATATATGACCCATGTATTGTGCTGTTGCTTTGGTATTTAAAGAATTATTCAGACAAAACCAGCTGGTTTCAACCTGTAAATTCTATGATCTTCTGCATTTAGATTTTTTTAAGAAAACAGTCTCCCCAAAAATGTCTAAATAATTCCTTGATTCCTACACTCTTGTGCAAACTAATTGAAACAAAACGAATAATTCCGTTATTATTATTATGATATCCGCGATCACTCTGTAAAGCTTGCCAGTGTGTTCGTGCAATGTTACAATTTGTGACAGACAATAGTGTCTGGACATGATAAAAATCTGATGCAATCCGGATGACGCAATATTTTTCAAGCCAAACAAATTTCAGCATACACTTCCAAAAATAGATTCATATTACTGCATTGTTACAATTTGTTTACAATAATGTCCATGCAGACAATGGCTGTAGACAACTAATTGACAGTAGAGACAATAGTGTCTGGACATGATAAAAATCTGATGCAATCCCGATGACGCAATATTTTTCAAAGCCAAACAAATTTCAGCATACACTTCCAAAAATACGTTCATATTACTGCAGTGTTACAATTTGTTTACAATAATGTCCATTGCAGACAATGGCTGTAGGACAACTAATTGGCAGTAGAGACAATAGTGTCTGAACATAATAAAAATCTGATGCAATCCCGGATGACGCAATATTTTTCAAAGCCAAACAAATTTCAGCATACACTTCCAAAAATAGATTCATATTACTGCTCACCACTGCAAATGACCTAATCTGAGGTAACAAATAGAAATTGATTACACCCTGTCACTCTAGTGGGTCTAAAACTATGATGAAAGAAAGGAAACTGAAGTGGTTGTTTTGTTTAGTTTAAAAGTTGCAAACTTCCTACACCACTTGTGGACATTTTTGAGATCCATGCACAACTCTCTATACACTTATGTTAATTGCAACAAATTTCAATTGGTTTAATGCCTTTTGTATTCAAAAACTGAATAATTGTATGAACTTCATATTGGCAGTAGTATAAATTGGGAGTTCTATCTGAAACAACTGCCAAATCAAGTTTGAACGTTGCAGCAAGGTGCACGCAGGTGCATGCACAACAAACACAACATAGTTGCCAATAGGTGCACAAACAGTTTCTCTGCATCCCCATCACTTTGGAGACCTTACTTTTGGGATTACCCTTGTAGTTAGTGATGAAGGTTTCTAATTATGAAATCGATTACACCCTGTCACTCCACTGGGTCTAAAGAAAGGAAACTAAAGCAGTAGTTTCAATTAATTTGCACAAGGGTGTAATTTCATCTTGGAATTATCTGTTGGTGCATGGCCCACTAATATATACAGCCTCACATGTCACATAAGCAGGCAGAATTCTAACAGGTGATTTTGTTTTATAGTCAATTTATGTCTGTTTCGAAAAATCATAAAACACAAACATTTGGCTAGATAGAACCGTTTCTCTGTAGTATCATCACTATGATTGCCTACCATGACAAGGGAATACATTTCATATTGAAAAGGCATTTCCAACCCGTCCTTTGGGACAGGGGTTTAGTGCGCTTCAGCCACTGGACCGGTCATGTTAAATTAATAGCGTCAATCCCAGGGGGCTGTCCCCCCAGGCAACACTTGCCCCCTCAATTTAAAGGGGCAGGGCTGAGTTTATTGCCCAGCACCTGAGGCACCCCCCTTGTGAGGGAATGCCGAAGGGATCAACACAATTTTTGTTCTTTCCCACCCATGAGCTTCGGTTTGTAGGGCCTTGTACCTAACCCATACAAGTGGGGTACGAGGTAAATAAAATTTCATATTGAAAAGGTTTAATTTATTTCTGATATAACCTGAAATCATAGATAAATTGTTGGTGTGTTTATTTTGTATAACTGCATCATTTTTTTTTTTAACTATTTTCTTTGTTAGTTTGTTTACAATCTTTTATTATTACATTTCT
Source organism: Doryteuthis pealeii (assembly GCA_023376005.1). Lineage (NCBI taxonomy): Eukaryota > Metazoa > Mollusca > Cephalopoda > Myopsida > Loliginidae > Doryteuthis > Doryteuthis pealeii. The sequence continues at coordinate 28,433,109 of CM042145.1, read as the reverse complement.
GAAGAAAAAAGACAAGTTTGTATATTTTTAACATTTATTTCAAAATGGACATAAATGGATTATAAAACGAAATCGGCCTGTTAGAATTCTGCGTGCTTATGTGACATATGGAGTCGTATATATTAGTGGGCCGTGATTAGTGTTTTAATGTTTCCTGTCTTGTGATGATTTATCTAGTTGTTAATGTACTAAGAAATCATTTGAAAATTCATTTTTCCCACCTTTTTTCAATATTTCTCATGTAGAAAAAAAAGTAGGAGACAATCAGCTTCAAGCGATGACAGTTTTTATTTGTTTTAAAAGTTTTGTAATTTTAAAATGTTTTATTTCTTTTTCAGTTTTGCCACCCCCCGGGGATTTCATTGCGCTCGGCAAACAGACCAAATCATCTTCTTCAGATTCTGACCTACGGGTTCCATCTATAGCAAGTAGCAAGAAATTGGGCTCTTTGCCAAGTGGTGATAGGAAGCGTGAAGGAAGTGCCCCTGTACCTGTTAGTTTGGCAAAAAAGCCTAAAATCCTTGGTGGCACATTCACATTAGGACGTCCTGAATTGGAGAAAAAGAGTTCACCTATTGTGCAGGTGCCATTATATGAAGAATCTGCAATTGAAGGTAATTTTTCTTCTTTCCCCCCCCCCAATTTCTTTTCTCTTTTTTTTCTTTTTCTTTTCTTTTTTAAAAATTTCATTGGATCCTGTGATTGATTTTGATTAATCATTCAGTTGTAATAGATCTAAGTGTTATTTTTGGAACATCCTGTTGCATGCTCTATTATGAGATTTTGGTTCACCATACTTTTATTTATTTATTTATTTATATATATATGTAGTATATTAGGAAAAATGAAAAAACACAGGTTTAAATGGGTTAAGTGGCGAGTTTATTAGCCGACGCTGCAGTGTTTCGATCTATTAATTAGATCATCTTCAGGGCATTTGTTGGTATATGGAAGGTGATAATAAATTATTTATCACAGAATAATGAGAAAAGCGAGTGGTAGTTATGTGTTATTCAGTTTTAAAATTTTTGAAGTTTGAAAGAAGACACACACAAACCATCACATACCAACGCCGTAAAATAGAATATTTGACATCACATTTCAAAACCGTGAAGATGATCTAATTAATAGATCGAAACACTGCAGCGTCGGCTAATAAACTCGCCACTTAATCCATTTAAACCTGTGTTTTTTTATTTTTCCTAATATACTACATACCGTCGGATTCACTTCCTTTCTTCACACACACATATATATATATATATATATATATATATAAATGGGGGGATGCAAGTTCAAATCTTGTTGGATGCTTCTACTTTATTTTCCAATACATGCTTTTTACATAAGTCATAGAATGTAAAAAATTTATTTTAAAAAGACCCTGAACATTGGCAACAAAAATATCAAAGAAAAACTCGTAAAAAATGATTAATGAAATTTATTCTCTAATCTGTTATCATACCTGTTTTGTTTAATTTAAATTTATTTCAAGCAACAACAATCACCATCTTCCCTGATCTACTAATATATATATATATATATATATATATATATATATATATATATATATATATAAAGTGTATGAAAAGTAAATGGAAGTGAATCCGACAGTATGAATTAAACATTTTTAGAAAATTTTAGCGAACTATAACATTTATTTGTTTTTTCTAAAAATGTTTAATTCATATATGTGTATGTATATATATAATATATATATATATATATATATAATATATATATATATATATAATTGTGTGTGTATGTGTATATATATATATATAATATATATATATATATATATATATATATATTATATATATATATATATATATGTATATATATATATATATATATATATATATATAATTGTGTGTGTATGTGATATATATATATAATATATATATATATATATATATAATTGTGTGTGTATGTGTATATATATATATATATATAATTGTGTGTGTATGTGTATATATATATATATTATATATATATAATTGTGTGTGTATGTGTATAATATATATATATATATATATATATATATATATAATTGTGTGTATATGTGTATATATATATATATATATATACCAACCCCTCCACATGAGGAGTACCCCTTCATAGCCATTATCTTTGGCATTAAATAACCCAGGGGTTGATCTGCCATAAAATCCCACCAACAAACAGCAAGATGTCTTTTCTTTGACTATGTGTATATCTATTGTATGGTTGTGTGTGTGTGTTGTGCATTAGAAGAAATAACTGAAAATGATGGTGTAATAAATTTATATTAAATAAAATATAACAAGTTTGGTTCTAAATATCCTCGTTTAAGATTCAGATTTCATTATCAAAAGAACATTGCTTTAGCAAGAATACAAATCCTTTTTTTTTTTTTTTTTTTTTTTTTTATCAACTAAAATTTTCATTGTTTGATAATGTCATATACTCCCCTTATACTTGGGTGTATATAATCAGAGATATAGATTAGAGATAGATGATGAGATGATTGTACTTACTTTATTACTCTGCTTGCTCCTGCTGATTTTTCATCTAGTGGTTCTATCTTGTCTGGTCGCCATTTTATCTGATTGACTTCAATTAAAGGCTGATCTTCTTCTGTTCTTCTTGCTGGGCTGGACATTGCTTGTTTTTTTTTGTTGTTTTTTTTTTGTTTTTTTTTCATTTAATTAATTAAAACAAGACTTCTTGATCAAATTTTATTTATTTCTTAGCCCATATTGATTCCGCCGCAGAGGGAAATGAACCCCGGAGCTAACAACACGTCTACACTCTTTGAAAGCTGGTTCCCATCTGCTAACTAAACTTATTCTCGCGCCTCCAATCACACGCCTTTTGAGGGGTCAAGGGTTATTAATTGTCACCAGTAATTTTCCATGGACTCCCTGATTTTAAATTAACAGCCCTAATCAAATTTCTAACTACAGGCATGCTCACAATTTATGACTTCTCATAAATTGTAACAATAAGTAATAAAACAATGGCCTTGTTAAGTGTCAATATAATAAACAAAACAAAAAGACTTACCCTGTAACCTGGTTTGGTTGTGGGCGGTATCATGTCTTGGTGGAGCCCATCTTTCTCCAGGTCTACAGCAGTTCAGTTTCCTTCTGATAGACTGGTTGTCATACTAAGGTTAAAGAGCCCAGTCTGTCCTATTATTTATCCATTGCTGAAGGGAGAATAGTTGGATTCCTACCTTTCTCAAGGGTATTAGCACTATATGAATGCAAACAGCCTCATTCAGGATTTGAACTCTGGTTGCTGTGTCCATTTCCTCCAACGATAACCATTACACGATGAGTACCTCCAGAAGACCCAAGAGTACAGTAACCAAAATATTGTGATAAGAACAAAACAAAACAAGAAAACTCTTGTGAATGGATAAATGTATAATAGTAACTATGTTTTATCTCAATAACAGGTTTGATTCAGAGTTTTCCTTCTAGAATGGTTGCCATACCAAAGATTAAGAGCACTGTCTGCCCTACTATTTATCTATACCTGAAGAGAGAATAATTAGATTCATACCTTTCCCAAGGATATTAGCACTATGAAATACAAACTGCCCCATTCAGGATTTGAACTCGGATAGCTGAGTCCACTTCCTATGATCATAACCGTTACACATGAGAACCTCCAATATACTAAACACTTTATTAAAAAGGTGTTTTTGTTTTGTTTTGTGGTGAACAAGCTGACTTATATCCGACGATGCGTATCTGCTTGGCTAGTCAGGTTTTGCCTGAATTAAACTAAAGAAACATGACCGCCATTGATGGGCAGATTTATAGAGTGTGGTCTTGTGTTGTATACCCTTTCTTCAATTCTTTTTACTTCTTACTTGCTTCTATATCTTGGACATCTATTCTTCTGGCCGGCTTTGGTTCTTCTATCATCTTGACTTGGTATATCTTCTAACATCTTGGTCTGGAGTTGTCTTGGGGACTTCGGGTCTGGTTTCTGTTAGGGATTTCTCCTTATCAGAAGCCCTGTGTCATTATTAGTTTTTAGGTAATAAACACAAGACTTCGATTTACTTTTGATCTTATTTTATTGTTAAATCCCCAAACCAGACGTCTGCGCAGTGAGACTCACATCTTACGAGCTCGGCTTCTAACTTCTAACTTACTTAATAATCCTTAAACCGGAAGACAGGGTCTTCTATGCCTTCCGGTTCTCACGATTTATCCCTGGAAGGCAAGGTGAGAGTGAGGTCAAGCGCCGTCACTCACTCTCAAGGCCATCAGCTGCACTAATCGCCATTATGTTTCTACACTATTGCCATAAATATTAGGTATCTAATAATTATGTAACACCTGTTCGTGGCGTGAGTTAGGCGACACCTATGCAAATTATGCCCACGGATAACCACAGTATAAAAGGAACTCATTGTATCATTTAGGCAGTGGCAATTTTGGTACGAGGAAAGACTGCAAGTGTAACGTGCACAACGGGCAAAGCGAGTTGGCATTACTACTGTAAGAATGATTCAAAGTTATATATACTTTGAATATACAAAACTCCGACGAAGGTTAACAGACAAAACATTTAATATATTACAGCATGTGGATATGACGAGATACAAAGTACATAGGTAAAAGGGTACATAAACAAGGAGTACATAAATAAAGATGAAGACACATTCATAAATGGTACAAGATAACATATAAAAGTACAGACATGAGACTAGGGATAGTCCATGCTGTGTGAAGAACTTACAGTAATGTAAGTGGGACCAAAAGCCCCAACGAGAAGGAGTAGACCGTGTCTACTCCATGTGGCTCGTAGTTACTGGAACAGGAAAAGAGAGAGAAGCCTTTTGAACCAGCCGCTTAAATACTAATTCCCCTAGCGGACACCAGCAAACTAAACCGGGCAGACAACTCTCCCAGGCAAATACGAAACTAACGCTACACCATAAACAATTTTTTTTTTTTTTTTTCAATTTATTAAATTTAATTTTTAATTGTAAAATTTTATTTTTTTAAATTTTTTTTTTCAGTCGATCCCTCTGATTTTCTTGGTGAAATTCAGGAAGCCTCTGAAAAGCAACGATGTGGAAAGAGTGGAAGGATTGTTGTGTGGTGCTGTGAAAATTCTTCGTTCTACTCGTTCTAAGCCTGACCCATGTCTATATCTCAGCCTGATGTATCTGGCAAAGTCAAAACCATCAAATTTTCTGAGTGAGTTAGTCACTGAGGTAAGAAAACATTTATTTTAAGTGTTAATTCTTTACATTTTATTCAATTTCATGTGTATCAACCAATCATTTGAATAAAGGTCATATATGTATACCTCACATGGTGTAATGTAACATGATTCTATTAGAAATCGGTAACAGCAAATAATTATTTATTAAACCCAGTATTGTTAAAATCATTATGCAAATTATTCCCACAATATACTATGTAAATTTTTATTTCTTAGAGAAATTTCAGGATTTTAAATTCATTAATAAATAATATGGGCAGTTTTGCAGCAAATATAACTCAGCTAGACTTTATAAGAGACATTGTTAATAAGATGCTAATTAAGATTAAATAATGACTATTTCATAATCATTGAGAATATAAGTAAAATAACTAAGGAAACCGTGACATCAGTGGTGACGTACTTTCAGTTACAGACAGTTAAATAATCTTCATAATAAAAAAAAAATGTTACTTAAACGGGGACTATTTTTTTTCCTACTTATTTGAATAACTGCTTAAAATGCAATCAGATTTTAAATTTCAATAATCTAAATATGTGCTATGTTATATGCTATATTTGCAGACCATTGTTAGTGAATTCGATTCACACTGAATGCTCCATACTTCTGGCCTTGTGCCACATCTAAACTAAGCTAAACTTAGTAAATAACTAGATGCATTATTAATAGACTGTAAGAAAACAATTCTCATTAAGTAAAAGTAAATTTAAACCTATGGCCATGATCATAGAATTTTTAAGCAATTATAGATATGAAGGTTATTTCCTATAACTCCAACATAAACAAAGGGGAACCACTCTTGACTGATAAATTATTTATTTATTTTCCCTTAGTGGACGGAAAGGTGTTAACAACTACAATGGATGTCAATGTTCTTGAGTTGTTGGTGTTATATAGATTTCTAATATTGGAAAAATGTTATGATTCTTATAGTACTCACTGATTTGAAACATTGGATTTATTTATATCTACTAATACAAATTATAAATAGTCAAATTTAGAACTTTTTCACAGGATAATGATACTGTTTTTGATGCAGTGGAATGTCACATTTACCGTCAGCATCCTATTTTACTGCACAGATCATTATCATCACGTGAAATTATTTAAGCCCAAAGAGATCAGACCTTGCCAACTTAGATAGAGAAATATTTTTTTTAACTCTTTGCCTACCAAATTTCCTCCATGGCTCTACCAAATTGTCTTGGTATTTTTTACCTGTATGGTTCCCTATTGCAAAAGGATCAAGTACCAGTCTCAGGGTTGGTTCACAGACAAAACAAAAGATGGCTGGGGTGTTCATTCAAGGGGTGATTTTTTTTCAGTGTAAACAAGTGACACTTGTGTGAGTGACTGCCAGTAGTTTATGGTAGGATCACAGTGGTGGGAGAGCCGCTGTGAGCGGTTTAAAGTAGGCAAAGAGTTGAGCAATTATAGATATGACGGTTATTTCCTATAACTCCAACATAAACAAAAGGGAACCACTCTTGACTGATAAATTATTTATTTATTTTCCCATTAAACTAACCTTAAACCCTAATCCTAACTTCTTTTTTCCTAGTAGATAAATAGATAAATGATTTATCAGTCAAGAGTGGTTCCCCTTTGTTTATGTTGGAGTTGTAGGAAATAACCAATATGAATATTATGATGTAAGATATATAATGAATGAACTATTTTATTGTAAACCTTGTAAAGGAGCTGCAAAAGTAGGTATACACTAATGAAAAACAAATTGTGTGCACAAAACATATTTTATTGATTTTTACAAACATAATCAATAATAAGTATATTAATCCCTCAAATGTCCAATCTGTTTATCCCTGCGGGACATTCACACACTTTACTAATATACATACACCATGCACATTCTATCACAAAAGGTTTTCATCAACATCAATTTCCTGGCAAGCCTCCCATATGAACTGAGTCATAACATCTATTAATAATGGTGATTCGCTTCCGGTTTTGTCTGTAACAAAAATTACGTCACTGCTTAATCACATTACCCAAAATCGTCATAACTTGAACATGCAACATTAGACAGTCTTCATTGTTTTTTAAAACAAGTTTTAATAAATACATGACTGGTATTATATATCTATATATAGTTTGTTTTATTTTAATACATATTTAAAGTTTACATTTCAAATCGTTTTATTTTTTAATACTTTAATGAATTTGATGATTTTACTTACTTAGGGTACAAACTCGCTGACATTGAATTTTTTACTCCCACCCCTCAGGCAATATGTTTCAAAAATCTATTTTTACATCGCCCGGAGGGTGTGTTTTATTTTGTACTAGTCAAGATAATGTAGTTTGCATGTGAAAACTTTATCATTTACATATTCCAGTCTTTCAAAATCCATTTGTGCTCCTTGTCCATTCAGTTGCCAGCCAACATTAGATTGCCACTTAACCTGCAAATAATAGATGTATTATAATAAAAATGGTTATTTTCTATAAGTCTAACATGATCAAAGGGGAACCACTCTTGACTGATAAATTGTTTATTTATTTATTGATCTACTAGGAAAAAAGAAGACGGATTTAGGGTTAGTTTAATGGGAAAATAAATAAATAATTTATCAGTCAAGAGTGGTTCCCCTTTGATCATGTTAGACTTATAGGAAATAACCATAAAAATTATGAGAGTAAAAATATTAAAAATAGTAATAATCTTATAATAATGGAGATTGTGTGTTTTTCTGTCTGTAACCGAAACTATATTTCTACTCAAGTCACAATTCTCTTAGTTATTGACATCACATTCTCCATGATTTTATTTTTATCTAAACCTCAATTATTAATAAAATTGTCTTACTTTATTAATACTGTTAATCATGTCTACATACTGACAACATGCAATTATATTTATATATACAACAAAATAGCGGTTTACAGTGTGAACTGGAAGGCTAATTTGCATATTAATATTAAAAAATCGAATTTAATAAATATGTGCTTAGTATTATTGATTTCTAAATGTTTGGTTTTATTTTAATGAATATAAGCAAAAATCTCTTCAATGAATCTTAAATGAAATCCATTAACAAGAAAAAATAACTGTCATTTTATTCTTTACTTCCTCTTTTAACTAAATACTTAAATTAGAAAAAATAACAATGAAAGACGAGAGTGATGGAAGAGTAAGTTTCAGTTGTTCCATTTTTTATTATACTCCCTCTGTTTCAAATCTTTTTATCTGTATTCTTATTTAGTTCCATTGGCCTTTCTAATTTGATATAATATTTTATTACATTAAAACTTAAATACTTGCACCCGGAGGGTGCATATATTTGCTAGTGATTTTAATGAATTAAATGAAGTCTAGTATTAAATGAATCCTAGCACCACTATTTATATTACTGGTATAATCCTTATTGTATACCTACTTTTGCAGCCCCCTGTTAATTGTCACTTTACTTGCAAATAATAGATGTATTATAATAAAAATTATGAAAATATTAAGAATAGTAATGATTTTAATGAATTAAATGAATTCTAGTATCACTATAATAATACTGGTATAATCCTTATTGTATACCTACTTTTGTAGCCCCCTGTAAATTGCCCCTTTACCTGCAAATAATGTTATCATGATAAAAATTATGTAAATATCAAAAGTAGTAATAATGATTTTAATAAATTTCAGTATTATAATAAGGGGCCAGGTTAGCTCAGTCGGTAGAGCGTTCGGCTAGAAACCACAAGGTTCCTAGTTCGATACCGGTCCTCGCCAACTCAGCGTATGAGTAGCACGGGGATCTGTGCGGTAAAGTAAGGAGCTGATGGTAGGTGTGGCGCTCCACCTCAGATGCTAAAAACAAACTCCTTGGTCTAGCGCTATTGAAAAGGGGATAGACTCCCTCGCTGACTGGCTGATACCGACTTTAGGCCACCCCGTCGACTTTACCTTTTACTTTATTATAATACTCATATAATCCTTACTGTATATCTACTTTGCCCCATGTTGCTAGTTTCTAACTTCGGAAAGAAAATATTTTTAAAAAAAGTAATTATTTTCTTTTTCTTTTTCTTGTAATTGTTCAGGCGTTCTGCTGTTTATTAAAACGCGATGTGTCTTTAAATTTCAAAGCAAAAGGAAATCCTCTTGTTTCTGTTTTGGCCTGTAATATTTTAATGGCTGCTTACAGTGAAGAAGATAATTGGCCTGATGATTTTGTTAAGGTAAGTTGATTTATGATTTATTACGTTCGTCTACTTAAGCGTGTGATACGCCGGATTTTAATTCTTCTGAGAAAATCAACAATAATTGAGAGAAAACATATATCAAAATTTTGGACAGAAAGAATAATGTAAAAACAAAAATATATTTTATAATTTAATTTATTCATTCATAGATAATCTTTTCTTTTTTTGTTCAATCAAAAATAATAGAAGAAGCTGGAGGATTAAGAATGTCCAATATATGTGGATAGCGAGAAATAGATTTTTCTTAGAAAAACAGTTCAATTTTTACTTATCTGTTTTCAGTCTCTTGTTTTTTTTGTTTGTTTGTTTGTTTTCAATTCTTCATATATATATATATATAATCTTTTTTTGTTTCTTTTTCTTATTTCGGAATATTGTTTCATTCCTCTTCATTAATTTCGAAGATGCGAGATTCGCACGGACGGTCTTCACCCGGCAATTTTTTTTTCTTCTGACGGAACGCTATTCCGTTAAAACTTTGAGACGCTCGAAATTTTTTTTAAACGTTCAAAATTCAACTTTTTTTTGTGAATTATCTCCCTTTCATCGCAAAATGTAAATAAAGGGATAATTCCTTTTTTATATATATATATATATAATATATATATATATATATATATATATATATATATTTTTTTTATTATTATTAATTCGACAAATAACGTGACAGATTGAAATTAAATTTAAAATTAATTCCTTATTTGATCTATTGTCAATGATGTGATATTCATTTTTAACACCTGTCGGCTGGGTCTTTAGAATACACTAACTGCACCTCTGCAGAGGGGTAAGATTCCCCCAATAGGGCCACCTGTTAGCCATGGGTGGTGAACCGCGATGATTAAGGATGGAACCCAGGTTGCTGAGCAGTCCAAGACATGCAACAGTCCACTAAGGCCTTACTTAGGCAATATGGGCGGTCGGAGAGGCGCCTCCAAGAGAGGCCCCTCCGATCAATCAGCTGGTCACATCAAGACCTACAATCTATATGATTGGCCCAACCCTATTGCTCTTATGTCAAACCCCAACCTTTTTTATCATATAGGTGCTAGAAGGCAGTGGCTGAGGGTCTTCATGTCCTGGGAATGACGTTAAACTCTATCTGATGGTGAGGTTCTAGTTTTAGAGGTTTAGAGAATGTGGAGTGCCCCTTCATCACCATTGCTCCCTGGTCCACTCTGACCCGGAGTGGTAATACCTGTTAGGGTCCCATCTATGGGTTAAATAGAAAAATTTGTTTATTTAAAAAAATTGAGTATCTATTAAGAATGAATTTATTTTAAAACTTTGTCAGCATTAAATGACCCACCAAGGTTGATATACCGTAAAACAAACCAAACCATTTCAAAGGGCCCACAGAAGTTGATATGTTGTAAAACAAAACCAAACTTGCAGAGAGGACAATAAGGGTTTGGTCTATTGTCAGTCACTAGCAAAATGTTATATTTGTTTTGAACAGTAGCAGAGAGGACAGTAAGGTCGGTCCACTTCATTTAAAAGAGCATGGACGAAAAAACAGGAACCAAAAGAGGAAGAGAATGGGTTCCAAAATCTCACATGACCAATGGATATGTGATGTCTAAAGACATGCTCACAATACAAGGGAAGACAATTATTTATTGTTTTCCTACAATGTCAATGGGAGAATTGGCTATATAGCAACTGCATTATCTATCTATCTATCTATCTATGCATATATAAAGGGCAGTTGTAGCGGTCGGAGAGGCTCCCTCCGATCAATCGGCTGGTCACGTCAAGCCCTAGCACCTATATGATTTTCCCAACCCTATTGCCCGTATGGCAAGCCCCAACCCTTTTTTTTATTATATGGGTGCTAGAAGGTGGTGGCTGTGGGTCTACATGTCCTGGGAATGACGTTAAACTCTATCTGATGGTGAGGTTCCAGTTTTGGAGGTTTGGGGAATGTGGAGCACCCCTTCATCACCATTGCTCCCTGGTCCACTCTGACCCGGAGTGGTAGTACCTGTTAGGGTCCCATCTATGGGTTAAATAGAAAAATGTATTTATAAAAAAAATTGTATTATCCATTAAGAATTGATTTATTTTAAAACTTTATCGGCATTAAATGACCCACTGAGGTTGATATGCCGTAAAACAAACCAAACCAAAGGGCAGTTGTGTGAATCTGTATGTCCGGAGGAAATTTCAAAAATAAAACAATTGACGACAAAGTAAATATATATACACATTGAATATCAGCAGGGCTTGGTTTTTGAGCAAAAATAATAGAGATTTGATTTATATTCGTGAAGATAATTAAAAAATAAAATTAACATTTATTTTCAGAGTAGCTGGATCAATGCAAGGTCTATTTTTTTTACAGAGGGATTTAAATGGGGCATCCCATGAGGATTCAACTCACGATTCAGTAATAATGGATCTGTGGGACTAACTTTTAAAAAATCCCCCTCTACCCAGGTGATGCCGGGTAGCTGCTGCAAATCACATATAAACGGAGAGATTGATTTCGTTTATATAATTGTGTTAGATTTTAATAATTTTAGCAAAACAATTGTTGCTATGCAATTCCCATCTGTGCCATCCAAATTAAAACCATTGCATAGTTTTCTTATTAACTTCTTATCTGTTTTTTCTTCTCTGTGTTCTTGTTTTCAAAATACTACCAAACAACAAATCTAAAACAGATATTCTAATAAATAAACCCAGAAAAACTACTTGGATACATAAAAGAAGCACACATCTACAACAAAATCTAAAAATCTTCAAAAAAAAAATGAAAACACAAAAATATATGTTAAAAAAAATCATCTAAAAGTTTCATTCACAAAAAATATGTCCCAAAAAAAAAAACCTTTAGAAAATTAAACATTATCACCAATTCATTTCAAAAACGTAGTCGGCATTAAATGACCCATTGAGGTTGATATGCCGTAAAACAAGAACAAATCAAATCAATTTAAACTGCATTTAATGGTGAAGTTCCAATTCTGAAGCTCTGTGGAGTCTGGAGAACCCCTTCATTGCCATTACTCACTGGTACACTCTGATCCACAGCAGTAGTACCTGTTAGGGTCTCATCTATGGGTGAAATAGAAAAAAATGACTTTAAAATAATGTTTAAAATTTTTATTTAAATACACATCAAGAGAAAAATAAAACAAATTATCTTCAGCATAAAATAACCCAACAAGGGTTGACATGCTGTAAAATGCAGCCAACCAATAAATATAGCATCAATCTCAGGTGTCCTGGGTATGACGTTGAACTGCATCTAATGGTGAAGTTCTAATTCTGAAGCTCTGGGGAGTCTGGAGTACCCCTTCATTACCATTACTCCCAGATCCACCCTGACCTGGAGTGGTAGTACCTGTTAGGGTCCCATCTATGGGTTAAATATTAAAAATATGTTAAGAAATTTTTTTTTTTTTTTAAATTGAGTTTTAAAAAAGATTTCAATACCCATCAAGAATGAATAAAACAAAATGTCTTTGGCATAAAATAACCCAACAAGGGTTGACGTGCTATAAAATCCAACCATCCATCTGCTGGTCAGATTGAGATCTCTGGCCTCTCATCTTGGGTTGTTTCTCTCCACATCCATTTTTTGTTCTTAATTATGAAAATGAAGACATTGCTACAGAGACATCAATTCATGTCTAGCACCGAAGAGCTCCTTAACTTAACTCAACAAACTGTTAAACTTTCCCACAGATTTTGCCATCACATAACACTCTCAACCAATAAGAATATCCCACCAAAGGTCAAATCGGGGGTCAAAAGCTATCTGTCATACTGTATTATTGTTATTGTATTTTTCCTCATCTCCAGAATTAAACGTTAACAGAGATGCTGGTACGCGTCCTGCGTCCCTGATGCACAAAAAAACTAAAAAGACGCAGTAAAATCATATCCATGCAGCCCAGTGTTTTTCTTTTTTCTTCCCTCACCATCTCAAACTAACTATAAATACATTTCAATAGTTTCTTAGAACTGAATTACACAGGATAGGTTACAATGTAGGAGTTAGATGGCTTTAATTGGAACCCATAAATTTTCCTGGGAACTCATCCAAATCAAATATGTGTGTCCCAGGACACACTAAATCAAAAAGGTATCAGCATTACTGATTAACTTTTAAATTCAAATTCTTGTACACTACATTACAAAATGAAAAGGCTACCCCTATTTATTATGCAACAAAACATATTTGTGTGAAAATCATTTGCAGTCAGTTTTCTGTATCCTTTTATTCATTATTGAATTTCTTCCTGTTTTCACAAATAGGTTTATGTAGAGGATTCGCTTGGAGAACATGTCTGGGTTGATCGTGAAGAATGTAAAGATTTGTGGAAAATATCTTGACAGCATTCAATACAAAGTCTCCACCCAAAAATAAAGTTTTTATCGGCTGCAGAAGGTACCAAGTCTGGAGAACAGTCCGGAAGCTGTAAGCTTTTCTTATTTTCTTTCTTTCTTTTTCTTTTTTTTTTTTTTTTCTTTTTTTTTTCTTCTTTCTTAATCATTTACCCATTTATAACAAAAATGATTAACCCGATTTGTAATTGTCTATCTATTAATAATGAAGATTTTATCTCTTTTTGTCTGTAACCAAAACTATGTCACTGCTTACGTCAGTAATTTTTTTAAAAATTCTATGAAAAATCACTTAAGAGTAAAATTTTCACAAAGATTTTAATACTTATTCATCTTTAGATGAATTTATGTTTAAAACAATTTTTTCCTAAAATATATTAAGGAAATATCTTTTTACTAGGTCGACCGCCCCACCCCCCCACCCCACCCACACACATTTCATTTTATGAAATCTGAACAAAATATATGTTACTCATACAATTCTTATAAGATAAGTCTGTATAATTAAATCAGAAATTTTTAGAAATGTTTTGGAGGTCCTTACTGTTGTAAAACAAAACAAATATCTCGGTAGAGTGGAGTGAATATGATGCTTTTTAAGTAATTTTTTTTTTTAAATATTAAACATTTTATTTTATTTATTTACACCCTCCTCCCACTGGCAATATCTTTCATAAATTTATTTTTACACCACCTAGAGGGCGTTTTTTATTTTTATTTTTTATTTTGCTAATTTGAATATTTTATTTCCCTGACAGCAAGTCCTTCACTGAGTGTGTGTGAAGATGAAGAAAAAAGTATTGATAGTGACAGTCTCAAGTCTGGCTTTGGTGATGCTGATAATTCGCCCATTTCTCCAAGGTAAATGGACATTTCATTGAATAATTTCTTATTTTATTAGAAAAGAAAGTATTACACAAGGTATGTCAGAAAAGTTATAGATTGATTGCTGTTGGAATTTTTGTGTATATAAGGCGTGTGCCAGACGCCTACTCCTACTTATAGACTCGCCAATAAGCACGTGACCTGGGAAGGCAACATATTGTCCAATCACTGGCAATGCTCTGCTGCTGATATTATTATTTATACTGGCCTTTTCTGGTCATACTAATCATTACTACTTGGATCTTCTTGGACGACGGAACGTAGTATTATATCGCGGGACTTATTCACTTACCGAAGGATTCCATATCACAGGACTTATTTACTTACCAAAGGATTCTATAACTCGGGACTTACTTACTTATTTAATTTAAGTTCTTTACAACTGGCCAAGGATGGTGGCCAGATACTTAACAATTGCATTCTTCGATGTGAGGGGCATCATCCACTACCAGTTCTTGCGACATGGCCAGACGATCAACCAGCATGTCTACATAGAGATACTGCTGCGTTTGCTTCATTCAGTGCGCGAGAAGAGTTGAGATGTGGCAGGACAACTCGTGTGTGCTTCACCATGACAACACACCTGCCCACGCTGCCCTGAGTATCCGAGAGTTCCTAGCCCGGAAGAACATCACTGTGCTGGAGCAACCTCCCTACTTGCCCGACCTGGCTCCATGTGATTTTTTTTCCTCTTCCCCAAGCTCAATGGAACTCGTTTTGAGGATGTGCATGACATCAAAAAGGCTGTGACAACAGAGCTACAGAGAATCTCGGAAGAATCCTTCCAGGAGTGCATGCAAGCATGGCAGAGAATGATGGGAAAGTGCATTAGACTCCAGAGGCATTACTTTGAAGGGGATAACTTGTAGTTAACTGGGTTAGTAGAATATACCAACTGTACCTCTGCAGAGGGGTAAAATCTCCCCAATAGGGCCACTTGTTGGCTGTGGGTGGTGACCCATAAGAACAGAATCCTGGTGACTGAGCAGTCCATGATGTGCAACACTTCACTCTGGCCCTTACTTAGGCTAGACGGGTGGTTGGAGAGGCCCTTTCAAGCAATCAGCCTGTCACATCAATCCCTATGATTATCTCAAACCTTATGGTAAACCCCCAACCCTTTTTATCATATGTGCTAGAAGGCGGTGGCTGAGGGTCTTATTGTCCTAGGTATGACTTTAAAATGCATTTAATGGTGGAAGTTTAAATTCTGGAGCTCTGGGGAGTGTGGAGTACCCCTTCATTGCTATTACTCCCAGATCCATTGACCCAGAGTGGTAGTACCTTTTAGGGTCCCATCTATGAGTTAAATAGAAAAAATAAGTTTATAAAAAATTGAGTTTGAAAAAAAAATTTGAATACCATCAAGAATGAATAAACTACGTCTTTGGCATAAAATAACCCAACACGTGTTGACTTGCCATAAAATCCAAACGATCAAGGTATGCCAACATCACAGATTCCCTCAATTCCTACTTTCTACCTATTGCTTTTGGCATGTAAAGACCAGTGTTTTTCAAACTTTTTTTCCGCCCTATCAGCTGGGGCTTTAGAATACACCAACTACACATCTGCATTGGGGTAAGACTCCCCGAATGGGGCCACCTGTTGGCCGTGACTAGTGACCCGTGATGCTTAAGGATGGAACCCAGGTGGCTGAGCAGTCCATGACATGTAACACTACACTACAGTCGGAGAGGCATCCTCCAATCAATCGGCTGGTTACGTCAAGCCCTAGCACCTATATGATTCCCCCAACCCTATTGCCATTATGGCAAGCCCCAACCAAACTATTTGATGGTGAGGTTCCAGTTCTGGAGGTTTGGGGAATGTGGAGTATCCCTTCATCACCTTTGCTCCCTGGTCCACTCTGACCTGGAGTGGTAGTACCTGTTAGGGTCCTATCTATGGGATACATAAAAAAATGTGTTTATAAAATAAAATTAAGAATCCATTAAGAATGAATTTATTTCAAAACTTTGTCGGCATTAAATGACCCACCGAGGTTGATACGCCATACAACAAAACAAACCAAACCAAACCAAATGAAATATTTGAATATTTAAATTATTTTCTCTAAGAAAATGTTTACAATATATTTACTTTTTAAAAATATTTTTTTTATTTTTTATAGATATATTTACCAGCAAGAAATGATAGAAGTTGATGTTTTGGAGATTGTGAGAGATCAATTGAACAAACGTCAGCCGATGGATGGATCAACACGGAATCTAATCCGTCTGATGACAGCAACATGTGGATCCGGAGAGATCCGGTTGACAGCAGCTCAGCGTCTTGAAATGTGGCTACAAAATCCAAAGGTCAGAATAGACACCTTTTAGCCAGTTCTTAACTCTTTGCCTACTTTAAGCCACTCACAGCGGCTCCCCCCACCACATTGCAATCCTACCATAAACTTCTGGCAGCAGCTACCTACACCTATAATATTTTTAGACTTAGGTATTTATTAATTTGTATTATTTGCATTTTTCGGACTGTTGTCTTCATCTTTATTGTTATATTCACAATGATTTAGGCTTATTGTGTATATCTTATTATAATGGAGATTGTGGGTTTGCCTGTCTGTAACCAAAACTATATTACTATACAAGTCACAATTCCCTTTGTTATTTACATCACATTCTCCATGATTTTATTTTTTATTTAAACCTCAATTATTAATAAAATTGTTTTATATTATTAATTGTTGACCATATCTACATACTAAAAACATACAATTGTATTTATATATACAACAAAATAGCGGTTTACAGTGTGAATGGGAAAGCTAATTTGCATATTGATATTAGAAATTTGATCTTAATAAATATATGCTTAGTATTATTGATTTCTAATTGTTTGGTTTTATCTTATTGAATATGAGCAGAAATCTCGGGGATAAATCTTAAAAGAAATCCATTAGAAAGAAGAAATAACTGTAATTTTATTCTTTACTTCCTGTTTTAACTAAATAGTTAAATTAGGAAAATTTACCAATGAAAGACGGGAGTAACGGAAAATAATGGAAGAGTTAGTTTCAAAGTTGTTCTATTTTTCAATCATCTCTGTTCCAAATCTTTTTATCTGCATTCTTATTCAGTTTCATTACCCTTTCTAATTTAATGTGATATTTTATTATATTAAAACTTAAATACTTGCACCCGGAGGGTGCATATATTTGCTAGTAACAATAAAGATGAAGACAACAGTCCGAAAAATCCAAATAATACAAATTAATAAATACCTAAATCTAAAAATATTTTAGGTGTAGGTAAGACATTTTTTTTTTTTTAAATAAAATGTACAGCATTATTTTATTTATCACATGAATTTAAAAAAAAATTTTTTTTAAATTTCTTTTCTAGTTGGCCCGTTCAGCTCAAGACCTATTGATGTCTGTGTGTCTCAATTGTGACCAGTCATCATCTATGGATATGGAGACCATTATTCAGTTGACCAAAATTCGTTTAAAGACAAAGCCACTTATAAACCATTTTCTGACTTGTATGAGGTAAAATCCTTTTTATTTGATCATGTTGTTGCTGAAATTACATTTGATAAGATTAAGACTTGTTTTACACTACTTGGTTGTCCTTAGCAGCCTTATACAGTGCTACCTTGACCTAAGAGTTTTATTCGTTCTTCTCGTAACTTAATTTCCTTGTATATCAAAAGTATTCCCTATTGAAATAAACTGAAATGCCATTAATCCATTTCATCCCCTTTAAAACACCCTAATTTTTTTTTTTTGTGTTTTTTTGTGTTTCATTTGTTTAATAAGAAAAATAGCAATGTATTGTATAAAAAAAAACATAATAGAATGTAAGGAATTATGTGCTGTAATATGTTTTAATGTTTATTCTTTTATATTTAGAAATTTAAAATATCTCTCTCTCTCTCTCTCTCTCTCTCTCTCTTTCTCTTTCTCTTTCTCTTTCTCTCTCTTTTCTCTCTCTTTCTCTTTTTTCTCTCTTTCTTTCTCTTCTCTTTTCTTTCTGTTTCTCTTCTCTCTCTTTCTCTTTCTGTTTCTCTTTCTCTCCTTTCTCTTTCTGTTTCTGTTCTCTTTCTCTTTCTCTCTCTTTTCTCTTTTCTCTCTCTCTTCTTTCTCTTTCTCTCTCTTTCTCTTTCTCTTCTCTCTTCTCTCTTTCTTTCTCTTCTTCTCTCTTTCTCTCTCTTTCTCTTTTCTCTTTCTTTCTCTTTCTCTCTCTCTTTCTCTCTTTCTCTTTCTCTTTTTCTTTCTCTCTCTTTCTCTCTTTCTCTTTTTCTCTTTCTCTTTCTCTTTCTTTCTCTTTCTCTTTCTTTCTCTTTCTCTTTCTTTCTCTTTCTCTTTCTTTCTTTCTCTCTCTTTCTCTTTCTTTCTTTCTTTCTCTCTCTTTCTCTCTCTCTCATGTTCTAAACATTATGCACATGTTTTTCTTTAAGAATTTTAAATATCTTTTAATATCTTTTTTCTTAAAGTCCTTTATGAGTTATTTCCCTTACAACTGGTCATATTTTTCAAAAAACTTCATCATTTCATAATAGACAGGCATTTGATGATGATCTTATACAGATTGAAATATTGCAATATAAGCCAATAAAAACAACATTAATTAATAACATCTGTGTTTTTCACATTTCTTCTCTGATATTATCTTTTTATGAATAGTATTTTTCTTTGGCGTGGTAGATTTGGAAAGGTAAATGCTTTTAGCAGAATTATTAAGCGTATCTGAATCTCACTTGTACCTCAAATTTTAGCTCCTAGCATAAAACAAAAAATCAACCGAGTGAAAGCTTGTAACTTGGAAAACTTGTAAATTAAGTTAGCACTGTACTTTGCTTTTATGGTGAGCAAAATAGTTGAGAAAGTTTTGAAAATAAAACACTTTGCTATGAAGCAATAGTTAACAAGTTAGTCTCATATATTACTACTACTGTAATGAGTTTGATCATTGCCAAGGAGTCCACACTTATTGGCCCTGTGTCAGACTAAACTAAGCTTAGTAAATGCTTTCCTGTTTTGTGGCTGAGGTAGTTGCATGTTTCTCAGCAGTATCAGAGACTGGTGTTCAAGCCCAGGCAACAGTCCAGAATGCTAATTTTCTAAACTGGCAGACTGGTCAGCCTACTCTACTTTGTGTTAATGCCCTTGGGGAAGGCATGAATCCCTCTGTTCTCATCCCATGCCTATGGGTAAATAATAGGGCAAACATGGTTCTTAAGCCTTGGTTAAGCAATCAGTCTAGGAGGAGGAATCTCTGAATTGAAACCAGCTGTACTCCATTGATCTTGTGTCACATCCTGGCTGTGGTGGAGAGGTTGGGTTTTCTGGCAGTATCATACTCCACTTAGAGGATTCGTGTTTTCCTACCCTCATTTCCCTTTGTGTCTGACTAAGCTAAGCTTAGAAAATATTTTTTAGATTTAATAAGTTTTTTGTTTTTGTTTTTGTTTTTTTTTTTTTCATTTCAAATCTTAAATCTTTTCTTTTTCCAGAGAACTTCTCAATCAGAATGCCGATAATCTACGCATCATTCTCACTCATACTATCTACAATGAATTATCAAATGCTCGTAATCCCAATAATATGGCATTGCTTGGTGTAATCTGTCAAAATTCTCCTGAGACGTCTGCAAGAGTAAGTATAGATAATAAATTCTTTTTAGATGGAAGGATTTTTATCCTATGAATTTATATTTATAAAAACCTGGGGTTAGAAATTTTTCTCATTCTTATCTATAAGATTGTCATGAATAACAAGTTTTCTTTTGTATTTAATGTGCAAAAGTAAAGCAAACAATTAGTATTCTTTGATGTACTATAATTATTTCTAGTATATAATAAATGAATAAATAAATAATATATAGTAAATAAGGAAACGTGTGGTGTAATGGTTAAAGTCATGGGAAATGTACTCGTCGCCCCGAGTTCAAATCCTGGACGTTGTAATTGCATTTCACTTAGCGCTAATACCCTTGGGAAAGGTATGAATCCTACTCTCCCTCCAGCTATGGGTAAATAGTAGGGCAGTCTGGGCTCTTTAACCTTGGTTAGGCAACCGGTCTAGGAGAAGGAAAACTCTGAATTCAAACCTGTTAAACTCCGCTTAAGAAATTGACCTTGTGTCGCATCCTGCTCGTGCGGAGGGGTTGGTAAATATATATAATTATTTCTAGTGACCTACGATTTGGCTAAATATCTGTATGGAACAAAATAAATTTTGAACTTCAAATTTTAAAACATTCTAACTTGTTTTAAACATAACTTTAATAGTTTTAAAAAATAAGATTAAATACCAAAAGTCCATCGACAGACTTTTGCTGTGTAAAAAAAAATAAATAAAAAATAAAAATAAATTGCTATGTCTTGTGTTGGTGTAGACTTTCAACTTCAATAAATATCAATCAACAAAAGTAACAATTATTTATTGTCAAAATTATTTGAAGAATGCAGCTTAAATGCTGTAACCTTCACTTTTTATAGAAAATTTCCATGAATTCCTTAATTTTTTATAACCTTTTTTTTTTTAACCATAAAATGTTCTAACTTTGATATTGTATTTGCTGGTGTAGCGTAAAGGCTCAAGTCATGTAATAACAAGAGGGTTAACTAGGGAGTCACACATAGACAACAACGTTCACATAGGTTGTGTGTTCCAACAAAAAACAACATACGAAAGTCGCAGAGTCAAAAAGGGGTTGTTTATTTCTTTCACTCGCTTTGTGGTTTCTTTTCAAAGAGAAAGCTCAAACTGTTCTATCATAAATCATAAATCGTTACTACTATATGCGCGCTATTCACTGACAGCCGAAACACACCCCAGAAACCCATGTCCGTCTCCTATGGGATCCCAGTGAAAAGAGCCTGAGTTCCCTTTACTTCCGTTTGTCATCCCAGAGTGGGGGAAAGGACACATCTGTATCTGCTCTTTTGCAGAAAATTTGGGACTTTTAGGGTTTTTTTTTTAATCTAGTTCAGGGGTCATTGACCAACATATGTTGAGTACTTAGAATTCTAAATTTTATTTTATTTTTGTTCTTTACCCAGAAATCCGATTATCATTTTCTTTTCAATCCAAATTCTGTGTAGACCATTTTAATTACACTACAGCTGTTTGTTTTGTATTTTTTACCTGTATGGTTCCTATTGCAAAAGATTCAAGTAACCAGTCTCGGGTTGGTTTCAACAGACAAAAACAAAAGATGCGCTGGGGTGTTCATCAAGGGTGATTTTTTTTCAGTGTAAAACTAAGTGAACTTGTTGGTGACTGCAGTAGTTTATGGTAGGAATCACATGGTGGGAGAGCGCTGTGAGCGGTTTAAAAGTAGCAAAAGAGTTGAGCAATTATAGATATGACAGGTTATTTCCTAATAACTCAACATAAACAATAAGGGAACCACTTCTTGAGCTGATAAATTATTTATTTATTTTTCCATTAAACTACCCTAAAAACCCTAATCCTCTAACTCTTTTTTCCTAGTGGAAATAGATAAATAGAATAAATGATTTATCAGTCACGAGAGTGCGTTCCCCTTTGTTTATGTTGAGTTGTAGAAAATACCAATATGAATATTATGATGGTAAGATATATAATGAATGAACTATTTTTTTAAACCTTGTAAAGGAGCTGGCAAAGTAGGTATACACTAATGAAAACAAATTGTGTGCACCAAAACATATTTTATATTGATTTTACACATAATCAATAATTAAGTATATTAATCTCAAATGTCCATCTGTTTATCCTCGGGACATTCACACACTTTACTATATACATACACCCATGCACATTCTACACAAAAGGTTTTCATCAACGATCTTTTCCTGGCAAAAGCCTCCCAATATGGAACTGAGTATAACATCTATTAATAATGGGATTCGCTTCCGGTTGTTTGTCTGTAACCATAAATACTGTCACTGCTTACATCACATTACCAAATCGTCATTAATTGAACATGCAACATTAGACAGTCTCATTGTTTTTTAAAACAAAGTTTAATAAATATCCTGATGGTATTTATATATCTATATATAGTTTGTTTATTTTAATACAGTATTTAAAGTTTACATTTTCAATCGTTTATTTTTTTTATCTTTTATGAATTTGTGATTTTACTACTTAGGGTACAAACTCGCTGCACATTGAATTTTTACTCCCACGCCCTCAGGCAATATGGTTTTCAAAAATCTTTTTTACATCGCCGGAGGGTTGTGTTTTTATTTATTTACTAGTCAAATAATGTAGTTTGCATGTGAAAACTTATCTTTACATATTCCCGTCTTTAAAATCCATTTGTGCTCCTGTCCATTCAGTGCCAGCCAACATTGAGACTGCCGACTTAACCTGCAAATAATAGATTGTATTATAATAAAATGGTTATTTCCTATAAGTCTAACATGAATAAAGGGGACCACTCTTGACTGATAAAATTGTTTATTTATTTATTGATCTGTACTAGGAAAAAAGAAGACGGGTTTAGGGTTAGTTTAATGCGGAAGATAATAAATAATTTATCACGTCAAGAGGTGGTTCCCCTTTGATCATGTTAGACTTATAGAAATAACCATAAAAATTATAGAGACGTAAAAAATATTAAAATTAGTAATAATCTTATATATGGAGATTGGTGTTATTGTGTTTTTCTGTCTGTAACCGAAACTATATTTCTACTCAAGTCACAATTCTTTAGTTATGACATCACATTTCCCTATGATTTTATTTTTATTAAACTTCAATTATAATAAAAATTGTCTTACTTTATTAATTTACTGTTAATCATGTCTACATACGCAACATGCCATTATATTTATATATTAAACAAAATAGCGGTTACAGTGTGAACTGGAGGCTAATTGCATATTAATATTAAAAAAATCGAATTTAATAATATGTGCTTAGTATATTGATTTTCTAAATGTTTGGTTTTATTTTAATGAATATAAAAGCAAAAAAATCTCTTCAATGAATCTTAAATGAAATCCATTAACAAGAAAAAAATTAACTGTCATTTTATTCTTATACTTCCTCTTTTAACTAAATACTAAATTAGAAAAAATAACAATGAAAGACGAAGAGCTGATGGAAGAGTAAGTTCAGGTTGTTCCATTTTTTATTATTACTCCCTCTGTTTCAAATCTTTATCTGTATTCTTATTTTAGTTCCATTGGCCTTTCTAAAATTTGATATAATATTTATTACATTAAACTTAAATCTGCAACCCGGAGGGTGCATTATATATGCTAGTGATTTATAATTAATGTCAATTAAATGAATTCCTAGTCACACTATAATAATTACTGGTATAATGCCTATTGTTATACCTACTTTTGCAGCGCCCCCTGTAATGTGTTCACTTTACTTTGCAAATAATAGATTGTATTATAATAAAAATTATAAGAATATTTAGAATAGTAATGATTTTAATTTGAATTAAATGAATTTCTAGTATCACTATAATAATACTGGTATAATCCTTATTGTTATACCTACTTTGTTAGCCCCCTGTAAATTGCCCTACCTGCATATTTATCATGTAATCTTGAAATCAAAATAGTAATAATGTTATAATTCAGATTATAGGCCAGTTGCTCAGTCGATAAGCGTGCTGAACAAAGGTTCCTATTCGATACCGGTTGCATAGCGATAGTGCGGATTGCGGTAAGAAGTGAGTAGTGGGTCACTAGATGCAATTTCGTATGAGGTAGACTCCTCGCTACTGGGTACCCATTTGCCCGTCGACGTACTTATTATTATAATACTCATATAAATCCTTACTGTATACCTCTACTTTTTGGCCCATGTTGCTAGTTTCTAACTTTGGAAAGAAAATATTTTTTAAAAAAGTAATTTTTTTTTCATTTCTTTTATCTGTTCAGGCGATTCTGCTGTTTATTAAACGCGATGGTCTTTAAATTCAAAGTCAAAAGGAAATCCCTTGTTTTCTGTTTTGGCCTGGTAATTATTTTAATGGCCTGCTTACATGAAGAGCATAATTGGCCTGATGATTCTTGTTAAGGTAAGTTGATTTATGATTATATTACGTTGTCTACTTAAGCGGTGTGATACGCCAGATTTTAATTGTTCTGAGCAAATCAACATAATTGAGAGAAAACATATATCAAAATTTGGACAGAAAGAATATGTAAAAACAAAAATATATTTAAAAATTTATAATTAATTTATTCATTCATAGGATAATCTTTCTTTTTTTTGTTCAATCAAAAAAATAGAAAGAGCTGGAGAATTAAGAATGTCCATATATATGGCAAGACAGAATAGATTTTTTCTTAGAAAACAGTCTCAACTTTTACTTATCTGTTTTCAGTCTCTTGTTTTGTTTTTTGTTTGTTCGTTTGTATTCAATTCTTCATATATTTTAAGTATATATATAAATAATATATATAATCTTTTTTGTTTCTTTTTTCTTATTGGGAAATATGTTTCATTCCTCTTCATTAATTGTCAAGATGCGATGGATTGCACGGCGCGTCTTCACCCTGCGCAATTTTTTTTTTCTTCTACGGAACCGCTGCCGTTAGAAACTTTGAGACCTCGAAATTTTTTTTTTATAACGTTCAAAAATGTCAACTTTATTTTTGTGAATATATCTCCCTTCTTCACGCAAAATTAAATAAAAGGGATATTCCTTCTTATTATTTATCTAATATTATATATATTTTATTTATATTTTTATTATTCATTATCGGGCCAATAACGTGACAAGATTGAAATAAATTTTAAAATGTAATTCCTTATTTGATTATTGTCAATGAGTGATATTCATTTTTTAACACTGCTGTCGCTGGGGTCTTTAGATACACTAACTGCACCTCTGCGAGGGGTAAGTTCCCCCCAATGAGGTGCCACCTGTAGCCATGGGTGGTGAAACCGCGTAGGAATTAGGATACCAGGTTGCTGGAGCAGTCCAAGACATGCAACAGTCCACTAAGGCCTTACTAGGCATATCGGTCAGCGCAGAGAGGCCCTCCGATCAATCAGCTGGTCACTCAAGACCTACAATCTATATGATTGGCCCAACCCTATGCTCTTATTGTCAAACCCAACCTTTTTATCATATAGGTGCTAGAAGGGCAGTGGCTGAGCGGTCTTCATGGTCCTGGAATGACTGTTACAACTCTATCTGATGTGAGGTTCAGTTTTAGAGGTTTAGAGAATGTGGATTAGTGCCCCTTCATCACCATTGCTGTCCTCTGGTCCACTCTGACCCGAGTGGTAATACCTGTTAGGGTCCATCTAATGGTTAAATAGAAAAAATTTGTTTATTTAGAAAAAAATTGAGTATCTATTAAGAATGAATTATTGTCAAAACTTTGTCAGCATTAAAGGACCCACTGCAAGGTTGATATGACCGCTAAACAACCAAACCAAAACGTCAATTTAAAGCAGGCCCACAGAAGTGATATGCGTGTAACAACAATCAACCAAACGCAAATCTTGCAGAGATGGACCATATAAGGGTTTCGGTCTTTGTTCAGTCACTAGCAAAATTGTATATTGTTGTTTTGAACAGTAGCAGAGAGGACAGTAAGTGTCGGCCACTTTCATTTAAATTACGAGCGATGACGAAAAACAGGAACCAAAGAGGAAGAGAATGGGCTTCCAAATCTCACAAGACCAATGGATATGGTGATGTCTAAAGACTGCTCAACAATACAGGAGAAGACAATTATTTATTGTTCCCTACAATGTCAATGGAGAGAATTGGCTATAACAACTTGCATTATCTATCTATCTAATCTAGCTCTAATGCAGTATAGTGAAAGGCAGTATGTAGCTGTCGGAGAGGCTCCCCGATCATGTCTGGTCACGTCAGCCCTAGCACCTATGATTGATCCAACCCTATTGCCCGTATGCAAGCCCCAACCCTTTTTTTTATTTTATGGGTGCCGCTAGAAGGTGGTGGCTGCGGCGTCTACATGTCCTGGAATTTACGTTAAACTGATCGATGGTGAGTTCCAGTTTGGAGGTTTGGGATTGGAGCACCCCCTTCATTCACCGTTATTGCTCCCTTGGCCACTACTGACCCGGTAGTGGTTAGTACCTGTTATAGTTCCCCATCTTATGGCGTTAAATGAGAAAAATGTATTTATAAAAAAATTGTATTATCCATTAAGAAAAAAAAAAAAATTTGATTTATTTCTAAAACTTTATTCGGCATTAAATGACCCACTGAGCGTTGAATATGCATAAAACAAAACAAACCAAACCAAAAGGGCAGTTGTGTGAATCTGTATGTCCGCGAGAAATTTGCAAAAATAAAGACAATTGACGACAAAGTAGAATATATAATACATAATATCACAGGGCTGTGGTTTTTGAGCAAAAATAATAAGATTGTTATATTGAGAATAAAATAAATTAATATTTCAGAGTTACTGATTGAGGCTATTCGGAGATTTAATGCAAGGATCAACTTAGAATTGTATATATGGGACTAAGTTTAAATCCCCTCTACAGGTGGATCGGTAGCTGCAATCCATTAGGGATTGTTTCTTTATATAATTGTTTGATTTATAATTTTTAAAACATGTCTATGCAATATCGTCATATTAAAACCAGATAGTTTTAACTCTGTATCATGTTTTTCTACATGTTTCTTGTTTCAAGAATAGCTGACCAAATCTAAAACGTATTATTGCATAATTAAATGCGACCAGACTCGGACAAAGAAGCTTCATTTAAACATCCTTTCAAAAAAATCTGAGAGTAACTTAAAAAATATATCCCCTCGTCCCAATGTATGGAGCGCTTGACAAATCATCTAAACGGAGTTTTCTTGTCACAATATAATGTATGTTCCCATAATTTAGAAACAATGCATCCAATCCCTCGTCGTCCAAAATTAAACCATCTAGGTCTTACATTTATCTTTTCATTCAAAAACGTAGTGTTTACCTTGAGGTGTTCGCGTACAGACAATCAATGCATGTTAAACTGATTAATGGGTGAAGTTCCAATTCTCGAAGCTCTTGGAGTCTGGAGAAACCCCTTTCATTGCCATTACTCACTGGTTACACTCTGATCCACAGCATAGTACGGCTTAGGGTCTCATCTGTGGTGAAATAGAAATAAAATTGACTTTAAAATAATGTTAAAATTTTTATTTAAATACCATCAAGAAAGAAAATAAAACAAATTATTTCAGCCATAAATAAATCCCAACAAGGGTTGACATGCCCTTGTAAAATTGCAGTCAACAATAAATAGGTAGCATCAATTCAGGTGTCCTGGGTTATGACGTTGAACTGCATCTAATGTGAAGTTCTAATTCTTGAAGCGTCTGGGGAGTCTGGAGTACCCTTCATTACCATTACTCCCAAGATCCACCCTGACCTGGGTGTGGTAGTACCTGTTGAGGGTCCCATTTATGCGGTTAATATTAAAAAATGTGTAAGAAATTTTTTTTTTTTTAAATTGAGTCTTTAAAAAGCATTTTCAATACCCATCAAGAATGAATGAAACAAAATGTCTTTAGGCATAAAATAACCCAACAAGCGGTGTGACGTGCGCTATAAATCCAACCATCCATCTGCCTGGAGATTGATTTCTCTGGCTCTCTCATCTTGGGCTGTTCTCTCCACATCCGTATTTTTTGTTTCTAATTATGAAAAATGAAGACTTGCTACAAACATCATTCATGTCTAGCACCGAATGAGCTCTTTAACTTAACTCAACAAACTGTCTTAAACTTTCCCACATGATTTGCCATCACATAACCACTCTTCAACCAATAAGATAATTATCCACCAAAGGTCAAATTCGGGGTCAAAAGCTTCTGTCATAGCTGTTATTCATGTTATTGATTTTTCCTCATCTCCAGATTAGAACGGTTATCAGAGATGTGTAGGTACGCGTCCTGCGTCCGCTAGATGCCACAAAATAACTAAAAAGCCGCAGTTAAATCAGTATCCATGGCCCAAGTGTTTTTCTTTTTTCTTCCCTCACCATCTCAAACATAACTATAAATACATTTCAATAGTTTCTTAGAATGAATACACCCAGGATACGTTACAAGTGTAGAGTTTAGATGGCTTTACTGGAACCCATAAATTTTCTGGACTCATCAAATCAAATATGTGTGTCCAGGAACACACTAATATCAAAAAGGATCAGCATTACGATTAAATAACTTTAAAGTCTCAAATTCTTGTTACACTACATTACAAAATGAAAGTACCCTATTTATTATGCAACAATAATCATATTTGTGTTGAAATCATTTTGCAGGTCATGTTCTGTATCCTTTTATTCATTATTTGAATTTCTTCCGGTTCACAAATAGGTTTAGTAGAGGATTCGCTTGGAGAACAGTTCTGGGTTACGTGAATGACATGTATAAGATTGCTGGAAAATATCTTGACAGCCATTCCAATACAAAGTCTCCACCCAAAAATAAAGTTTTAGTCGGCTGCAGAAGGTACCAATCTGCTGAGAACCGTCCCGAAAGCTGTAAGCTTTCTTTTTTCTTTTTTTTTTTCTTTTTTTTTTTTTCTTTTTTTTGTTTTCTGGTCTTATCATTTACCCATTTATAAACAAAAAGGATTAAACCCGATGTTGTAATTGTCTATTCTATTAAAATAAATTTATCTCTTTTGTCTGTAACCAAAACTATGTCACTGCCTTACGTCAGTAATGTTTATTAAAAATTGCTATGAAAAATCACTTGAGAGTAAAAATTTTCACAAAAGATTTTAAACTTATTCAGTCTTAGATGAATTTATGTTAAAAAACAATTTTTTTCCTAAAATATATTGCGAACATATCTTTTTAGCTAGGTCGACCGCCCCACCCCCCCACCCCCACCACACACACACATTTCATTAGAAATCTGAACAAAATAATATTTTACCTCTACAATTCTTATAAGAAATAAGTATCCGTATAATTAAAATCAGAATTTTTAAATGTTTTGAGTGTCGTTCTGTGTAAAACAAAACAAATATCTCGTTAGAGTGGAGTATATGATGCTTTTCTAAGTAATTTTTTTTTCTTTAAAAATATTAAACATTTTAGTTTTATGTATTACACACCCTCCCACATGCGCAATCTTTTAGCAGAACAATTTATTTTCTTACACCACCTAGAGAGGCCGTTTTTATCTCTTATTTCTATTTTTGCTATTTGAATATTTATATTTCCCTGACAGCAAGTTCACTGAGTGTGATGTGGAAGATGAAGAAATAAAAGTATGGTGATAGTGCAGTCTCCAAGTCTGCGCTTGTGTTTTGAGCAATGATTAATTCGCCTCTATTTCTCCTAAGTGTTAAATGACATTTCATTGAATAATTTCCTTATTATAGAAAAGAAAGTATTACAACAAGTATGTCAGAAAATTAAGATTGATTGCTTTGGAAATTTGTGTTATAAAGGTCGTGTGCCAGACGCCTACTCCTTACTTATAGAATCGCTCAATAAGCATCGCGATTGACCTGGGAAGCAACAGTAGTCCAACATCTGCAGATTCTGCTGCTGCTGATATTATATTATACTGGCTTCGTCATCTATTACTGCGTGGCTTCTGATCAGTACTAGATCTATTATCGTTCACCTTACAGATCTTCGCGCCTTACCGCACGGACTATCACTTCCAGGCGTATTCGTCAGATATCCCGTCAACTGATGCTATTCACTTTACCAGAAGCGCATCTTCTACACAGGACTTCTATTTACTTACCAACAGGAGTTCTAAACTGATTCTACTTTAATTTATCTTTACAACTGGCCAAGGAATGGTGGCCTAGATACTTACAACAATTGCATTCTTCGATGTGAGGGGCATCATCACTACCAGTTCTTGGGAACTGGCCAGACGATCGAACATCAGCACGTCTACATAGAGATACTGCTGCGTTGCTTCATTCAGTGCGCGGAGAATTGAGATGTGGCAGGACAACGCGTGTGTGCTTCCACCATTGACAACACAGCCTGCCCACGCTTCCCTGAGTATCTGAGCAGTTCCCCTTAGCCCGAGAACCATCACTGTGCTGGAGCAACCCCTACTTGCTCCGACTGGCTCCATGTGATTTTCTTTCCTTTCCCCAAGCTCAAGTGGAACCGTTTTGAGGACTGGGCTGCACGACATCCATACATAAGGCATTTGACAAACAGAGCTACAGAGGATCCGCGAAGAATCCTTCCAGGAGTGCATGAAGCTGCAGAGAATGATGGAAAGTCGCATTAGACTCCAGGGCAATTACTTATTGATACGATTTTAACTTGTAGTTCAACTGTAAGTGTTAGGTGCTTAGAATATACCAATCTTATCCTTCTGCAGAGGGTGTAAATCTTGCCCAATAGGGCCACTGTTGGCTTGTGTGGTGCGACCCCATAAGAAGAAAAATCCTGGTGACCTGAGTCAGTCCATGATTGCCAACAGCTTCTACTTCTGCCCGTACTTGGCTAGACGGTGGTTGAGAGAGGCCCTTTCAATCAATCAGCCTGTCACATCAATCCCTATGATTATCTCAAACCTTATGGGTAACCCCCAACCCCTTTTATATATGTGCTAGAAGGCGGGGTAGCGTCTCTATATCCTAGGTATGACTTTACAACTGCATTTAATGGGAAGTTTAATCTGGAGCTCTGGGGAGTGTCGGAGTACCCCTTCTATGCTATGACTCCCAGATCCGACTGACCCAAGGCGTATAGTACTTTATAAAGGCTCTCCCAATCTTATGAGTTAAATTAAGAAAACAACTAAAACGTTTATAAAAAATTGGATTCTGGAAATAAAACAATAAATTTGCAATACCATCAGAATGTCGAAATAAACGTAGATTCTCTATGCATAAGACATAAACCCAACACCGTGTTGACTGCCGATAAAAATCCAACGAATCAAGTATGCAACATCACAGATTCCCTCAATTCCTCACTCTCCTCTATTGCTTTGGCATTGTAAGGCACCAGTGTTTTTCAAACTTTTTTTTCCGCCCTATCAGCTGGGGCTTTAGAATACACCAACTACACATCTGCATTTGGGGTAGACTCCCGAATGGGGCCACCTGTGGCCGTGACTAGGACCCGTGATGCTTAAGGATGGAAACCCAGGTGGCTGAGCAGTCCATGACATTAACCACTAACACTACAGTCGGAGAGGCATCCTCCAAGTCAAGTCGGCTGGTTACGTCAAGCCTAGGCACCTATATGATTCCCCCAACCTATTGCCATTCATGGCAAGCCCCAACCAAACTATTTGATGGTAGGCTTCCAGTTTCTGGAGGTTTGGGGAATGTGGAGTATCCCTTCATCACCTTTGCTCCCTGGTCCACTCTGACCTGGAGTGTAGTACCTGTTAGGGTCCTATCTATGGGATACATTAAAAAAATGTGTTTATTTATAAAATAAAAATTTAAGAAATCCATTAGAATGAATTTATTTCAAAAACTTTTGTTCGGCAGTAATATGACCACGATGGTTGATAGCCATACAACAAAACAACCAAACCAAACCAAATGAATATTTGAATATTTAAAATTTATTTCTCTAAGAAAATGTTTACAATATATTTACTTTTTTAAAAATATTTTTTTTATTTTTATAGATATATTGACAGCAAGAAATGATAGAAAGTTTGATGCTTTTGGAGATTGGTGAAAGGAGATCAATTGAACAAACGTTCACCGATGATGGATCAACACGGGATCTAAATCCGTCTGATGACAGGCAACATGTGGATCCGGAGAGATCCGTGTTGACGCGAACTCAGCGTTCTTGACAATGTGGCTACAAAATCCAAAGGTCAGAATAGACACCTTTTAGCCAGTTCTTAACTCTTGCCTTACTTTAAGCCACTTCACAGCGGCTCGGCTCCCCCCACCACATTGCCAATCCTACCCATAAACTATCTGGCAGCAGCTACCTACACCTATAATATTTTTAGGACTAGGTATTTATTAATTTGTATTAGTTTGCATTTTCGGACTGTTGTCTTCATCTTTATTGTTATATTCACAATGATTAGGCTTATTGTGATATATCTTATTATAATGGAGATTGTGGGTTTGCCTGTCTGTAACCAAAACTATATTACTATACAAGTCACAATTCCCTTTGTTATTTACATCACCATTCTCCATGTATTTTATTTTTTATTTAAACCTCAATTATTAAAAATTGTTTTATATTATAATGTTGAACCATATATACATACTAAAAAACATACCATTGGTATTTATATATACAAACAAAAAATAGCGGTTTACAGTGTGAATGGGAAAGCTAATTTGATATGATTATTAGGAATTTGATCTAATAAAAAAATATATATGCTTAGTATTATTGATTTCTAATTGTTTGGTTTTATCTTATGAATATTAGCAGAAAATCTCGGCGGATAAATCTTTAAAGAAATCCATTAGAAAGAAGAAATAACTGTAATTTTATTCTTTTACTTCCTGTTTTAACTAAAATAGTTAAATTAGGAAAATGTTAACAATGAAAGACGGGAGTAACGAAAATAATGGAAGAGTTAGTTTCCAAAGTTGTTCTATTTTTTCAATCATCTCTGTTCAAATCTTTTTATCTGCATTTCTTATTCAGTTCATTACCCTTTCTAATTTAATGTGATATTTCTATTATATTAAAAACTTAAATTACTTGCACCCGGAGGGTGCATATATTTGCCTAAGTAACAATAAAGATGAAGACAACAGTTCCGAAAAATTCCAAATAATACAAATTAATAAATACCTATCTAAAAATATTTTAGGTGTGGTAAGACATTTTTTTTTTTTTAAATAAAATGTACAGCATTATTTTATTTATCACATGAATTTAAAAAAATTTTTTTAAAATTTCTTTTCTAAGTTGGCCCGTTCAAGCTCAAAGAACCTCATTGATGTCTGTGTTGTCTCAATTGTGACCAGTCATTTTCATCTATGGATATGGAGACCATTATTCAGTTGACCAAATTTCTTAAAGACAAAGCCATTATAAACCATTTTTGACTTGATGAAGGTTAAAATCCTTTTTATTTGATTCATTGTTGTTTGCTTGAAAATTACATTTGATAAGATTAATGACTTGTTTTAACTACTTGGTTTGTCCTTAGCAGCCTATACAGTGCTACCTTTGACCTAAGAGTTTTATTCGTTCTCTCGTGAACTTAAATTTCCTTGTATGATCAAAAGTATTCCCTATTGAAAATAAAATGAAATTGCCATTAATCCATTTTCATCCCCTTTTAAAACACCCTAATTTTTTTTTTTTGTGTTTTTTTGTGTTCATTTGTTTTAATAAGAAAAATAGAATGTATGTATAAAAAAAAACATAATAGAATGTAAGGAATTATTGTGCTGTATATGTTTTAATGTTTATTCTTTTATTTAGAAAATTAAAATACTCTCTCTCTCTCTCTCTCTCTCTCTTCTCTCTTTCTCTTTCTCTTTTCTCTTTCTCTCTCTTTTCTCTCTCTTTCTCTTTTTTCTCTCTTTCCTTTCTCTTCTCTTTTCTTTCTGTTTCTCTTCTCTCTCTTTCTCTTTCTGTTTCTCTTTCTCTCCTTTCTCTTTCTGTTTCTGTTCTCTTTCTCTTTCTCTCTCTTTTCTCTTTCTCCTCTCTTTTCTCTCTTTCTCTTTCTCTCTCTTTCTCTTTCTCTCTCTCTCTCATCTCTCTTTCTTTCTTCTTCTTCTCTCTTTCTCTCTCTTTCTCCTTTTCTCTTTCTTTCTCCTTTCTCTCTCTCTTTCTCTCTTTCTCTTTTCTCTTTTTCTTTCTCTCTCTTTCTCTCTTTCTCTTTTTCTCTTTCTCTTTCTCTCTTTCTACTTTCTCTTTCTTTCTCTTTCTCTTTCTTTCCTTTCTCTTTCTTCTTTCTCTCTCTTTCCTTCTTTCTTTCTTTCTTCTTCTTCTTTCATCTTCTCTCTCATGTTCTAAACATTATGCACCATGTTTTCTTTAAGAATTTTTAAATATTCTTTAATATCTTTTTTTCTTAAAGTCCTTTATGATGTTATTTCCCTTACAACTGGTCATATTTCTTCAAAAAAACTTCATCATTTCATAATAGAAGGATTTGATTGATGATTCTTCATACAGATTGAATATTCTGCAATATTTAAGCCAATAAAACACATTAATTAATAACACTAACATCTTGGTCTGGAGTTGTCTTGGGGACTTCGGGTCTGATTTCTGTTAGGGATTTCTCCTTATCAGAAGCCCTGTGTCATTGTTAGTTTTTAGGTAATAAACACAAGACTTCGATTTACTTTTGATCTTATTTTATTGTTAAATCCCCAAACCAGACGTCTGCGCAGTGAGACTCACATCTTACGAGCTCGGCTTCTAACTTCTAACTTACTTAATAATCCTTAAACTGGAAGACAGGGTCTTCTATGCCTTCCGGTTCTCACGATTTATGCCTGGAAGGCAAGGTGAGAGTGAGGTCAAGCGCTGTCACTCACTCTCAAGGCCATCAGCTGCACTAATCGCCATTATGTTTCTACACTATTGCCATAAATATTAGGTATCTAATAATTATGTAACACCTGTTCGTGGCGTGAGTTAGGCGACACCTATGCAAATTATGCCCACGGATAACCACAGTATAAAAGGAACTCATTGTGTCATTTAGGCAGTGGCAATTTTGGTACGAGGAAAGACTGCAAGTGTAACGTGCACAACGGGCAAAGCGAGTTAGCATTACTACTGTAAGAATGATTCAAAGTTATATATACTTTGAATATACAAAACTCCGACGAAGGTTAACAGACAAAACATTTAATATATTACAGCATGTGGATATGACGAGATACAAAGTACATAGGTAAAAGGGTACATAAACAAGGAGTACATAAATAAAGATGAAGACACATTCATAAATGGTACAAGATAACATATAAAAGTACAGACATGAGACTAGGGATAGTCCATGCTGTGTGAAGAACTTACAGTAATGTAAGTGGGACCAAAAGCCCCAACGAGAAGGAGTAGACTGTGTCTACTCCATGTGGCTCGTAGTTACTGGAACAGGAAAAGAGAGAGAAGCCTTTTGAACCAGCCGCTTAAATACTAATTCCCCTAGCGGACACCAGCAAACTAAACCGGGCAGACAACTCTCCCAGGCAAATACGAAACTAACGCTACACCACAAACAATTTTTTTTTTTTTTTTTTCAATTTATTAAATTTAATTTTTAATTGTAAAATTTTATTTTAAAAAATTTTTTTTTTCAGTCGATCCCTCTGATTTTCTTGGTGAAATTCAGGAAGCCTCTGAAAGCAACGATGTGGAAAGAGTGGAAGGATTGTTGTGTGGTGCTGTGAAAATTCTTCGTTCTACTCGTTCTAAGCCTGACCCATGTCTATATCTCAGCCTGATGTATCTGGCAAAGTCAAAACCATCAAATTTTCTGAGTGAGTTAGTCACTGAGGTAAGAAAACATTTATTTTAAGTGTTCATTCTTAACATTTTATTCAATTTCATGTGTATCAACCAATCATTTGAATAAAGGTCATATATGTATACCTCACATGGTGTAATATAACTTGATTCTATTAGAAATCAGTAACAGCAAATAATTATTTATTAAACACAGTATTGTTAAAATCATTATGCAAATTATTCCCACAATATACTATGTAAATTTTTATTTCTTAGAGAAATTTCAGGATTTTAAATTCATTAATAAATAATATGGGCAGTTTTGCAGCAAATATAACTCAGCTAGACTTTATAAGAGACATTGTTAATAAGATGCTAATTAAGATTAAATAATGACTATTTCATAATCATTGAGAATATAAGTAAAATAACTAAGGAAACCGTGACATCAGTGGTGACGTAGTTTCAGTCACAGACAGTTAAATAATCTTCATAAAAAAAAAATGTTACTTAAACGGGGACTATTTTTTTTCCTACTTATTTGAATAACTGCTTAAAATGCAATCAGATTTTAAATTTCAATAATCTTAAATATGTGCTATGTTATATGCTATATTTGCAGACCATTGTTAGTGAATTCGATTCACACTGAATGCTCCATACTTCTGGCCTTGTGCCACATCTAAACTAAGCTAAACTTAGTAAATAACTAGATGCATTATTAATAGACTGTAAGAAAACAATTCTCATTAAGTAAAAGTAAATTTAAACCTATGGCCATGATCATAGAATTTTTAAGCAATTATAGATATAAAGGTTATTTCCTATAACTCCAACATAAACAAAGGGGAACCACTCTTGACTGATAAATTATTTATTTATTTTCCCTTAGTGGACGGAAAGGTGTTAACAACTACAATGGATGTCAATGTCTTGAGTTGTTGGTGTTATATAGATTTCTAATATTGGAAAAATGTTATGATTCTTATAGTACTCACTGATTTGAAACATTGGATTTATTTATATCTACTAATACAAATTATAAATAGTCAAATTTAGAACTTTTTTCACAGGATAATGATACTGTTTTTGATGCAGTGGAATGTCACATTTACCGTCAGCATCCTATTTTACTGCACAGATCATTATCATCACGTGAAATTATTTAAGCCCAAAGAGATCAGACCTTGCCAACTTAGATAGAGAAATGTTTTTTTTAACTCTTTGCCTACCAAATTTCCTCCATGGCTCTACCAAATTGTCTTGGTATTTTTTTACCTGTATGGTTCCCTATTGCAAAAGAATCAAGTACCAGTCTCAGGGTTGGTTCACAGACAAAACAAAAGATGGCTGGGGTGTTCATTCAAGGAGTGATTTTTTTTTCAGTGTAAACAAGTGACACTTGTGTGAGTGGCTGCCAGTAGTTTATGGTAGGATCACAGTGGTGGGAGAGCCGCTGTGAGCGGTTTAAAGTAGGCAAAGAGTTGAGCAATTATAGATATGAAGGTTATTTCCTATAACTCCAACATAAACAAAAGGGAACCACTCTTGACTGATAAATTATTTATTTATTTTCCTATTAAACTAACCCTAAACCCTAATCCTAACTTCTTTTTTCCTAGTAGATAAATAGATAAATAAATAAATGATTTATCAGTCAAGAGTGGTTCCCCTTTGTTTATGTTGGAGTTGTAGGAAATAACCGATATGAATATTATGATGTAAGATATATAATGAATGAACTATTTTATTGTAAACCTTGTAAAGGAGCTGCAAAAGTAGGTATACACTAATGAAAAACAAATTGTGTGCACAAAACATATTTTATTGATTTTTACAAACATAATCAATAATAAGTATATTAATCCCTCAAATGTCCAATCTGTTTATCCCTGCGGGACATTCACACACTTTACTAATATACATACACCCATGCACATTCTATCACAAAAGGTTTTCATCAACATCAATTTCCTGGCAAGCCTCCCATATGAACTGAGTCATAACATCTATTAATAATGGAGATTCGCTTCCGGTTTTTGTCTGTAACCAAAATTACGTCACTGCTTACATCACATTACCCAAAATCGTCATAACTTGAACATGCAACATTAGACAGTCCTCATTGTTTTTTAAAACAAGTTTTAATAAATACATGACTGGTATTATATATCTATATATAGTTTGTTTTATTTTAATACATATTTAAAGTTTACATTTCAAATCTTTTTATTTTTTAATCTTTTAATGAATTTGATGATTTTACATACTTAGGGTACAAACTCGCTGACATTGAATTTTTTACTCTCACCCCTCAGGCAATATGTTTCAAAAATTCATTTTTACATCGCCCGGAGGGTGTTTTTTATTTTGTACTAGTCAACATAATGTAGTTTGCATGTGAAAACTTTATCGTTTACATATTCCCGTCTTTCAAAATCCATTTGTGCTCCTCGTCCATTCAGTTGCCAGCCAACATGAGATTGCGACTTAACCTGCAAATAATAGATGTATTATAATAAAAATGGTTATTTCCTATAAGTCTAACATGATCAAAGGGGAACCACTCTTGACTGATAAATTGTTTATTTATTTATTGATTGATCTACTAGGAAAAAAGAAGACGGGTTTAGGGTTAGTTTAATGGGAAAATAAATAAATAATTTATCAGTCAAGGGTGGTTCCCCTTTGATCATGTTAGACTTATAGGAAATAACCATAAAAATTATGAGAGTAAAAATATTAGAAATAGTAATAATGATTTTAATAATTTAAATGAAGTTTAGTATTAAATGAATCCTAACACCACTATTTATATTACTGGTATAATCCTTATTGTATACCTACTTTTGCAGCCCCTTGTAAATTGTCACTTTACTTGCAAATAATAGATGTATTATAATAAAAATTATGAAAATATTAAGAATAGTAATGATTTTAATGAATTAAATGAATTCTAGTATCACTATAATAATACTGGTATAATCCTTATTGTATACCTACTTTTGCAGCCCCTTGTAAATTGTCACTTTACTTGCAAATAATAGATGTATTATAATAAAAATTATGAAAATATTAAGAATAGTAATGATTTTAATGAATTAAATGAATTCTAGTATCACTATAATAATACTGGTATAATCCTTATTGTATACCTACTTTTGTAGCCCCCTGTAAATTGCCCCTTTACCTGCAAATAATGTTATCATAATAAAAATTATGTAAATATCAAAAGTAGTAATAATGATTTTAATAAATTTCAGTATTATAATACTCATATAATCCTTACTGTATACCTACTTTTATAGGCCCCATGTTGCTAGTTTCTAACTTTGAAAAGAAAATATTTTTTAAAAAAGTAATTATTTTCTTTTTCTTTTTCTTTTTCTTGTTCAGGCGTTCTGCTGTTTATTAAAACGCGATGTGTCTTTAAATTTCAAAGCAAAAGGAAATCCTCTTGTTTCTGTTTTGGCCTGTAATATTTTAATGGCTGCTTACAGTGAAGAAGATAATTGGCCTGATGATTTTGTTAAGGTAAGTTGATTTATGATTTATTACGTTCGTCTACTTAAGCGTGTGATATGCCAGATTTTAATTCTTCTGAGAAAATCAACAATAATTGAGAGAAAACATATATAAAAATTTTGGACAGAAAGAATGATGTAAAAACAAAAATATATTTTATAATTTATAATTTAATTTATTCATTCAAAGATAATCTTTTCTTTTTTTGTTCAATCAAAAATAATAGAAGAAGCTGGAGGATTAAGAATGTCCAATATATGTGGATAGCGAGAAATAGATTTTTCTTAGAAAAACAGTTCAATTTTTACTTATCTGTTTTCAGTCTCTTGTTTTTTTTTGTTTGTTTGTTTGTTTTCAATTCTTCATATATATATATATATATATTATATATATATATATATATATATATATTAATCTTTTTTTGTTTCTTTTTCTTATTTTGGAATATTATGTTTCATTCCTCTTCATTAATTTCAAAGATGCGAGATTTGCACGGACGGTCTTCACCCGGCAATTTTTTTTTTTCTTACTGACGGAACTCTGTTCCGTTAAAACTTTGAGACACTCGAAATTTTTTTTAAACGTTCAAAATTCTATAATTATTTTTTGTGAATTATCTCCCTTTCATCGCAAAATGTAAATAAAGGGATAATTCCTTTATATATATATTTTTTTTTTTATTATTATTATTAATTCGGCAAATAACGTGACAGATTGAAATTAAATTCAAAATGAATTCCTTATTTGATCTATTGTCAATGATGTGATATTCATTTTTAACACTTGCTGTCGGCTGGGGCTTTAGAATACACTAACTGCACTTCTGCGGAGGGGTAAGATTCCCCCAATAGGGCCACCTGTTAGCCATGGGTGGTGAACCGTAAGGATGGAACCTAGGTTGCTGAGCAGTCCAAGACATGCAACAGTCCACTAAGGCCTTACGGGTGGTCGGAGAGGCCCCTCCGATCAATCAGCTGGTCACGTCAAGACCTACAATCTATATGATTGGCCCCATCCTATTGCTCTTATGTCAAACCCCAACCTTTTTTATCATATGTGTGCTAGAAGGCAGTGGCTGAGGGTCTTCATGTCCTGGAAATTACGTTAAATTCTATCTGATGGTGAGGTTCTAGTTTTAGAGGTTTAGAGAATGTGGAGTACCCCTTCATCACCATTGCTCCCTGGTCCACTCTGACCCGGAGTGGTAATACCTGTTAGGGTCTCATCTATGGGTTAAATAGAAAAATTTGTTTATTTAAAAAAATTGAGTATCTATTAAGAATGAATTTATTTCAAAACTTTGTCGACATTAAATGACCCACTGAGGTTGATATGCCGTAAAACAAACCAAACCATTTCAAAACTTTGTCGACATTAAATGACCCACAGAAGTTGATATGCCGTAAAACAAAACAAACCAAACCAAACTTGCAGAGAGGACAATAAGGGTTTGGTCTGTTGTCAGTCACTAGCAAAATGTTATTTGTTTTGAACAGTAGCAGAGAGGACAGTAAGGTCAGTCCACTTCATTTAAAAGAGCATGGACGAAAGAACAGGAACCAAAAGAGGAAGAGAATGGGTTCCAAAATCTCACATAACCAATGGATATGTGATGTCTAAAGACATGCTCACAATACAAGGGAAGAAGACAATTATTTATTGTTTTCCTACAATGTCAATGAGAGAATTGGCTATATAGCAACTGCATTATCTATCTATCTATCTATCTATACATATATAAAGGGCAGTTGTAGCGGTCGGAGAGGCTCCCTCCGATCAATCGGCTGGTCACGTCAAGCCCTAGCACCTATATGATTTTCCCAACCCTATTGCCCGTATGGCAAGCCCCAACCCCTTTTTTTATCATATGGGTGCTAGAAGGTGGTGGCTGCGGGTCTACATGTCCTGGGAATGACATTAAACTCTATCTGATGGTGAGGTTCCAGTTTTGGAGGTTTGGGGAATGTGGAGCACCCCTTCATCATCATTGCTCCCTGGTCCACTCTGACCCGGAGTGGTAGTACCTGTTAAGGTCCCATCTATGGGTTAAATAGAAAAATGTATTTATAAAAAAATTGTATTATCCATTAAGAATTGATTTATTTCAAAACTTTATTGGCATTAAATGACCCACTGAGGTTGATATGCCATAAAACAAAACAAACCAAACCAAAGGGCAGTTGTGTGAATCTGTATGTCCGGAGTAAATTTTGAAAATAAAACAATTAACGACAAAGTAAATATATATACACAGTGAATATTACCAGGGCTTGGTTTTTGAGCAAAAATAATAGATTTGATTTATATTCGTGAAGATAATTAAAGATAAAATTTAAATGATAATAGCATTGATTTTTTTTTTTTTTTTTTTTTTTTTTTCATTTAATATTTTAGATAGTAGACATTAACATTTCTTTTCAGAGTAGCTGGATCAATGTAAGGTTTATTTTTTGGCATAGGGATTTAAATGGGGCATCCCACGAGGATTCAACTCCTGATTCAGTAATAATGGATCTGCAGGAGTAACTTTTAAAAAATCCCCCTCTACCCAGGTGATGATGGGTAGCCGCTGCTAGTCACATATAAACGGAGAGATTGATTTTGTATATAATTGTGTTAGATTTTCATAATTTTAGCAAAACAATTGTTGCTATGCAATTCCCATCTGTGCCGTCCAAATTAAAACCATTGCATAGTTTTCTTATTAACTTCTTATCTGTTTTTTCTTCTCTGTGTTCTTGTTTCCCGGGTCTGATGTTAAACTGTATTTAATGGTGAAGTTCCAATTCTGAAGCTCTGGAGTCTGGAGAACCCCTTCATTGCCATTACTCACTGGTACACTCTGATACACAGCAGTAGTACCTGTTAGGGTCTCATCTGTGGGTGAAATAGAAAAAAATGACTTTAAAATAATGCTTAAAATTTTTATTTAAATACCCATCAAGAAAAAAATAAAACAAATTATCTTCAGCATAAAATAACCCAACAAGGGTTGACATGCTGTAAAATGCAGCTAACCAATAAATATAGCATCAATCTCAGGTGTCCTGGGTATGACGTTGAACTGCATCTAATGGTGAAGTTCTAATTCTGAAGCTCTGGGGAGTCTGGAGTACCCCTTCATTACCATTACTCCCAGATCCACCCTGACCTGGAGTGGTAGTACCTGTTAGGGTCCCATCTATGGGTTAAATATTAAAAATATGTTAAGAAATTTTTTTTTTTAAATTGAGTTTTGAAAAAGATTTGTTCAATACCCATCAAGAATGAATAAAACAAAAAGTCTTTGGCATAAAATAACCCAACAAGGGTTGACGTGCTATAAAATCCAACCATCCATCTCCTGGTCGGATTGAGTTCTCTGGCCTCTCATCTTGGGCTGTTTCTCTCCACATCCATTTTTTGTTCTTAATTATGAAAATGAAGACCTTGCTACAGAGACATCAATTCATGTCTAGCACCGAAGAGCTCCTTAACTTAACTCAACAAACTGTTAAACTTTCCCACAGATTTTGCCATCACATGACACTCTCAACCAATAAGAATATCCCACCAAAGGTCAAATCGGGGGGTCAAAAGCTGTCTGTCATACTGTATTATTGTTATTGTATTTTTCCTCATCTCCAGAATTAAACGTTAATAGAGATGCTGATAGGTACGCGTCCTGCGTCCCTGGTGCACGAAAATCTAAAAAGACGCAGTAAAATCATATCCATGTGGCCCAATGTTTTTCTTTTTTCTTCCCTCACCATCTCAAACTAACTATAAATACATTTCAATAGTTTCTTAGAACTGAATTACACAGGATAGGTTACAAGGTAGGAGTTAGATGGCTTTAATTGGAACCCATAAATTTTCCTGGGGACTCCTCCAAATCAAATATGTGTGTCCCAGGACACACTAAATCAAAAAGGTATCAGCATTACTGATTAACTTTTAAATTCAAATTCTTGTACACTACATTACAAAATGAAAAGGTTACCCCTATTTATTATGCAACAATAATTTATTATTCGTGTGAAAATCATTTGCAGTCAGTTTTCTGTATCCTTTTATTCATTATTGAATTTCTTCCTGGTTTCACAAATAGGTTTATGTAGAGGATTCGCTTGGAGAACATGTCTGGGTTGATCGTGAAGAATGTAAAGAATTTGTGGAAAATATCTTGACAGCATTCAATACAAAGTCTCCACCCAAAAATAAAGTTTTTATCGGCTGCAGAAGGTACCAAGTCTGGAGAACAGTCCGGAAGCTGTAAGCTTTTCTTTTTTTCTTTTTTTCTTTTTTTTTTTTTTTTTTTTTTTTCTTTCTTTAATCATTTACCGATTTTATAACAAAAAGGATTAACCCGATTTGTAATTGGTCTATCTATTAATAATAAAGATTTTATCTCTTTTTGTCTGTAACCAAAACTATGTCACTGCTTACGTCAGTAATGTTTTAAAAAATTCTATGAAAAAATCACTTGAGAGTAAAATTTTCACAAAAATTTTAATACTTATTCACCTTTTTGATGAATTTATGTTTAAAACAATTTTTTTCCTAAAATTATTGGGAAAATATCTTTTTACTAGTCGACCTCCCCCCCCCCCCCCCCCACACACACACACTTATTTCATTTTTATGAAATCTGAACAAAATATATTTTACTCGTTACAATTCTTTAATTTTTCTACAAAAATAAGAAATCTGTATAATTAAATCAGAAATTTTTAGAAATGTTTGGAGGTCGTTACTGTTGTAAACAAAACAAATATCTCAGTAGAGTGGAGTGAATATGATG
Source organism: Doryteuthis pealeii (assembly GCA_023376005.1). Classification (NCBI taxonomy): domain Eukaryota; kingdom Metazoa; phylum Mollusca; class Cephalopoda; order Myopsida; family Loliginidae; genus Doryteuthis; species Doryteuthis pealeii. The sequence continues at coordinate 28,388,787 of CM042145.1, read as the reverse complement.
CTTTCTAAGTAATTTTTTTTTTTTTTTTTAAATATTAAACATTTTATTTTATTTATTTCATTCTACTCCCACAGGCAATATCTTTCATAAATTTATTTTTACACCACCTAGAGGGCGTTTTTTATTTTTATTTTCTATTTTGCTAATTTGAATATTTTATTTCCCTGACAGCAAGTCCTTCACTGAGTGTGTGTGAAGATGAAGAAAAAAGTATTGATAGTGACAGTCTCAAGTCTGGCTTTGGTGATGCTGATAATTCGCCCATTTCTCCAAGGTAAATGGACATTTCATTGAATAATTTCTTATTTTATTAGAAAAGAAAGTATTACACAAGGTATGTCAGAAAAGTTATAGATTGATTGCTGTTGGAATTTTTGTGTATATAAGGCGTGTGCCAGACGCCTACTCCTACTTATAGACTCGCTGATAAGCACGTGACCTGGGAAGGCAACCTATTGTCCAATCACTGGCAATGCTCTGCTGCTGATATTATTATTTATACTGGCCTTTTCTGGTCATACTAATCATTACTACTTGGATCTTCTTGGACGACGGAACGTAGTATTATATCGCGGGACTTATTCACTTACCAAAGGATTCTATACCGCGGGACTTATTCACTTACCAAGGGATTCTATATCACAGGACTTATTCACTTACCAAAGGATTCTCTACCACAGGACTTATTCACTTACCAAAGGATTCTATAACTCGGGACTTACTTACTTATTTACTTTAAGTTCTTTACAACTGGCCAAGGATGGTGGCCTGATACTTAACAATTGCATTCTTCGATGTGAGGGGCATCATCCACTACCAGTTCTTGTGACACGGCCAGACGATCAACCAGCATGTCTACATAGAGATACTACTGCGTTTGCTTCATTCAGTGCGCGAGAAGAGTTGAGATGTGGCAGGACAACTCGTGTGTGCTTCACCATGACAACGCACTTGCCCACGCTGCCCTGAGTATCCGAGAGTTCCTAGCCCGGAAGAACATCACTGTGCTGGAGCAAGCCCCCTACTTGCTCGATCTGGCTCCATGTGATTTTTTCCTCTTCCCCAAGCTCAAGGGAACCCGTTTTGAGGATGTGCACGACATCAAAAAGGCTGTGACAACAGAGCTACAGAGAATCCCGGAAGAATCCTTCCAGGAGTGCATGTAAGCGTGGCAGAGAAGGATGGGAAAGTGCATTAGACTCCAGGGGCATTACTTTGAAGGGTATAACTTGTAGTTAACTGGGTTAGTAGAATATACCAACTGTACCTCTGCAGAGGGGTAAAATCTCCCCAATAGGGCCACTTGTTGGCTGTGGGTGGCGACCCATAAGAAAAAAATCCTGGTGACTGAGTAGTCCATGATGTGCAACACTTCACTCTGGCCCGTACTTAGGCTAGACGGGTGGTTGGAGAGGCCCTTCCAATCAATCAGCCTGTCACATCAATCCCTATGATTATCTCAAACCTTATGGTAAACCCCCAACCCTTTTTATCATATGTGCTAGAAGGCGGTGGCTGAGGGTCTTATTGTCCTGGGTATGACTTTAAACTGCATTTAATAGTGGAAGTTTCAATTCTGGAGCTCTGGGGAGTGTGGAGTACCCCTTCATTACCATTACTCCCAGATCCACTGACCCAGAGTGGTAGTGCCTTTTAGGGTCCCATCTATGAGTTAAATAGAAAAAACAAGTTAAAAAAGGTGTTTATAAAAAATTGAGTTTGAAAAAAAAAATTTGAATACTATCAAGAATGAATAAAGTAGATCTTTGGCATAAAATAACCCAACACATGTTGACATGCCATAAAATCCAAACGATCAAAGTGTGCCAACATCACAGATTCCCTCAATTCCTACTTTCTCCCTATTGCTTTTGGCATGTAAAGACCAGTGTTTTTCAAACTTTTTTTCCGCCCTGTCAGCTAGGGCTTTAGAATACACCAACTGCACCTCTGCGGCGGGGTAAGACTCCCCCAATGGGGCCACCTGTTGGCCGTGGGTAGTGACCCATAATGCTTAAGTATGGAACCCAGGTGGCTGAGCAGTCCATGACATGCAAAAATTTCCACTTTGGCCCTTACTTGGGCTAGACGGGCAGTCAGAGAGGCACCCTCCAATCAATCGGCTGGTCATGTCAAGCCCTAGCACCTATATGATTGCCCCAACCCTATTGCCATTATGGCAAACCCCAACCAAACTATTTGATGGTGAGGTTCCAGTTCTGGAGATTTGGGGAATGTGGAGTATCCCTTCATCACCTTTGATCCCTGGTCCACTCTGACCTGGAGTGTTAGTACCTGTTAGGGTCCTATCTATGGGATACATAAAAAATGTGTTTATAAAATAAAATTAAGAATCCATTAAGAATGAATTTATTTCAAAACTTTATCGGCATTAAATGACCCACCGAGGTTGATATGCCATACAACAATACAAACCAAACCAAATGAAATATTTAAATTATTTTCTCTAAGAAAATGTTTACAATATATTTACTTTTTTAAAAATATTTTATATTTTTTACAGATATATTTACCAGCAAGAAATGATAGAAGTTGATGTTTTAGAGATTGTGAGAGATCAATTGAACAAACGTCAGCCGATGGATGGATCAACACGGAATCTAATCCGTCTGATGACAGCTACGTGTGGATCCGGAGAGATCCGGTTGACAGCAGCTCAGCGTCTTGAAATGTGGCTACAAAATCCAAAGGTCAGTATAGACACCTTTTAGCCAGATCTTAACTCTTTGCCTACTTTAAACCACTCACAGCGGCTCCCCCCCACCACATTGCAATCCTACCATAAACTTCTGGCAGCAGCTACCTACACCTATGATATTTTTAGATTTAGGTATTTATTAATTTGTATTATTTGCATTTTTCGGACTGTTGTCTTCATCTTTATTGTTACTAGCAAATATATGCACCCTCCGGGTGCAAGTATTTAAGTTTAATGTAATAAAATATCATATTAAATTAGAAAGGCTAATGAAACTAAATAAGAATGCAGATAAAAAGATTTGAAATAGAAAGGGGTATAATCGAAAAATAGAACAACTAAAACTTACTCTTCCATCACTCTCGTCTTTCATTGCTAAATTTTCCTAATTTAACTATTTCGTTAAAATAGGAAGTAAAGAATAAAATGACAGTTATTTTTTCTTGTTAATGGATTTCATTTCAGATTCATTGAAGAGATTTTTGCTTATATTCATTAAAATAAAACCAAACAGTTAGAAATCAATAATACTAAGCACATATTTATTAAAATCAAATGTTTAATATCAATATGCAAATTAGCCTTCCCGTTCACACTGTAAACCACTATTTTGTTGTATATATAGATATAATTGCATGCTATTAGTATGTAGATATGGTTAACAGTATCAATAATGTAAAAGAATTTTTATTAATAATTGAAGTTAAAATAAAAATAAAATCATTGAGAATGTGATGTAAATAACTAAGGGAATTGTGACTTGAGTAGTGATATAGTTTCGGTTACAGACAGACAAACACACAATCTCCATTATAATAAGATATTCACAATGATTTAGGCTCATTGTGTATATAACAATAAAGATGAAGACAACAGTCCGAAAAATCCAAATAATACAAATTAATAAATACCTAAATCTAAAAATATTTTAGGTGTAGGTAAGACATTTTTTTTTTTTTAATTCTTTTTTTAAATAAAATGTACAGCATTATTTTATTTATCACATGAATTTAAAAAAAATCTTTTTTTTAAATTTCTTTTCTAGTTGGCCCGTTCAGCTCAAGACCTATTGATGTCTGTGTGTCTCAATTGTGACCAGTCATCATCTATGGATATGGAGACCATTATTCAGTTGACCAAATTCGTTTAAGACAAAGCCACTTATAAAACCATTTTCTGACTTGTATGAGGTAAAATCCTTTTTATTGATCATGTTGTTGCTGAAATTACATTTGATAAGATTAAGACTTGTTTTACACTACTTGGTTGTCCTTAGCAGCCTTATACAGTGCTACCTTGACCTAAGAGTTTTATTCGTTCTTCTCGTAACTTAATTTCCTTGTATATCAAAAGTATTCCCTATTGAAATAAACTGAAATGCCATTAATCCATTTCATCCCCTTAAAAACACCCTAATTTTTTATTTATTTATTATTTTTTTTGTGTTTTTTTGTGTTTCATTTGTTTAATAAGAAAAATAGCAATGTATTGTATAAAAAAAACATAATAGAATGTAAGGAATGATGTGCTGTAATATGTTTTAATGTTTATTCTTTTATATTTAGAAATTTAAATAACTCTCTTTCTCTTTCTCTCTCTCTTCTCTCTCTCTCTCTCTCTCTCTCTCTCTCTCTCTCTCTCTCTCTCTCTCTTCTTCTCTCTCTCTCTTTCTCTTTTTTTCTCTTTTTCTTTTCTCTTTTTTCTTTCTCTTTTTCTTTTTCTTTCTCTCTCTTTTTTCTTTTTTTCTTTTTTCTCTTTTTCTTTTTCTTTTTTTCTTTTTTCTTTCTCTTTCTCTTTCTTTCTCTCTCTCTTTTTCTTTCTCTCTCTCTTTTTCTTTCTCTCTCTCTTTTCTTTTTTCTTTCTCTTTTCTCTCTTTTCTTTTCTTCTCTCTCCCTCTTTCTTTTCTCTCTCCCTCTCTTTCTTTTTCTTTCTCTCTCTCTCTTCTTCTTTCTCTCTCTCTCTCTTTCTTTTCTTTCTCTCTCTCTCTTTTCTTTTTTTTCTCTTTCTTTCTCTCTCTCTCTTTCTTTTCTCTCTTTTCTTTTTCTTCTCTCTTTCTTTTTCTTTCTCTCTTTTCTCTTTCTTTCTCTCTTTCTTTTTCTTTCTCTCTCTTCTTCTCTTCTTTTCTCTTTCTCTCTCTCTCTCTTTCTTTCTCTCTCTCTCTCTTTCTTCTCTTCTTTCTCTTTCTCTTCTCTCTCTTTCTCTCTCTCTCTTTTCTCTCTCTTTCTTTCTCTCTCTCCTCTTCTCTCTTCTTTCTCTTTCTTTCTCTTTCTCTCTCTTTCTCTTTCTCTCATGTTCTAAACGTTATGCACATGTTTTTCTTTAAGAATATCTTTTAATATCTTTTTTCTTAAAGTACTTTATGAGTTATTTCCCTTACAACTGGTCATATTTTTCAAAAAACTTTCAAATAGACAGGCTCTGATGATGATCTTATACAGATTGAAATATTGCAATATAAGCCAATAAAAACAACATTGATTAATAACATCTGTGTGTTTTTCACATTTCTTCTCTGATATTATCTTTTATGAATAGTATTTTTCTTTGGCGTGGTAGATTTGGAAAGGTAAATGCTTTTAGCAGAATCATTAAGCGTATCTGAATCTCACTTGTACCTCAAATTTTAGCTCTCAGCATAAAACAAAAAATCAACCGAGTGAAAGCTTGTAACTTGGAAAACTTGTAAATTAAGTTAGCACTGTACTTTGCTTTTATGGTGAGCAAAATAGTTGAGAAAGTTTTGAAAATAAAACACTTTGCTATGAAGCAATAGTTAGCAAGTTAGTCTCATATATTACTACTACTGTAATGAGTTTGATCATTGCCGGGGAGTCCACACTTATTGGCCCTGTGTCAGACTAAACTAAGCTTAGTAAATGCTTTCCTGTTTTGTGGCTGAGGTAGTTGCATGTTTCTCAGCAGTATCAGAGATTGGTGTTCAAGCCCAGGCAACAGTCCAGAATGCTAATTTTCTAAACTGGCAGACTGGTCGGCCTACTCTACTTTGCGCTCATGCCCTTGGGGAAGGTATGAATCCCTCTGTTCTCATCCCATGCCTATGGGTAAATAATAGGGCAAATATGGTTCTTAAGCCTTGGTTAAGCAATCAGTCTAGGAGGAGGAATCTCTGAATTGAAACCAGCTGTACTCCACTTAAAAATTGATCTTGTGTCACATCCTGGCTGTGGTGGAGAGATTGGGTTTCCTGGCAGTATCATACTCCACTTAGAGGATTAGAGTTTTCCTACCCTCATTTCCCTCTGTGTCCGACTAAGCTAAGCTTAGAAAATATTTTTTAAATTTAATAAGTTTTTTTTTGTTTTTGTTTTTGTTTTTTGTTTTTTTCATTTCAAATCTTAAATCTTTTCCTTTTCCAGAGAACTTCTCAATCAGAATGCCGATAATCTACGCATCATTCTCACTCATACTATCTACAATGAATTATCAAATGCTCGTAATCCCAATAATATGGCATTGCTTGGTGTAATCTGTCAAAATTCTCCTGAGACGTCTGCAAGAGTAAGTATAAATGATAAATTCTTTTTAGATGGAAGGATTTTTATCTTATGAATTTATATTTATAAAAAACCTGGGGATAGAAATTTTTCTCATTCTTATCTATAAGATTGTCATGAATAACAAGTTTTCTTTGTATTTAATGTGCAAAAGTAAAACAAACAATTAGTATTCTTTGATGTACTATAATTATTTCTAGTATATAATAAATAAATAAATAAATAATATATAGTAAATAAGGAAGCGTGTGGTGTAATGGTTAAAGTCATGGGAAATGGACTTGTCGCCCCGAGTTCAAATCCTGGGCGTTGTAATTGCATTTCATTTAGCGCTAATACCCTTGGGAAAGGTATGAATCCTACTCTCCCTCCAGCTATGGGTAAATAGTAGGGCAGTCTGGGCTCTTTAACCTTGGTTAGGCAACCGGTCTAGGAGAAGGAAAACTCTGAATTCAAACCTGTTAAACTCCGCTTAAGAAATTGACCTTGGGTCGCATCCTGCTCGTGCGGAGGGGTTGGTAAATATATATAATTATTTCTAGTGACCTACAATTTGACCAAATATTATCAGTATGGAACAAAATAAATTTTGAACTTCAAATTTTAAAACATTCTAACTTGTTTCAAACATAACTTTAATAGTTTTAAAAAATAAGATTAAATACCAATAGTCCATTGACAGACTTTTACTGTGTAAAAAAAATAAAAAATAAAAATAAAAAATTGCTATGTCTTGTGTTGGTGTAGACTTTCAACTTCAATAAATATCAACCAACAAAAGTAACAATTATTTATTGTCAAAATTATTTGAAGAATGCAGCTTAAATGCTGTAACCTTCACTTTTTATAGAAAATTTCCATGAATTCCTTAATTTTTTATAACCTTTTTTTTAACCATAAAATGTTCTAACTTTGATATTGTATTTGCTGGTGTAGCGTAAAGGCTCAAGTCATGTAATAACAAGAGGGTTAACTAGGGAATCACACACAGACAACAACAATCACATAGGTTGTGTGTTCCAACAAAAAACAACATACGAAAGTCACAGAGTCAAAAAGGGGTTGTTTATTTCTTTCACTCGCTTTGTGGTTTCTTTTCAAAGAGAAAGCTCAAACTGTTCTATCATAAATCATAAATCGTTACTACTATATGCGCACTGTTCACTGACAGCCGAAACACATCACAACGGAACCCCAAAAACTCATGTCCGTCTCCTATGGGATCCCAGTGAAAAGAGCCCGAGTTCCCTTTACTTCCATTTGTCAGAGTGGGGGAAAGGACACATCTATTTCTGCTCTTTTGCAGAAAATTCGGGACTTTTTTAAATTTTTTTTTTTTTTAATCTAGTTCAAGGGTCAGTGACCGACATATGTTGAGTGCTTAGAATTCTAAATTTTATTTTATTTTTGTTCTTTACCCAGAAATCCGATTATCATTTTCTTTTCAATCCAAATTCTGTGTAGACCATTTTAATTACACTACAGCTGTTTGTTTTTTTTGTTTTTTGTTATTTTTCTATTTATTCATTTTATTTATTTATTTTTTTTTTTTCAGATTTTAGCAGAAATCTTCCAGGATTTATTGATGAACAAGGAAGATTACTTAAGAGCTTTGAGAGCTTTGTTCAGAGAAATTGTCCGTTCACTTCGACATGATCTCAATTTTGTCGCATTCTGTTTGGGGCTCATGCAAAAAACGAAATGAATCAAAATTAACAGAAATTGATCAAGCGTTCAAAGTATGTGGTTCTTTATTAGTTTTCTCTTATTTTTTTTTTTTTTTTTTTTTTTTTTTCATTTGTAATATGTATGATTGTTTTCTTTATATATTTATCTATTCAAAACCAGGTTTGTGTATTAGTGTGTGTACATTGTTATGTATATAGGAGGAGTAATGGATTGAGTAAATCTGACAAAATGTGGTTAAAACAACAGAACAACTAAATTCAAATGATATTTTGCCTCAGTATGCTACAAAGCTTTGTCAAATTTATTCTGAAGACAATCTGGGATCAACAGTCCACTTTAATGCTGAAAAGGTAATGGGGGGGGGCAGAAGATCGGGTAGGGAGCATACTGAGTGAGTGATAAAATGTGAGGCAAAAGGAAAGAGGGGAGGGTTGGATGTGTTGTATGGAGTGAGGAAAAAGGGAAGGAGAAAGGAATGGGTTTAATGGGGCATGGTATTTTTGTTTTATGGGGTCATTTATTGCCATTGTGTGTGTATGTGTATATATACATACACACACCTTAGATGCAAAAACAATCTCCCCTGTCTAGCATTAATGAAAAGGGGATAGACTCCTTCACTGTCCAGCTGATACCGACAGTTGGCCACTCCATCGACTTATGTATGAGAAGATAGAAATTTAGCACTTGAAAACACCCTTTTCAGTATTAGTTCACAATAAATCTTTGTTGAGTGTACTTGGTATGATATTAAACTGCATCTTGTAGTAAGGTTCCACTTTTTGAAGCTCTGGAGAGTGTGGAGTACTCCTTTATTGCATCTCTTCCAGGTCCTTTGACCCGTAGTGGTAGTACCTGTTAGGGTTCAATCTAAACATCTTTGGCATAAAATAACCAAATAGTTGACTTACCGAAAAAGAAGGGGCAGTTTTGTGTATGACACTAATCTGCATCTAGTAGTGAAGCTACAGTTCTGGAGATCTAGGGGAGTATGGAGTATTTATTCATTGCTATTACTTCCAGGTCCACTCTGATCCAGTTTGGTAGTACCTGTTAGGGTCCCATCTAGGAGTCAAATAGATCTGTTTTCAAGCTAATGAAAATTATTATTTCTAGTTTATTAATAAATATAAAGTTAATGATAAATCTAACATGGAAATTATTTATACCAACTTATTAATACTTACAAAAATTTTTTTTTTTTTTTTTTTTTTTTTTTTTAATTTGGTAAAATAAATTTCAGTTAATAAAAATAGTTAAAACTCTTAATGTCCTATACCACCTCATTCCGCCCGGCCAGAAGTCACATTCGTTTTCCTAATCTGCCCCAAACGATAGCTTTTGTTTAAATGTAATATTAAACATTTAGAAGTCTTTGATTTAAGGAAAATAACAGGTAACTTTAAATGAAAAGGCCATTTTTTGATAAATCCTGATAGGAATGGGGCTCTGTACTTAGAAAATTCTCAGCAGGATGTTAAGAGTTAAAAAATGATATGCAAGAAGTTAAACAAATCATATATTTTTAAAAATATTTGGCATTAGATAACCCACAAGAGTTGATATGCCATTAAACACCAACTAACAAACATCTTTTTTTTAAAATTAAGGAGTATCATTAAAGATTTTTCTTTCTTTCTCTAAGGGTTAATCATTGTTCTAATCTTCTTAAGGTGTTGAGTCATGGTGTAATAGTTAGCAAGCTAGTCTTACAGATCCATTTATACATATATAAAGGACAGTTAGTGTGTGTTGTAGGTATGTATGTCCAGAGGAAACTACGAAAATAAAACAATTAGCAAAGAAGTAAAAATATATATATACACATTCACTATAACCAGATCTTGCATTTTGAGCAATTATAATGATAGATAAATATGTATTCATCAGGATAATTAAAAAATAAAATTTAAATAGTAACACCATGGCTTTTTTTTTTTTTTTTTTTTTTTTTTTTTTGCATTTAATATTTTAAATAGGAGACATAAATTTTTCTTTTCAGGGTATTTGTGCACTTTTATTTCTGACACCCCAATATAAACCAGATCAACACAAGGTCTTTATATGTTTGGGATTTTAATGGGGTCAGGTCTAACTCACGATTCAGTAATAATGGATCTGTAAAGCTACTTTTTTTGCCTCCCACTTCTACCCAAGCGATGCCGGGTAGCCACTTTTAGTTACAACTGAAAAGTGAGTTTGATTCTCACAGGATGGCCCATGCTTGTGACAAATCCTGCATGTTGATCTTAAAGAATTGATTTTAATGAATATTTGATTAGTTTTATTGATTTTTAATTGTTTGATTTGATTTTAATTAATTTTGAAAAAATCCATTACCCAAAAGACATAATGTAATTTTAATATCTGATTTAGTTAAATAGTTGAATTAAGAAAATTTTGCAATAAAAGGCAGAACTGATGGAAAGAGCTAGCGTTCAAACTGTTCTGTGCTTCGAATATACTCCCTCTGTTTGAAATGTTTAAAGCAATAATTAATAGTTAATGATTTATTTAGAAATCAATAAAAAATATGTGTAATCTTTTTATGTGTTCTAATTTTATTTCATTAGTCTTTTTGATTCAATTAAACAGGTTGGGTAAATATCTTTTTCTTTTTTTAAATTCTAATCTTTTATTTTATTTGTGTTTTTAGGAACGTTATGTTCTGGCTATTACTGACCTGATCACTCTAACCATTTTGGTTGGTATTACTCCATCTGTAAGAGAAGCAACAGCAAATCTTGCTCGGGGTGAAAGAAAAGGTAATTTCCAAAAACTGATTATTCTTACAATTTCATTAATTTCTTATTTTCTATAACAATTTTTATGGATAGATTTTTTTTTTTCTTTTTCTACAAAACTGACAGTTTGTTTTCATTTCTTAAATTTTTTTTTCTCTCCTAAAAGCAAAATGTCTGATTTGTGACACTAAGCTCTTCTATCCATTAGTGCACATAGGTGCTATAATCCATATGTATGTAGATGCAAGTATATCTATATATGTATGTGCATGGGTGAGTGTGTGTGAGAGCATATGTGCATGGGTGAGTGTGTATGTGAGAGCATATGTGCATGGGTGAGTGTGTATGTGAGAGCATATGTGCATGGGTGAGTGTGTGTGTGTGTGAGAGCATATGTGCATGGGTGTGTGTGTGTGAGAGCATATGTGCATGGGTGTGTGTGTGTGTGAGAGCATATGTGCATGGGTGAGTGTGTGTGTGTGAGAGCATATGTGCATGGGTGAGTGTGTGTGTGTGTGAGAGCATATGTGCAGTGTGTGTGTGTGAGAGCATATGTGCATGGGTGAGTGTGTGTCTGTGAGAGAGCATATGTGTATAGGTGAGTGTGTGTGAGAGCATGTTATTTGAGGGTGAGTGAACTAAGTTTCCATTTCAAATGTTTTTTTTTTTTTTTTTTTTTTTTTTTTTTTATCACTCTTTCAATAAATTTGAGGATTTTACTTAGGATACAAACCCTCTGGCATTAAATTTTTTCCTCCCCACCTCGGGCAATATCTTTCAAAAATTAATTTTTACACTGCCCAGAGGATGTTTTCTTTGCTAGTATACATAATATTTTATATCGGTTAAATCGAACTTAATGGACCTAAATTTCACCATCGTATGTCACCCCGCCTAAAGGGAAAAAAACCCAAAAAATCAGGGAATTAACCAAATTTAATGAAATTTTCAGTGTTGATATATTAATGAATAAAAGATATAATGCACCAGTTATTTTATTTTAAAACTTTTACATTTTTTCAGGTCAGTTAACTTTGAACCATGTATTTTTGAGGCGTAACACAGATTCTCAAAGATACATGGTTCAAAGTTAACTGACCTGAAAAAATGTAAAATTTTAAAAATAAAATAACTGGTGCATTATATCTTTTATTCATTAATATATCAACACTGAAAATTTCATGAAATTCGGTTAATTCACTGATTTTTGTTATTTTTAAAAGATTTTTTCTTTTGGTGGGGTGACATACAATGGTGGAATTTAGGTCCATTAAGTTCGTTTTAACCAGAATATCATTATAAAGAATCTACCAAGAAGAAAATAAGAAAAAAACTTCTATTTTAATGTTATTCATGTAATATTTTATTTTCTCCAGATTTAGACAATTTGCACCAATATCAACATCAAGTGAGCATCATTCAACGTGATAGTGTATGGTGGCTGCACACTGTTGTACCTGCAATTGTTGAAATGAAAACTTCTGACTATGTTCATTGGTGAGTCTCTTTTCTTATATTCTTATACCAGAGATTTTTCTTTAATTTTTCTGTTATCATGTTGGCCTTAATTCATTCACTGATCTCTAGTTGAAATTTATGTAATTATACTTACCCAGAGCCAGTACGTCGTGTCTCCTGACCCCCCCTCCGATTGGGGGGTTCTGTTATGTACTTACCCAGAGCCAGTACGTCTTGTCTCCTGACCCCCACTCCAATTGGGGTCCTATTATATACTTACCCAGAGCTAGTGTATCTTGTCTCCTGACCCCCACTCCAATTGGGGGGTCCTGTTATATACTTACCCAGAGCCAGTATGTCTTGTCTCCTGAACCCCCCCCTCCGATTGGGGGGTCCTGTTATGTACTTACCCAGAGCCAGTACATCTTGTCTCCTGACCCCACCCTCCGTTTTTGGGGGTCCTGTTATGACCCTCCACTAGTTTTTTTTTTAACTGACATTACTAATAGTGTACATTGTGTATCTGCGTGTCCAGCGCGCACTATGCCTGAACTCGACATGGAGAGGGGAACCCTATATCAGAGTTTCAAGGGGTCTCTGAGACCCTAGTGCTGGTTCTGTACTTACCACTTAAGTAATGAACAACCCCTAACTATTGGCTATGCTAGCCTACAAAAATATTTCTTCAATATCTAGTGACGTAAAGAGAAAACACTCAAACTCATACTTTCAAAACTACTTTAATACAATCAAGATCAATGTGATATCATAAATAAACAATGTAGTCTAAACATATTAAACTCCAATGAATCGGCTGGTCATGTCAAACCCTAGACCTATATGATTGCCCCACCCCTATTTCCCTTATGGCAGACCCCACCCCTTTTTATCATATAGGTGCTAGAAGGTGGTGGCTGAGGGTCTTCATGTCCTGTTGGTATCAGCCAATCAGCGAGGGAGTCTGTCCCCTTTTCAATAGCGCTAGACCAAGGAGATTGTTTTTTAGCATCTGAGGTGGAGCGCCACACCTACCATCAGCTCCTTACTTTACCGCACAGATCCCTCTGCCACTCATACGCTGAGTTGGCGAGGACCGGTATTGAACTAGGAACCTTGTGGTTTCTAGCCGAACGCTCTACCGACTGAGCTAACCCGGCCTTTCTTAACTAATAACCTCAGTTTTTGTATTGGCTATGCAAAGACATTTTGGATTAAAGTTACGGCAATGGTTAGGCCTAGAAACATGGCAAGCTTAGACATTTCAAAAACGTACCTTGTTCTACTTTCATACATTCAGACCTAAATACATACATGCATTCATTGACTCCTCTCTGAATCTATTCCTTCCTCCCTTCCCTATCCCCTGTGTCCGACCCCTGCATGAACTCTGAGGATTACATGACAATCAATACGTACCACTCTACCCCACCCCGATGCTACATGACAGTCAACATGTACCCCCTCCACACCCTTTCCTGCTCATTTGGATGATTCGTCAGTTCTTACCAAAATACCAAGACGACATCACACATCTTCACTGCTCTCCGATCAGCTTTCAAGACTCAATACTTTTTTACCGTATCTTTTTTTTATGAACTCATTGCACACTCGGGTTTCGGTTAACACCGGGAGTCCAGCGAGCTTCAGCGCTGGACTCGTCAAGAGTTTAATAACAGTGTTGATTCCTGAGGAGCCCCCCTTGTGGGGGAATGCCGATTTGTTCTTTCCCACCCATGAGCTTCGGCTTGTGGGTGGGCCCACGTTAAAACGAGGCCTTGTGCCCAGTCCATACAAGTGGGGTATGCGACAAATATACTCAATACTTTTTTACTGCTGAGGTCTGTTAAGGACTTTTTGAACTTTTCATCCCTTTTCTCATCCCGTTTAATTGTTTGTTTGTTTTAAGTTCAATATCGAACGTTCACGTCTCATCTATTGTCTTCAGTTTTCCCTTTTTTTTGTTGTTTCATTCAATTGTTTGATGTTCTTAAAGACTGCTTGGTTAAGCTATCTGTCCAATCTTCGCAGACAAGAGAAGGCAGAAAATACCTCATGTAATGAACAAACCTTTGTTTTTGTTGTTGAAAAGTTGATCTTACAGTATGTGTTGTATCTTAATCTGTGGTGTGTTAAAAATGTTTGAGAAAAGAGAGAAAATGGCTAGAAATGTTTAAACTGTTGTGTTTAGGGCTTCACTATGCCTGGTTCTGTCTGGAACCAGATAAGAGCACAGTTTGTGGTTCAGGCTAGATCACTGAAGTTAAGCAGCGATGAGCCCACTTAAGCAACATCACATACTTGTTAAATGACCGGAAAGGATTGATATGCCGTAAAACAAAAACATCCACCCAAGCACAGTTTGTTTATTGTATTTTTAATCTTTTTTTTTTTTTCTTTTTTTCTTTTTTTAAAACCAGTCTACATAAAGTGTTGTTTATGGAAAGTGCTGAACATTACCACAACAAAGACAATTGGCCCCCTGAAAGTGATAGAGTGTAAGTTTACATATAATTGAAGTGTTTTTTTTTTTTTTTTAAATCATTTGAAAATTCAACTTTAAAATCATTTGAAAATTCAACTTTAAAAATCATTTGAAAATTCAACTTTAAAAATCATTTGAAAATTCAAAAAATCATTGAAAATTCAACTTTTTCTATTTCTTATAAAACTTTATTTCCAGTATGCTTAGATATAAAGTATATAGATTATATAAATAAACTATTCTTTTATCTAATTTAGTAGATGACTATAAACAATTCTTTTTTATTATAATTATTATAAAGTATATAGATTATATAAATAAACAATTCTTTTTTTCTAATTTAGTAGATGACTATACACAATTCATTTTTACTATAATTGTACTCATAAAAATTGAGAGAGAAAGCAATTTAAATTGAACAAATCCAATTCTAATATTTTTGTATATTTTGTTCTATTTTAGGCACATGCTGAAAATTGCTTCTGATATTCCAGTCTTGGAGGATACATTAATGAGAATTCTTGTAATTGGACTTTCTCGGGAACTTTCTCTTGTTTCAGCTGATGCCGTGGAATTGGCTGACCAATTGATCAAGAGGGCAGCTGTGATGCATTTAGATGGTAAATCCTTGATTTGTTCTGCAAAATATTAAAATGGGTGACCCCCCCCACCCACCCCCCAAAAAAAAAAGATGTTGAGATGAAGAAAAATAAAGAAAATAATTTTTAAATTGCTCTGAGAAATGCTAATAAGGATGTTGATTGAATAATTCTTACAATCAAAAGTATATAAAGATTAGTTTTAGTTTAGTGTTCTGGCCCAAATAAAATATTCAGAATATTTTTTTAATACAATGTTTCAGAAAAATTGATATAATTTCTTAATGTAATAACTTGACCAATTCTCCTTCAAATGATCTCAAATTTTAACAGCATGTATAAAAACAATTCAAAATTCTACGTTTAATGATTTTTTTGTAATCTGAACATTAGCTACATAAATGAGAGTAACCTCCCCTTGTTTATTTCACTTAGAGGATGCCATATGTTTTGGTCGGCCATTTTCATTTCACCGTAAATCAAGACAACTGCATGTTTTAACACGAAAATGTCATAAAATTTGTTCTTAATAACAATAAAGTTCATTTCAAATAATGAGCAAGCACAATTAAGACATTTTATGACATTTTCATGTTGAAACTTCCAGTTGTATTGATTCGAACAAATTCGTATTTTCAGTGTAGATTTACAGTGAAATTAAAATGGCTGACCAAAACATATGGCTTCCTCATAGTGAAATAAACAAGGGGAGGTTACTCTCATTTATGTAGCTAATGTTCAGATTACCGTTTTTTTTTTGGGGGGGGGGGCTCAAGTATAGAAATGCCATTCACTGGAAAAGAAAAGATGTTTAAACATTAAACAGAATTTTGAGTTGTTTCTACATACACTTAAAATGTTTGATTATTTAAACAAGAAGTTATTAGGATATGATATCAATTTTTCTGAAACGCCCTGTACATCTCAAATGACATCAATTTTTTTAACATCCTGTAGTTTCATAATTCAAATGTTTTAAAATTTTATTAGGTACCTAAAATACCATGTCATTATTATATTAATGCACAAGGAAAATGTATAAATATCTGGCAAATACTTTGGAATCGCAAGGCTTCTAAGATTAAATTGTCTTTTTATGTTTTTTTCCAGGAGTTGAGGTTCTTCGTGTTACAAGATTGGAATTTGTCAATGCTTTGATGAATCTTTGTGCCTATCATCATCCAGAAAATATTGCCCTGCCTGCTGGGTGAGAAGAAAACTTTTTTCTTTTTTTTCCCATTATTCTCAGCAATAATAATTCATCTCTAGGTATCTTATTAAAAACTAGAAGCAGCTACCCGGTGTCGCCTGTGTATACGGGGGGGGGGGGGTAGTCTTGCAGATCCATTATTATTGAATCACAAGTTGGATCCTTGGAGGATGCCCCATTAAAATCACTACATAAAAAAGACCTTGCTTTGATCCAGCCACTCAGGAAAAAAAAATGAATGTCTACTGTTTAGAATATTAAGTACAAAAGAAAAATCCATGCTGTTATCATTCAAATTTTATTTTTTAATTATCTTCACAAATATGAATCAAATCTTTATTATTTTTGCTCAAAATGCAAGATCTGATGATAGTGAGTGTGTATATATATTTACTTTGTCCTTAATTGTTTTATTTTAATAGTTTCCTCTCAACATACATACAACTGTCCTTTATATATTTACTAAAAGTGGCCACCTAGTGTCACCTGGGTAGATGGTAGGTGGGTTTGTTTTCTGACCTATCACCGCCTAGCGTTTTTTTATGGCAGGAGGCCGGGACAGAACTCTGCAAATAGTACCAAAAAAATAACTATAGCCCATAAAATTTATCATTTTCTATTTAATGAAAAATTTTAAAAGGATGTGAACAACTTCTAAAATTTTGTAAGCCATATATATATATATATATATATATATATGTATGTTTGTTTCAATAGTGTAGACTCAGTCAATGACACCTAGTGATTGCCAATTTCTCACCTATACAATCATCATTGTTTGCACTATTCATACTTAGATTCACATATGTGCTCTATCATTGATATTGGACACTCTTTATTTATAAATATAACAAACTATATAACTATATTATTAATTTTATATTTATAATGAGGTTTGCTACAAGTGATTGTTTAGTTAATAGCTTTAAATAATTATTATACAATCCAATCTACAATCTTTGTTGGTTTTTTTTTTTAACCAAAGTAGAAAACTTACAAGTATTCATACTTGATAATTTTTTTTTTTTTTTTTTTTTCAGATACACTCCTCCTACTCTGGCCATTTCGTCTCTCTATTGGAAAGCCTGGATTATGTTACTCATCATTGTTGCTTTTAATTCAAGTACTTTTGGTAAGCCAAAATTTTAAATCATATATCCATCACCCCTGCTCTCAATTAGTTGGGTGTCTTTGGTATGACACTAAACTGCATCTGTGGGTCAGGATTTAGTTCTCATGTGTCCACTCTAACCTGAAGTGGCTGTACCCAGCTATGGGTCAAATAGATGTGTTTGAGATAATATTGAAAATGATTTTGAACTTCATTAACTCTTAACATCCTAATCCACCTCATTCCACCCGGCCAGAAGTCATATTCGTTTTCCTAATCTGTCCCAAATGATAACCTTTGTTTAAATGTAATATTAAACATATTTATAAGTCTTTAATTTAAGGAAAATAACAGGTAACTTGAAATGAAAGGGCCATTTTTAGACATTTTCTGATAAATCCTTATATGAATGGGGCTCTGTACTTTTCTCAACAGGATGTTAAGAGTTAATTCAAAAATTGAAGTCTTGGTCTGATATTATCACTAATATCCGTGTGATGTAATAGTTATTTCCCTTTGATTCGCCCTGTTTGTGGGGCAAAATAATACACCAGAATAATACACCAGCTGCACCTCTGCAGAGGGGTAAAATCCCCCCCAATGGTGCCACCAGGTTATTAAGGACGAAAACTTGGTGACTGAGCAGCTCATGATATGTAACAATCTACTTTGGCCCTTATTTGGGCTAGATGGACGGTCGGAGATCAAAATTAGTTGGGTGTCTTTGTGTAACGTTATGGCTCTCTTGTCAGAATGGAGTGATCTTGTGGCATATAGAAATAATCGTCCTATACTTATCTCATTTTTTGTGCTATGTGGAGAGGCTCGAATCCAGTTGTTGGGCTGATGTTGAGTTGGCTGTCAATTCTTCGCTAATTGACAACTCCACTGATTTTACTTAACTTTTTACAGTAAATTTAAAAATTTGGTTCATTATAATCTAAATTGCATGTTTAATTTGCTTAGGGCCCCTCATGTGGTGTAATGGTTAGAAAACTAGATTAGCAGACCATTGTTAGGGAGTTTGATTCTCATTCGTTACGCCATACTTTTTGTCTTGTGCCACAACTAAAGTAAGCTTAGTAAATAACCCTAAAATGCTTACAAAACTCTAAAAAATACTTTTGAGTGTTTTCTTTTTAAAAAATTCTATTATAATTTTTCATGAGATCATAAAAATTAATTTTTTCTTATTTTACAAAAAAAAATATTTTTATTTAAAATTTGACAAAAAATATGTACTTAATGAGTATAAATAAAAGGTAAATTCTTTTTTAATATCTCCTTAATCAAATCTGTTTTGCTGGTATAAATTCTTATTAAATTAAAAAGCAAATTTAATTTTTCTTCAGGTCCAACAGCTTGGGAGACTTATCCCATATTAAAATGTTTGATGGAAATGGTGATGACAAAGTAAGTCTTTTTATTTTCTTTAAAACTTTTCTTTGCTCTTTCTTGTTCAGTTCTTAAGTTCAAAAAATCTTATCTCATCAATAATGAACAAGGGATTAATAAGAATTACTATTTATCTAAATCCTTTTGCAGGCAGTGATATTTTAGTCAGTTTTTCAGTAGCTCAATGTAAGGCATTTTCCTATTGGTTGTTTGTTGACCAATTCATTGTTAATGTATAGAAATATTGCTTTAAAAGTGAGTGTTTTATTGTTTTCATGCTATTGTATTATAACACACAATTGCTGATCAAAAGTTTTGTTTGTATGTATATATAATATACACAAACAGTGATGCTGATACCTTTTTGATTTAGTGCGTCTTGGGACACATCGATTTTTTTGAATGGGTCCCCAGGAAATTTGATGAGTCCCAACTAAAATTTCTTAATAAATTATAGTTTTTATTTATGAACAACTAAAGCCATCTAACCCCTACCTTGTACCCCATATAGTGTAATTCGTTTCCATTAAAATATTGAAATGTATTTACAGTTAGCTGAAAATGTGGGGGGGGGAGAATAAAAATACTGGGATGCATGGATATGATTTTTATGCGTCCTTTTAGATTTTTATGCGTCATTGATGCAGGAGGCATACCTATCAACATCTCTACATGGTTTAGGGTTTTTTTTTCTGTTTAGTACTTTGTAAATTTATTACTAAAAAATGACTCTTGGAAATCATATTTCCAGCAAACCAATATTTTCACAATTATATTGTTTCTCTGAATGTCTGCTATTATTAATGGTAACTTATACAAGAATCTTTTTCTGTCTATTTATTCCCCTGTATTTTTTAACTTTCTACTCTTTACAATTTTATCATTAGTTGTTATGTCTACAATTTTCAGTGTGTGTGTTTGTGTGTATTATATTAAATAAAGATGATATTTGAGTTATTGTTTTCAAATTTTAATCTTGCAGCAATTATAAATTTCCTCCTCCCACAACAGCAACTGATGAAAAAGTGATTGAAGATATCAAGAATCAAGAAAAACAGGTTAGTTTTTTTTTTAAAGAAAAAAAGAAAGATTTTCTAAAAGTTACAAATGAGTAAATAAAAATTATTTTAAAAAAAACTGATGGTTAGTTCATTATAATTGAGAAGGGCGACTCAGATTACAATAATAATAGGATTTTATTTGAATAGAATGAGTTCTGAGGTGAATAGATTGTGAACTTTGAAATATCCCATAATACAGGTAAAAAAATACCAAAAAAATTTCAATGGTTGAAATTTGATAGGCAAAGAGTTAAGAAAGTACTGTAAATATAAAATATAAAATAAGCCTCCTTGGCTTAAACATGGATATCATGTGTCAGGTTTGGCTATAAATGGGGGGATGCAAGTTCAAATCTTGTTGGATGCTTCTACTTTATTTTCCAATCCATAATTTTTACATAAGTCATAGAATGTGATTGGCAACAAAATATCAAAGAAAAACTAATAAAAAATGATTAATGAAAGTCATTATTAGTTTTCTTCTCTAATCTGTTATACCTGTTTTTGTTACTTTGATTTTAATTTATTTTAAGCAACAAAAATCACCATCTTCCCTAATCTACTATATATATATATATATATATAAAGAAATTTGAAAAAACAAGTGTTCCAAAATTAGATGAATTTATTTATCAACGCTTAAATCTTTATAAAAAAATTTTTATAAAGATTTTTTATCTCCTGTCATCTATAAAACATCCATCAATTTCTTCACCTCATGATACATCCTGATGAAGGTTTAAAGAAACCGAAACGTTTAAGCGTTGATAAATAAATTTGTCTAATTTTGGAACACTTGTTTTTTCAAATTTCTTAATATTGTCGGATTTATTTCCATATTTACTCCCATATATATATATATATATATATATATATATATATACACACCATCCCCTCCACATGAGGAGTACCCCTTCATAATCATTATTCCCAGGTCCACTCTGACCTGGAGTTGTAGTACCTGTTCAGGTCCCATCTATGAGTTAAATAGATAAAAAAATGAGTTTTAAAAAATGTTTAGAAAAAAAAGAGAAATTAGAAATAAAAAAGCAACATTCTCCTGTGGACTACTACATGTGGGCACACCAGTGTTGGCTGACTAGCCAAAATTTAATTTGTCAGTTCTTTTGAGACAACCTACCAAGAGTGATGACCAATAGGGACAGAGTCATGGGAATCCATGCTATCAGCATGACTTGATGATAGTTATGTTGCCCTGATTTGAATTAGGAATTTTAGATCTTCAGTTTAATACTCTCCCAACTGAGCTATTCTATTGTCTCATAAATAAAGATAGAAGCTGATAGCTTTTAATAAAAATGAATACTCAAATTGTTTCTGTTATGTTTCTGTATAAAGAAAAAATGGAACCCTGAATGAAAATGCAAGACCAGGTTGTTGGAAATTAAACAAAACCTAACAAAACCTTGACTTAAGAATTTAATTTGTTCCGACTGTAACAATTACATGGAAATGCCATTAATCCGTTCCAGCCCCCAGCCTCCCATCACCTTTTTTTAAATTTTTTATTTTTTATTACATAATTTTAAATAAGAAACATAGCAGTTTATTGTATAAAAAACATAATAAATTAGGATGTAATGAATTATGTGCTGTAATATGTTTTAATGTTTATTTTTTATAAATAATGTTTTTCTTTGGTGTAATAAATTTAAAAACTTAAATGTTTTTAGTGAATTTATTGACTAAAGCTTATATGAAGCTTGCCCATATCTAAAATTTTAGCACTGAACACAAAGCAAAAAAAATGGCCGAGTGACAGCTCACAAGTTAGGTGTAATATGTAATTGAGTTACCTCCCCTTTGTGGAACACTTTGGTGTTTTTAAGAGTATATAATCTCTCAGTAAACTAATATTATTCTAAGTAGAATAAAGCTTTCTAAACCTATCCATGTGTTCGTTTTTCATTATTGGGGCACTTGTAAGTGAAGGTGTGACTGTATTTTAAAATCGTGTGCAAACTTTATCTTTTTATTTTGTTTTATTTTAGTTGTATGAAAAAGAAAGACAAGCAATTTTGGAATTTGAAGCTCATTTGGCAGCTGCAACAAGCAAAGTGACCATTACAGAAGCCAACAGTCTTCTGCTTACACAATTGACTTCCATGGATGTTTCGTAAGTTCATTCCACTTTATAGAAATTTACTCTGAATATCTCAATTTCTCTTGTAGATAATAGATACATCTAGCACTGCACACCCAGTGATGTAGTGTGCACTTTTGCCATTCCTGGTTCATGACCAATATCTCTCTCTCTCTCTCTCTCTCTCTCTCTCTCTCTCTCTCATGCCCCCTCACCTGATAAAAATTGATTTTTGCACCACCCGGGGTTATTAGCTATAACTCCAACTTAAAAAAGGGGGGAACCACTCTGAATGAATTATTTACTAGGAAAAAAAATACTGGTTAGGTTTAGGGTTAGTTTAATGGGAAAATAATGGGTAGATTAATTAACAGATAAAATTCATTCAGGGTGGTTCCTCTTTTTTAGGTTGGAGTTATAGGAAATAACCCCGCCCGGTGTTAATGCAAAAATGAATATTTGAATTTAGCTTAAATAATCTGATGTGCATTTGAAAGTCTTCTTTTTTTTTTTTTTTACCACATTTTTTTGGATAGAGCTCATTGAAAAAAGGAAAATGCTTTTTGAATTTTAAAAATTCAGTGAAATGCCGAGTTGTTCAGATATTTCCCTTGCATTACATTAGGAATTGCTCTACTACACAGCATTTCAGACCCGACAAAACACCCCTTCATAAATGATATCAATTTTCTCTACTATCACACAAGATAAATTTATGAAGTTACAACTAAAAATGAATATTTAGTAATCAGTTTAAAAAAGATTTGATTTTGGCATCCCATATTTTTACTCATCATAACCAAAGTCAAGGTCCATTCAATAGACATACTACTCCATTGGCTGGGTCTGTAGAATATGGCTACATTTCTGCAGAGGGGCAAGACCCCACCCCCACCCCTAATGGGGGTCACTCATTGGCCATGGCGACTCGTAATGCCTGAGGATAGGATTGTGGTGGTTGAGCGGTTCCAGATACTAAGTGTTTCCTTGGCATGTAACACTCTACTTGGGCTGGAGAGGCCCCATCTGATCTATTGGCTGGTCATGTTAAGCCTTAACACCTATATTATTATCCCGACTATATTCTTCACTTGGTTTAGACAGGCAGTCAGACAGGAGACATAGTTAAGAGGGAAATAGTCCAATTAAGAAAAATATGAAGGTTGTTGTTGTTATGTTTTTTATAATTGTATCTTGTTATTTAACACTTCCTTTTCTTTCTTTCTTTTGTTTAGAGGACCAATGCGAAAACCACCAGAAGCGGTGATTGAGCAGTTAAAGACATTGAATCAATCTCTAAGAATTGGTCAGATGTTGTGCCGAAGTCGTAACCCAGATTTCTTGCTGGATATTATTCAGAGACAGGTCAGTTTCTCTTTTTAGAGTTGCTTAGTTAAGAGTAAAAGATTAAAGAACCAGTGAATTCAATGGATTATGGTAAATGGTTTTAGTATTTTATGCCAAAGTTTAATCTCTTGGTAATCCTGTTTGGTAGAAAGATTGTTTGAATGTGTGTGAATGAGACAAGATTAATTAAATGTCTTGTCAAATGAATTGGAGTTTGCTCCGATCAATCAGCTGGTCATGTCAAACCCTAGCACCTATATGACTGCCCCAACCCTATTGCCCTTAGGCAAACCCCAACCCTTTTTATCATATATGTGCTAGAAGGCATAGCTGAGGGTCTTCATGTCCAGGGTATGACGTTAAACTCTATCGGATGGTGAGGTTCCAGTTTGGAGGTTTGGGGAATGTGGAGCACCCCTTCATCACCATTGCTCCCTGGTCCAATCTGACCCAGCGTGGTAGTACCTGTTAGGGTCCCATCTATGGGTTAAATAGAAAAATGTGTTTATAAAAAAAATTGAGTATCCATTAAGAATGATTTTATTTCAAAACTTTGTCTGTATTAAATGACCGACTGTGGTTGATATGCCGTTAAAAAAAAATGAATTGGAGTTTGAAGGAGTTTGAACAGAGAATCTGATATTCATATATTTATCTTTTTTTTATTTATTAGGGAACAACTCAGTCGATGCCATGGTTAGCCGAGTTGGTTGAATCAAATGAAGGTTCACTAGACGTTCTTCCTATTCAGTGTCTTTGTGAATTCCTTCTTCATGAGCCACAAGACACCAACAAAGATATAGATGAGGATGACGATGATGCAAGAGCTGAAAAGCACAAGAAGAAACAGGTTTGTTTTTTGTCATTTTTATCTTCAAAGCACCTATTACTATATTTTATCTGTTTGACAATACAGTTATATAACTGGCTGAGGAGAATGACATATTTCTCATATTTATATAATGATAGAAAAATACTTAACACTTTGCCAACCAAATTTCCACCACGGATGTATCAAATTTTCTTGGTATTTTTTTACCTCTATGATGGGATATTTCAAAGTTCACTATCTACTCAGCTCAGACAAAACAAAAGATAGCAGGGCTGTTCACGTAGTGATTTTTCAGTGTAAACAAGTGATGTGCTAGCACCACTAGGATCGCAGTCATGAGAGAGCTGCCGTGAGTGGCTTATGGTCGGCAAAGAATTAAAAGATAAAATTGTAGTAGTAATGGTAAAGTCAGCAGAGTGACCTACTGTCGGTATCTGCTAGACAACAATGGAGTCTCTCTCCTTTTTCCTAGCACTAGACCAGGGAGATTTTTTGGCTGAGGTGGGCACCACACCTACATACTTTACCGGACAGATCAGATTACCAAAGCTGTGCTACTCATGCGCTGAGTTGGTGAGGACCAGTATCGAACACAGAACATTATGATACCTAGGTGAATGTTCAACCAACCGAGCTAATACCTGTTCATGCAGCAAGCGAGCGAGTCTATCCCCTTTTTATTAGCGCTTAGACCAAGATTATTTTAGCATCTGAGTTGGCGCCACACCTACCATCAGCTCCTCATTTTACCACACAGATCTCTGTGCTACTCCTACGCTGAGTTTGCAAGGGCTGGTAACGAACCAGGAACTTTGTGATTCCTTGCCAAACATTTTACCAACTAAGCTAAACCGGACCCATTTTATATTTGAATAATATTTGTACTCCTTCCTTTTCTGATTTTAAATCTCTAAAATATCTGCCCTGTTAGTGAGGCTTAGAATATACTGACTATATCCCCCCCCCTCCCTGGAGAGAGGTAAGACCCTCCAGAAAGTGTTGTCCTGGGTATGACACTAAACTTAATCTGATGGTGAGGCTCTAGTAATTTCATTACGAACTAATTGTTGTGTTTTTGTTCTGAAAAAAACTCTGCTTTTTATTATTCAATTCAAATTTATTTCTTTGTCAGTACTGTCTCGTTATCTTTGCCATTCTGCAACAAAAATGTGAATGAACATAATTCCCTAACCTCTAGACATAAAATAACCCTGGATGGGTTGACATGCCATTAAAATCAATCTGTAAAATCTCTTAATAATTAAGATTCAGTCTCTATTTGTCTCTAACCGAAACTGTCACTGCTTATGTCACATTACCCAAAATCTTCAATACATAGAATAAAGAACAATGCAACTTTAGACTATCCTCATTGTTTTTAAAAACAAGTTTTAATAAATACATGCCCTGTGTTATACATTTATACATAGTTTATTTTATTTTAATATATATTTAAAGTTATCAGAACTAAGTTTTCATTTCCAATTGTTTTTTTTTACTCCTTTAATACATTTGATGATTTTTACTTACTTATGGTACCATAAGTAAGTAAAAATCGTCAAATGTATTAAAGGAGTAAAAAAAACAATTGGAAATGAAAACTTAGTTCTGATAACTTTAAATATATATTAAAATAAAATATGTATAAATTGAATTTTTAACTCCCACCTCCTCAGGCAATATCTTTTTAGAATTAATTTTTACACCACCCGGAGGGTGTTTTTTTGTTTTGTTTTTCATTCATATACCTATTTATTGCATTAAATGTTTTTTTGTTTTGTTTTTTTTAATCAGAAAATGAAAAAACAAGATCAGTTACTAGCCAAACTCCAAATGTTGGTTCACAGTCCGTCAAGTGATACAGGAACAACATTTGAAGTATTAGATTATTTTTTCAAAAGACTCTCCTCAAACCAAGCATCAAGCCGAAGCCTCGCGATCAAGGTATTTATATTTTATATTAATAAAGATTCTAAATATGTTATCACTACTTTTGATTCATAGCACATGATAAAAAAAGAATCTTATTTTGTATGTTTTGGTTGATGAATAAAAAGAAAAAAAAAAGTTTTTTTAATACTTCAGAGAATTTAGATATGAAACTAAGATTATTTAAAACTATTTTTGAATGCAGTAACATTTCAAAATTAATAACTTTATAATTAGTAAAATTTTATATGAATTTTTAACTGTTCTATCCATCTGAACTTTATACAGTGGTACCTTGACTTATGAATGTCTCAACTTACGAGTTTTCTGAGTTAGAAACTGTCACTCAATCAATTTATTTTTTGAGGGGGGGGGGGCTAGTTTCCCTTAGGTTATTAAGTTCACTAAAAACATTTAACTTTCCAAATTTCTTATGCCAAAGAAAAATATCATTTATAAATATATTAAAGCATATTACAGCACAGAATTCATTACATTTTATTTTATTATATTTTTATACAATACACAGCTAAGCCCTGTCAGCTGGGGCTTTAGAATACATCGACAGCACCCTTGCTGAAGGGTAAGACCCCCTCCCATGGGGCCACATGTTAGCCTTGGGTAGCGACCTGTGATGCTTAAGGATGGAATCCTGGTGGCTGAGCAGTCCATGACATGCAACACTCCACTTAGGTCCTTACTTAGACTAGATGGGTGGTCGGATCATTCGACTAGTCTCGTCCCGGAGTGGAAGTACCTGTTAGGGTCCCATCTATAGGTTAAATAGAAAATTTGTTTACCAAAAAAAATGAGTTTAAAAAATTTTCTTCCAAACTATAGCTACGAATCTTTGAAAACTTTGCTGGCATGAAATGACTCACCAAGGTTGATATGCTGTAAAACAAAACAAACAAACATACTCAAGCACTCAATATTAAGGCTGTTCTGGCTGTTACAAGACATATTGCATATCCCCTGTTCATGTTTACAGTTTTCACATTGTCTTAATATGTACCTAACTTTTTAGATATCCTTTGTATTTAGTGTACGAATAGATATTAGTAAATTTTAAAAATCAGCTGTGCCTGGAGAACATACACACAAATTAACAAACTACTAAGACCGGCTTAATAATAAAACAAAAAAGGGTAGGCCAAACCTGGAATGATAATAAGACATTGTTGGACACATGCACACACATAAACATACACATACGCAGAGAATTTGGAAGACATAAGGCATAAAACAGAATGGACAATTCCTAGCAACAGCTCCAGACTTTCAGAAATCTTCTGATTTTTGAGATATTTATCTTGAAATATTAAGAATAAATCAAAGGTAAACAAACAACATCATAGTTACCTCATTTTTCTTTACACTTGCATTGTGATAGCCTTCAAATCCAAACACCAAACCAATATAAACACAATGCTTCAAGTAAATTATAAAACACTTTTAAAAAATTGCAATTTTTGATCTGCTGTAAAACTTGTGCTATTAGCTTCTATGGGTTACTTAGATTTATTGATGAATTTTAGGAATTTTATTGTTTATCATAACTTCTGATTTGCTGATTGTAATATTTTTTCCAGGGTTTATCATTGGTTGTGTCAACATCTCACATGGCTCCAGCAGACGTAGAATCTATCAAAGTGGAAGAACCTGAAGAACAATTTCTAAAATTGCTTCCACAGCATAAATGGTTGTTACTCTATCTTCCCAGTTTGCCACTTTTTGATTCTCTCAGGTCACAAGCTTGTTTTGCCATTCGAAAGGTGAGTGGAAATAAATTTGAGAAAAAAAACACTTTGTGTCATATTTCTTTTTAAAAACAATCATGAGTTGAAATGTCTGGGATTTAATATTAAATCTTTCATATTGTCACAGTGGTTAGTTCCATAATTAACTAAGAAGATTTTTTAAAAATCCATGTATTCGAATATAAGTACAGATTTTAGTAGTAAATATAAATAAATGGATATGTTTTGAGATATATATATATATATATATATATATATATATGATTCTATTGATCATCGAAATCTGTACAATCATACAGTATGCTCTTGTAGGTGCAAACATATATACTTATATAAGGAAGCGCGTGGTGTAATGGTTAAAGTCATGGGAAATGGACTCGTCGCCCCGAGTTCAAATCCTGGATGTGGTAATTGTATTTCACTTAGCGCTAATACCCTTGGGAAAGGTATGAATCCTACTCTCCCTCCAGCTATGGGTAAATAGCAGGGCAGACTGGGTTCTTTAACCATGGCTAGGTAACCAGTCTAGGAGAAGGAAAACTCTGAATTCAAACCTGTTGAACTCCGCTTAAAAAATTGACCTTGTGTCATATCCTGCTCATGCGGAGGAGTTGGTAAATATATATATACTTATACAAGGATTTTTATAAATCCTTAAAAAGAGCTCAATGTATAATAATCAATAAATTAGATTACATACAGAGCAATATTTAGCTTTCAAAGAAAGAAAAACTTAACAATCCGTTATCCCGTTATATTTTTATTTCAACCAGAAACTCAAAAATGAGTTCTAGCCTCATCAGACGGGTTTTACAAAATACAGGATCCTCAAAAAAAAAAAAGAAATTATAACAATAACAAATTTAAATCCTAGGCCAAGTCAAAAAAAAAAAAAAAAATACAATGTATATCTTAGTTTCCTGTTTTGAACAATTCTTCCCAAACGAATAAATAAAGAATTAATAAAATGTATATGTATATATATATATGTATATTTATATATATATGTGTATGTATATATATATATATAAAGTTAGGGTAGCAAAGACATAAAGTCAATGGTGCTTGGTATCTCTGTTTCTTGCCTATGCGATCTTCAAATGAAGTTTTGTTTGAAAATAGCATAGGTGAGAAATTATCAGTTATCAAACACTGTTGACTTTGTCTTTGCTACCCTAACTTAGAGATATATGCTCTACCAATGATATTGAGCACTCTTTACTTATGAATATAGCAAACTATATTATCAATATAAATAAAAAAATAAATATATATATATATATATATATATATATATTGCGGAAACACGCACAACCTATGTATATGTGTGTGTGTGTGTGTATATATATATATAACAGAAAAATTGCAGGAACACGCACAACCTATGTATATATATATATGTATATCAATATATGTATTGATCAAAGCCTGAAGAAGATAGCAGAATATCTGAAACACTTGTTGCATATGTAAAATAAAAGGAATAAATCATTTTTTCTGAGAACAATACATTTTGCGGACCTTCTTCTTTTTATAAATATTAAATTTTCTCCCGTTGGAACCAGAACAACATTTTTATATATATATATATATATATATATATATATATATATTACTGCTTTATTATTTTAAAGGATTTTTTAAGCTTTTAGAGTGTTAAAATCTTTTAATTTCTTATCGGCAAGCAGAAATCCATTTTTTTTTTTTATTTGAATATTTCAGTGATTCATGAATTCTTTTAATATATTTTAGGCCTGTCATGTGGAGACTGACCCGACCCTTGTAAGTGCCTATGTCATCTTCCTTGACCGCCATGTAAAAGATGTCAACCTACAAAACATGGATGATTTGGCATTGGTAAGTTTGATTTATTTACTTGGCAACACTTGAGGTGTGTGGTGTAATGGTTAGATTCATAGGAAATGGACTTGTCGACCCGAGTTCAAATCCTTGATGAAGCTACAGTTCACATAGTGCTAATACCCTTGGGAAAGGTATGAATCCAACTGCTCTCCCTGCAGCTATGAGTAAATAGTAGGGCAGACTGGGCTCTTTAACCTTGGTTAGGCAACCAGTCTAGATGGAAAACTATGAATTCAAACCTGTTAAATCCGCTTGGGGTGGTCACTATTAGAATAGGCTCAGTCCTAATTAGTGATCTATTTTACTAATTTAATAATATTTAATAATACTAATTTAATAAACACTTGAAAGGTGGGGGGCTAAATTAAACACCAAGGAGAGAAGATATTTCGTTCTCCTAGATGTGCTTGTAAATATTTTATGTTGGAATCAAACCATTAGAATGTCATCCTCTTGTCCATTGTTCTAACAACTGAACCACAGCACTTAAAAATTGTTTTATAAGTTCTACCTGTGATATCCGGTCTTATATAAACATTTGCTACTGGTACTATGTAACCCAGTACTATCTGTCTCATAATCAGATCATCGGCGACTAAACCGGTAACCCCACAGATTTTGTCTGGTGAGGAGAGTGGCTAGACATCCTGCAGGACGAAAAACAAGACCTATAAAAGGACAGAGTGTTACATAATCTATGCATAGATTATTGTCAACCCCCTGTATTTCTGAAGGGATGGCCCCTTTTCATATCACGGGCGGGACTTTCCATGGAATATTACAGAAAGCCCGCGAAATACGTGAAGTCACGTGGGACCTGGTTGGCTCTCAGTTTCAGCTTGGACGTCAGGCAGAGAAGATGTACTGCCTTAGCTGGAGCTCACTGCATACGCGTGTTATGTTAGCTAGAGAAATATGTTTAGTTAAGTAAATAAAGGTTTAAATAAATTATATGGTTTTGTGGTTGATGAATGTCTTGGCAACAAGACTGACCTAGAAGAAGAAATGAATCAGGGACGACCAACCAGCAAGACGAAGTCCAGACGCTAGAAGAAGAACGTAAGATACCAAAGATGAGCAGAAGAAAAATAGAAGTAAAGAAGAGTATACAACAAGAGGAAGCTCTTGCTTAACGGCCATCTAGCACATTATTTCTTAAGTCTAAGCCCTCCTCATCACAGCAGAGTTGTGTAAAGATGAGATGAGAATAGACAGCATGGTTATTGCTGAGACAGCATGCATCACAGTTCTCAACTAGGGTGGACCACCAGCGGTGGTTGATGTGACAGGCTCCTAGGGATTTTTCAAGCAGTCTTTTTATCTTCTTTGGTGCCCCTCTGTCATGATGACCAGTAGTGAGTTTGCCATAGTGTGATCTTGGGCAGGCAATGATTCCTTCTTCCTAGAGATGTGTCCTACCCAGCTAGGGTTCTAGTTGCATGGTATCGATAGATATACACAGACCTGAATACTACAGAATTGACTATGAATATATGTAGATATTCTGTCTTCTCACTTGTTCGAAGGAATTGGGCAGTAACTTAACCAAACATATAACGAAAGAACAAAAAAACGATGAAATAAAGATAATAGAAAGAAAATTTGAAACAGTAAATATAATGTAAAAGTTAGAAGGGCCAGTTTAGCTCAGTCAGTAGAGCACTTGCCTAGGAATTGCAAGGTTCCTGGTTCGATACCGGC
Source organism: Doryteuthis pealeii (assembly GCA_023376005.1). Lineage (NCBI taxonomy): Eukaryota > Metazoa > Mollusca > Cephalopoda > Myopsida > Loliginidae > Doryteuthis > Doryteuthis pealeii. Next base: position 28,357,268 of record CM042145.1, on the reverse strand, counting down.
CCTTGCCAACTCAGCGTATGAGTAGCACAGAGATCTGTGCAGTAAAGTGAGGAGGTGATGGTAAGTGTGGTGCTCCACCTCAAATTCTAAAAACAATCTCCTTGTTCTAGCACTAGTGAAAAGGTGATAGACTCCCTCACTGTTTGGCTGATACTGACTGTTAATTGTTATTCTGTGTTACTCTCACACTTAGCCAGGATTGAACTTGCAGTCTGGAAATGACTGTTACAGATTGTTAACTATTGGACAGTGGAACAGTCAAACACCTCCTCAGCTTAATGGACTCTTCCTGGCAGTAGTGGCAGTAATTATTTAAGCTGTTATAGTGGGTTCATTAGAGAACTAGTAACTGCATGGTTAGGCTGGAACAATTGAACTTATAACTGACATTAGGTCACCCTGTCGACTTACTTACATACATTCAAGGAAGAAAAGGAAAAAGTAAAGAAAAATTGGACCATATTACCTTAAGGCACCCCTTTTCAATTTTGTGTCATTAGGTCATTTTTTTTTTCATTTACACCGTCAATATCCGGTTGTTTGTTAGGGGTTCTAACCCTAACCCTAAAGGTTATATAACCCTAACCCCTAACAAACAACCGGATATTGACGGTGTAAATGAAAAAAATGGCCTAATGACACAAAATTGAAAAGGGGTGCCTTAAAGTAATATGGTCTGAAAAATTCAGTGTTCTGTCAGCTTCAGGGTAAAAAAGGATTATGGGAATGTCTTTCAAGAGTCACATTGATGTGTCTGTGTTGTTGAGTGAAAGCAAGGAAACTGAAAAGACTAGAATTAACCTCCAAAGTTTAACACTTACTTCGCAGTTTAATTCTTTGCCTACCAAATTTCCCCCATGGCTCTACCAAATTTTCTCAGTATTTTTTACCTGTGTGATTGGATATTTCAAAGTTCGGACCATATGACCTTTAGGCACCCCTTTTGCTTTGCTGATTCATAAGTACATTTTTTTCATTTACACCATCATCATCAAGTTGTTTGTTAGGAGTTGGGGTTAGGGGTTAGTTTTATAATTTAAAAAAAAAAACTCTAAAAATCATCTGTTGACAAACAACCGGATGTTGACGGTGTAAAAAATGTACTTATGAATCAGCAAAGCAAAAGGGGTGCCTAGACGTCATATGGTCCCAAAGTTCACTAACTATTCACCTCAGAACTCATTCTATTCAAATAATATCCTATTACTATTGTAATCAGGGTAAATAAGTGACATATGTGAGAGTTGCTGCCAGTGGTTTACAGTAGGATCGCAGTGGCGGGTGAGCTGCTATGAGCAACTTAAAGTAGGCAAAGAGTTAAGGATTGTCCAAGGTGTGTCCCTCTGTTGCTAGGTGGGTTTAGACCTATGAGTCAGAGGTCATGATGTTGGACAGAGATGGGTCTAAACACAGAAGAGACTTTTGATGAAGGCGAGAACAGCAGACACATCCAACATAGAAGAGAAAACAGGATTAGGAATCAAGAAATTTCTGTTTAATTGCATCTCCATCTTTTTTATTTTTCTCTAGGAAGTGACTCAGCTTATTGTTGAACGGACGACTGTCATGAATCATATTGTACCTCCCCATGGTAATCGACCTGAACTGGCTGACAGGACCCTCACAGCCGTCTTGTCTCTCTACACTAAGTATCTCCACAAAGCGAAAGAACCTGATAAGGAAGCTTATGATTGGGTGAGTTACTTAGAATAATTCTTCTTTTTTTTTTTTTTTTTTTTTTTTTTTTTTTTTTTTTTATGTCTGCAAAAATATGGATATAAAATTTAATGAAAAATTATTTATTTTGATTTTGATTTTTCAAACTGTTGTCTTCATCTCTATTGGAAACACAATGCAAAAACAATAACATTATTCAGATGAGATCTTCATAAGTTCTTCAACACTTTGTTTGCTCAACAGTCAAACTGTTTTAAACGATTTCCCAAGTTGAATCATTGCTATGCTTCGGATAGACAAGGAACACTTGAAGAAAACCAGAGGATACAATGGCTGAAACATTGTGTTTTTATATACTACAATAAAGATTGAGGACAACAGTCTGAAAAATCAAAATAATACATAAGGTTTATTTGTTCTTTGATATTTACTGTAATTATTCATATACAAGTAGGGATACCCAGTATTGCCCGTGTATTATATAAAATTAACACTAGTAATTTACCATTTTTATTTTCATAAATCAGAAATAATTGGAGGATGGATAATATTTAAAACAATTTAATTTTTTTGAAAAATATATTGTTTATTTCAATCAGTAATCAGGTTTTCCAATAGGATTTTGAATATTTTGAGTATTTTTTTTATGAACTCATTGCACATTCAGTTTTCCGGTTGACACCGGGGGTCCAACGAGCCTCGGCCGCTGGACTTGTCGAGAGTTTAATAATAGCGTCGATCCCAGGGGGCTATCCCCCCAGTCAACGACACAATTTTTGTTCTTTCCTACCCATGAGCTTCGGCTTGTGGGTGGGCCCACACTAAAACAAGGCCTTGTGCCCAGCCCATACAAGAGGGGTATGAGGCAAATACCTAATAGGATTTTGAATATTTCTCTCTGATCAAGAAAAATGCTTTGATTTACAAAATAATTTCACATTATAATAAACTGACTATATTCAAAATTGTTATATAATTTTAATTTTTTATGATAAATTGTATTATAGTATATTGTAAGCGTATTTTTATTGTAACTTTGCTTAGATTAAACTATAAATCTTATCATTTATAAAATTATAACAATGTGTGTATGTATGTATGTATGTATGTATATATATATATATATATATTATATATATATATATATATATATGAAGGTAAAAATGGATATTGAATCCGACAATATGTGAGAAAGTTTTATAGAAAAACAACAAGATGTTAAACAATTTAGCTGACAGATATCTGTTTCGACATTATGACTGTCTTTTTCAAAGCAACATTGTAAGCGGAAAAACGAAATGAATATATTAGTAATTCCAAGGCAACGAACGCTCTCGATCAGTACCGGAAAATTTTTAAAAATTTTCCGGTACTGATCGAGAGTGTTCGTTGCCTTGGAATTACTAATATATTCATTTCGTTTTTCCGCTTACAATGTTGCTTTGAAAAAGACAGTCATAATGTCGAAACAGATATCTGTCAGCTAAATTGTTTAACATCTTGTTGTTTTTCTATAAAACTTTCTCACATATTGTCGGATTCAATATCCATTTTTACCTTCATACTGTCCATAGAAAAACAAATTTTGGAATTACGCAAATTATATCACCGGAGGCTCATATTTTCGGATGTAATAAGGATCCCAACTCTGCGAGTTTAACATCATTGCAAATTCATGTTGCTGGACTTGTTACATTTTTAAACTTACATTTGTAACCGGAACATTTTCCTGAACTTTTTTGATATTCATTTACATTTTATTACAAACTCTTTTGAGTTTTTATGATAAAAATGCTTAAACATTTTAAAAATAAAATTTATTTTATTTTTAACAACAAGTATGTATTTTTAAAAAATTTTTAAAAATTTTCCGGTACTGATCGAGAGCGTTCGTTGCCTTGGAATTACTAATATATTCATTTCGTTTTTCCGCTTACAATGTTGCTTTGAAAAAGACAGTCATAATGTCGAAACAGATATCTGTCAGCTAAATTGTTTAACATCTTGTTGTTTTTCTATAAAACTTTCTCACATATATATATATATATATATAATTTATTTATTATCATTATATTCTATGCATTACTGATAGATTTATTACCATTGGTTTCAAAGCATCATGTCATTCCTCAGATAAATTGCCTTGGAAGTGACATCTAAATAAATATCCATTATAAACCACATTCTCTCTTTATTTCACCGCATGTATTTCTCATGCGTTCGTGATGTTAACATAATATTCGGAAAGGTTTTCCTTTTAAGGTGGCTGATCGTCTGTTACTATTTCAGTCCAATATCTTATTATAATGGAGATTGTGTGTTTTTCTGTCTGTAACCGAAACTATATTACTAATCGAGTCACAATTAACATAGTTATTTACATCACATTCTTCATGATTTTATTCATATTTAAACATCAATTATTAATAAAATTGCTTCACCTTTTTATTAGTGTTGTCCATATCTACATACAAATAACATGCAATTGTATTTATATATACAAAAAATAGCGGTTTGCAGTGTGAACGGGAAGGCTAATTTGCATATTGATATTAAAAATGTGATTTTATTAAATATGTGTTTAGTATTATTGATTTCTAACTGTTTGGTTTTATTTTAATGAATATAAGCAAAAATCTCTTCAATGAATCTTAAATGAAATCCATTAACAGGAAAAAATAAGTGTAATTTTATTCTTTATTTCCTAATTTAACTAAATAGTTAAATAAGTAAAATTCAGCAATGAAAGACGGCAGTGATGGAAGAGTAAGTTTCATTTCTATTCTTCTATTATACCCCCACTCTGTTTCAAATCTTTTTATCTGCATTCTTATTAGACTTTCTAATTTAATATGATATTTCATTACATTAAAATTTAAATACTTGCACCCGGAGGGTGCATATATTTGCTAGTCTTAATAAAAAATTATTTCTGTGTGGACAAGCTCTGAATATTTCTGATTTCATATTTAGATGTTTTTGCATTGAATTTAGAACTTGTAGGATCCAGAATTTCTCTGCAGAGCATAGTCCACATCTCTTGGATCCATTAATATATGGTTCATTCTGTTCCAATATCTTCCACTCTTTTATATGGGGTCCCTTAGACTTTGTACTCCCATACGAGGGTTGCAAGCATTGTAGCTGCCCTTTTTTTCTCATTCCTGAATGATTCATTATGAGAGTGTGTGTGTGTGTGTATATATATATATATATATATATATATATATATTGAATACTAATGTGTGTGTGCGTGTGTTTGCATATATATATATATAGATGCAAACACGAACACACACATTAGTATTTTATTTTATTTTCTAATGGTAAATGGTTTGATTTTTTTCTTCTTTGTATATCGTAAGGATATTTTTATCGTAACTCTGTTTAAATCTAAATATTATAATTTATAGATTAATAATTAAAGTTAGAAATAAACAGTATATATACATTATTATTTAATTTTATTTTTTATGGAAAAGTGTTTGATGTTTTTAAAACTTTGCTTAAACATTAAACATTTTTATCATAACTCTATTTAAACATTAAACATGAATATGTGTTATACAGTAATCTCTGCATACACCAAATGTAATTCATTGGTAGATTAACTTTACATAATATTTTAGTTTATTTCTACATTTCGTGACTTGTTTTAAATAAAATTTATTTTTGTGCTTTTGATTATAAATCAATGAAAGTTTTTTTGTTTTTTTTTTTCAGTCAAATACTCAAGACCAAATCATTTTACAATGGGAATCTGGAGACTCTGCTATTATGCACGTGTTGGTTGTTCATGCTATGATTATCTTACTCACTTATGGACCACCTAAAGGTAATTAATAAATTTTGAATGAGTTTCAACCAAGTACATGGGCCAGGTTAGCTCAGTCGGTAGAGCGTTTGGCTAGAAACCACAAGGTTCCTAGTTCGATACTGGTCCTCGCCAACTCAGCGTATGAGTAGCACAGGGATCTGTGCGGTAAAGTAAGGAGCTGGTGGTAGGTGTGGCGCTCCGCCTCAGATACTAAAACAATCTCCTTGGTCTAGCGCTATTGAAAAGGGGATAGACTCCCTCGCTGACTGGCTGATACCAACTTTAGGCCGCCCCATCGACTTTTTACTTTACAATAGGTATGGGTGTGTGTCTGTGTGAAACTCTATATTTGATAAATTAACTCCTTCCATCATTTAGGGTTCAGCTTTTTAACAAGCTAAAATAGGGTTGTGGAATGTTGCAGTCACCATGAACTTTATACTCTGCAAAGCTGTCTTTAACTCTTTGCCTACTTTAATCCGCTCACAGCATCTCTCCCACCACGGCAATCCTACCGTAAACAACTGGCAGCATCTCTCACATCTGTCACTTGTTTACACTGAAAATCATGAACACCCTTTATTTGAATAGAATGAGTTCTGAGGTGAATAGATAGTTAACTTTTTAAGTTTGATACAAAACTTCCTAATGCCATTTTTGCATAATGTTAAGGAAGCTTTTTCCCTGGGAGAAAAAAGCATTTAGAGAAAAGAAATAATATTTTTAAAAAAGCATCCAAGGTGTGTCAAAAAAGTATCAAGATTTTTGTACTTTTTGACTCACCTTGTATTCTGAAAATATTAACGTTCCATTCATTACTATCTTGGTAAATACAGCTTCAAACTCGGCACTTATGATACACCTTGTATTCTGAAAAAAATTAACATTCCATTCATTGTTCATTTCTATCTTAGTAAATACAGCTTCAAACTCGGCACTTTTATGACACACCTTGTATTCTGAAAAAAATTAACATTCCATTCATTGTTCATTTCTATCTTGGTAAATACAGCTTCAAACTCGGCACTTATGACACACCTTGTATTCTGAAAAAAATTAACATTCCATTCATTGTTCATTTCTATCTTGGTAAATACAGCTTCAAACTCGGCAATTTTATGATACACCATGTATTCTGAAAAAAATTAATTCATTGTTCATTTCTATCTCGGTAAAGACAGCTTCAATCTCGATACTTTCATGACACACCTTGTATGTCTATTTTATTGTCATAAATGTGCATGTCTAAGATATATATATATATGTAATACTTTCTCAATGATAATAACTGAAAACACCTGAAGCATTAGTAATTTTCTCTGTTAAAAACAAAATGAAATTTGTAGAAAGGTTTGTTGTAAAATTAAAACCTTGTAATTGTTTTGATTTTAATATTTGATTTCTCAGGTGGAGAAAGTCATTATGAGGAATTGTTGCAAACTTGGTTCCCTGAAGAAGGAAATCCTCCGTCTGCATTCCTTCTGGACACTTCTGAAGAAGCCCTTTTGCTGCCTGACTGGTTGAAACTTCGTATGATTCGATCTAACATAGAGCGCTTAGTAGATGCAGGTAAAGTTCTGATTTTTTTTTTTTTTATTAATTTTTTTATTATTATTTTTTTATTTTTATCATTATTATTACTAGTAAATATATGCACCCTCCGGGTGCAAGTATTTAAGTTTTAATGTAATGAAATATCGTATTGAATTAGAAAGTCTAATAAAAATGCAGATAAAAAGATTTGAAACAGAGTGGGGTTATAATAGAAAAAATAGAAATGAAACTTACACTTCCGTCTTTCATTGCTTAATTTTACTTCTTTAACTATTTAGTGAAATTAGGAAATAAAGAATAAAATGACAGTTATTTTTTCTTGTTAATGGATTTCATTTAAGATTCATTGGAGATTTTTGCTTATATTCATTAAAATAAAACCAAACAGTTAGAAATCAATAATACTAAGCACATATTTAATAAAATCACATTTTTAATATCAATATGCAAATTAGCCTTCACGTTCACACTGCAAACCGCTATTTTTTGTATATATAAATACAATAGCATGTTATTAGTATGTAGATATGGACAACACTAATAAAAAGGTGAAGCAATTTTATTAATAATTGAGGTTTAAATATAAATAAAATCATGAAGAATGTGATGTATATAACTATGTTAATTGTGACTCGATTATTAATATAGTTTCGGTTACAGACAGAAAAACACACAATCTCCATTATAATAAGATTTTTTTATTATTATTATTTTTTTTATTATTATTTTTTTTTATTATCTTTTTTATTTATTTATTTATTTTTTTTAGTAATTCACAATGATTATTTCAGTTATGTACATTGAATTATTCAGACTATTATCATCATCGTAAAATCACACGTGTACAAGAACGAGCAGGTTTCACGTATACATGTGTATAAACAAAGTGGACATCAGAACTACCCTGACGCCTCTAGTGGACTTATCCTGCCCCCCCCCCCCCCCCCCAAAAAAAATGACCAGAAGGTACTGTTGCTTATCTGATACACAAATGTAAAATATATCATATCCCCAACCTCAATTATTTTTCAGGAACACCGATAGTGGTAAGATTGGGGTACTTACTACTCGCATAAATCCCCAAATGGGTCTGAATGGGCTCTTTAGCCTTGGTTGGCAACCCATCAACTAATCCCCCCTCCCAGTTATGGGTTAAATAGTACCACTACTGTTTTTCTCCAAGGATGGCTTTGGCATTAAATAACCCACAAAGGTTGATATGCCATTAAACAAAGAAACCAAACCAAACAAGTTTTCTATATGTAAATGCATAAGTTTCAATCTTCATATCAAAATAGTGGGGAGTCTCCATGGCGTACTGGCTAACATATTGAACTGTGATATTATAGTGAGTTCAAACTCCAGTTATGCTATTACATTTACTTTCAGGCTAATATTCTTTGGAAAGGTATGAACCCCTTTATCCCGCCCCCTCAGCTATGGGTTTAAAAGTACCACTATTTTTCTTCTACAAGGATGGCTTTGGCATTAAATAACCCACAAAGGTTGATATGCCATCAACCTCTTATGGAGAGATGACAATTTAACACACATGAGTCCAGATGAACACAAATCTACCAGCCTGCTTTTTATGCCAAATACACACATCTAATCCTGTTCACCCAGCAATTCTATCAATGTTTTCTATATACTGTAGTTTCAGATCTTTAGGATAGACTAGAAGTGGCTACCCGGCATTGCCTGGGTAGAGGGGGATAATAAAAAGTTAGTCTCGCAGATCCATTGATTGTCTTGGTCTTACATAAATGATTTGTTTATGTTTTAATCACTAATGCTCTTACTATTCAAATCCTAATTTTTAAATATCTTCCCAGATATAAATCAAATCTTTATAATTTTTGCACAAAATGCAAGCTCTGGTGCTAATGAGTGTGTGTGTGTGTGTGTGTATTATATATATATATATATATATATATATATATATATATATATATATATATATATATATATACACTTTGTCATTCATTGTTTTATTTACATAGTTTCCTCCAGACATACACACACACCAACTGTCCTTTATATATGTATAGATGACAGTACCATTTTCCTGCTGGATTTGTTCTCAGCAAAACTTTTGCAAATCCCAACCTCAGGGGTTTAAACAAAGAAAAACCAAAAACAACTTTGTTTTATTATTTTATTTATTTATTTTTATTTATTTATTTATTTTTATTTATTTATTTGTTCATTTTTTTTCTTTCTTTAGCTCTTGAAGATTTGGATCCTGCCCAGCTTTTCTTATTTGTCCAGTCTTTTGGTATCCCAGTGTCCAGTATGACAAAACTTTTGCATTATTTGGACCGAGCAGTGGAAATGGATTACCTTGTTCTTGAGCAGGCTGGGGTAGACAAGAGTTACCTTGCCCAATTGATAGAGATCCAACATACCCGTGGTGCAGTTGGCGGACACACTTTTCTCGACTTGCTCAAGAAAACCATTTCTGCAACAAACAATAAAGATAGTAAGTAGCACCAATTATTTTTCTTATTCTATTCAACATTAATGATCATCCGATCCATTGGATCCGAGTCCATTGGATCCATTCAATAGATGAACCAGCTATGACACAATGTGTGGCTGCACATGTTGTAATGTGCAACATGCAGCTGCAAGAGTGTGTGTGATTATATAGATAAGTAGATATGAGGATAAAGACAAGCCACATATAGGTATATATGTATATGTGTGTGTGTAGACCAGAGACGGTGGATTATATGTGTATATATATGTGTATGTGTGTAGACCAGAGACGGTGGATTATATGTGTATATATATGTAGACCAGAGACGGTGGATTATATGTGTATATATATGTAGACCAGAGACGGTGGATTATATGGTATATATATGTAGACCAGAGACGGTGGATTATGTGTATACATAGATGTATGTCTGTGTGTGTATGTGTTTAGACCAGAGACGGTGGATTATATGTGTATACATGTATGTCTGTGTGTGTATATATGTGTATATGGTCTTGACGATCACGGGCTCAATGTGAGTGCCCGGTCAAGAGTATTTTTAGTAGAGCAATAAAAATAGGTAGGTGACAACTGGTCTGTTTTTGAATAGATACAATTCAGATAGGGATCAGCTGTGGGTGGTCTTCTGATAAAGGGATTTTTCCAATTCCACGGCTGATGTCAAAATCTCACGAGAATGAGATTTAGAAGTGGGGGGTGGTGAGAGGGAATTTGGAAAGGCAGTCAGTTTTGGTTTGACAGCCGAGCAGTCAAGACATTTTGGATTTTGAGAACTGGTTGAATGGAGACCCAAAAGTAGAAGTCCTGATTTGGCTAGAGAAGGGGTGGGGGGTCTCTCGGCTTGACAGAACATAGCAGCAGCAATAGGAAGGATGACTAAGAAAGAAGAGAAAAATGAATGGAGTCTTATATCTCTCTCTGTCATTTTTGGAACGTGAACCCTAAACCATCTTTGTCTTGTTTGTTGTACTCTCTCTCTCTCTCTCTCTTTGTTGATAATTGTTTTATCTTTGACGGGTCCTTGACCCCTGGAGGCAGTTCAATTGTGGACACAACAAGTGAGGATCCAGCTAGCAGACGACACGAGGGCTAGATGAGAAGAAATGTGCAGAGAAGTGCATATGAATCCTCGGGCCTGTCAACAGGGTTACACAGCTTGAAGTGGAATTCAATGATTGAAATAAATGAAAATGTTCAGTTCTCTTTGGATCTTTTTTTCATTTATATCATTTATTTTGTTATACAGTATTTTGACTTGATCCAAGAGATCTTAGCAAAGAATTAAAGATTTGAAGTGTATTTTCTCATAACAAAATATTAAATTCTTATCATGTTTGTATATATATTAACTGTAGCTTAGTAAAAAAGCACTTCATACTTTTATTAGAGCAATGCACTAACTTAAAGAACTGAAGCTCAGTAAAACAGCACTTCATAGCAAGACTTTTATTAGAGCAATGCACTAACTTAAGGAATAAATATATTTCTCGTCAAATTTGAAACTGAATGATGATTTTTTTTTGTGTGTGTATGGGGGGAGGGGTCTACATTTGTGCTACTTATTCGATTTTTTTTGCTTTGTTGAGAGATAGGATGAGTGACTGCTTGTAACTCAAAATAATTAGATGGATACCATTTTCTTTTTTTTAATCAATCAGTAATGAAACTTTTTTTTCTTTTTCAGGTGAGCCTGCATCTGAATACGAAGCAAATAGATCAATTAAATGGACAATTCCTCAAAAGACAGAACCACTTTCTCTACCCTCAAATGTTAATGATTTGGTTACTTGTCTGCAACAGGTTGGAATTCTTTAAAGTTTTTCTTTTTACTAAAAAATATATGCACCCTCCAGATGCAAATATTTAAGTTTTAATGTAATAAAATATTAAATTAGAAAGTCTTATGAAACTAAATAAGAATGCAGATTAAAAAAATTTAAACAGATGGGGGTATAATTGAAAAATAGAACAACTGAAACATACTCTTCTATCACTCCTGTCTTTCACTGCTAAATTTTCCTAATTGAACTATTTAGTTAAAATAGGAAGTAAAGAAGAAAATTACAGTTATTTCTTCTTGTTAATGGATTTCTTTTAAGATTTATCCCCGAGATTTTTGCTCATATTCATTAAAATAAAACCAAACAAATAAAAATAAATAATACTAAGCACATACTTATAAAAATTAAATTTTTAATATCAATATGCAAATTACCTTTGCGTTCACACTGTAAACCAATATTTTTTTGTATATATGAATACAATTGCATGTTATTAGTATGTAGACATGGCCAACAGTATTAATGAGGCCACCTGTTGGCCGTGGGTGAAGACCTATGATGCTTAAGAACAGAATCTTGGTGGTTGAGCAGTCCATGTCATGCAACACTCCATTTTGGCCCTTGCTTAGGCTAGACAGGCAGTCGGCTGGTCATGTCAAGCCCTAGCACCTATATGATAGTCCCAACCCTATTGATCTTATTAGAAAAAAAAAGATGAGTTTTAAAAAAAAATGTTGAATACCCATCAATAATGAATAAAACAAAATACATTATTTAGATTTTTCAGACTGTTGTTGTTCATCTTTGTTATATACACATTTCGTCTGATGTGCCCTCCAGCCTTCTTCAGGTGTTTCTTGCTTGAACTTTCATGTAATCTGGTTCAGTTTCAAGTTTTGTGAAGGTTCCTGATTTCAACAAGAAACATCTGAAGAAGGCCAGAGGCACATTGGCCGAAACACTTTGTATATAATGATAAAGATGAGGACAACAGTAAAAAAAAATTATATAATACAAATTATCAAGTCTCATGTCAAAAATTCAGACAAATAGTATTCTTATTGTTCTATGATCTGATCATAATTTTGGTTTCAGTCAATTTTATTTGATAGTTGTCTTTGGTTGTGACAACATTAGTATTATTACAAAATTAGACTTCAAAAATTTTTTTTTTTTTTGTTTATAGATTGAACTTTACTGTTGTTTTTTTTTTTTCTTACTTTCTGCACAATTTATTTTTATTTATTTTTTTTTTTTTTTTTAAGATTTTTGACTCTGATTCCAGTGGAGGTACTTCAAATGCTGAGGAACAATATCGTAAAATCTTGAAGGTAAATTATCAATTATTATCATTTTCAGTAATTATTGATATTTGGTTTGTGATTATTTCTTTTAACTCTCTTAATGGGGATTAAATAAATTTTTGAACAACAAAATTCAAACCATTTTGCAGACCTTCTTTATTATGAGATATATATATAATGTAAGGTAATCCAAATGACTGGTAAGTAAGGGATGATTCTATTTGGGATCATTGAAATCTCACTGTACAACCATACTGTGTGCTCTTGTAGGTGCAAACATATACTCATACAAGGATTTTTTATAAATCCCTAAAAAGAGCTCAATGTATGATAATCAATAAATTAGATTATATACAGAGCAATATTTAACTTTCAAAGAAAGAAAAATTTAACAAACCATCATCCCGTTATATTTTATTTCAACCAGAAAGTAAAAGATTTTTTTTTTTTAATTTTTTTTATTGGAGTTCTAGCCTCATCATGCGGGTTTTACAAAATGCAGGGATCCTCAAAAAAAGAAATTATATCACCAGAAAAATCTCATTATTCAAAAAAAAAAAAAAAAAAAAAAAAAACAGACAACAATGACAAATGTATATATTAGCTTCCTGTTTAACAGACTTCTTCCTAAAATCAAATAAATAAAAAAACATTAAAAAATATAAATATAAATAAAAAATAAACGAAAATTTTTTATGTCTAGACAGATTTTTTTTTTAACCTTAGAAATCTAATAATCATTAAAAAGGTTTTATCCTCAAAATTAATTTACATTAAAAATTTAATATATAATCTAATATTTAATATCTAATATAAAATAAAATTATTGATTTAACTACTATTATAATCACATTAAAAATTATAAATATTATTATTATTACAGTATTTACCTCCATTATTACAATTATTATTATAAATTTTAATCAATAATACTATTACCTTATTATTAATACTGTTAATGATATTAGCTATTATCCTTATCAATAACAACCATATATTGAATTCAAACTATAATTATTATATTACTAATATTGTAGTAAGAATCTCCTATTTATTTATTTTTAAATTAAATAGCATTACTAAAACATCAAATACAGATATAACATAATCACAACAATAACAATCATGATAAAAATTTTAGATTATTATTGTTATTTTTACTATTATTATTATTATTATTATTATCATTATTGTAGTATTCTTATTAATTTTTAATATTACTAGAATATTAAATCATTATAATCATTCTCATCTATTCATCAAATTATTTTCATCAATATTTTTGATACTAAATACATTCATTTCCATATAAAATAGATATTAGTTATTAATAATTTTAATTCATACTATTGATATTAGGAATTATTGTTATCAATTATTATTAATTACCATAGTTATTATTAATATCATTATAAAAATTATTATAATCAAATTTCTTATTTTAAAGTTTACAATAAGTAAAAAAAATGGTTGAAATGAAATATAATGGGATGACAATTTGTTAATTTTCTTTCTTTGAAAGTTAAATATTGTATATAATCTAATTTATTGATTATTATACATTGAGCTCTTTTTAGGGAGATTATATAAATTTTTTTTATTTTTTATTTTTTATTTTTTTTATTTTTTAATATTCTGGAGATTGTCTTCATAAAAATGTATTTTTTTAATTCTAGGGTTTAGCTATGAGCAATGAAGTGGCTTTGAATGTTACAAAAGCACTCAATCAGGTAAATATATCATTCTTATAATTCAAAAATTCATATAAGTCTTTTTATTCCCTTTCCTCAACTTGCAGAGTTTTTTTGGCATTTTTCCTGATTGTTAACACCTTACTCAATAAGTCCTGGGCCTAATTGATAAAACGACAACTTGTAGGTAAAATTTGACTTTATTCATCAACATATCCTTCTAGGGTGGATATACTGATTCCAACACTTCTCTAACAATTCGATGTCTTTTTTGTAGCACGATTTGTCTTTGGTTTCAAAATACACCTCAGTTTCCGATATCACTTTTTCATTGGATCCAAATCTCTTTCTCTGAGCATTCTTTTGATGTCTGCAACAACCATAATGCTGGGACCAGATCTGAAGAATGGGTGGGTGTGGAAGCAATTCGAAGTGTAATTCATGTAGTTTTTCCATCATTGTCTTGGTGAAAGAGCATTTTTTTCTTCTTTATTTGTGGCCATTTTTTGGCAGTTTCTTCCTTCAAATGCACCAATAATGCTATATGATATTTGCTATTGATGGTTCTTCCTTTCTCAAGGTAATCGATGTACAAAATACCTTGCACGTCCCAAAATATGGAGGCCAAATCTTGCCTGTTGATGTTTGCGTCTTTGGTCGCTTTGGATGGTTTTCACCTGCTGCTGTCCACTCAGCTGACTGCCAATTCGACTCCGGAGTGAAGTGGTGAACCCATGTTTCATCCATTGTCACATATTTACGCAAAAACTCTTTTTTGTTGCGTTGAAACAGTTGCAGACAATACTCTGATCGTCTATGCATTGTTGTTTTTACTTGACTGTGAGCAAATATGGCACCCACTTTGTTTCTCATTGACAAATGTTCGTGCAAAATGGTGAATATACTGCCTTCCAGGGATTTTAATACAGGTGCTTCTTCAGGCATCCATTCACATGACCAAACATGGACCTTCGTAGTTGCCCTACCCTTGTTGATAGTGGAATAGTGTTACGTACTGGCTCCAAATGGCTATATGTTAAATAGCGGCTTCAAATTCACGGCCCTACTTAGTGTATCTGTATACGTAGCAGGTATATATATGGTCACGTAGCGAAGTATGTAGTAGTTGGACTTAGAAAATCACAACACATGGGTATTGTAAAAACTTTGAGTTTATTTCTTTCTTCCTCGCATGGTGGGTGGCAAGCGTTGACAATGACTACTACTATTGTTGGGATGACTGGCGATGTTGAGGTAAAGTGGTGGCTGGTGGCGTCTCACTGCCCTTGGCCGCGACGGACCGTGAGCATCGGTCACTCACTGTTCTCTGTCCGCCGTCCGCTGTCTGACTCTGTCGGCTCGAACCGTCTGGCCTTTATAGCGATAGATACTCCTACGCATCTTTATCTTTTGATCTGATAATGGACCTTTGTTATATATTTCTTTATCTTCTCCCTGCTTCTTTGACCGGAAAGCCTCGCTTCCGTTTTCCCCTTTTTTTAATATATATTTTTATATTTCTCTTTGCCTTTTTGCCGGCCGGCCTGTCTTGGGCTAGACAGGCAGACGGAGAGGCCCCCTCCGATCAATAGGCTAGTCACGTCAAGCCCTAGCACCTATATGATTTTCCCAACCCTATTGCCCTTATGGCAAGCCCCAACCCCTTTTTATCATATGGGTGCTAGAAGGCAGTGGCTGCGGGTCTACATGTCCTGAGAATGACATTAAACTCTATCTGATGGTGAGGTTCCAGTTTTGGAGGTTTGGGGAATGTGGAGCACCCCTTCATCACCATTGCTCCCTGGTGTGGTAGTACCTGTTAGGGTCCCATCTATGGGTTAAATAGAAAAATATATTTTTAAAAAAAATTGTATTATCCATTAAGAATTGATTTATTTCAAAACTTTATTGGCATTAAATGACCCACTGAGGTTGATATGCCGTAAAACAAAACAAACCAAACCTTTTTGCCGGAAGCTTCGTTTTCCAGACAAGGACAATACAACAATAGTATTGCACCTCTTGTACAGAGCCTTGTTTGAGGTTAGGCTGTTTGGACATCGGTGTCCAGTGATAATTCTTAGATGTTTGTGGTGGTGGGCATCAAAGAAATCTCTTACAATATAAAATGGTTATATAACTTAGAAAATTGTCTCATCTTGAGTGTTATTACTGCATTCTTATCAAAATTTGTTGGGTTCTGTTTTTTCTGAGTCACCCTGTAATATCATGTTACTCAACTAGGAAATAACCTTTATTTCTTTTTATCCCAATATTTTTTAAAGAATCTATTCTTAATCTATTTATTTCTAAAAGATTATAATGCCTTAAAAAATACATTTTTGTTACCATATTATTATTATAATTTTTTTTTTCATATTTGCAGATATTGGTCTCTCCAAAACACAAAGTTTTTGTTGAACAAATGATAAAAGCTACAAGCAAAACCTGTCCATTATTAAAACTACTCACTGCAAAACAGGTAAGAACACTTTGTCATTATTTTTCATTCTCCAACAATCAATATCCACCTGTCATGGTCATCAACTACGAAGGAGAGTCAAAAATTACCCGCACTTTCGCCGTAACATATCTTTATCATTGTCACACTACGTTCTGTGCATACATGCTTATAGCTATCACTGTTGCTACATGATCGAAGTTTGGGCCTGATTGCTTGCTGTCTTTACAGTAAACATGGCTGCTCCACTAGCAGTATGCACCAAGGAAGTGACCTGATTTCTCTGGTCAGAAGGAGTGTCAGGGGCTGAAGTTCCTCTGCGGCATTTAGCACAATACAGGGACAGTGAACTACTGTGTTGAAGTGTGTATGAGTGGATAGAGAAGTTTAAAAGTGGTTGGACAAGCATGATGCACAAAGAGAGAGAAGGACATCCGTCAACCTCCACCACTGATGAGAAGATTCAGCTAGCTCGAGAGATGGTAATGACAAACCAGCGACTTATCATCGATAAGGTAGCTTGTTCTCTGCAGATTAGTCATGATTCAACCAATCAGATCTGCAATGAGCTGAGCTTCTATAAAACAAGAGTGCGGATAATTTTTGAATCACCCTCATATCATTAATATCTTTCCGTCTTTCTTATTGGCTGAACATTATTGATTTTGTTGATTATCGTTTTTAATTTCTAATTTTCCATAAAATGAAAGTTTTATTTGCATTACTGATTAACAAAAGCTTGATTAACTCTTCTGCACCTATCAACTCTTTATATTAACTAGCAAAATAAAAAAAACGCCCTCCGGGCGATGTAAAAATAAATTTTTGAAAGATATTGCTTGAGGAGGTGGAAGTTAAAAATTAAATGTCGGAGAGTTTGAACCATAAATCATGAAATCATCAAATTTATTAAATGAGTAAAAAAATAAAACTAAAACAATTTGAAATCGAAACTAAGTTCCATTAACTTTGAATATCTATTAAAATAAAACAAACTATATATAAATATATGATACTGGAGATGTATCTATTAAAACTTGTTTTAAAAAACAATGAGGACTGTCTAATGTTGCATGCTCAAATTTTGAGTGTGTTTATTCTATGTTGTGACAATTTATGACGGGTATAGTGACGTAAGCAGTGACGTAGTTTTTGTTACAGAAAAAAACTGGAAGCGAATCTCCATTATTAATAGATTTACTTCCTTTTCCTTAAGGACAGAATCCTAGTGGCTGAGCAGTCCATGACATGCAACACTCCACTTTAACCCTTACTTAGGCTACACAAGCAGTTGGACTGAGCAGTTGGAGAGGCTCCATCCGATCAATCAGCTGGTCATGTTAAGCCCTAGCAACTATATGATTGACCCAACCCTATTGCCCTTCTGGTAAGCCCCAACCCTTTTTATCATATGGGTGCTAGAAGGCAGTAGCTAAGGGTCTTCATGTCCTGGGTATAACGTTAAACTCTATCTGTTAGTGAAGTTCCAGATCTGGAGCTCGGAGAATATGGATTACCCCTTCATCACAATTACTCCCAGGCCCACTCTGACCCGAAGTGGTTGTACCTGTTAGGGTCCCATCTATGTGTTTAATAGAAAAAAATGTGTTTATAGAAAGAGAGAGTATCCATCAAGAATTAATTTATTTCAAAACATTGTTGGCATTAAATGACCCACTGAGGTTAATATGCCATAAAAACAAAACAAACTTCCTTTTCTGTGAATATATTGGATCACTTGTGCATTTCAATAATTTCTTTCTTTCTGAACAATTTTTTTTTTTTTTTGTTAAATCTGCAGCGACAACTCCAGGGTTCTCTAAAGCAAACTATGGATCTTTTGTGGACTCTTTGTAAAGATCATAGATCTCCTGTGACTTCTGTGGTTAACCAGTATATGGTCAGTTATCAACGTCGATCCTCAAAGATGGCAGTCAAAGCTGAAGTACAGACAATTGCTGAAGAATTAATTGATAAAAACAAAGAAATCCATGAAGACAAAGCCTTACTTGGTAAGAAAAGTTTTCTTTTTTAACTATAAGCATCTTACCTTTATAGTATTGTTGTGGTTAACTCTTAACATCCTGTTGAGAATTTTCTAAGTCCAGAGTCCCATTCCCATAAGGATTTATCAAAAAATGGCTAAAAATGGCCTTTTCATTTAAAGTTACCAGTTATTTCCCTTAAATCAAAGACTTCTAAATATGTTTAATATTACATTTAAACAAAGGCTATAATTTGGGGTAGATTAGGAAAATGAATGTGACTTCTGGCTGGGTGGAATGAGGCCGTATAGGATGTTAAAAGTTAATTCAATAATCATTCATTTGAACAACAATAATAATGTTGTTATAATGATGATATTGGGATTGGTGATTGTATTAGTAGCCCATGATAAGATAAAGCAAGAATTCTTCTGAAGCTGTGTCAGTACTACTGTATGGTTGCACCACTTGAACTCTAATGGAACTCTTAGAGAAAAAGTTAGATAGGAACTACACAAGGATGCTGCATGCAGTCTTGAATAAATTTTGGAAGCAGCACCCCACAAGAAAACAGCTGTACAGCCACTTGCCCCCTTGTCACACAAACCATCTGAGTAAGACAAACAAGACATGCTGGTGGACATAGTTGGAGAAGCAAGGATGAACTCATAGGAGATGTTCTCTTTTTGAACAACTACACATGGACCTACTAGTGTAGGCCAACCAGAAAGACCTACAGCTCTGTGCAGATTCTTGATGCCACATGAAGGACCACCCAGGGAGCAATAACCAATATAGATGGTTGGCTGTGCTAACAGGATGTGACACAAGGACATGTTTTTTTTAAGCAGACTAAAACGCTGGTTTGGATTCAAAGTTTTCCTTTTGAATGTAAAGTAAATCATGGTCAGTGATGATCTTGTTGAAAAAATTTATTTTTTAAGAAAAGAAAAAAAAAAAAGAAATATTGACAAAGATTCCTTTCCATAAATGTGGAACCCATTTTCCGAGATTCTAAAATTTTATTTGTTTTAAGTGTTTTTTTATAGATTTTTGGAAGCATTGTATGTATGTGTAAAATATAAATTTGAAGGCAATTTACAATGCAATGTAATAGGTGTTAAATGATGTTTATTTACCTAAATATTTTTGAGAAAGTCTCATCTTCAGAGGCAGAAGCATCCGTGTTTTTTTTTTTAAGCACCGAGCTGGCGTAATCTTCTGTTGTTATTAAGTTGGAGGCTTATTTTATAGTTATAAAAAAAAAAAATTTTTTTTAAAAGAACTGAAAGAATTTCGAATATTCAGCACGAGCGCATATACAACAGTCCGACATGCCATCACGGAAAATCCCGAACATTTCAAATATCTGGCGTTCCTCCAACTAAATAACAACAGAAGATTACGCCGGCACAGTGGTTAAAAAAAAAAACACGGATGCTTCTGCCTCTGAAGATGAGATTTTCTCGAAAATATTTAGGTAAATAAACATCATTTAACACCTATTACATTGCATTGTAAATTGCCTTCAAATTTATATTTTATTTGTTTTGTTTCATTCAAAGAATTCTTCAACATTCTTCTTTCTTTGAGCAATTTATTCCAAATGGGTGCTATTCTTGTTCAATTACCAATTCTTATATTTTGATTTTTTAATGTTTTCAGATTTCAAAACCCGTGGCCAGGTGAATGACCCCCGGTTGGAGGCCCTCGTTGAATGTTGTATGAATAATCAGATAAAATCCAACCAAATGGGCACAATAACCAAAGTGGCCTGTCGAATGTTGATAGATGATCAATCTGGGTAAGTCATTTAATAATGCCATAACTAAACTTAAAACATTAGTTTTGTAAAGTGAAATTTTACTTTTAAATGAAATCATTTATATTCATTAGGAAAAAAGTTATATTTTTCCCAGTATCTGTTTCAATTTGAAATTTTTAACACAATACAGAAATAAACTAGTGAAAAAGTATTTTAAAAATAGTAACTAAAATGCACCACAATTGCTAAAAAAAAAATTAGTGACTTGTATTTAGAAATAACTGGAAATTATCGGCAAACGAAGCATCTCGGGATAGTAAATTTAGTTTCAGTGATAGAACGCAAATACTCGGGATAGTAAAGAAAATGTTTAGAATACCTATCCCGTGAACACACACACACACACATATACATATATACATATACACATATACATATACACACACAGAGAACTGAAGGAAAAATTAAAAGAAAAATCTAAGTTTATTTGTTTTATTTGTAATTATGCTAAAAACTGTTTCATTTACATTTCTCACAGTATTAGTTTTGTAAAGTGAAATTTTACTTTCAAATGAAATCATTTACATTCATTAAAAAAAAAAAAGCAATATTTTCCCAGTATCCGTTTCAATTTGGATTTTTTAACACAATACAGAAATAAACTAGTGAAAAAGTATTCTTTATATTTTGAAAATAGTAACTAGAATGAACCACAATTGCTAAAAAAAAAAAAAAAAAAAAAAAAGTAAAAAATTAGTGACTTGTATTTAGAAAATGGGAAATTATTGGCAAACGAAGCGTCACGGGCTAGTAAATTTAGTTTCAGTTATATACTCAGGATTATAAAAAAATATTCAGTATCCCTATCCCGTGAATAATTGGGGGGAGGATAAATTTTTTTTAAAATTTTCTTTTTTTTCTTTTTAGCTTAAAAGTTCCTTCATCTGCAGCATGTCTTTTTGTTGATTGGTTGGAACTGATTGATCCCGAAGTTATCAGCCTCGCTCCAGATCTGCAATTGCTTTTGCTGTTTGCTAAACAACATAAATCATTGCAACAGGGTGCTGACCAATGTTCTGGTGTCAAGAAAGCTGACCCAGAAGAAACAGAGGACACCAAACAGAGCAGTGATAAACCCCGTCAACAACAGGCCTACCTTCTGGCCCTCCTTACTCACCAGAGTCACTGGGGGACTCTTCATCGATGTATTAATAGATTATTACAAAACGATCAACATACCATGTAAGTAACTCAGTTTGGTAATCTGAACATTAGTTAGATAAATGAGAGTAACTTTCCTTAGTTTGTTTCACTTTGAGGATGCCGTTTGTTTTGGTCGGCCATTTTCATTTCACTGAAAATACGAATTTGTTCGAATCAATACAACTGCATGTTTTAACAGGAAAATATCATAAAATGTGTTCTTAAGAACAATTAAGTTCTTTTCAAATAATGCGCAAGCACAATTAAGTACACATTTTGTGATATTTTTGTGTTAAAACATGCACTTCTATTGATTCGAACAAATTCTTATTTTCATCGTAGATTTACGGTGAAATGAAAATGCCCGACCAAAACACACAGCTTCCTCAAAGTGAAACAAACTAGGGAGGTTACTCTAATTTATGTAGATAATGTTCAGATTACCCTTAGTTTATGGTTTAACACCATATCAACTGCTCATAATTTATCTAATGCCAACATTTTATTAATTTCTAAATCTTTGATTGTAATCATAACCATATTTTCAATGTTTCATTGCATTTTTTTTTTAAATTGCTCATTTAACTTTTATAATCATTTGTTTGCACAGTTATATGATATCAAATATTTTTTATCAAATACAAATAATTTGGACAAGAGTTATATGGTTTCAAACATCCTATAAGGATGTGTGTACCTAGACAAAACAGAAGCTGCACTTCGATGCACCTCCTGCGATCACCTGCTCACAATCAGACATATTCTAATTGACTATAAGTAAAGTAAGTCGTCGGGGCGGCCTAAAGTCGGTATCAGCCAATCAGCTAGGGAGTCTATCCCCTTTTCACTTGTGCTAGACCAAGGAGATTATTTAGCATCTGAGGTGGAGCGCCACACCTACCGTCAGCCCCTTACTTTACCGCACAGATTCCTGTGCTACTCATAACGCTGAGTTGGCGAGGACCGGTATCGAACTAGGAACCTTGTGGTTTCTAGCCGAACGCTCTACCGACTGAGCTAACCCGGCCCATAAAGAAATATAAGAATGCTCACAAGAAATGCTACCATATGCAAGACCTCACCATGCTATTTGAAAATGTACTTGCCTCTCAAATAATAGAATAGCTGGAGAAAAAAAACACTTTCAATTCTTATAGAAGAAATCAAAGATACAATTAAATAACACACAAAAAAGCTGTCTCAAAATCATAACATATTTTCATAACATCAACCTAAAACAGGTACAGGGTGACCCCAAATAAACAGAATTTGGGTTTTTTTTTTTTTTTTTTTTTGTGCTGATAGTCTGCATCAGTAAAAGTATATATAAAGGATGACCCCCCAAAAAACAGAATTTGTTATTTATCTATATATTAATACGCATGTTCCTAAATCTTCTGACCGTTATCATCCTGCAACAAAATCCTCTAGTTAAAAATGAGACTGTCCAAATCATCCAAGATGAAAGGTAAAAATGTAAATCCTGATTATCTGGTCTCACTTATCTGCTAAATTCCTAATTCTTATGAGTGTCGTCACCACAACTAAATAATGGACCATTCCGTTTTTATTTTAAAGAAAGGGGAGAAGAAAGAGATGGGGAAGATAGAGAGGGGGTGAGCAGGCAGAAGTGATAACGCTAATCTATTTCAATCAAATATGATGAAAGAAAGGAAAAAGAGTGTGAGAGTTAAACCAATATTTTTATACTTTTTTACATATTGAACTATTTGTGAGAAGACCTGTTCTGCACTCTGCGCTTTCGATGTACTTTGTCTAGTTCTCCAAGCGTTGTGAATTATGTGCTGGCCGAATTTAAGGCGCTAGTCAGAAAAACAGGCTCACTAGGATTAAAAACAAAACAACAACTACAAGTGTAAACAAGACATGGATGGAAGAAGGGTGTGTGTGATGCTTTCGCTGTCTATCCAACTGGCTATTACTGCTATCCCTACTGGCGAACTTAACCCTTCAATCCCCAGGTTCTAACTGCTTAGTGCTCGAGTTTAGCTGTATTCATGTCAAATTCCCCTTCCCCAACCATCTTCTCCGGACCACACAGATGGCCAGCACTTAAAATAAATAGCTGACTTCTAGTCGTCATTAACCCTTAAAATTAAAGTACTTAAATATTTTTTCAGGCAATACGTCTTCAATACGTTGATCATTAATTTTTTTCAAAAGAGAATTTCTCCTAAAAATCCCTTTTGCTTTTAATACCTGGGTGCCTAAGATATTATCATCAAGTGGTCCCATTTCATGGTGGGCATACAGGTCTCTTTAAACTTTACGACCTAATCTTTGGATTTGTCAAAAGGTCAGCCACCCACCACTTTTACTTATGCCTGGCTTTAACCTATTCTCTTTCTTATTCATTTATTTATTTATTTATTTGTTCTGACCATGTTCGTCTTCAACCATAGTATCACATATTTAGCAATAGCTCTTAAGTAAACATATCAAAGATTGTAAATCTACAGGTCCTGCTAGTTATTATTATCTGATAAAAAAAAAAAAAAAAAGAATGAAGTTGTTTCGTTTGTTTTGTGTAAAACCTAATGACAAAGTTTTGTCTTTACTTGAAGGCATGACCCAACATCTGTACTGGATTTTTTGTGGGCGTGTATCCACATTCCAAAACTTTGGCAGGGGCGAGAAAGAAAAGGACTTAAGGTGAGTAACATTTGGTTTAGTGAAAGAGAACACACACACATATATATATATATATATATATATATATATATATCGTATAAAGGTATAGTAGATAACCTACTTAAGTTTCACAAAAAAGGATCGTCAGGGTTAATTGTAATGAATTAATCAAGAAATCACATCCGCAATTGTCTTTATTTAATCAATTTCTTGATTAATTCATTACAATTAACCCTGACAATTTTTTTTCTGTTTCAATCGGACATAATGAAAAGAAGGAAAGTATTTGCTTCAGACCTAACAAAATCTAGAGTTACTCTGTTTAGTCAGTAGGGGGCTGATGGGAACCCGGAAGTGGGTTTCCACCATGACACTTTTGGATTGGGATTCGTGCAGGCAGGACACATGTTCAACACGGTTGAGCTAATTAAGTAATTTTTAGAGTAGAAACATTTCTATAGCCTGTGTTAAATAAGACCTTGTTAATTTCGAACAATCTGGTCTTGCATTTTCATTCAGTCTTACGTATTTGATCTGTATATTAAAAACATAACAGAAAGAAAGAGAAAAAAGAGAGTGAGAGACAATTAAATGAATATTATTAATCTTTTTACATATTGAACTATTTTACAATAGCTCTTAAGTAAACTTATCAAATCTATGGAGGCACATGGTCTAATGGTTAGTCGTAAGAAATGGACTTGTTGACCCGAGTTCAATTCCTGGATGAAGCTGTTCGCATTTCACATTGCGCTAATACCCTTGGGAAAGATATGAATCCAATTCTCCCTCCAGTTATGGGTAAATAGCAGGGCAGACTGGGCTCTTTAACCATAGCTAGGTAACCAGTCTAGGAGAAGGATATTAAGTTTCTGACCGCCATCCTTGGCCAGTTGAAAAGGACTTAAAGTAAGTAAGTCCTGAACTATAGAATCCTTTGATAAGTGAATAAGTCCTGAACTATGGAATCCTACATAGTGTCAAAGGTCCAGTGATATAATCCTATGTTCCGTCGTCCACGAAGGTTCAAAGCAATGTGCATAGGTATGACCAGAACAGCCGGTATAAATAACAATATCAGCAGCAGAGGATTGCCAGTGGTTGGCCAAGAAGTTGGTCACATGGTTCTCGGCGAGTCTATAAGTAGAAGTGGACTTCAGACACACACCTTATAACCAAAATTCTCAACAAAGGAAAACTCTGAATTCAAACCTGCTAAACTCCGCTTATGAAATTGACCTTGTGTCGCATTCAGTGGAGGGGTTGGTAAATATATACCAAATGTAATAATTAAATTACCATACTGTGGTTTATCCACAGGTCCTGCTAGTATGAAATAATATTACAAAGCAAGATGATCAAGTTTTCTTGTAGAATGAAAGAATGTCTAAAATATTTTATTATTTATTTTTATTTTTATCCCTTGCAGAACTTACCACCTGAAGATGTCCTTGGTCTGTCTGTTGATCAACTCTCCTGTGTACTTGATTACATTGTCCAAGAAGCTAGTGAACAGAATGACCAATCTGCCGAGCAGAAAGTGTCCCTTGATGCAGCTGATATCATCAGTTGTCGTGTTGAGTTACTAAAGTGTTGCTTGTGCAATGACAACACCAAATTACGTTGCCTTGTTGAACACATGGAGAAATGTGCACTTAAGACCAGGTAAGGGACAAAACTTTGACGTATGACTTGATTGTGTTCAAATATACGAGATCTGACCAAAATGTATCTGGCCATTTTTGTACCTTCAGAAGATAGAAATGTTGTTGACCTATTTTTTGTTTGTATGTTCTTGTTGACTTCATAGGTTGTCTGACGGTTGGGATAATTGATGGGCGTTGCTATACACCAAGCAAAATGATATGAGGCACTCTATTATTTGATAACTTTTAAACCGACTCCCTTGGCCGTTTTAAAAGTGAAAAATATGCACCGGACTATGACCTGTCTACTCATCGAATATTATAGTTATAATTATGGTAATCTGAACATTACCTACATAAATGAGAGTAACCTCCCCTTGTTTATTTCACTTTGAGGAAGCCATGTTTTAGTCGGCCATTTTCATTTCACCGTAAATCTACACTGAAAATACGAATTTGTTCGAATCAATACAACTGCATGTTTTAATATGAAAATATCATAAAATGTGTTCTTAATAACAATTAAGTTCATTTCAAATAATGCTCAAGCACAATTAAGAACACATTTTATGATATTTTCGTGTTAAAACATGCAGTTGTATTGATTCAAACAAATTCGTATTTTCAGTGTAGATTACCATAATTGTTATAATTATATAATAATAGTTATAATTGTAATTGGGCTTCGGCATTAAATAACCCATAAAGAGTTGGTATGCTGTTTAACAAATGGACCAAACCAAACCATCAAAATTAGATTAGAGAAATAAATGAATATTCAACTTGGATCTGGTTTGTATACTTCCCCCACCCCAATAAAAAAATTTCCCTAGGGGATCAAAAAGAGGAGTTTTCAAATTTCAAAAGAGGAATACCCTAAGCTTTCAAAAAATATCATATTTAGCTTGGTAACAATTTTTTCCCTGTCCACTTTCTTATCTACCAGACTAACTTTCTACTTTTACTTTTTTCAATGTATTTGTTTAATAATACCTCACTTATACATTATACTTACTGTCTTCAGTTTTCATTATATTTTCATTTTGTTGTTTTATATTCTTTTGTCGATGTTTAGTTAAGCTACCACCCAATTCCTTTACACAAGAAGGCAGAATAGTATGTGTTAGGTGTCTGCAAAAGTTTCCAATGAAAAATGTTTTTTCAGTCATGTATTTATGTGATGTTATTGTTTTTGATATTAAAAAAAGAATGCTGGAATCCTTTTGCACATTTAATAAAAATGCCATTTTCTCTCTCTGATTAATGAATTGATTAAGATTAAGAAATATCTGTACTTATTTCAATTTTATTTTTATTTTCTCAGCTCTCAATCAAAGCTTTATCTGCACACCTTGTTAGAACTCTACCTCCAATATCCTTACCTGCTCAGCTGGTTACAGGACACTAGTCTTCTTCTTAACGACACATACACTACACAGAGAAGCACAAGCCAGGTGAGTACTATACCAAAATGTATTTTTTATATGCTGCATATCGTTTTTTTTTCCATTCTTCCTCTTTTTTTTTTTTTTTTTTTTTCTTTTTGTTCCTTCGCTAATGTTAATTGTATGCTTGACCACTCAAGCAACAGCAGGTTCTGTGAAGAACCTGAGACCTTTTGTTTATCAAAAAATAACTTTTTGATATAATTTGTATGTGCTTTTATCCATTAACTCTTAACATCCTGTTGAGATTTTTCTAAGTCCAGAGCATTCCTATAAGGATATATAAAAAAAAAAAATGGCTAAAAATGTCCGTTGCATCTAAAGTTACCTATTATTTCCCTTAAATCAAAGATTTCTACATATATTTAATATTAAATTTAAACAAAGATTATTGTCTGCCGCTGATTAGTTAAAACTAATGTGACTTCCAGCCGGGTGGAATGAGGTGGTATAGGACTTTGAGTTAAATTATTTTTACAGCGAGTTAAAACGGTATTTTGCTTCAAACAGCTGAAAATGCAATATTTTTTTTAATTTTTTTTTTTTTATTTGTTTATTTATTTATTCATTTTTTATCCAAGGCTAAATTTTACACAATATCTAGTTTTGATAAATCTAAGTGGCCAATCTTTATCAATATTCTTGAAATTGTACACTCAATTACAAAACAAACTACAACTAAGATGTTCATTTCTTTTCCCACCTGTGGAAGTGAATTCCCTCAAAAATTATAAATTACGTAAAAAAGAGTAATGTCTCATCATATTTAGAAAGATTATTTGATTTTCTTTCCAACCATATAAATATTTTAAAAATTGGACCAGAAATAAGCGATGAAATTACTAATTTAAAATGGTATGGTCTGGATAAATGACACCTAGCTGAGAATTGTTTATGTTCAAAAGACAAGTAAAATTGAGTTTTTGGGTTGGTTTTTTTTTTTTTTTTAAATTCAAAGTTTCAAAGCAAATCCTGATGGTATACAATCGTTTTTATTTCACATATTATATATGAAAATAATCCTAAGGCTGTCTACTATTAGGCATATAGTGCTTTTTTTTTTTTTTTTACTTATATTTTTTGAAAAAATTACTTTCAACTTTGGTCTATTGTGATTTCACTCCCAAAGGTAGAAAAGAAAAAAAACAAGTTTCTTCTTAGTTAAAAGTGTCTCCTACTTAAGTGTAAAATTTCAAGAATATTGATAAAGATTAACCACTTTGATTTTACAAAAAAAAATAACAGAAAATTCAACGCGGAAAAAATTTGTATTACACGTTTTTCGTCCCTTTTAAGACAAAATACTGTTTTAATTCGCTGTAAAAAATAATTCAATGGATAAAAACGCATACAAATTGCATATTTAGAAAGATTATTTCATTTTCTTTCCAAACATATAAATATTTTTAAAATTGGACCCGAAATATGCTAGTAATTAGTTTTTTTAAGCCGATAAGGCCAGAATTACGAGAGATTGTTTACATTTGAAAATCAAGTAAATTTGACGGTTTTCGTTTCAAAATTAAAACTTTGAGCAAAATCCCTGATATTTTTTGAAGAAATCGCTTTCAAATTTGCTCTATTGTATTTTTGCTTCCACAGGGCCTAAAAACAAAAAAAAGTCATGTTTGTACTTCCAGGTGTCATCTATTGAGTGTAAAATTTCAAGAATATTGATAAAGATTAGCCACTATGATTTTGAAAAACAAAGTAGCATTAAAAATTAGTCTAAAAAAAAAATGTCATATTCTATGTTTTTGGCTTTTTAACGCAAAATATTATTTTAACTTGCTGTAAAAAATAATTCAATGGATAAAAACACATAAAAATTACATATTTATAAAGATTATTTTATTTTCTTTCCAACCATATCAATATTTTTAAGATTGGATCAGAAATGCCCGAGAAATTGCGATTTTAACCAATTAAGTGAAAAATTGTTTATGTCCAACGATTTTACGAAACAAGCTGTTATTGCTACTTTATAAGATCTTAAAAAGACAAACTTTTTTTTCTTTTTTTTTCAGTTGGATTTGATTTCGCATCGTTTATTGTCTGGTTTGGGCAATGCAATACCAGGCAAAGCATCTGAAAATAGAATGTATGATGCAAACAATGCGGGAAGGAAATTAGCAGCTGAACATCCCCTACTTATCCTCAGGTAAGTTTAAAGGCAAAAAAAGGCACAAGTTTAAGATTCTTGTGGCTAATTTTTAGACTGCAGGTGAGAGCACTTTACAGTGGAGATCTCTTGTGGCATTAAGTTTGATCCGTGTTGTGTAGAATCCTATGATCCTTGTGTTTCTCAGTGTTAAGCAGAATCCTTGTTTGTTGGTCCGTTGTCTGTGTTAAGCTCAAACAATTGAACGCCTTTCACCAAGGCCTTTAAATAGTTAACCAACCACGTATATATAGTTTATATAATATTTTAGTCGATTGAAACTTTAAATTAAAGTAAAATTAAATAAAGCCTAAGATCAAACTAGATAATATCAAAATATACTATTGCCTCAGCCAGTATTTAGCCATAGACATCTTTGTTTTCCTCACAACAATAGTGATGCAATATATCAGAGTTTAAGTAAAATATTAGCAAAGAATGATTTTTTTTTTTTCATAAGAAAATCTTTCTTCCACAAAATTATTAAAAAAGGAAGATAATTGCTTTCTCATCAAGAAAGAAATAAATAAATAAATTGATGAATTTTAAAATTGTAAATAAGAGAAATAGTTTTTCTCTTTTTTTTTTTTTTTTTTTTTTTTTTTTTCTTCTTAAAATCCATGAATTACTTGTAGGGGTTATATTTCCATTGGAACGTGTGACATATTAGATGGTAATACCGAGAATAAACTTGTTAAAAGGGTGGTTTAGTTTTAGTTAACTCACAAATGATTGGTATCAAGTTCTGAGTCAAAGA
Organism: Doryteuthis pealeii; assembly: GCA_023376005.1. NCBI lineage: Eukaryota > Metazoa > Mollusca > Cephalopoda > Myopsida > Loliginidae > Doryteuthis > Doryteuthis pealeii. The sequence continues at coordinate 28,326,866 of CM042145.1, read as the reverse complement.
TTACACAATCCAATTCAGCATTAAATCCAAAAAGGGCAATGTTCCAAATAGGTCAACCCAAAATCGGCAAATGACCCTTTTCCTTGCAAGAAACGTATTAAATGGACCAAACTTTTTTTTTATAGTAATAAGATTCATTTTTCCCCAGAATGCAATGTCGATGGTTATTTATTTCAGACAGGAAGTTGTTTATGGCTTATACCCAAGAAGGGCACCTCATGTGGTGTAATAATTAACAAGCTAGATTCACTGACCATTGATAGTGAGTTTGATTCTCACTGGGCGCCCTTTCCTACTGGCCTTGTGCCACATCTAAGCTAAGCTTAGGAAATAAATAGGCACCTCACATAGTGTAATAATTAACAAGCTAGATTTGCTGACCATTGGTAGTGAGTTTGATTCTCACTGAGCCCCCTTCCTTCTAGCCTTGTGCCACATCTAAGCTAAGCAAATAAGTGGGCACTTCACATGGTGTAATAATTAGCAAACTAGATTCACTGACCATTGATAGTGAGTTTGATTCTCACTGGGCGCCCTTTCCTACTGGCCTTGTGCCACATCTAAGCTAAGCCTAGTAAATAAATGGGCACTTCACATGGTGTAATAATTAGCAAGCTAGATTCACTGACAATTGATAGTGAGTTTGATTCTCACTGGGCACCCTTTCCTACTGGCCTTGTGCCACCTCTAAGAGTAATCCAACTATTTTTAAAAGATTTTCTACAGATTTTGATCCAAATAAATAATATTCCTATTAAAAGAATTATGTCATATTAGAATTATCTTATAAAGATTTTTTTTTTCTTCTTTTGACAGGCAATTACCATTAATTGCTGCCTTGCTGCAGGGAAAAACTCAATTTTCTATTCATGAAATGAAGATACGGAATTATTTGTTACTTTTCTCTTATGTCCTTGGTTTGCTTGAATTGTTGGAACCTCACATTTTCCATAAAGAATACACAGCCCTTGAGGAAGTGCTTGAAGCTTATTTTTCTCTTATCAAGGTAAATTTTTAATTACAAACTTTCAAATTGATTTTTTTTTTATTGATTTGTCATGTCTCGTTATTTTTCTGATCTCATTGCAGACTTTTTCCTCTTTCCATTTCCATTCTGTTTTAATGAAATGTCAAACAACAAGTTGTAAAGACTTAGTTGACTTATCACATGAATATGACCTTTTTAAATAAGAATTTAAAAAATACATATATACAAGGTGTGTCAAAAAAGTATCAAGATTTTTTGTACTTTTTGACACACCTTGTATTCTGGAAAAAAAAATAACATTGCATTCATTAATTATTTTTCAGAATAGGTATGTCAAAAAAGTACCACGTTTAAAGCTGTATTTACCAAGATAGAAATGAAGAATGAATGGAACGGTATTTTTTTAAGAATACAAGGTGTGTCAAAAAGTACAAAAAATCTTGATACTTTTTTGACACACCTTGTTGTGTGTGTGTGTGTGTGTGTGTGTATATATATATATATATATATATATATATATATATGTAAAAATGGAAAAGGAATTGAATCCGACAATATGAGGAAAAATGAGTAAAGAAAAGAAAAGTAAATGGATAAAATGAATTTAATCAATCACTTACACATGTGTTTCGGTCAGTTTATGTGTGTGAAAATATTTCGCACACATACAAGAATCGACCTTCATCAGAGTGAATATTTACTCTGATGAAGGTCGATTCTTGTATGTGTGCGAAATATTTTCACACACATAAACTAACATGTGTAAGTGATTGATTAAATTCATTTTATCCATTTACTTTTCTTTTCTTTACTCATTTTTCCTCATATATATATATATATCAAATCAATTTTTCCGCATTGAAAGAAATTGAAATGCCATTAATCCATTCCAATCCCCAAAAATACCCTAATTTTTTACATCCCTACTTCTCCACATAGTCACTGTTTCTCTCAAACCCTCTTTCATGGGGCTGAAGAGAGGTAAACATTATTCCAGTGACGAGGAAGTGAAATCTGTAGTGAAGAAGTGTCTCAAAGAACAGTCAGCAGAATTTTACAGGGCAAGGATACAAGCTCTCATTCAAAGGTGGAACGTTGCTATTAAGAGAAACGGTGACTATGTGGAGAAGTAGGGATGTGATCCACAGAGGACCAGCTTCATTTTGATGTATGCTACATGTTCCTGTGTTGGTAATTATATCTGGCCTAATCAAAATGGTATTACTTTTTGGCTATTCCTAGTTATTTATGCTTTTGACAATCCAAATATATGAAAATCCAAATATATGAAAATATATCCGCCCTGTCGTCTGGGGTGTTAAATGCACCGACTGCACCTCTACAGGGGTAAGACTCCCCCAATGGGGCCACCTGTTGGCAACCCATGATGCTTAAGGGTAGAACCCAGGTGGACAAGCAGTCCATGACTTGCAATACTCCACGTTTCTTGGGCTAGACGGACAGTTGGAGAAACCCCCCCTCCGATCAATCGGTTGGTTACGTCAAGCCCTAGCACCTATATGATTGCCCCAACCCTATTGCCCTTATGGCAAGCCCCAAACCTTTTTTTCATATGGGTGCTAGAAGGCGGTGGCTGTGGGTCTACATGTCCTGGGAATGACGTTAAACTTATCTGATGGTGAGGTTCCAGTTTTGGAGGTCTGGGGAATGTGGAGCACCCCTTCATCACCATTGCTCCCTGGTCCACTCTGACCCGGAGTGGTAGTAGCTGTTAGGGTCCTATTTATGGATTAAATAGAAAAACATGAGTTTATAAACAAAATTTGATTATCCGTTAAGAATGACTTTATTTCAAAACTTTGTCAGCATTAAATGACCCACCAAGGTTGATATGCCGTAAAACCCAAACCAAACCAAATATATATATATTGGGGGGAGGGGTATGTTTTTCTTTAGATTCTTATCTTGATTTTTTCTTTTCTAAAAAAAAAAAATGTTTTTTGCAATGCAAAATGAATAAAACATTTTTCTCTGTGAATTTTAGTCTCATGGGAAGGAATACAAGAATATCAGTTCAATCATTGTAACATTCATCCAATTTCTACAAAGATTTGTATTACACGAACCTCAAAGGGCTGTACACATTTTACAAAAATATGTCGATCTTCTCAGGTAAGTCATAAATCTTCTCTTACATTCCTTACTTTTTCTCTCTCTCTCTCTCTCTCTCTGTCTCTCTCTCTCTCTCTCTCTCTCTCTCTCTCTCCCTCTCCCTCCTCTCTCCTCTTTCTTTCTCTCTCTTTTTTCTTTTTCTTTCTCTCTTCTCTCTCTCTCTCTCTCTCTTTCTCCCTCTCCCTCTCTCTCTCTCCCTCTCTCTCTTTTTCTTTCTCCCTCTCCCTCTCTCTCTCTTTCTCCTCTCCTCTCTCTCTTCTCTCTCTCTCTCTCTTTTTCTTCTCTCTCCCTCTCTCTCTTTTTCTTTCTCCCTCTCCCTCTCTCTCTTTTTCTTTCTCCCTCTTCTCTCTCTCTTTTTCTTTCTCCCTCTCTCTCTCTCTCTCTCTTTTTCTTCTCTCTCTCCTCTCTCTCTTTTTCTCTCTCTCCCTTTCTTTTCTCTCTCTTTTTTCTCTCTCTCCCTTTCTTTCTCTCTCCCCCCCTCTCTCTGAATTCAAACCTGTTAAACCCTGTTTAAGAAATTGACCGTGTGTCGCATCCTACTCATGCGGAGGGGTTAGTAAATATGTACATAAATAATTTTAAAAAATTAAAGGAGGAATGTGGTGTAACGGTTATTGTCTAATGACAAGCTGAGTTCAAATTCTAGATGAAGCTGTATAAATTTCACTTGACGCCAATGGCCTTGAGAAAGACATGAATCATTCTCCTCTCCCCCCAGCTATGGGTAAGTAGTAGGGGAGACTGCTTTAGTTTTGTTTATTGCAACTAGTATAGAAGGAAAACTCTGAATTCAAACCAGAACTACACTGCTGAAAAATTGACCTTGTGTCACATCCTGACAGTGGCAAAAAGGTTGAGTAAATACATTCATAAAAAAAAAGGTTGTCATGGTAACCATGATATACGAATTGATATGTACTCAACCAGGCCCCAACACTAACTTTTTTCATGACCGTCCCGAACAAAAATTATCAACCGTCCCAAATGGGGTTTGGACCATCCCGAAATCAAAATATTTTTGTTTAATTCATTAGCATCATTTATACTTGTCAGTCATCAGTAGCATAATAACATGTAATAAAACATTAAGAAAAGCTGAAGCAGTGATAATTCTGGATATTTGGACAATATTTCCTAGTGTGTTTTGTGCTAAAAAAATAATTTTTTACTTTAAGTTACCCTGAGAAGGGTTAGTAGTACATAATTCGGTCATTTTAAACTATCTCCCTCCACCATTATTCATTATATGGCTTTGAGAATAGACCTGCGGTGCCGTAGCCTCATTTTGAGGTCAGCATTCGGGCAATTATTCAGACGGCAATTTTTGGAATGTAGTACTAAATTTTAGGAAAAAATGTTATTGTTTTTTCTCATGGATTCTAATGCCTTGAATTTACTGATGGAGAAAAAAGTGCTCAAACTGTCTCGGATGCTGTATTGATCGTCCCGGATGTAATTTTTATCGACGACGGGACGGCATTAGTGTCGAGCCCTGTACTCAACACTTACTACATAATCTTCTTTTTTTCTTACCAGTGTTGTCTCCAATCATTATCCTGATTTGTCTGTACTGAAATCACTTTTGGCTGGATTATCTCTACCTCGTCAACTGACTAAACAATCCAATGACGTGGAAGAAGTTGAAAGTTCATCTGGCCCTCTACTCGTCAATGTCCGAGCCAGTTCTCCTTGGACATTTAGTCAACTGATGCCATTCTTTGCTCGACTTGCCAAAGATTCCCCCAAATCAGGTAATTTTTTTTATTTTTTTTTAAATTTTTATTCTTCAAAAATCAAGAATCTAGAATCAAATCAATTAGAATCTGCAAGGTTTTCTTTCTGCAGTAAAGACAAAAATGTTTTTCTTTATTACTTTCTCAGCATAAATTTTCCCACTAAAGCCAATTCTCCAAGGAATAAAATATTTGAAAATATTTTATTAAAACAATAAGTGTTACATAATTCATAGGTAGTTTATGAATTATGTATGTACCTGTAGTAAGTTTAAAATCTGAGGGTGTCAAGTGGGGGAATTTCCATAACTGTTAGGGTTATGATTGATTTATGATGACCCCAACTTGACACCTGGATGGCGTCATTACAGGTGTGAGAAGTTTTAGTCAGTTGCGACCAGAGAATCAGAGTGAGTGGACTCGAAAGTCTGTCGCTCTGAGAGTCGCTTCTCCACCGCTGCAGTTGAAGATGGGCTGGGTAGTTTTAAATAAAAGATTTAAGAAAAACATCAAATCTTTTTTATTAAAACAAGAAATGACCCACCCGAAAAAGAAAGAAGAAATAGCCCCATTGGATCAGCCTGAGAAGAATATGGCAGCTGTAGATGTGAGACGATCTGTTCTGCGCTCTGCACCTTCAATGCACGATGTCTAGAACCCCAAACGTTGTGAAATTCTGCACTGGCCAAGTTGAAGGGCACGATTTAGAGACAGGCTCACAAGGATTAAAAACAAACAAACAACAACTACAAGTGTTTGTAAACAAGACGTGGATGGAAGAAGGTGTGTGTGAGACTTTGCTGTCTATCCAACTGGTTGCTACTGGCTATCCCTACCGGCGACCTTAACACCTCAACGGCCCGAGTTCTAAGTAACTTAGTGCTCAAGTTTAGCTGTATTTATGTCAAACTCTCCTTCCCAACCCATCTTCTCCGGACCACACAGATGGCCAGTAAATCGAATCACCAACTTCTAGTCGTCATTAACCCTTAAAATTAAAGCAATTAAATATTTTTCCAGACTTCAATACTTCGAACATTAATTTTTTTCAAAAGAGAATTCCTCATAAGAAATAGCCTCTTTGCTTTTAATGCCTGGGTGCATAAGATATTATCACTAAGTGGCCTAACTTCATGGTGGTCGTACAGGTCTCTTAAACTTTATGGCCTAATCTTTGGATTCGTAAAAAGGTCAGCCACCCACCCCTTTTACTTATGCCTGGCTTTAACCTATTCTCTTTCTTATTCATTTATTTATTTATTTATTCTGACCATGTTCATCTTCAATCATAGTATCACATAGACGAGTTAGCAGCGGTAGAGGCAGAGAGTAACAAGTAAGAACCCCTCATCCTATCTCTACTCTGTCTGTGTCTCTCTCCCCATTATATATACCTGATGTGTGTGATAAGGGGTATAATAACATAAGCAAAGCCAATTACTAGGGTGAATCAAAGGTTTTGCAATATTTTGGTATGTGCTAGTATGCATCACTTATATCAATTCAAACTGTGAAAATTACCTGATATGGTTGATGATAGTGTGGTACTTGATGTGCTCATACACTGTGCATTGCTTTACTCTGTGTGTAATTTGAAAGCCACACAGATTCACATTAGCATTCCCAGTTGATTTTTTTTTTTATTTGAGGTTATTGTTTATTTAATCACGTTAGTTATATAGAGCTTTGTAAATGGAGTTCAGAACTGTTTGAATTATGCAAATATCCCCAGTGGTTCAAAAGTTATGAGAATTTAAAGCCCTGAAATTGGGGGTACAAAAGTGGACATGATTTTGTTAAAAAAAAAATATGTCAAATCACGGACTAGTTGAAAACAAGAAATTTAGTAATTTATTCACCATTTCTTTATTTTTGGAACAATTTTGATTAAACTTTGCATTCTTATGTAAAAGTGTATGCTCTTCCTAATTCTGCAGTTAAATTTTATGTATCTCCATACTAGAACCTATTATTTGGGGAATAAAAAGTAGGGATATCAAGATCTTTTGCTTTTTTTTAAAGTTTACAAGATTATTCAAGATTTTCATTTTAATACGGCATATATACACACATATATATAGTATTAATTTTATATAAATAACATCACTTTGGACTTAAAAATAACTTTTTAAATACCTGCTATGTTGTATTACATATAAGAAATAGAATAACTCTATATAATTTTATTTAACAAAGCCTGCATGTAGCATGTACTGCTTTAACTAGCTGTAAAAAAATAATTCAATGGTTAAAAATACATAAAGTTACATATTTAGAAAGATTATTTTATTTTCTTTCCAACCATGTAAATTTTTTTAAAGATTAGATCAGGAATAAATCGAAAAATGTGAATTATAGCTATTGCGGTCGGAAATTTAACGCATGCTGGGCGTTTGTTTACATATTAAAACAAACTAAATTTTAAGGGGTTTTTTTTTCCATAAAATTCAACCTTTGACACAAAAGCCTGATGGTTAACCATCATGTAAATATCACAATTTATATACCAAAATAATCCTGAAAGTATCTAGTATTAAGAATATAGTGCTTTTTTTTTGGCTTAGCTTATACTTTTTTAAAAGAACTTGCGTCAACTTCGTTTGGTAGTGGTTTCGCTTCCAAAGGTCGAAGAAGAAAAAAAACAACCTACACGATATAGTATAAAGTGTCTACTAATTAAGTGTTCAATTTCAAGAGAATATTGATAAAGATTATCCTCTTTTTAAGTATCAGGTGAGCTCAGTATCTCAAAGTCCAGTGTGGTTCATCACCTTCATGACCTCAGCAAAAGCATCCAGAGATGCTTAATTGTGCTTCACGTTAACAAAAAATTGTAAAACTTTTGACCCACCTTTTTGTATTTTGTAAGATAATCATCAATGTTACATTCAATGTGTCCTGAAAATGATTTTGTATGTTAGAGCAGACATCTTCATGGCAGGGTTAGTGCCAATCACAGGCTGAATAATTTATTTTTTGGATCAAGTCTCCAATAAGCACCCTAACTCATCAAGCTAATGGAACGTTTACATTTTAACTTGTCACCGGTAAGTTCCATTTCAAACATTTGTAAACAAACCAACAGACGATTTTTTTGTATTTATATTCTCTCTGACAAAAACAAATTTTACAAATGTGTTGCTATCTCGCAACTAATCTATGATCCAGTAATATTTCAAAGCTAGAAAGGACACCACCCTTCTATTCCACTACTTTTTCCTCTTATGGTCATTATTTTGTATGTTAGAGCAGACATCTTCATGGCAGGGTTAGTGCCAATCACAGGCTGAATAATTTATTTTTTGGATCAAGTCTCCAATAAGCACCCTAACTCATCAAGCTAATGGAACGTTTACATTTTAACTTGTCACCTGTAAATTCCATTTCAAACATTTGTAAACAAACCAACAGACGATTTTTTGTATTTATATTCTATCTAACAAAAACAAATTTTACAAATCATGTGATACTATTTCTGAACAAAATCCTTTTTAGTAATTATGGTTATTGTTGAGGAAAATGAAGACTCAGCGAACCAAATTCCAATTCTGAACAAGTCAGTTTTGTTTCTTACGATGCCTTTAGAAAAGGTAATAATCATGGATTGTGTGGTAGAAGGACAATAAAATTAAGAGCTAGAATTTCTAGGGCAGTCAATCTTATTGCAGTAATAATGGTGCTAAGTTGTACTACTTGCTTTTCCCTTGCACAACATTGATGTTATAGAAATGGGAGACCTGCTGTATGGGCAATCTACCATATAACATTGCATTGGGCTTGTGATGAGATTTGAACACAGATCTATTTACTCACCTGTGACAAATACCAATAATAATAAAGAATTTTTTTTGTTGCAATTAAAATGACTAATTCTCTTTTTCAGAAACTGAGAAAAGATTGTATGAGGGCCTAATTTTTTAATTTTCTTTCAGAAGTTTTGGATGTTCTTCAAGATTTGGATGAAGCATCAAAAAGGAAGGTCGATATTTTGGATCATTTTCAGGTGAAATTATTTTTGCATTTTTTTGTTTTTTTAATCCTAAAATTTTTCAAAAGGTTAAAAACCTTTTGAAAATTTTAGGATTCAAGAAATTCAACTCAGTATATTTATTAAATCCTTAATTTTTTTTTTTTTTTTTTAATTTTTTTTTTTTTTAATTGCTTTATTTTTTATCCCTCAATTTGTGAGGAGGATTTAATACAAAAAATTTCTTCAGATGAAACAGCAACTCTGCTCAATTGGCTCATTTCAAGTTTGTTTCAAATTTTCTCAATCGACTGAAGAAAAACATTGTCATAAAAAAACAAACAAAAAAGATTTAATATTTAGGAAAATATGAAATAATGGAAATATTTCGTATATACTGTATGTTGACTTATGAGCTCTCCAACAAATTTTCCGAGTTACTAGCTGTCACTTGGTCGATTTTTTTTTTTTTTTTTTTTTTTTTTTTTAAACAGCTAAAATTTCAGGTACGAGCAAGCATTAAATACACTTATGTTCACTAAAAACAATTAAGTTTCCAAATTTTTACGCCAAAGAAAAATATTATTTTTTTTTACAAATAATATTTTTCTTTGGCATAATAAATTTGGAAACTTAATTAAAAAGTAAACATTAAAATCCCTTACAGCACATAATTCATTGCATTCTATTGTTTTTATAAAATACAGATCTATTTTTCTATTTAAAAAAAAAAAAAAAAAAAGAAATTAATTTGTTTATTTCAATGGGGAAAATTGATTTGATATACAAGGAAATTGACTAAGTCAAGATACCACTCTATGTATATTTTATTTATCTCATGAAAAATATTTTAATTCAGGATCTCAAATTTTTTTTATGGATATTTTTTTAAAATGAAGAAAGTATGGACAACTCGATGAAAATGGGCTGCACTATATTTCTGACAATAAGCAAAAATTTTGTGATTTGTTTATTAATTGGAAATGTTTGTTTGTTAATTTCTTCAGGCTGATCTTAAAAGATTGATGACAGATGTAAATGATGATAGTCGAAACGCTGCCTACATGATGGTGATGAGGAGTATTCGTCATAATCCAAGGTAAGTACTGAAATTTGGACACTTGATGGGAAATCCATCCTAAACTGACATAAGAATTGACAGAAGAATGTGATATCATTTTTGTTTGAGAAATTTATGTATTTTTCTCTTTAATGTTTAGTTACATGACTAGTGAAGAAAGATACAGTTTGCTTAGAAAAGAATTTAAAAAATAGTCATGTTATTGTAATTAAGATTTACTACAATTGCATAGTAGTAGTGGTGGTAAAATATACAATGTTATATTTGTATAGTAATAAGTATATTAAATTAGTAAATCTTTCTACTTAACTTTCCAAACATTTCACACAGACATATATATATATATAAGATAAATATATAGAGGTTTTTCATATCTATTTATTAGGTGACAAAGGAACATTCACAACCATATTGGTTCACCTGATGATTGCATCGCATGAAACCAATATAGTTGTGAATGTTTCTTTGTCACCTAATAAATAGATATGTAAAACTTTATATATTTATCTTATTATATTATATAACAGCTATTTTTATATTGAGCACTCTACCAATAATACTGCCTTTGTACCACCGTTCAGTAAAAGCTGAAATAGTGACCATCTCACACTATATAATATATATATATATATATATATATATATATATATATACAACACACACACACACACACACACACACACACACACACGCACTTTTGTTAACTCTTAGTTTTGATTGTTCTTTCCCCTGTTATTTACATACAAACTTATAAAGTCATGACAAAAGTCTCAACATCATTTGATTTGTGTCTGGTGTTTGAATTTCCAAAACATGTGTAACACTTGATGTAATAAATCTATTATAAAATAATGTCCATTTCTCTGAAGCAAATTCAGTCAAACTTTTAGATCTATTATTTCACTTAGAAGTGATTGTGAATTGTATCCCACTCCACACTCTATCATTCTTCAACTTGATAAATTAATTGATTTTTATTTTTTAATACAAAAACTGCACAAGTCACTTAAATGTGTATGTGTTTTATTTTTTAATTGATCCCTAATGTTTGTTTTTTCTTTTCTTTCAGCCATGCTGCACAATACGTACCAGTGTTCGTTCAGTGTTTAAATGATGAATGTCCCGACATTGTGTACAGTGCACTTCGTAATTTGGCTGAATTTGTCACTCTATGTCAAGGTAATTTGCCCAACTTTATAATTTATGTGATGAATGATTAAGACAAACTGGAAATTTGGGCTTTTTTTTTCTCAATATAAAAAGTTAGAAGTTTTATCTGATTCATTCTGCAAATTTTGTTGATGCCTTCAAGTGAAAAAACTCTTTACTCAAGTAGGGAAACAAAATTTCATATTGTTATCATTTGGAAAAACTCAGTGAAAAATATCATTTTTGGAGAATTAATAAAATCCATTTTGTTTATTCATCCTTTCAAAATCTGATGATAAAGTGGGAATTATTAATTGTATCAATTTTTAATCTGTTTATTATTATTATTACTAGCAAATATATGCACCCTCCGGGTGCAAGTATTTTAGTTAAATTTTATAATAAATATATTTAAATTAGAAAGGCTAATGAAACTGAATAAGAATGTAGATAAAAAGATTTTGAACAGAGGGGGTATGATTGAAAAATAGAACAACTTTGAAACTAACTCTTCCATCATTTTCCGTTACTCCCGTCTTTCATTGGTAAATTTTCCTAATTAAACCGTTTAGTTAAAATAGGAAGTAAAGAATAATATTACAGTTATTTCTTCTTGTTAAGGGATTTCTTTTAAGATTTATTGAAGAGATTTTTGCTCATATTCAATAAGATAAAACCAAACAATTAGAAATCAATAATACTAAGCATATATTTATTAAAATTAGTTTTTAAAGATCAATATGCAAATTAGCCTTCCCATTCACACTGTAAACCTCTATTTTGTTGTATATATAAATACAATTGCATGTTATTAGTATGTAGATATGGTCAACAGTGTAAGTAATGTAAAACGATTTTATTAATAATTGAGGTTTAAATAAAAATAAAATCATAGAGAATATGATGTAAATAACGAAAGGAATTGTGACTTGTATAGTAATATAGTTTCGGTTACAGACAGACAAACCCACAATCTCCATCATAATAAGATTTAACAGCAGCTGCTTTTAAGGAACTCTGTTCATTGTTTTCCTATCTTTAGGAGCTGATGAATAATAATCTACTTTTTAAGATTTCTCTAGAATTTGCCTTTCCCAACAACTAAAAAAATGTTTGGTGGGAGATTATTGTAACAATTTTGAATTTCATATAAACAAGATTTAATCATTTTTATTTTTTGCTTGCTGGGGGGTTACATGACAACAAAAAAATGGTGAGGGTACAATTGAATGTTGTTTTTTAAATGTCATAAAATATTTTCTTTTTATTTCAGAACATGCCAATGTGATTCTTGAAAAAGCGTTTGCAGTTGGTATTGTCACTTCTATTGAAACAAGTTCATATATTTCTGAAGCTCTTCAGTTGCTCAATATGGAAACAGCCCAGTGAAGATGAGATGAAGGTGGATGAAGATTTAGACAAAGCAAAAAGAAAAAAAAAAAGGGATTTCTCATTTATATTTTACTCTCATTGTGAATGAAAAAAAAAGTGGATGTTGTGTGTGAGAGAAGAAAAAAATAAATCATTTTTGTCAGATTTTTCTCTTTGCCTTTAACTTCATTTCAACAAGAACTAAGTCTTTTTTCTTTCTTTCAGCATGGATTAGAAAGAAAGAATATTAGAAATAAAGGAAAATTTGATTGCACAAAAACCACATTTTTACAAGTTAGATTTTATTAACCAAATAAATAATTTCTTATATTACAAAACTTGAAAATCAGCAGAAATAACAGTTAAAACAAAATGGCTTCTTATCGATAAAAAATACAAATTTTAATTTATCTGTATCCATCCACCCAGCAAGTCACCATTTGCAATGAGAGAGCAGTAACAAAAAAACAAAAAAGTGAAGATATTCTGTATTTTATATAAACTCTAAAAAAAAATTAATTTCTCATTTTATTATAAAAGCACATTAAGAATTATGGTCTTTCTCTGCTTTGATAAATAATGTAACCTATCTTTACAATGGAGTTTTACCATCAACAGGGTCCATGAAAGTCACAATGTGGTTATTAAATAAGTGTCTGCTTAACAGTGAGGGTTTATCCTATTTTACTAGTGCTAGACCTAGGAGATGGTTTTGCATCTGAGGTGAAGCAACACACCTGCTCCAAGTTGGTGAGGGCCAGTATCGAACCCAGAACCTAATTGGGAAAAAAATGCTTGCATATCTAGGCAAGCAACCTTCACATAATTGAGTCTCAGATTATTCATTATAGAAATTATTACAAATTTTTAAAAATTGCCTCAAATAAGTTTGCATTAATACCCGTATTAAAGAAATGAGTGATCCTCTTATGAAAGGTAAAGACAATATTCCTGTTTATATGTTAAAATTCAAAATAAATAATTTAATTTTTTTTTTTTAACAAGTCTGAAATTGTACTTTGCCAACTTCTCTATTTTCCAAGAAGACTGTTGCATTCGTCTTTTAAGGAATGTTTCTATTTTATTAGTTTATGAGGTAGAGATTCTATTGTATTTTTGGAATGTGCTAAGAGTGGAAATTTTTTTTGGCTAGGAAGCCTCTAAGATAGAATTTTGTTCCACGCTCATTTTTAAAACACCTGATACATATTAATATCATTTTGGTTTATTATGCAAATAAGTCTTTTAGGAAACCTCTGAAAATTAAGTTTTTAAAATCCAATTGAAAAATTGCTGCTAGCTTAAATCAAATTGAAAATGCTGAAATCTTCAAAATGGTGTGGATTTATTGTACAAACACAATTTGGCTTGCAGTTCATCTCTTGTTTATAAAGAGTAAGTGGTTAATACAAACAAAGTGTGACACAATGTCAATTTAAGAGTTTAACAGGTTTCCAAGGTTAAAGAGCCCAGTCTGCCTTACCCATAGCTGGAGGGAGAGCAGTTGGATGCATACCTTTCCCAAGGGTATTAGCACCGAATATAAACAGCCTCATCCAGAATTTGAACTCTGGTTGACAAGTCATTTCCTACGATTCTAACCATTATCCCCCCCCCCCCAATATTCATATAGAATCAAATGTCTATATAATTGGTTGTTTTGTTTTACAGCATATTAATCCTCTTTCAGACCATTTAATGCTGAATCAAGTTATTTTGATAACAAATGACTCAAACAAGAGCAGGTACTGTAGGCAACTTAAACAAGAGACAAATCACCACAAAATCACTATCTTTGGCTAAAGAATATATGGAAATACCGGAAGAAAATAGTCAGATTTTCCAGCATTGCCGTAAAACCTTATTTAATAATAAATAAAAAAAAAACTCAGAACTGTCAGAGAGGTAAGACGAGTAACTAACTTCGATAAGACATTAAAATCAATAACGCATGGCACAGGGACTTAGTGATCTGTTAGAAAACCACACCATGTTCAAGTGCACATAGAATTGACTGATAAGTAACTTTGTAACAATCGCTACAATTTAAATTTGGTTAAATAAGTCTTATACTTTAAGGAATTTCAGGACTGACAAGCAAATAAGCATTTTAAGAGAATATTGAAATATTTACCTCAGTCTTTGACTATAGACAAAAAAATAGTATCAACTAAAAAACTTTACAATGGTAAATAAGTCTTATACTTTAAGGAATTTCAGTACTGACAAGCAAGTAAGCATTTTAGGAAATTATTAAAACTTTTACATTCACTGTAAACAAAAATCAAGCAACATGTTTTGTAGGCTGTGGCTCATTAACAAAAATAATATTTACAAAGATGTCGGTTTCAACTCTAACTCCTGTTATTTGTGTTTGCTCATTTCATTTATAATTAATTTTCAGCATTAATATTTTTATCACAGCACCAGCAAAACTTCTCAACTACATTTTGCTATAAACTTTGTACGCATAATTCCCGACAATATTCACACTATTACTCTCATAACGTGACCAACGTTTTTCTAGAACATTTCTTCCTAGAAAATGTGTTTCAATCCAAACCAACAAAATTTTTTTATAAACATAACCACATGGATACAAACAATGTGCGTGCATGTGAAAAGAAAAAAAACAGAGACAGTGAAGCTGTAAATAAACCTCAATAAGACCAAGGTTATGTATCAGCCCCTCCAACATCACATGACAAGACATTGATAGAGGGTCAGGTTCTAGCTCAGATAAATACCTTCAGATACCTCGGCTCCACAGTTGCCACTAACAGACTTTATGCACAACTTGATCTTTGAATGTCAAATGCAACCAGACATTGAATCAAATGGAGAAAACAGATTCGCATGGTGTCATCATCAGATACGATGGGTAGCTCGTAGTAGTAAAAAAAAAAAAAAAATGAAAAAATTTTTTTAAAAAGTGGCCTAATGTCGGTATCAGCCGGACAGTGAGAGAGTCTATCCCCTTTTCACTAGCTCTAGACCAAGGAGATTGTTTTGCATTAGGTGATCGCCACACCTACCATCAGCTCCTCACTTTACCACACAGATCCCTGTGCTACTCATGGGTTGAGTTGGCAAGGCCAGTATCAAACCTTGTGGTTTCTAGGTGACGCTCTACCGACTGAGCTACAGGATAAAATAAATAAAAACTTATACAACAAAAAATTTAAATGTATGCCTTTATTGAGTTTCATTAAGTTTTGAAGAAAAAAAAATGAATTCTTATTATGGTTCATTTTACATCGTCTGCCCTGTATTACAATAAAAACAAAAATGACATATCTATTCCCTTTCAATGAAAGAGGGTTATGAAATAAAAATAATAAAAATTGAATTTAAAAAAAAGGTAGGAGTAATTTTAACAGCAACTGTAATCAGGTCAACACAGCATTTGGTGTTTAAATTAGTTGGAATCATTTTTATTGAGTTAGAGTTTAATTGGAAATAAACTGGTAATTTTGCTGGATCCTTTGTACATTTTTCTGCTTAAACCTGAAAAACACTAAGTGAAGATGCTGAGAGTAAGTTAGGCTAGACATAGCAGTGGGATGATTACAATAATATCATTGAAATAAGATGTGAGGGTGAGAGTTTCATTCAGTCTAAACAAAAAAATATTGAGAATAATTACTCAAACAAAACAGGAGAGAAATAAATCTCTTGTAAACTCAAATGGAATATAGATTATTTTCTTTAAACATTTTTTTTTTTACCCGTATTAAATAATAAGTGATATTATTTTCTGAAAATAATAATAAAATCGTTTCAGTCAGTTTATCTGGTTATTGATATTCATAAAGGGGGAACCTGCTGTAGAGCAATGGTTAGTAAGTTGATATTATTGAAATTATTTGTTTTGAATGAGTTTGATCTTCATTGCAACTTGTGTTAAACAAAGCTTAGCAAATATTATTATATTTCCCAGTTTTTCACTCCACTTTAAAACTAGTAAAAATAAATGATTACCATTTCCATGATAGATATTAAAATTCTTTAGAATATTTCATATTTTTATAAATAAATTAAAACAGCCATTTTAAACAACCTGTCCATTAAAAAGGTAGGATGTGACACAGGTTGCTAGTTTGACGCATCCAACTAGAATCAAACTCACTATTCTGTAGTGATGGATCTGCAAGACTAGCTTGCTAACCATTACACCATGATGGGATGCACTAAAAATCACGAATATTCGTGGGTGGATATTTTCATTAAAATCTTCTTTTTTTTTTTTTTTTTTTTTGAAAAACGATTACAGAGTGAGAAAACAGGGAAATAACTATGAGCACTTTTGCTGATGGAATCGGATATTATTTGTCACTCTTGAATTTTGTCGACCATCTCAATTTATATTTTTTTTATCATGAATTTGTTCATCTCGAATGAATTGTTAGAGAAAATTTACTGGAACACCTGCTCAAAAGTAACAACAAAGAAAAGAGAAAGAAGAGAGAGAGAGAGAAAGAGAGAGAGAAAGAAAGATGAAAAAAGAAAGAAAAAGATGAAAAAAAGAAAACGAAAGTGAAATGGTCGAGAAAGTTCAAGAGTGCCTATTATTCTTGTGGCAAAAAAATAAAAAAATAAAAAATAAAAATTAAAAAAAAACGTCATCCAAGCAAGAGATTAAACCGATTCACTCACCTTTATCAATTTGACAACAATTATTTTAAACAACCTCAATTCATCCTTTTTGTTCTTTTCTCTTTTCTCATAATAATTTTTCACTTACCATTTCATCACTAAAGCATTTGTATTCTTTTCTATATGATGATATTGAGTATGTAACAATGCTTTGGATTTCTCAGAGTCTTCCCCACCCAACCATTCATTGTAGAGTTTCTCAACTTCTTGTACTTGTTCAGGCTGACAGATTCAACAGAATTGTACATTTCGTTAGTCAGATTCAATCTGTCTTTGGCTGTCTCTGAGGATTGGGAATCAGGCAGGATCTGACCCCTGCCATTGTTACATCCAGACGGACAAGCCATTATCTCCACAAACTGATAGGGACATTTCCCCTCTTGATTTTCTGGACAATATTCTGAATATTCCGGAATCCATACGCAATCGCTCCTTTCAGTTCTTGGCCATCGTCAGAGGTGAGGGTGATTTCTTTCATGTCAACATTCCTAAAAAGAAAAAAAAGAAAACTTTTTATTTACAATCCAGATTGTTTCATTATTTCAGATTAAATACTTTAGATTCATAAAATATGATTAATAAAAAAAAAAAAAATATATATATATATAGCGTTCAGTTAGAAACCACAAGGTTCCTTGTTCGATACCCGCCCTCGCCAACTCAGCGTATGAGTAGTACAGGTATCTGTGCGGTAAAGTAAGGAGCAAGGTTACTTTACTTTTATATATATACACACATACAAGGTGTGTCAAAAAATTTAGAATTGAAGAGATTTACCAAGATAGAAATGAAGAAGGAATGGAACGTTAATTTTTTCAGAATACAAGTTGTGTCAAAAAAGTACAAAAAATCTTGATACTTTTTTGTGTGTGTGTGTGTGTGTGTGTGTGTGTAAAAAGATATTTAAAGAGAAAAAAAAGTGTTCAAAAAGTAAAAGCAATTTAAAGTGAGGAAAAAAAAAAATTCTGTTAGGTTTTATTTTCTAGTTTTACCTTTCAAGAAAAAAATAATAATTAATCGTATAATTTTCTAATACAAACCTCAACGTTTTAAGTTCGAGCTGATCTACTTTTTTGTCAAACAAATTCATCATGGCATTCTTGAATATGTAATTCAATAACCACCAGAACTGCCGCCATCATGGTTGACAATTTTATACGCTTCACCATTTGGATCTCTACAAGAAGAAAATGGACACAACAAATCAATAAAAGGAATTAAGAAGTTGCTCTGTTAAAAAAAAAAAACATATTACCAGATTGAAATGAAAAATGATGTTAAGAGTATATTTCTTCAAAAATAAACCAGGAGAAAATGGAAATCAATATTCACCCCCCCCTCAAAAAAAAAAAAATTCCCTAAAACAAACAACAGACCAATAAAAGGAATTAATTATTTCCTTTGTTAAAAAAAACAAAAAAACATATTTACCAGATTGAAATGAAAATTGACATTAAGAGTTATATTTCTTCAAAACTAACCAGAATTGAAACCTCACCACTAGATGCATTTTAACATAGGTATGGCCAAAAATTTTGGTATGATAGCACTTCCTCCCTTCTTTAAACTTTTATAAAAGATTTAAAATTGTAAATTGTCACGTATTCTAATTGTTTTCTTTAAGAACAGGGCCTAAACTTATAAAATATTTTTTTTCTATAAATTTCTTAATTGTAACAATGAAATAAATCATGTTAAAAAGAGCACATCTTCAAAAGAGAAAAAAATGATAAAAATGCGCCATTTTGACATACAGATTTTAATTTATGAAGCCCCCCCCCCCCCCCCATAATTTTTACATGTGATTTTTTTTTAAAATCCTTCTCTTTATAATACAGCAAAAATGACATTAAATTTTCATTCATTCTTCCAAGTTTTGTTGAACTTATGAGGGGGGGGGGGGGCAAAAAGACCACATGAAATTTTGGACATACTACCTAACTATCACCGGCAGAATTTGTTTGTTCTGTAAAATCTGTTTTCTCATCAATTCCAGCTAGAGTCCTGAAATCTTAACACCACAATTGGGAATTGCATGCAACTTAGATGATAGTGTTATATACCGTCACTGGACCCAACAAAGAACACGGAACACTTGAAAAATATAAAGTTATATTTTTATTCTTTGATTATGTGTAGACCGAGAGTCAAGGCAGAGGATGCACAACAGGAGCCCTCGGGAGTTCTGACTGAGCGATCTCAAACTGTTCAACCCAAATTTCCAAGGGCTTTTTTATAATTCTTCAACTCAACAGGGTCACACCTCTTTGATCGTGACACCTACGCAGTTTTCCTGTAGTCACACCTCCTCACCCACACAGCTTGAATTTATTGGTTATGGGCTACACCTACACATTTTCTGTGCCTACGCAGTGTCAATGTACACCTCCATTTTCCGGGTGTCAAAGGTCAGTTCAATGCGTTCAAGGCAATATCCTGTTTTTGTTTTCAGGTCTATGTTTGACGCTCACACGCAGTCACCAGCATCTGGTGCCTGGCTGTGAACTCATTGACCTGGCAATACATTACAATAGATGTCAAATACTAAAAGACTCGTCAACATTCTGAAAGAAATTTTCTACTTACACTAAATCCAATTGATGATCGGGAACATCTGGCAACAAAATGTTTTCTTTTTCTAACATTAAGTCAACTTCATCTGAAAAGAGTTAAAATTGGAAAAAAAAAAAAAAAAAAAAAAAAAAGATTCAATTTCATTTATTTGCAGATTTTGTCTTGTCAATCACCTAAATTATCTACAGAATGTCTAAATAAGGATATTCAAAAGAAAGGGACATATTGTTGCGTAGTGGCTTTAATTCATGCTGCTAAATCGTGTATGTTAGTAGTCGGACTTAAGAAACCACAACACATGGGTATAGTAGGTATTTTGACTTTATTTCACTTCCTTGCATGGTGGGTGGAGAGTGTTGACAATGACTACTACTATTGGGATGACTGGCGATGGTGAGGTAAAGGGGTGGACGAACCTCACAGCCCGTTGGCTGCGATGGACCATGGCAACGGTCGCTCACTGTTCTCCGTCTGCTGTCCGACTGACCTCTTGGCTCGAAACTCTCAGGCCTTTATATTGATAGATACTCCTACGCATCTTTATCTTTTGATCTGATAACGGACATTTGTTATATATTTCTTTATCTTCTCCCTGCTTCTTTGACCGGAAAGCCTCGCTTCCGTTTTCCCCCTTTTTAAATATATATTTTTTATATTTCTCTTTGTCTTTTTGTCGTCTTTTCTTTGTTTCGATTTAATCCTATTTCCGTTTTCCCCTTCTTTTAAATATCTTCAATATACAACATTATGCTTGATGATTTTTATTTCAACAAAAAATCATGACAGTGCCAACTGATTACTTCCCCTTGGCAAAGATTATAGAATTACCATACTGAGATTATGTTCACCTTGTTTTGCTTTTTTTAAATTTTATTTAGCAGTAAATAAACTAATAAAAGATAAGATGCAAGGTCAATTTTTAAACTGGTTTAACTCTTAACATCCTATACCACCTCATTCCACCCAGCCAGAAGTCACATTCATTTTTCTTATCTACCCCAAATGAGAACATTTGTTTAAATGTAATATTAAACATATTTATAAGTATTTGATTTAAGGGAAATAACAGGTAACTTTAGATGCAAAGACCATTTTTAGCCATTTTTTGATAAATTCTTAAAGGAATGGGGCTATGGACTTAGAAAATTCTCAACAGGATGTTAAGAGTTAAATTCAAAGTTTTCCTTCTCCTAGACTGGTTGCCTAATCAACACTGTCCTACTATTTACCCAAGCCTTTCTAAAGGACATTAGTGCAAAGTGAAGTGCAAACAGCCTCGTACAGGAGTTAAATTCAAGTTGCCGATTCCATTTCCTACAACGATAACCATTATGCTAAGTACACCTCTCACGAGGATAGGGCAATACTATTTACCCAAGCCTTTCTAAAGGACATTAGTGCTAAGTGAAGTGCAAACAGCCTTGTACAGGAGTTAAATTCAAGTTGCAGATTCCATTTCCTACAACGATAACCATTATGCTAAGTACACCTCTCACGAGGATAGGGCAATACGTATCTTGTGATAAGAGATATTGGCTGAATTTTATCTGAAATGTTGACTTTTTAAATGTTAAATTTATGTAATTAATATCCACCAATGTATTAAGTGCATTGACAAAATAGTGGATTATGTAGAAAAATGAATTTGTATTATTTGGACTATTGTTCCCATCTTTATTGTTATCTGCACAACATTTCAGCTGATGTGCCCTCCAGCCCTTTTCAGGAATTCAAAAAATTCTTAGAAATTCAGAGAAATAGTAGAAAAATAAACTTGTGTAAAACTATTTTTTTCTCATTATACTAGGGAATTTTTTAATATATATATATGTGTGTGTGTGTGTGTGTGTGTGTATATATTGGTTAGGAGGTTGATTTAGAAGGCTATCACAATGCAGATGTAAAGAAAAAAAGTAATAATACGGTAACAATGGTGTTGTGTGTTAACCTGTATTTTATTCTTGAATTTTCGAGATAAAATCTCTTTTTCAAAAGATCACTGGAACTGAAGTTGTCTTGTTATGGCATTTCTATTTAAAATAGAAATGCCATAACTAGACTACTTCAGTTCCAGTGATCTTTTGAAAAAGAGATTTTATCTCGAAAATTCAAGAACAAAATACAGGTTAACACACAACACCATTGTTACCATATTTTTTTTTCTTTACACCTGCATTGTGATAGCCTTCTAAATCAACCTCTTAACCAATATATACACAATGCTTCAAGCAAATTATAAAACTCTATATGTATATATATATATATATATATATATAATATATATATATACACACACACACACACACACACACACACACACACTACTCCTAGAAAAAATGATGTAATTAGTATACTTAGAGGATGTTCAGCTTAGTTTTTATTTAGCAGTAAATAAACTAATAACAGATAAGATGCAAAACATTTTTTATCAAATAGCTGGACATTCTGACTTCACAAAATAAACCTTAAACTAGATTAAATTATTTAAATTGTATAATTTTGTTCCATGCCATGCAGAAGAAAAAATTCTGGAATAATTGAGTGTAATTAGAAATAGAACAAAAAGCCATGTATATATATATATGTATGTATGTATGTACCTGATGTAATGACACAATCAACATCACGGGTGCTGTAAAGATCACTGTAAAAATCTGATCGAGATGCTTCCACTTTCTTGTCATAGCATGGCATCACAGTGACATGATACACTTGATTAGGTTGCTTACTGTGTCTCTGGGCAAGAAAATCTTTTACAAATGAACCCATTATCTGTTGAGGAGATTTGGTTGTGCTAATATAAGGAAGAATAAAGGAACCATGTGTCTTCTCAGCATAGCAAATCCAACCTAAGAAACAAAAAGAAACAAAAAGTTAATAAAGACAGGAAAAAATTTTAAAAATAAAAATAACTACAATCAATTGGAATTATTTACAAAGTTCCCCACTCAACATTTTAACCAGCATACAAGGTATTTCAGAAAAGTTCCAGTATGTCAGAAAACTTTGATGTGAGGGGCATCGTCCACTGCGAGTTCTCTTGCCACAGGGCCAGATGATCAACCAGTACACCGACAAAGAGATACTGCAGCGTTTGCTTCGTTCAGTGTGCAAGAAGAGGCTAGAGATGTGGCAGGACAACTCGTGGGTGATTCACCATGACAACACGCCTGCCCATACAGCCCTGAGTATCCGAGAGTTCCTAGCAACCTCCCTACTCGCCCGACCTGGCTCCATGTGATTTTTTTCCTTTTTTCCAAGCTCAAGGGGGTCATCAAGGGAACCCGTTTTGAAGATGTGCATGACATTTTGAAGGCCGTGACGACCGAGCTACGTAGAATCCCAGAAGAATCCTTCAAGGAGTGCATGCAAGCGTGGCAGAGAAAGATGGGAAAATGTATTCGACTATTAGACGCCCGGGGGGGGGGGTACTTTGAAGGGGATAACTTGTAGTTTGTAGTTTTGATTTGAAATAAATTTTTTTGTGACACCAGTCCTGGAACTTTTCTGACATACCTCGTACTATTTTTTTTTTTAACCTTAAAATTTTGAACAATTTTTCTACATGTTTGTTTGAATAAAACACCAAATATTTTGTTTGAAAATCTTGATCATGCAGTCCACAAACCAAATAAATATCTATTGTTTTAGAACAAGAGTCTTAAACACATGTCCTGTTGACTAATTATCAATGATTCATAGCAAAACTATTTTTGTAACTAATATTTCCTTAAAACACAGACATCTATTAATAATGGAGATTCAGTCTATTTGTCTGTAACCAAAACTATGTTACTGCTTACATCACAGTCATTTTAGGAATTGAGTTAATCAATGAGTATTTCATTTATAGTCAATATCATTACTACAAAAAGAATAATGCTGTATTATATATACAAGGTGTGTCATAAACGTATATCGAGATTGAAGCTGTATTTACCAAGATAGAAATGAATAATGAATGGAACGTCAATTTTTTTCCGAATACAAGGTGTGTCATAAAAGTGTTGAGTTTAAAGCTGTATTTACCAAGATAGAAATGAACAATGAATGGAACGACAATTTTTTTCCGAATACAAGGTGTGTCATAAAAAGTGTCGAGTTTGAAGCTGTATTTACCAAGATAGAAATGAACAATGAATGGAATGTTAATTTTTTCAGAATACAAGATTTGTCAAAAAGTACAAAAAAATCTCAATACTTTTTTGACACACCTTGTATATACTCAAAGTAGTATGCAGCATTTGACAGTCCACAGTATTTTTTAAAAACAAGTTTCAATAAATATATACCTGGTATTATTGATCTATATATAGTTTGTTTTATTCTAATGTATATCCGAAGTTATTATTTACAAACAAGGAATAGTCATATATTCAACATAAAATTTGAAAAGGTTTGTGTATTTAACTGTATCCTGGTTATGTTTGTGCATGTCCGACATTTCTAAGATCTGTTTACATCTTTTTTATGTTGTCAGCTGTCGTATAGGACCTCCAATTCGATGTGTAAAATTACCCCCCCCCCCCCATAGTTAATATTATTGTTAAAGCTTTTGGACCATTCAAAAGTAGAAACATTAAAACAAATTCCTGATGATTTTTTTAAAAACGTTTTTCATCATCTGAAAATTATGAACAAAAACAATGTTTACATTTTTGCACCATCGAATCAATTGATTTTTAACATGACCACATACAAGTTACACCTACAGACTTTTCTTTTTTTTTAATTATATGAAAAATCAATTAATTGTCAAATTTTCACCAAAATTTTGATACTTATTCACCTTTAGATGAATTTATGTTTAAAGTAGTTTTTTCCTAAAATATATGGGGGAAAATATTTTTTTTACTAGGTCGAAATTTGATTTTATGAAGTCCAAACAAAATATATTTTACTTGCATGATTTTCAAATTTTTCTATAAAGATAAGAGTCTGAATAATTAAATCAGAAATTTTTAGAAATATTTCGGAGGTCTCTACTGTTGTAAAACAAAACACATATCTTAGTGGAGTGGAGTGAATATGATGCTCTTTTCAAGTAAGTATTAATTTTTTTAAAATATTAAATGTTTTATTTATCCCACCTAACTCAGGCAATAAAAATGTATTTTTACACTGCCCGGAGGACATTTTTTTTGTTTTGTTGCTCGTACTACAAACGTAGCTATTTACCCAACCCACTTGCCATGGGTAGGATGTGACACAAGGTTGCAAGTACAGGACATTCAACAAGAATTAAACACTTTTCAGTAATAATGGATCTGCAAGTCTAGTTTAACTAAAAGAAGTTTTTCCATTTTTTATTTAAAGACATTTTGGTATTATTTCCGGACATTTGTGACATTCGTTTTGATAAAGAAAATGTCTTCCAAGCAGTTTAGTTAGTTGGTTGGTTGTTTAATGGCATATCAACTCTTGTGGGTTATTTGATGAAGAATTTTTTTATTTATAGGATTTGTTTTACTTCATGTTTATTAATAAATTGGTAGAAATAATTTTTATGTTAGATTTTTCATTAACTTCATTTGTATTAATTGGTAGAAAATGTCATGTTGGTTGGTTATTTTGTTTAATGGCATATGAACTCTTGCAGGTCACCTAATTTCAAATTCTGTTTTATATATGATTTGTAAGCAAATAAGTAAAGTCGTTGGGGTGGCCTAAAGTCGGTATCAGCCAGACAGAGAGGGAGTCTATCCCCTTTTCACAAGCACTAGACCAAGGAGATTGTTTTTTTTTTAGTGTCTGAGGTGGAGCGGCACACCAACCATCAGCTCCTCTCTTCACCACACAGATCCATGTGCATCTCATACGCTGAGTTGGTGAGGGCCAGTATCGAACCAGGAACCTTGAGGTTCCCAGCCAGACATTCTACCGACTGAGCTAAACCGACCAATAGTTTGTAGGTAAATATTTTAGTTTAGTTTGGTTTTATAAACTGGTAAAAATATTTTGAATCAACTCGACGTGTATCAATATATATGTTTGAAATAATTTGAATCATATATTGGTAGAAATAATTTGAATCATATATTGGTAGA
This sequence comes from Doryteuthis pealeii, assembly GCA_023376005.1. Taxonomy (NCBI): domain Eukaryota; kingdom Metazoa; phylum Mollusca; class Cephalopoda; order Myopsida; family Loliginidae; genus Doryteuthis; species Doryteuthis pealeii. The sequence continues at coordinate 28,301,167 of CM042145.1, read as the reverse complement.
AATAATTTGAATCAACTCGACGTGTATCAATATATTGGTAGAAATAGATGTTCATGCAAGTGACATAAATTGAAATAATTAAATCAAACTCACCTGGACAGGCTGAGGCCAACATTGGGAATGAAGTTTTTTCAATCTCAGCTGATTTGTATCGTTCCAGAAATTCCTTTCCACTTTCTATTAGACTAAAATTACGTCCAAATGTTGTATCAAATACATAATCCACACCTGTTGAATAAAAATCAAAACATAGAAATACACAAAATAAATATCAGCCTTTTGTAATCAGAACAAGGTTTATCTGTATAAACAGGATATGGTAAACCAGCGACTAGGAGTCTTTGACTGGAGGCGGGGCTCAACACTTGAATCAGCAGGCTTTTTTAATTTCAAAATTTGTATAAAATTTTATTTTATTTTAGAAGAAATTGAAGTAAGTATATATATTCAATTAATGAAAAATCTGAATTACTCAGCAACCATTCAATGAATTTTAAAAATTCAAAAGGCATTTTCCTTTTTTTCAATGAGCTCTATTAAAAAAACAAAAAAAAATAAATGAAAAAAAAACAAAAAAAAAACTTATATACATTAAATAAAAAAAATATGAAAACTTGCTAGTTTAGTCTCATACCCAGTATACAAATTAGTTATGCAGAGATACTGATAGGTACGCGTCCTGTGTCCCTGACGCACAAAAATCTAAAAGGACGCAGTGAAATCCATGCATCCTAGTGCTTATCTTTTTTCTTTCCTGACCATTTAAAGCTAACTATAAATACATTTCAATAGTTTCTTAGAAACCAATTACACAGGATAGGTTAAAGATAGGAGTTAGACGACTTTAGTTGGACCTCATACATTTTCCCGGGGACTCATTCCAAAGCAAATATGTGCGTCCCAGGACGCACTAAATCAATAAGCTATCAGCATCACTGGTTATGATATCTAATGTTATTGGAAAATTACAAAAAATAGACCCCCCCCCCATTCTTTAGAGGGTGGAGAAAATAAACTTACCCAATGTTTTAAAGAAACCAGTCAGTTTCAACGCTGTTTCCTCAACAGACAATTTATATTTTTGCAGCCATGGAAGCTCTCGATTGTGGAGACACAGACAACAACCACCAGATTTGGTTCTGCTTCACAGCCTTCCTGGAAAAAAAGAAACACAGACAACAACATTCTCATAATGTCAAGACTTCCAAAATTTTTTTTTTTTTTTTCATAGAGAATGTTTTGACAAACTGTGAGCACTGTATAATACCAAGAATTCAATTTATGACTCCACAGAATCTGATAAACTCTGACCACAAAAAAAAAAAAAGAAAAAAAAAAAAAAAAATCTATGTATTTGCTCATTAAAAAAAATTCCAATACTTAGGGAAAGTTTGTTCAGTTATCACTAATTTCTAAAAAGTTGTAGAAAAATGATAAAAACATGCAGTTGTATTGATATCGAACAAATTGAATTTCAAGTTAGTTAGATTTTACGGTTATGAAATGAAAAATGTAGTACCTCAAAGTGAAACAAACCAAGGGGAGGTTACTCTCATTTATGTAAAACTAATGTTTAGATTACTAAACTACTGAAATTAAAACCTGGTTTAAATTCTGCATTGAGAAATTGACCTTGTGACACATCCTGTTCATGCGGAGGAGTTTATTTTTATATTATATATATATATATATATAATTATATCTACAACATATTAGTATGACGGACAATAATAAAGAAAACTTACCTCTCGTTGTAGTTTACATTTTCACGCAAAAACTTTAATAAAGTTCCTTCACTTGCTTTGCTGTGAGACCAAAAATACTTTCAGCCAGTTGTGATACAAACCACTGCATGCAAGGCAATCACTTTCAACGTGATTTGGCTTTCTTCAATTTAACTTTGACTTTCCAGACTAAAAAGGAAAAAAGAAAAAAAAACCAAAAAGAAAAGAAAAAAAAAAATGAAAATTCAAAAAGAACCAATGCCAAAAAGCAACCAACATATTTGGTTGTTTGTTTCATGGCATATCAACCTTCAAGTGAATGGTCATTTTTTAAATGCCGTATCAAAGATTGGTTTATAATGAATTCATTCTGTAATGCGATACCTCCAAATTTATTTTTATCAAACTCATGTATTTTCAGTTTAACCCATTTCATGATAATTGACCTTAAACAGCCCACCTCAACCCTTGGTACTACTCACCCCGATGGTCAGAGAGGTGGATCATGTGAGTGAGCAATATGGTAGATTCGAAGGAAACCTCCAGCAAGAGTTGAAGTTTGGCGTTTGGTTTGTTTCTACGGCCATATTCAACCTCAGCTGGGTCATTTTAATGCCGATGAAAAGTTTGAAATAAATCAATTCTTAATGGGATAATACAATTTTATTAAATAACATTTTTCTATTTAACCCATAAGATGGGGACCTTCTAAACATAGGATCATGACTACCACCCCCGGCGTTAGAGTGATCAGGGATCAATGGTTTGATGAAGGAGTGAACTCCACATTCTTCAAACCTCAGAACTGAACCTCACCATGTTAGAGGTTTACGTTCATCCCCAGGATATTGAAGACCCTCAGCCACCGCCTTCTAGCGCACCCAAAATATGATAAAAAAAAGGTGTGCGATATCTTGCCATAAGGACAATGAGAGTTGGAAGGCAATCATTATAAACGGTGCTTTAGAGGCTTTGATCTTGTTACCCAGATCTGATTAGATCGGATGGGGGGTCTCTCCTAACATATTTTGGTATTATTATGCCGAATAGGTACACTGTCCTATTGACACAACAAAAATCTAAAAAGGACCGCAGTCGGTTTTATTTTTTCCTCCCTCAGCCACTTTCTATTGCTTAACTGTAAAACACATTCATTAGTTTTCTAGAATATGAAATAACCTTCAGGATAGGTCTACATACAGAGGAGTTAGAACGCTTTAGTTTTGGCAACCTAACAATTTCCCAGGGACTCATTCAAAGCAAATCACTGTGTCCCCACAGGACCACCACCCCTTAAATCAATTAAAAAGCTTATCAGGATGACATCACCCCTGAGTTTGTTTCTTTATGGTTCCAAAATTAAACTTTTTTATTTATTTAGCTTACAAAGCGAGTTTTAAAGTTGGCAAAGTAGACCTATTAGTCGATTGGGTATCACTGGACAGCGAAAGGACTCTAACCCACCTCTCTGGCTAAACACAGGAAGAGATCGTTTTATTACTAATCTGACGCTGGAGCTACAGATCTACCATCAGCTCCCCACGGTTTATCGCACAATATGCCATGATAGACATATCTTGCACAGATTGAGCGAAGGAGCCGGTATTGACCGAGACCTTGATAAGGTTCACATATCTATGAAGACAATTATAGTCAAGTATTCATCACATATACTTTATGTTTAGTTCAGTACTGAGACATAATCATATA